>CM033688.1:71241211-71841211 GCA_019514585.1 Dendrobium officinale
ATTAAGTTTTTGTTGTGTTTTATTAAATTTTCCGGCGGAAAGTACAGAAGAAAGTTAAGGAGGAGTAGAATGTTTATAAGAGGGCTGTGGGTGGTAGATGAATTTCACCCTTTAGAATTCGAAGTAGAGGAGGTCTTTCTCCTCTATTCAATGAATAACCAGAATTTTGTAAATAGGATATATTTATATTATTGTGCGGATCATACCCGTATTTAGGCGTGGAGATCAAGGCGTAACAGGATTGGAATACGTCTTACGAAATCTTTATCATGCACCATCGTTGGAAAAAAAACCCCCCATTTTGATGGCCTTAAGATGTCGATTCGATGATCTTGGCTCGTTGTATTTCGTCTCGTCTGACCGCTCGTTCGCGTATCACTCGTCAAAATTCGTAGACCGTTGGTAAACTCAAATTGCGATTTGAACCAACCACAGACGCTTATCGAACTTTGATTCGACTCATATTTGGACTCCGAATTGGTTGATCTTTGAGTACGTTGGGTTGTATTTTTCCGAGACGACCAGTTTGACTGTAAGCTCGCTGAAATCGATTCATATCTCCCTAAATTAATTTTTGAAGTTTCCTAATATGTTTTGCATCGAGATTCGTGCCCGATCAAGATAATTTTGCATGACGTATCAGTCATAAAAAATGTCAACCATCCAATGACCCGATTAAGAGAATAGATGTATTACATTCGATCTATGCTAATTAAAGTTGATCAGAAAGTAAAAGAGAAATATTTTTTATTGGATTTAAATGATATTTTTATTCATAATAGGATATAATACAAAAAAAAAATGATTCATATAGTTGATCATAAGGGTATTTTCAATCTAAAAATTCATTTTCCGCTCCAAAATACAGTAACACTCATAACACTAAAAAAAATATTATCAGTAATTTTTTTTTCAATAGAAAAATGGCATTTGTGAATAGTGCGACGCCAATATTATCGCCGCACTGTTCACGTTACGAGAATGGCTTTGATTTTTCTCTTTCAAGTGTAGTTATCGGACAACAAATGCTAGTTTAACGTTCGGTTGAAGATGATCTAAGTTATGGGATTATCCAAATGATGACATGGCGGAATCTTAACCATTGAAATAAAATACGACAAGAATTAATTATTATTAACACCTACTTATACGGTAATATTTTTTTTTTGGGAAATATACGGTAATATTTTGAAGTACACAATTAACATTGTAATAATGGAGGACTCCATTTTCGTGCTGCAGAGAGAATTTTAGAAGGGGGCTGGAATCTTAGGGAAGTACAATGTGGGCCTTTGATTTTACATTGAGATATGTGCAATTTTATGTTACACGCATCTTAAAGGTTTTAATAATAGTTAGTTCTAAAAGTGTACAAGTGGGCTTACTAGCTATTATTAGCAGCCTATAGTTTATAGGATTTAAATAATGTGAAGGAGAAGCAACAAGAAAAAGCAGCAGAGGTTAAAACGCGTTTTCCTGAAAAGGCCCCTGCTTTTTATCATTATTACATCTCTTTTACATTTCTGCCCCTCTGCTTCCTCTCTCTCTCTCTCTTCAATCAAAGAGACAAAAGCTAGGGTTTCCACTTTCCACTTCTTCACGATTAGCTTCCTCAGTCGTTCGAGCCTCCTTCTCGTAGCCTAATCACGACTCGGGTTAGGCTTGGGTAGGATTTCGGTTGAATCTTACGGTTCCGAGGAATGCGCCTCCCGCCGGCGATGACTCGCCGCCGGGATATATCCACTAAAGATCTCACCTTTTTTCTCTTCACCCTTCTACTTCTCCTGTCTTTTGCTCTCGGCGGTGAGCGCGACGCGCTGCTACGCTTCAAGAGCTCCGTCTCGGACCCTGCAGGTCTGCTTGCTGCATGGTCCACTGAGAGTTTGGACCACTGTTCTTGGCCATGGCTCTCTTGCGACTCGCGCTCGCGGGTTGTTGAGGTCAACATCTCCGCCGCCGCTGCCACTTCATGTCCGCTTTCCACCCCGACTGTCCGGAGCTGCCCCGATCCGACACGGCGGCTAACTGGGCGCCTTTCCGCATCCATGGGCGAGCTTTCGCAGCTTAAAGTCCTTTACTTGCCATTCCATGGCTTCTCCGGTGAGATCCCTAATGAGATTTGGCTGCTGGAGAATCTTGAGGTGCTTAATCTAGAATCGAATCTCTTCTCCGGCTATCTACCTCAGCAATTTCCTCGTGGTTTGCGTGTGCTGAACTTGGGGTTCAACCGAATCGTAGGTGAGATTCCACAGTCCCTCTCGAACTGTCTTGATTTGGAAACCCTAGACCTCTCTCTGGCAACAATCTCAACGGTACTGTTCCTGGATTTGTTGGCAATTTGCGTTCTTTGCGTGGTCTTTACCTGTCCTTCAACTATCTTAGCGGTTCCATCCCTGAAGATATTGGACTCGGTTGCTTGAGTCTCGAGCACCTGGACTTATCAGGGAATCTTCTACTTGGTAGCATTCCTCGTAGTCTTGGAAACTGTAGCAAGCTTCAATCTTTACTTCTGTTCTCCAACTTGCTTGATGATGTTATACCTCCAGTTCTAGGCTTGCTTACCAAGCTTCAGGTTTTGGATGTTTCAAGGAACAGCCTGAGTGGCCCTGTACCTTCTGAGCTGGGAAATTGTACAGCATTATCTGTAATTGTGCTATCAAATCCTTTCCACCCTGTTCGAATGAAGGAGGGTGGTGAGAGTGATGTCGACATTGATGACTTCAATTGTTTCCAAGGTGGAATTCCTGATAGTGTAACGAGATTGCCGTATCTTAAAGTTCTTTGGGCTCCAAGGGTGATACTGGAAGGTGAGATTCCTAGCAATTGGGGTACTTGCCAGAACTTGGAGATGGTTAACTTTTGGGGATAATCTGTTCACAGGGAGGATTCCGGAAGTTTTCGGCCAGTGTGAAAATCTCAAGTTTCTTAATATAAGCTCAAACAAGTTGTCAGGTTGGATCAGCAATGCTCTTCCTGTGCCTTGTATGGATGTATTTGATGTCAGTGGAAATGAGCTATCAGGTCCAGTTCCAGCATTTATCAACAATACATGCCATTTGTCTAGATCCGCTTCTGATAACCAGGTGTCTGCTTATGCTTCTTTTTTCTCCAAGAGAGCTCGTGCCGGGTTATCCTCGCCTTATTTGAAAACTGGTGGTGAGCAACTGGTATATCACAATTTTGCTGGAAACAACTTTACTGGTAATTTTCCCAACTTTACCTGTAGCAGTTAATACATCTGGCAACCAGATTATCTATGCTTTCTTTGTGGAGAGGAATCAGTTCGGCGGACCTTTGACGGATAGTCTATTCGAGAAATGCAATGCATTGGAAGGGCTTGTTGCCAACTTCAGCAATAACTTAATCCATGGTGAAATTCCAGAGAAAATTGGTGCCTTGTGTGAGTCTCTAGTTGTTCTTGATGCATCTGATAATCAACTAACTGGAACAATTCCCCCAAGTCTCGGGCTTTCCCAAAATCTTACAGCAATTGACTTGAGTAGAAATAGACTTCAAGGCCAGATACCTGTAAATCTTGGGAATTTGAAAATTCTGAAGTATCTCTCAGTGGCTGGTAACAACCTTAGTGGCCAAATACCTTCAGGATTTGATCAGTTAATTTCACTTGAGATGGTAGATCTTTCTTTCAATTCTCTTATGGGTGTAATCCCCAGTGGGTCTCGTGAAACTGAAGAATCTTAAGGTCCTTCTCCTTGATAGCAATAAACTTTCTGGCAAGATTCCCAATGTTTCATCAGTTCCTACGTTTAATGTTTCATTCAACAATCTCTCCGGACCTTTACCTTTTAACTCCAGCAAATTGAGGTGTGAAAGTGTCTATGGGAATCCTCTACTCCCACCATGTCCTATAGTATCTCTTTCTGAGCCACCATCTAACCAGCAGGGATACATTGCAGATTCACAAGTTTATTCTGATACACCTCCTGGAAGTCCACCTTCTAAGAGCAGTAATGGTGGGTTCAGTTCTATCGAGATTGCATCCATCACATCGGCTTCAGCCATAGTTTCAGTTCTACTGGCCTTGATTGTCCTCTATGTATACACTACAAAATGTGCCCCCAGATCCTTACGACAGTCTCCAGGACAAAGGGAAGTAACTGTTTTCACTGATATTGGTGTTCCAATTACATATGAAACTGTTGTGCGAGCCACTGGAGGATTTAATGCAAGCAATTGTATTGGAAGTGGTGGCTTCGGAGCAACTTACAAGGCTGAAATTTCACCTGGTGTTTTGGTGGCTATTAAGAGACTCTCTATTGGAAGGTTGCAGGGTGTTCAACAGTTTCATGCAGAGATAAAAACTCTTGGAAGATGGAGGCACCCAAATCTAGTGACTTTGATAGGTTACCATCTCTCCGACGCTGAGATGTTTCTCATATACAATTATTTACCAGGAGGTAACTTGGAGAGGTTTATTCAAGAGAGATCCAAAAGACCTGTGGTATGGAGAATGCTTCATAAAATTGCTCTAGATGTTGCTCGTGCTCTCACTTACTTGCACGACAATTGCGTTCCTCGAATTCTCCATCGAGATGTTAAGCCAAGCAACATTCTGCTGGATAAAGATTATAATGCCTATCTATCTGACTTTGGATTAGCCAGGCTTCTTGGGAATTCAGAGACCCATGCAACTACTGGTGTGGCTGGAACTTTTGGCTATGTTGCTCCTGAATATGCCATGACTTGTCGTGTTTCTGATAAAGCTGATGTATACAGCTATGGTGTGGTTCTTTTGGAGTTGCTTTCAGACAAAAAGGCTTTGGATCCATCATTTTCTCCATATGGAAATGGTTTCAACATTGTTGCTTGGGCATGTTTGCTACTTCGACAAGGCCGGGCTCGCGAGTTTTTTACTGAGGGATTGTGGGAAGTTGGCCCCCATGATGACTTAGTAGAAACTTTGCATTTAGCTGTAACATGTACTGTTGAATCACTTTCAATTAGACCCACCATGAAGCAAGTTGTCCAGCGGCTAAAGCAAGTCCAACCACCAACTTGATAGAACCACATTACTGAAGGTATTTAACATCTTCACTTTAGAAAGGTAAGAATTAAGTTGTAAAATGTGTTAATTTGTCCAATTTTCTGATACCTCTCAGAAACAAATCTGAGTTGTAGTTACTTTGTATTATATTTCAATTTCTCCACTTGCCTCTTGGAGCAGGTTACTGATGTATCCTTGTCAGAGTTAAAAAAAAATGTTGAGATTTGTAATACCAGCTCACATTTTAAATGAGATGTGTACCTAAATTTCTTTCCTTTTTTGTATGTGGATTCCAACTAATTTTCCTATCAATGGACAGTAATGGATTGATATGTGGTGGAAATAAGTTTTGTGAAGGAGTTTTTTGTAAGGGCTTTTTTGCTAGATCTAAAGAACTTGTCTTCCATGGAGAGACATCCGAGGACTGCCCCCTCAAAAAAGCCCCAGACATGTGAGGACAGTTGGAGGTACGAGCTGTTGTCTCGCTTACTGGCTTTTTTAATTTTTTATGAATTCTGCGATTGCTGATGTTTCAGTGATTATTCAATTTTTTTTTTCTTAAATTATTCAAGATTATGCCAGAGATTCTTCAAAAACAATTTTCATAATGAGAATTACAGCAAGGTGAGGAAGCTTTTTTTTTTTTTCTTCAAAAATAATCAGTTTTTTTTCTGTTAATTCTTGAATTTTGATTCTTTCTACTCGAGATTATTAAATGGCAATTTAATAGCTAAAGATGTTATTTAAGCTTTGTTTGAGACGGTTTTTTTTACGGCTTTAAGAAGAAAGAAGAAAGCTGTCCCAAATGAAACATTAATCAAACATTGAATTAAACTTGGTTGTAGTAAAATAGTTTGTCTGCGATTTTTTACACTTAGAAATAGAATGTTTTTCTTAAAGACCTGCAATGTTTTTTTGTAAGTATTGCAGAGATGTCGATGCTCAAGTGGATGTGTTGTTTTTATTGTTGGAGTACCTCTTAGTGATAGATATGATTAGAGAGTCGCTTTAGATGATTTGGTCACATAAAATGTTGGTCTTCGGATGATTCTAACGAGAGTAGATGTATTAGATCCGGCCTATGTTAAGAAAGGGTAGAGGTAGATCCAAAAAGGCTTGGTTAGAAAATATTAAAATGACTTCTTTAATTAGGTTTAAATGAGAATTTGATTCATAATTGGTCACAATGGAGAAAAAAGATTCATGTATTCGACCCCATATAGTAGGATAAAGAGTTGTTGTTATTGTAGGGTTAACACCTTAGGTAGAATTCAATATAAATGATAGAAAGCAAGGATTCATAAATCCAGGTCATGACTCCAAATAATTGGGATAATACTAATGAGGATGGTGTCTTAATTTATTTGCTTTTATGTTTTATTTGGTTTCTTGCACATGAAAAATAGCTTTTAGAAAGTGATTACTTTGTTTGGCCTTATTTTTTTGTCTAAATTTAAAACCCTCACTTTTGAGGGATTTGAATGTGCTTATAGAGTTGAAAATTCATGTTGTTAATAAACTAAATGAGCCCTTAAGAGTGTTGTATTGATCTTTACAAGCTTAAGTTTGAACTTTTTTTTTTGTGTATGGATATTGTATACTAACAACAACCTATATCAAACTTACCGTGATAGGATTCCGATTTCCACATAGCCAAAAAATAGAAATAACGAAGAAAAAACGCAGCAGAAATCAGCGAGAAATAATGAGATTATAAGCTAATTTTATTGATATCAGCTAATAAATCAAGATACAATATAATATATTATTTAAGAGGTAGATTGACTCTCCACAAACCTTAGGCAGCGTTAGGAACAACTCCAAAGGAAATTACTGCAAAATACGAAACCACATAATGAAAATAAAGCAAATTAATTAATCCTAAATAAACCTTCCTAATTTCCTCTTAAATTTGAATTCAAATTAGTCATTTTTACCTAAATAAACTTTCCTAGTTCCCTCTCAAATCTGAATTCAAATCAGCTCTCCTTCTCTAAATAAATCTTCCTAATTTTCTCCCAAAATTTAACTCAAATCCGCACTATTTTCTTAAATAAACTTTCCTAATTTCCTTCCAATTTTAATTTTCTATGGTAAGTAATTAAAAGTATAACTAATCCCTTTTGTGCCCCCGTCTCTCTTTGCTCGCCGCCCACATTAGTAGGGCCTACAGGGCTCTTTCGCCCTCCAGCTAGAATGGTACCCTTTGCTGGGGCCGGATTGATTGGCTGGACCGGCTCAGATCATACTACTTGAAGAATAAATTTTTGTTAAGAAAAGCATTTCAATCTGTGCTAAGTTACCATACTACATGTTGATTTTGCAGTTTTCAAAAAAGGTATGAAGAATAAATTTTTGTTAAGAAAAGCATTTCAATCTGTGCTAAGTTACCATACTACATGTTGATTTTGCAGTTTTCAAAAAAGCTTGAAAACATGTTTGTTATCTTTATATTGAATGGCTGAACTGAAGCCAGAGTTCTAGTTATTGGTAAAGAGAGGCTTGAACAAGATGGGTAAGTGAAGTTTAAGGCTTCGTTTGGGGCAGTTTTTTTGCTGCTTTCTAAAATAATTTTTTAGTGCAACATTTTTTAATTACAAAAATTTTTTGAGTTAGAAATTTTTGCACTAGAAAGTCGTTTTTAAAAAAATAGTAAGAAAGTTTTCCCAAATGAAACCTAAGTTTCCTGATTGTGGGTAATTTGCATCTAGATTTGTGATTTTGGAGTTAAACTCATGGTTCAACTAGCAGCTGTTGGGAGTCATTATGTTGAGATAAATGCCACCTTGAAATGGATCTTTTTAAAATATATATATTTTTAAAATAATTATTCTCCATATTTTGATCATATTTAAGTCACTATGGATTTGTTTTGCTTTAATATTATTTTATCTGATTTTTTGGGACTGTTTGGGATCACATTTACTTTTGTTTATTATATTCTTTATTTTGTTTTTTTTTTATCTTATGTTCTAATATGAAACAATAATATATTTAGTTTTCTCATACTGTTTATTATTTTTAGAAAACAAAAAACAAATTATAAAAATCATCTCTACTTCCCCCTGAAATCGCCTCATCCTGAGGTGTGGTGAATTTTTTAGGGTGAGAATTTTTTATAAAAATATATATATAAAAAATATATCTAAAACTAAATTTTGAGTATTATTTTTTAAACAATTTATTTATTTTTTAGAATATAAAATAAAAATTAAATAAACAGTCTTTTTTTAAATATCTTTTAATAAAATAAAAACAAAACAAATTTTGATCTCAAGTAGAGCTTTAGTTGTTCTTCTCTTAAATGTCAAGCTAATTTTCCTCTATTAAAGTAGCATAAAGTCAAGTAGTCATTATGAGCAATGAGCATGAGCCAAACAATAATTTAACATAGATTTGATTTGCTTCCAATACCTCTCTCTCCAGTGCATTCAAGTCGCCCTTCATTAAAGCTTGTTTATGGTCATAAGAAGCCTGGAAGATCTAATAAATTTTTCATGAGACTCAAGAACACGAGAAATTATTCTATGCGGACGTCGTATCCAACTCTACATCCGGAGATCAACCAGAACGAGCCAAGTCAACAATATCGAGCGCGGTACCAAGCGGTACCGAGTCGCGGTACCAACATGGCTTATTTTTTAATTGGTCTCCATACAACGTTCGGCGTCCGCACAGAATAATTCCTCCGCGAACACCCACTAGGAATTTCTGTTTCTCCACAAGTAATTAATTTACATTTCTTTCTGTTCATTTCAAGCTCATCTGATAGAGATATTTAACAGCTGGCTTTCAATCTCTGTCAGGTTTGAAGGAACTTACTGCTTCTATGACTTTGATATCTCACTGAGTGCAGTAGCAATGCTTCTTAAAGGTGAAAATCACTGAGCAAGGTTCCCCTTTCTACGTGCATAGGCTTTTAATCACTGACCCCTCAAAAGTATAATTGCACTTCTGTGGTTTGGCCTTCCCAGTTTTGATCAGTAAGCTATAATACTCTTTCGGATTTGCTTGCCCAGTTGTATTCAGCAAGTCATAATACTCTTTTACATCTGCTTGCTCTGTTGTATTCAGTAGGGTTTGTATTGTTGATGTCAACTTCTCTATTAGCCTTAATGGGGCTCTTCGTGCCTATTTAAATTTATCGTCGAGCTAAGGCAGGGGTGCTCATTATCCCCTATCGATGATTTATTTAATCAACTTATTGGATATTCTGTGCTTTCCAAGATTGATCTGTTGTTTGAATATTATCAGGTGAAGGTGAGAGAGTCTGACGGGATGATGACAACTTTTTATATGAGATAGGGACATTATGAGTTTTTAGTCATGTCATTTGGGGTGAACAATGCCCCAACAATTCTTATGAATATAATGAATAGAGTATTCAGAGATTTTATTAATTAGTTTGTGATTATTTTCATAAAAGATATTTTGGTATATTCTATTGAGGAATATCATGTTAGACATTTAAGGATTATTTTGGAAACTTTAAGACAACATGAGCTATATGCAAAATCCTCCAAATATGAATTCTGACTGAGTATTTCTTTTTTTTGGGATACGTGATGAGTTGTACTGGTATTTCTTTTAATCTCCAGAAAGTTCATGCAGTCACTGATTGGTTGAAGTTTACTACTATATGTGAGGTATGCAATTTCTTAGGTATGATTGAAATTATAGAAAGTTTGTGAAGAGTTTTTTCTCAAAATTTTTGCACCTTTGACGAGATTGACTGTACACCTGGAGTGTGAGGCTAGTTTTTAGAGATTGAAGAATTATTTGATTTCTGCTCCTATTTTGACTCTTCCTTCTGATACATAAAGCTTTCAATTATTCAGTGATGTTTCACTGAGAGATTTTTAGGTGTGTTTTGATGCAACACTGTAGAGTGATAGCTTATGCCTTCCGGGCAATTGAAGCCACATGAGAGGAATTATCTGACACATGATCTAAAATTTGCTACTATAATTTTTGCTTTGAAAATCTAAAGATATTATTTGTATGGAGTTAGATGCGAGATCTTTATTGATTATCAGAGTCTTAAATATATATTCACTCAGAAGGATCTGAACTTAAGACAAAGGAGCTGACTTGAGTTGATCAAAGACTATGATCTGATTATTTTGTATCGACCTGACAAGCTATTGTAGTAGCTGGCGTTTCTAAGCAAGAAATCTCCTTGATAATCATGTATTCATCTTACTTTTGATGAGTATTTGATATGTTATATTGAGATATTATAATTGAAGGTGATTTCTTCTACCAATTGGGATTATGGTATATTAGCTCATATGATTATTCAGCCTTCTTTGTAAAAAAAAAAATAGAAATCTAAAAAGTCAGATACAATGTATTCAAAGTTGATTTATCTGATTATATCTAATAAGAAATATGAACTATAAGTATCTGATTTTGCTATTATCCTCTGCAATGATAGATTATGGGTTCCTATTTATGGAGATCTAAAACGAGAGATTTTACATGAAGCTCACCTTTCTGACTGCACTATTCACCATTTAACAGTTCGGTATTTGATCGGAGTTGATAGATATTTTTTTGTTGATTTTTGTACAGTCATAGCTAATTTTATTTTTCAATTTTGTAACTTTTATTTATAATAATGTGTTTTAGTTTATATATTTTGATGAAATGAAAGAAATTTTATAGATAAACTTATTTTTTACTACTTGGGATGTTTTAGTAACTACGTAGTATGTTATTTATTTAAATTTTATATTGAAAGAGAATTTGAAATATTTCAAAACTAGATCTTGGGATTTATGTCATTGTTCAGCATAAATAGGACCTATCGTGTTTGGGTTGGGTTGTGATAGTAAATTTCTGTATCATGAGGATATTAATCTCAAAAAGCTACTCCTGGTGTCTTGGAAGAATAGCTGCAGACTCAAGGATCTAGGGGGTCTCAGCTTGCCATCTTTACAAACCCTTTATCATGCTGATTTCTCGTCATTTGGAGAATTTTTTTCTACAAATTCTTTACATGTTGGTTGGTGCTTGTGTAAATATGTTTCACCTTGGAAGGAGTCATCTATTTCTGCTTCTAGCTTTTTGAAGAAAGTCTCTTTGGTGGCAAGCAAAATCAAATGTAACATGACCTTTAAAATCTCTGCTCGTCTTCGTTTTCTTTCCTCTAAGATCTGTGATTCCAACCAACTGCTTTATCATATCATATTCCTCAAGGTGCATTTGTATCTGCTTTTATTAATGGTTATAGATGGCTCCGTCCACCATCTCTTCATGATGACCTCATAATCATGATTCACAACATTGTTGTTGGTGATGATTTTGGCATCTATTGGAATGACAATCCTCATCCTAACTTTAAAACTTTCTTTCCTTCAAAATTTTTACCATGAATAGGTCCCTTGTTCCTTGGCATTTCATGATATGGTATAATTTTTTTTTTTAGAGATACGTTGTTTTTTTTACTTTGTTATGATTGGAGGTTTTAAAACTACATATGTTTTAATTAGGAGGAATATTCATCTAAATCCTCTTTAATGATTTTGCTTGTAGTCTAATGAATCCTCTACCAATCTTTTCTTTGAATGCCGACACTCTTATGGCATCATTAGCCACTTGATTCCTTGGGCTTCAACCTTTCTCTTTAGACCTTCCCTGCTCCAATTGTTGTCTTTTATTTCTGTTACGGAGAATATTGGGAATCATGTTAAAAATTTATATTTTCTTGCTACTTTCTGCTCTTTGTACTACATTTAGAGAGAAAGAAATGCTAGAAGATTTGAGAATGAAATTGTAGTGCCACACCGACTTGTTTCAAAATTTAAAAAGGCCCTTCATCTTAAAGGCTGTTTCCTTGAAAAGTTATGGGAAATTTGCTAGCTTATCCCCTAACTTAGTCTTTTATGTTGGTTTACACCTTATGCTACGTGTCTTGGATGGAGTTTGGGGTTTCTTTTCTATTGTCATTTCTTGTTATTGCCGGTTGGTTGTTTTTGTCTGTTGGGGACTTTTTAGTGGACTTTGAAGTATCTATTTTCTGGCTTTGTGGTTATTTTAGTGGGTCTGCTTCTTCTTTTGGGGTGGCTTTGATGGACATTTTGGCTTTATTTGCTTTGGCTGTCTTGTGCTTCTGTTTGTTGGGTGTTTTTCTGACTGATGAGGATTTTTCGGTGGATTATGATGAATCCTTTACATGTGTTTTCGTTTTCCCTTGGAAGGTCCAGGCTGACAACCATGGGACTTTTGGCAGCTTGGCAGTATTTTGAAATCCTTTATTGGTTATTTAGCTTTAGTAAATCCGTGAAAATGTTGGAGTAACTCCAGTAGAAGATTATTGTCTTAGATGGTTTGGTCACTTTATGACCCAGTTAGGAGAGTAGAGGTATTAGATTTGACTTATGTTAAGAAAGGTAGGGGTCACTAACAAGACTGTTATTTATTTGACCTTTTTCTTTTTTAGATTTAAACGAGAATTTAACTTTCATAGGACACATATGGAGAAAAAGGATTCATGTTGCCACCCCACGTAGTGGGAATGCTATGTTTTTGATGCAGCTCTTCATTTTTTTTCTCTTCATTGGTTTCATTGAGTTGAGTTATAACTTTGCCCTTATGTTTTGCTGTAATTCTTTCTTCACAGTGGAAAAAAAAAATATACAAAAAGGAGTGCAAAGGGTGCCATGCATTAAGAAAAGAAAAATATTTGCTTCCTGTTTCAATTTGCAAAATTGTTATCCAATGGGCTCTACAACTATCTAGTGTGAAAGTCCCATGAAGCTCTGTTCAATCTCCAGTTAAATAGTTGAAAAAATCTTTGAAAATTGTTGAGCTCTCATTAGAAAGGGAGATTGTTCAAGGCTTGGGATGGCTTTCTTACCGTTTCATAAAGCAATTTTCTAGGTAAAAAATTAAAATTTTTATATTAAAAAACTATTTAAGAAACAAAAGGAAAGTCGTCTCTAACGAAGCCTATGTATTTTGAGAATTACAATTTATTCTCATATCAAATATTTATAAAATATATTAAAGTAAGATTCAAGTTGGTGCTGCCATTTGCATATAATATTTTTTTCTTTTCTTTTTATATATAAATTGGTGTCTCTCTGAGTGCTCTTTCAATAATCTTTAGCACAACCTTCAGTGGCAACTTATTCTATGATAAATATATCAAGTATTGATACCATTGTTCTATTCTTCAGTAATTAAAGCAGTAGCTGGCCATGCTGATATCCTTAGTCATCTCTACTCTGCTGTCTATATGATCACAGTTCAGTATCTGGATTGAGATCTGTTCAAAATTGTTCAAAATGAATTAGATTTGTCTATAGAGATATTGATTCAAGGTAAATATGATTCATTAAGATTTTTGTTTGGGGACTGCTTTCTTATTGCTCCTTAAAACAGCTTAGTATAAAAATTTAAATTTTTATATTAAAAAATTGTTTTAAGAAGCATCAAAAAAAGCTATGCTCAAACGAAGCCTAAATTTGGTTCAAGTTTAATCCTGATCAGATTATGCTTCAATTTAGATGAAGTTTAGTTCTGTTTGGGGAGATAGGAGTAAACACTACATTGATGAAATAAACAAGAAAGTAAAAGAAAAAAAAAGTAAATGACAACATGATTTAATCAAAAAATTTCAAAATAGAGAAAAACTGAGTCACACCACACCAAGAAATTCACTATGAAAATTAAAAAAATAAATACTGATCTCTCCTCTCTCACTCTCTTCGTGCTTCTCTTCTCACATACATCGTTCTCAATGTTTAACTAGTTTAGAAAATACAAGATAAAATAAGTTATAAACCCCAAGGGATGCAACCCTTGAGAAAAACGAGAAAAATAACCGTTCAATCCGTCTCGCAACACTGCGGCGCCCAATCTGCTTGACAATGCTACATCCCTCAAACACTTAGCATTGTGGCGCTCAATCTCTGTTTTGACTTGTTGCGGCGTCATATCTCAACCGCTGGATGTTTTGTTCCATGTCGTTCAGTGCTAGGGGGGCTTGGGTACGTAGTGCCGGGGCATCATAAAAAAAAAATCAAGTTCAAAGTGCCCAAACCCAAGTAGGGGGTAAATTTCCCCCGCACCCTCCAATGTACACGACAAACTTTGAGGTCCGAGACAACAAAACAACCAGATTGATCAACACAATCATATTCCACACCTAACAAGTTCCTAGTTCATAGTTCAATTCAATTCTTAGTTGATACCAATTACGCTTGAAAATAAAATATTAAAATTTGAAGACATTTATACTAATAAAACTCTAATTTTGACATAAATAATATACCTACAACATTAACTTAGAAAAAAAAAAAACATATGTCAAGATGTCCTGATCAAAAATTAGTCATGACAACTTAAAAATTTGTTGATTTACTTTAAGATTGGCATATTACATAAATAATTCATATTACACTCATCTAAATGCAGATTTAATAGCTTTTAAATTCACCCCATGATGATAGTTCTTTCCTTGCTCTACCATGCAGCTCCCAAAAACTCCCTGAGACAATAATCCTCTAACTCATGATTTTCTTGCCATCATCTTAGATCATCTTGGGTCTCAAATACTCCTGGCAACAACTCTGTAGTTCAAATTGATTTACAATGAACTAGTCTACCAGATCAAATAACAGTAGTTCAAATTGATTCACGAAGAACAAAATCCAACAGATCAAGCAGCGCAATTCGGCAAAAAAAAAAAAAACGATGCAGATTTCAGAAGAAGAAAAAACTTACAAAAGGATTCTATACTCTCTGGTCTCTGCATAATTTAGCTCAAAGTTAAAATCTTTCAGCGTTTGTGCTGATCAAAAACATAAAGAAAGAAGCTTCTAACCAGCTGAAGGGATTAGATGAATCTGATAGCCTTCGTCACAACAAGGAACCAGAGCTGGGATTCACAACGATATGCCGAAGAGGATGAGCTACATCACCACCACCACCGGCATGCTTAACAAATTCTGCCGGCGAGAGGAAGTTCCCCATGGCATACACAGACTATACTCACCTCCCCTTTCCCATAACTATAAAGGAAACCATCTATCCTTCTACCATTAGGACCGTTGCCTCTCGTCGACACCGATGGCATCTCCTCCACCATGTTCTTGCCGATATCACTAATCCCACGGTTAAGAGATCTTTCTTCGTCCTTCTTTCTCAAGACATTTTCTTTGAGCGCAGCTCCATTACAACGAAAGGTGCCATTGATGGATTTTGGTGCTGGTGTTGCCATTGTCGGGGCCTTTGAAGGATTGTTGACATCAGAAGCACAGATGATTCCAGGGAATTCAAAGCCTGGAGAAGGAAATAAGCAGAGCCTTTTTTCATCAAAGAACAATAATTTAACTTAAAATATTTATGATGATTTATTTCATGATTGCAGCTTTATATTTAAATTCAGATCTCATCATCCCTACATACCTTGCTCTTGCTGGCTTTCAAATTCCGATCCACCAGAAGAACTACTCCCCTGCGACGCCACCCCAAATCTTCTCGACGAAGATTGAACTCCATTTTCTTCTACTTCAAACCTTCTCATCTTTCTCACAGACCCCCCTTCAAAATCATCATCAAATCTCTTCAGGTTCCTTTTGTCCTCCCTTTTCCTCATCGCCTCCATCCTCTTAATACTTTGCACCTCCTTCCTCCTTCGAATCTCCTCCTCTGCATCGCTCGGCATCGAGCAAGTCCTGACCAGCGGCACAACGGTCGGAAAATCACTTCGAAGTATAGCAGGAATAGAAGAAGATCTCATGAGCCGATTATTCTCTGCATCCTGTGAGCTAAAGCAGCCGCCGAGCGAAAGCCCAAGCTCAATCTCGTCGGAGTCCCCGCCGGTTACTTCTTCCGTCGAGAATCCGCCGGAGAATCGCCGCAGAAGATCCCTCGCCCCTGCCTCCATCGGATCCATGCTAAGGAGAGGATTTTGACTACATCAGGGTAGAAAGAGCGGATTTTGATGAGAGGATAGACGAAGGGGGCATCTGCAGTTGAAAAAACCAGACGCGGTAAATAATCAAACGTCAAAAGTCGCCGGCGGAGAGGAACGGAGTTGGAAAACAAGCGTTTTTTTAGAATGGAATGAGGTGCGTGAACTCTTCTTCAGTGGCAGGGGAAGGTAATAAAAATCAGAGCATGACCTCAAGGGAAATAAATCACGTGTCGGGTGGATGGCTCTTCCGAGGACACGTGGAAGAAGGAGACGGAAAGCTCGCATCGCGAAGCAAGCGGCGACACCATTTTGGGTGGCGAGATACCGGCGCCGATGGCGGTCAAATGCTGGACACGTGTCGAAAACAAGAGATCCGTTCCGAATTCCGATACGGCGTTACGTGCCGGAAGTCGTTATGGTCCGATCGCCGGCGTACTAAACAGTCGTTCAACGTGTCTAATGCGCGACACGTGTCAGCAATCGGATATGCAGCCCGAAGAAAGGATAATTATTTGTTATTTACACAAATATTGGGTTGTGACAAACTATTTATATTAATAGCTAAAATAAATTTATATTTAAAATTAGATCAGTTCACATCAATATTTGTCATCCCTATAATCACAGCCATAAAATTTTTATAAAAAATATATCATTTTTAATACTTTCATATAATAAAATATATCATTTTTAATACTTACAAAATATATATATATATTATTATATATATAGTGCATTGATATATGATATATATATTTTTTATTTTGATATATTTTTTTTTTATATAAACTTTCAGAAGTTTTATTTTATATGATTTAACTATGAAGTTGTTTGTTTTGTTAATAAATATAATAATTTTGAAATATTATATAGTATTTGAATGAATGTAAAATAATAGATATCACTATTTTTTATTCCATTTAAAAATAAAATGAATTTAGTATAAAGACAAAAGTGATCTTTAGCTATAAAGGTGGTGGCCTGCAATAATGATGAGGTTGCATGCCACGATGTCTGAGGCGCGTAATAATGATCGCAACGAGTGATTGATAATAGAGAAGACACGTGACGGGCTGCATGGGGTGAAGCTTCAGGGATGCGGGTTATCTTGAATTTTTGAAAATTGGATGAATTTTAAGTACATTGAAAATAAATTAAATTTTGAATTTCAAATGCCTCACAAAATTATTTTATATACAATTTTCATCCAACAAAAAGAAAATTAAAAATCTTAAATTCATTTTTCAACCAATAATGCGGTCACTAAAAGTGATTCATGTAAGTACTCAATAAAAATAAAATGTATCAAATTAAAGAAATTTTTTTTATTTACATATATTAATAATAATATGCATAATATGTTGAATAACACATTTTTCTTTTATTTTATCAAAATAAATATTACAAATTTCACTCTTAATTAAAAAAAATACTCTTGTGAATAAAAAAGTTACCCTCTTTCATCCATAATGTAAATAAGATAATTCTTTTTCTAAAATTTATACAATATACTCTTGTAAGGGATCAATTTGTAAAATAAAATTAATTTTAGAAAATAGATTACATTTCCTTTTTCTAATTATAAATAAATAAAGAAATTTTAGGCCCTCCTTTTTTAATGAGGCAGACAGACCAACTTGTTGCGGGCCCCACAGACACTCCCACTTGCTGGGTCTTTTTACAATGGATGATAAATCGCCACGTGTCAACAATGTCACGTGCCTTTGCGGCCCGCAACAGCAAAATCGCGGCGCCAACTTGATAGAAGATTTACACGTGTTGCTCGCCGACAGGACCGGCCTAGGAAGACAAGGGCCCACAAATAACGTCATCGCATCCCATACATCATATATCTAAATAAAGTGGATGACAGCCACGTGTCAAAGGAGACGAAATCCGTTATGGTCCCCACATTCTTCATCAATTATACTAAAAATTATATTTTTTGAGACATTTGGTTTAAGGGTAAACAACCCGGATACGATATAAAAAAAATTTAGTTCGAATTAACTCATTTGAAAAACAGGTCAAAATCGGGTTGACCCAACAGCCCACGGGTCGAACCGTTTAACTTGGATCCCGCAAGACCTAATCGAGTTTTGCTAGGTGTGAGCTCTTGTAGGCTGCGGCCCTGCCTAGCAGTGCTGGCGCTCTTGCCTCTCGAGTCTCATGCTGGAGCTCCGTCGGCTCGGTAAATTGGTCAAGCCTGCCTCACTCTGACTCTGTTGTCCGCCGACTCCGCTGATCAGCGTGAATCCTTGGTTAAACCCCGCCTAAATCCGACTCCACTGGCAAGCCCTATGCATGATGATGTGACTCAGCATTCAACAATTGCACTCGTGTGTTTGCAGGTCTGGTCGGGATTAACCCGGCAACTCCTGTCGATCAGGTCCGAGTTAGAAATTCTGACCCTTTAACTATAAGGGTCGGGGTTCAGGTCAACCCATCAGGTTCGACCCGAACCCGACACGTTGACTCGAAATGACACATCTAATTTGGGTCACTTAAATCAAATTCATACACATTACAAGTCTTAATTGAAAATCAAAGCCCCCAAACAATAAACTAAAGTGAGCTACTTTTATAGAAAAAATGAGAGTTTATATGCCCAATAATTTTTCGTCTTCAAATTAAAAGACTCGTAGAATTTGAATAAACATATTAGGATATTAAAGTTGACCTATTTTTTGTGCTTTATTCTATGGCAATTTTTGTTCAAAAGTAATTTAATAGATGTATAATCTTCAATGTTATATTTTCGTCTGTGGCGGTAATCAGATCGTGATTAGCAATGAAGTTAGTGATAATATAAATTTGCCAAAGTTTTAAGGAATGAGATTAGATATGTTTTAATGTCATTCTAACATTAATTGAAACATGTTTGGCATGTGATTGAGCATTGTTCAAAGCTATTTTGTATTTTAAAATCTTGGGTCTATTGTTTAGATTGACGGTGAAATAGATGGGGGCATTATTTTTAGAATTCAAGTTGATTGGTTGAAGTGGAAGAATGCATTGAGCTTGTTTTGTCATACTATAGAATATATATTGGAAGAATTACATCAGTATTTAATTTTAACAGTTTAACTGGAGCTTATCAATGAATAGTGAGAAGAAACAATATTACAATTTTATTTTGTCCGGAGCCTTATATCATAAGATTTTTACTCTTTCCTAAAAATATGTAAAATCGTGTAATGAGCAAAAAGCCTTGTAAGAAACTAAAATGTTACAACTTAAATCAATGCATGATAAATGAGAACAATATGGTTTAAATCCTTGGAGCGGGTTAGTGTTTCAGGAAGATCAGATTGGCAGGTTTGGATGGTTTTGAAATGGAGTTGAAAGAAGTCAAATTGTCATCCGTAAGAGACAGCTTCGCATCTGTGTTGATTCTATCAAACCTAGGTACTTTCTCTTATAGAAAACATAGCAGCTACAAATTCCATGTTTCTGGCTTGAAACTATCAACGCGCCATGACACAAATGTTTGAACCAATAATTCTCTTCTTCATCATCAATCGAACCTTCCTTCGAATTGGTACACGCTTGAGAACCTTTTTCATTTACAATTCCTCCTTTTCGTTCTACTTAGGTGGAGCAATCCGAACTCTCGACAGAATAGAAAAGAGGGCCGCAGGCGTGTAGACACCTCAACGAACTCATGTGGACACTCCTCAGCCCGAGGACAATCTCTGAAATACACATGAATGAAGACCAGTTTTTCTTTTCTTTGATGATTCCTCTCAATGAAATTTGCCATGTTGCACTAAGTTACTTACGGATGTATGCATGCAGTCCGGGAACACTTTGGGGTTCAACTTCAATATTTTCATATTTTTTTTTTAAGAAAAAATTATTTCGCATGTTTGAATTGTTACATGTTATGTGATATAAAAGTTCTCAAACTTAAGAAAAATTTCTATAAGATTTAGACCTACAATGCTTTTATGGTGCAAAATGTTGCCCCATTAAAAGAGAAGCATAATGTTGTTAAGTGTTGCAAAGATGAGAATGCTCAAGTGGATGAGTGACTTTACTCTTAGAGATGATACAAAATGAGCATATATATGAAAATGTAGGAGTAATTCCAGTGAAAGATAAGATCAGAGAGAGTAATCTTAGATGATTTTATCTCATAAAATAACAACATTTTGATAACCCAATTAGAAAAATATATGTATTAGATTTGACTTATGTTTAGAAAAATAAAGATAGCCTAAAAAAACTTTGTTATAATATATTAAAATTGAAATATATTTATTCAATTTAGATGAGAATTTGACTCTTAACATAACACATTTAAATTTTCTTATGCATGCAGATGCATATTATGTTAACATATAAAGCTCGGGGAATAACAGAAAATTATGAGGCATTTTGTGCCATCAAGCACAATCCAATAGAAAATCCATCAGGAAACCATAAAAACAATTTTTCCAATTAAAAATATGTGAAATTATCCAAATTGTATTATATTGATGCTTCATCTAAAAGAAATAATGCATTGAAAGACGCGCCTAAATAAATAAAATTTGATTTGTTTTGATTATTAACATTTTGCAAAAACAAGTTCTAATATCATTAAAATATTTTGAGGAGAAAATTTCAAAGAATAAAAAATATTAAAATTCTAATATCATTAAAAACTTAAATGTTTAAAGAATATTTTATAATCATAAGAATCCTATGAAAATTTTGAAAAGTATCACTAAGATAACCAAAAGGCACTCAAATATATAAACATCAATGCATATTTAGAGCTAGGAGCAAGAGTTAGGAGTGAAGCCTATACATGGCTTTGCCTAAGTCGCCACTTT
The DNA here is from genome assembly GCA_019514585.1 of Dendrobium officinale. Classification (NCBI taxonomy): domain Eukaryota; kingdom Viridiplantae; phylum Streptophyta; class Magnoliopsida; order Asparagales; family Orchidaceae; genus Dendrobium; species Dendrobium officinale. Next base: position 71,261,964 of record CM033688.1, read on the forward strand.
GACCACTATTGGTCAAATATCATACAACGTCGATGCATGTCATCTACACGTCAATGCAAATAATGGAGACTAACATCACCGCACATCATTACCAATAAGTCAAATGCTTATTTTCAACATCAATGTCAATACACATCAACACCAACAATGTTAGTGCATGCCAAAAAAAACATTATTAACATGAACTACAACATTTTCAATAAGATCGACGAATTCCTTTCACACTAACATCATCATCAAAAAGGCCAAAGCTTGCATTCAATATCAACCCCAAAACACCTCTAACAAGTTTGATGCATGCCATCAATATCAATGTCCGCTAATGTCCCCGACTAACAAAGCTAACTTCAATTATCAACATCAACACTAATGCTCATACCCGACATGAACATCAAAAGCTTATGTTGTACACCTCATTTACTTGTCTTATCTATTCTATATAAAACTACCAAGCAGACTACCAATAACCTCTCATTAAAATTTTCATCATATAAATAATCCTTCACAACTTATGTCTAGTATATTATATCAATCTCTCCCTCAAAAAAAAAAAAAAAAAACATGATTTGTAATCAATAAATTTACAAAGATGATTTAGTAACAAATGCTGGAAAACAAAAAAGAAAAAGCAAAACCAACCTAAACTGAGTTTTTTTTTTTTTTTTTTTTTTTTTTTTTTTTTTTCATAAACAATGACATAAATTCTTGTACCAGGCAAAAATGACGGATTTCTGAACCACAAACTTCAACAGCTAACCTCACTAAAAGAGTATATTGCTCTCCAAAGACTAAAAGAGGACAAAGAATTAAGCCATTGTCATTTCCAGTCCACATAGAATGGATAAGTCTCTCTAATAATAATTACCTGTTAAGCTGAAACAGCAGTTTGATTTGCTATGGCAGGACGGAATATCCTGCCATTTCCATTCTGGAAGGGCCTCTGCTGAAAGCCATTGATCGGACGGCCAAGACCGCCACGGCCGCGACCCGAATACTCACTTCTGTTGCGAAATTCAGGTCTGCCGTAGCCCTGGTTGCCTCCATAGCCTCCCCGACCTCTGAAATTATCATTCCGGTAGCCTCCTCTTCCTGCTAGATACCTCCCCCTCCCACCATTGGTAACTACGCCGTTCACCACTGAGAATTTAAAATCAATACAAGGCATGTTAACATTAATAGAATTTTGTTACTAGTGACAATTTCATTCAGGTCCATCACAGGATTTAGAGATTGACATAGACAAAGAAAAATTTGGTGTTTAAGTGGTTTATAAGCTATTGCTCTTTGTTATGAAGGTAAAATGTCTGAACTAATAAGAAAGGTAACATTCAAATTCATAGCAAGAGCAGCAAATGTTAACAGTAAGTGGAGGCATAAGGAGTTTCAGAACACACAATATAAACTATGACCTATCATAAGAGGAACGATGACCACATGACACTATGTTAGACCGGTCCAACTGGTCCAACCGCACGGGACCGGCCCAGTGCAACAAAGGTGGGATCTCCGCCTCCTGCCTAGATCGGGCGATCCAAACGCTCAAATTGAGCAATTTAGGAATGATTTTGGAGGGATTTGGGAGGGAATTTTGAATGTAGGGACTGTTTAGAAATTTCATTTTGAATTGTATGCATTAAATAATTTGTTTTCATATGGTTATGGCATCTTGAATTTGGCTGAAATGTGAGATCACTTAGATTTAGGTTTTCTTTTGAGCTCTAGTGGCATCTAGAGATTTGAGTGAGATCGATCCTCCTCTCGAATTGAGAATCAATTGTATCTTGTTATTTTCCGCTTCTATTTCATCAAATAATACAAATTATATACTGCTTTCATGGTTTTGTGCGGATTTTTGTGAAGAAGCTCGCTGTTTTTCGAAGATTGATAGGAAATACTCGAGATCATCAAGTAATTTCCTATCACACTACTAACAATTTTTGTTCTCCGACTATCTAATCTCCAAACAACTTATAAATAAGTTTAACCAACAGTTTAACTGTAAGGTTAAAACACAATGCAAAAATTAGAATGCGCCTACAAGGTTGCAGGTAGAACAAACTTCAAGAAGAAACAAACTGAAGTATGACATTTCTAGCATATAATAACAAGAAAAGTAAGCGGCATTAGCAAAATAACGAAAAAAGGAAAGTGTGACAATCTTTTACAGTTAGTTGCAAATTAAATGAAGGCTGTCGCGACACTTTCTTAAGCCAACTGCAGCAGGGATTATAGGCCAATTACTTCGCCAAAAAAGAAACAACAAAAGCAATGAAGACAATCACTTCCATAGTACAGTACACAAAGAAATTGTAAGGTCGTATAGACTTGCCTCGTGTTGTAGTCCTCTTCTCCTCAACGAAAGCTTGACGACCTCCAATAGTGATGGGAGAAGACTGAAAAATTGTAGCCATAATACAAATATTATTAGCAGTACTATTTTTTGATGCACCAATGGCTATCTGCATCATTCTTTCAGCATGTAAGCATATTCAGAAACAAGCAAATAAATTAAATAAATAAAAACTAAAGCATTATTCATAATGACAACCTTAGTTAATTAGCACATAGATCCAACCAAAATAAAGTTGCCAGCAGCATATAGGGAAAACCAACAAGGTTTTGAAAAACTGTGACAGTAGCATTTAAGAAAAAGACATCAAATCAATCATTACTGTCATCATTAGCCTTACCCAAACATTAGTGTGGTTCGATGTTTTAAACCAATTCTTCAACTTAGCAAATCCTTTGAACTTCAACTAACGTAAAGTTTGGTAAATTAATTCTCTGACACTAATTTTATCTACTCATTAAAATAAGTATATTTTCCATATATATATATATATATATATATATATATATATATATATATATATATATAAGTTCAAATCACCGAATTTTCAATTCAATAGAAGTGACTCCATTAGTCCCTACAACTTAATCTTAAATTTATCCTTCAGATTGTCACACACCAATCTTAATATTCTTATTTCTACCACATAAAATTTTGATAACAATGAATTTTTTAATGTCCAACATTTGGACCCTGCATCCAACCAAGGAAAAATGCCACACATTTTTTTTTTAATAAATATCAATTATTGTCGTGGTAAAAAAACTGAGATTTCTTATAGCCCATAATGTTGAATAAACGGGTCGAAACAGCAAATTTCAATGCCCCAAACTACACATCAGTATGTGCTTAGATTCCAATGCTGCCCATAAAGGTCAAATAATAACTTATCAGTAACAAAGTATCTGTTTTCAACAAGAGTTTAGAAATGGAAGTTCACTCACCATGGAACAAGAATTCAAATAATAAGTACAAATTGACAAGTAACATAAATAGGAAAGGTATAAGATAAAAAACAGTGAAGGCTGGAGAAAAATCCAGCCGAGAGAGGCAGTCTTTAGGAGCTTTGGGAAACCAAGAGAACGCTTCATTTTTCTTCAGATTTTCCAGCAGTATCAAAATATTTTGCATGATTAAGATGCAAACGACAGAATAACATGAAATAATCGAAATATAAGCATTACATTATTCCAAATTTGAATAGAGAGCTTCAACGTGACTCATGCAATGAACAATCAGCAAAGGCCAAAACCAAACTTACTGAAATCCTAAGAAAAATTGCGAGGGAATAAGTTGATTACCTTGATTGCCGCTTGCATGGAATCCAACGATTCAAACTCAACAAAGCCAAAACAAAACCGTTCCACCTGAAAGACAGATACCATGAAAAGATATATCAACTGAGCTGAAATCATTGCATATTGCAACAACAAAAAAACGAGCAAACCTTGTGGTTTCTAACTTGGACACCACCAGGTCTGATTGGTCCAAATTTCTTAAACTCCACCTCAACCTCTTCAGGTGTTGTGCTCAAGGGTAAATTTCTAATATATATGGAATGTCCCTCAACTGCTAGTAACAAAAAGAAAGTGAAAACAAAAACAAAAAGAGAATAGTGGCAATATTCTGAAAAACGCGGAGTCTAAGAATTATGGTTATAAGCATTACCATCATTTGAATTGTTTTCAGGAACATTGTCAACAGTACTAACTGTGGTTTCAGATGTAATGGAAGGCTTCGAGGAAGGAGTAGGGTGTTTGTCAGGGTTTACTGCGTCAACTTTTGGAGCTGCTTTTGGCAAGGAAACTTTTGGTTTAGAAACAGTAGAATTCAGCGTTGATGATTTGCTGACCTTGTAAACCTTGACCTGTAGACCATTTAACACAATGGAGTAGGTTTCAGAATCATTTCCACAATGTGTACTGTTTCTGACTTGTAAATTATAATTAAAATAAAAATCATTCTAGCAATACATGTGAAGCTGTAGAAAATCATTCCCGTTATATAAGACGATCATTCCCTTTCATATTCAAAATGTATTCACATAGCAACTGTTTCATTTACTCACAATGGATGCATAAGACTTCTTAGGCTCATCCTCTTGAGAGACAGAAACAGCAACTTCAGAAACTGGTTGGTCATCAGATTGACCCACATGGACCTCTGGATCTGCAGCAACCACAATTGATGCTTCTGGAGGATCATGTTCCACAGGTTTAATAACTTCCTCACCATTATCAATATCTTCCACAGCGTGCAAAGTTTCGAGTTCAACTGAAGTGGCCACTTGAGGCTCCTGAACCAAGGTTGGCTCTAGCAAAACAATAGAATAAACATACATAAATTCTCAAAAAAAAAAAAAAAAAAAAAAAAGAAGAAGAGAGAACAGAATGATACGAGTAAAATATTTGCATAGAAAAAAGGGGCTGAAATAAAAAGGCAATTAGCGCATGAGTGATACCTAGTTCGGGGGTCAAAGCTTCTGCTGAATCACCATTTGCCCCATTAACTATAACTTGATTCGCACCCCTTGCTTGGCTTGGGTCCACGAATCTAAAAATATCATTTAGGACAACATAACCACCTTTCTCCTGTGGAGCTAGGAAAAATGACTGGATAAATTTGCGCCTGACATTATCCCTTCCTGTCAAGGAACCAGTCACAACAACCAGTACACCATCCTTGTATGATGCCTGAGAGTCTGCAGACTCTATCTCTGCAGTATAGTCACTGAAATCCATTGACAAAACCTTGTCGTTGATGTCCTGCTCCAGTGCAAACGAAAGCAGAATAAGCATTCATCGAAAAATCTATGTACAACTTCAAAGAAAATAAAGAAAAGAGTACGGCTCTACTTCGTTTAATGTAAGAACTCACAACTTCTAAATAAATTCATAACTAAAATAAGTACTTGTTATCCATTAAGCATCATTTTTGCCATTATCATATTGCAAAAGCATGTGTGTGTGTAGAAACATATACTCCTAACAAACAAACTAATAAGGAGAAAATAAGGGAACATTCATACTTGCATTGTTGTCACCGATGTCATCATCCCATTTGAATCCGGACGACTCAAGATGCTTGAATCCTGATAAAATCTATGTACCTGATCAGGAGATTTATGAAGAACAAAATAATATTGTTGAACAAAGGCACCCCCAACCTGCATAAGCATTTTTTTTAAATAATTATCAATCAAAAAAATTCATGACTCTTAATCATGTAGCAGCTTCTGTGTTGAGACAAATCAAAATGTGTAATTTACCACTTGCGGACTTGGTTGAGCTGCAGCTGGCAATGCCATATCTGCAATTAAACAAGATAATCAGTATCAACAAGAAAATAAAACCCTAAAAATATATGAAATGGTTTTTCTGTTCCAAGTTCATCATTGCAATAAAAGCAAGATTTTAAAAAATACATGTAACAAAAGAATTCATAACCACCATAAGTATATCTGATACCAATGGCCGAGGAATCATTAAGATTTAATACGAAATATAACTGAAGCATTTCTTTTTAAGAAAAACAAATAGAATATCATAATCATTAGTCAATCATATCCCAACTATTTGGTATTTACTAAATGAATCTTTATATTATACTCATTCCTAATTAGTGTTGACTGAGGAATTAAACAAATTCTTCGCAATTTTTTTTTATTTCCATATCCAAAAAATTATTTCAATTACCTTATCTTCAATGTATATCACTCTAATTGTTCACATAATACAATCACGTCAACTCAAAAAAATTCTCACCCAACTATTATATAAGAGTGTTTAAATTTTGATTTTCAGGAGGCATAATGGATTAGACAAAATATTAAGATTTCACCATTATAGAAGACTTTATATTTCTAGTTAGAGGTATTGCATGGGCGCAAAGCTCCATAGTTAATTATTCCTCCCGATTCCTCTGGATTTCAAGAAAAAATTTTAGATTAAAGCTAGTTTATAAGCTCTATGATGATTTCTTATGATGGCTTCTTATTGGTACAGGCCAAGAGTGATTTGGATTAGGGAAAGAAAGATATTTTGCTATTGGCTCAAAGTGGATAGTGGATTAATGATGACAAGCACAAATAATATATCATGATTTCTTCAAATTTTGTCAGCATGGACATGGGATGTTAAGAACCTTGGTATTACTTACCAATAGCCAAAATGCCCATCATTAGGGTTGAAATTATCTTTGAGTATTTTACTTTGTAATGAAAAGCTTAATTTTGATGGTGAACAACCCACCATAAGAGTTGAAATTTTTAAATAAGGAGCAATTACTAGTATTATTTTATTTCAAAAAATTATAAAAGGCTAGCATAATTGGGCTTGTTAGAAAACACTATTATTATTGAATGGGAGACCACCATACATAACAATCCTTTCGCTTGTTAGTGAGGAAGATTGGCAACAAATTGTCACCCCAACTCAAACAACCATCTTTATTGAAATCAAACTTAAGTTGGTGAACTGGTTATCCTCTCTCTTTTTCAACTTGATTTGCAAAATCTTCAAAAGCTTCGTCCTCGGTAGCTATCAAAGTTTTCTAACTTGTTAAAGAAATTGAAAATCGAGGGATAAACATCATAAGAACCCCAATTTCATAGCATTAGAACTAAGAGATATAATGTATAAGGAACATTAATAGCAGAGGACTTTCTAGACCCCTCTAATAATCAAACTCAAACAACCATCTTTATTGAAATCAAACTTAAGTTGGTGAACTGGTTATCCTCTCTCTTTTTCAACTTGATTTGCAAAATCTTCAAAAGCTTCGTCCTCGGTAGCTATCAAAGTTTTCTAACTTGTTAAAGAAATTGAAAATCGAGGGATAAACATCATAAGAACCCCAATTTCATAGCATTAGAAACTAAGAGATATAATGTATAAGGAACATTAATAGCAGAGGACTTTCTAGACCCCTCTAATAATGGACCCTATCTGTAATGCTAAATTAGTGTAAAAGTGGGCATGACTTTGATGTAGGAACGGGGGGGGGTTCTTCCCCCTTTTTCTTTCTCTGAGGCCCTTCGGTTTCCCCTTGTTGGCTCCTCTTCCCATGACTAATTCCTCCCCTTTTTTGGCTGCCTGTTCTGATTCATGAGCCCATTCCTTCCCCCTTGACTTCCTGTTCTGTTCCCTTTACCTGCATATTTTTCCCTGTCTGGTTGCCTGTTCTGGTTCCCCTAGCTGCCTTTTTCGATTTTCTATGTGGCTCTTTGAGTGTTGTTTCTGGAAAGCCTTTTGGCCTTCTATTTCCCATAATTTAATAGGTTTAATTAGTGGTTATGGTGGCTGTTTGGCGGCACCCTTTTCCCCAATATATATGAAGTGTTTTGTGAATTAAAAAAAGAGAGTTTATGGAGAGATTATGTGGTATTTTTGGAAGCTAAAAACCCGAGGGTTTCTTCTCTCTTTGGAAAAGCTTACGAGCTTGTTCCATTCTTCTCTTCTTCTTCTAGAAAAGCTTGCGAGCTTGTCCTCTCCTTCGTCTCGGCTTCTAACCTCTTTCTTCTCTCCTCAAGTTTGACACCGCCTGTATCTTTCTTCTCGACGAATGAAATGCAAGTTTAGGTTTTTATTATATAAGTTTGTAATTTTCATTTCAAGTTGTCAAAGTTATGATGTGTCTTTCGATTTAAAGTTGTAAACGACCTTTTATTCTATAAACGGTGTATTTTTTAGTATTTTCTTACTTCTTAGGAAATCTTGTAATATGCTTGCAAAATTTGGGGTCTTCCTGATTTCTTGCTTGCATCAATTTGGTATCAGAACCTAGGTTGGTAAATCCTAAGTTTATGAGTCGTGCTGTCATTTGAGTCTTGGTGTCATAAGAGTTATTAAGTTTTTGGTTATTGTAAGTTTTCATATGTTTTGAGTCTAAATGTATAGTCCATACAATCATCCTTCAGAAGCCTCATGTCAAGATTCGAATGAGGCCCAAAGAAAATTTGACCCTGTCAAATTTAAAAATCAACCACCTATTCAGGATGTGAAGATGGCAACGGTAGAAGGGATTCCATCGCAAGGAAATTCTACAAATCCCCTACAAAATGAGTTGTATAAAATTCAATATCAAATATACTTGTGTACGAAGAAATTCGAGAAGATTAAAAAATTTTTGCAAGCCCAATTTAGGCAAGAAAGAGAGATGATTCAGAAAAAAATATACAGCTATGACTCAAGAGCTTGATGCGGCACCTTCGTCTCGTTAGGAACATACTCAAGTAATCTCATCAGGAGATGAGGATTCTCAACCAGGGGAGAATTGATGTAGGCAAATGGGGGTCGAAATATTATTTTGGTTTTTAATTTTGGTGAGTTTGTTTTTTTCCTCTTATAAAAATCAACTCATATTTGTCTTTAGGACTACCTTTTTGAGTATTTTCTTACTTCTTAGGAAATCTTGTAATATGCTTGCAAAAATTGTGGTCTTCCTAATTTCTTGCTTGCACCATACTTGTACCCAATTAATCTCAGAATCATAGCTCGAAGGGCTGGAATCATGGTTTTAAAAACTGGACTGGACCGGCCGGTTCAACCGTGAACCGGCTGGCAGGTCGGTTTTATTATCCCTTATAACCGACTTCGAATCGAATCGGACAAAAACCATCCAACTGGCCGATCAAACCGGGAACTGGCGCTGATTTAAACGAACCGTCTGGCTAAAAAAAAAGGCAGATGTGAGTCGTTTATTTAGATCCAGCGACTAATGAGTAAACGCAGAAAAGAAAAAAAACCTAATAACTTTCAATTCCCTCTAGACTGCAATTCATTTCGCTTGCTCCTTGTGTCCCGTTCGTCTCTAGCAGCCCGTCTCCGACATAATCATCAAAGTCGTTCGCGAACTCGACAACGACATCATCCTGGTCGTCTGAGGCATCATCCTTACTTTTTCTCCTCGTATTAACCATGGATGTAAGTTTTTTTAAACCCTAAAATCTTTTATTCTTATCAAATCTTTGGTTTTCTGCTGAATAGATTATAGATTGTTAGATCTGACCAAAAAAAATTAAAATGTGACGAAGGCTGATCACGTTGTTTCTATTTTCATTCTCGATATAGGGTTTGATGCAAAGCATAAATGAATGAAAGTTATTTTTTCTTTCCTTTGAACTCATTATTGCCTTTAAGCTTTCAGATGAATCATGTTAAATTACTCATTTACTTGCCTTTATGATCATGTTGTTTCGACTTTCATTTTCAATATAGGGCTTTGATGCAGAGCATAAATGCCTAAAGTTTTATTTGGATATTTTTTGCAGGGTGTTAATACACAAATGAGATTTCAACCACGTCTCGGTCGATATCTTGCAGCTGCGGCAAAGAACTGTGGTTTCAACTATGAATTGCTGGTACTCATCATTGAACTGAGGTATGCATTCGTTTGTATTATATGTTATTTACTTATTAGTTTATATTTTATTGATTTTGTTGTAGTATTATTAATTTGTTTTGAGTTGTTACATATGCTTAATGAAAGCCAAAATAGTGGCATATGAATCATAGGATGTTAAATGGACATAGAGATGAAGCTAATTTATTAAATTTTTAATAATATTATTATTTACTATGTCATCCGATCCAACCCCGGTTGGACCGGTCGAACCGTGAATCTCTGCTTCGTCTGGTTCGTTGTCCGGTCCGATTTTTACAACCATGGCTGGAATAATCTTAATTTGACGAGCAAAAACCCAAGGTTACACATTTTTCTTAATTTTAAAGACTTGATGGGTTGGCATATAAATTGACATGACAGATGTCTACACTAATTTGGTATAAAACATTCATTGAGTACTTGAAATTGAAGAACAATTAAGGCTTCCTAAAAACTCAATCCGCCTAAAAAAATGATTAATAAGAGGTATAGCGTAAAGAAATATTTGGTTGTTGACTACAAAGTTGATACATTAAAAATTTGTCCAAGTGGGCGATTAATTTAAATTATGTAACCAAAACTTTCTCCAATCAATATAAATATGAATAAGATTCCTATTTATCATGATTTAAAAAGGCGTTTGATGCGCTCCTCACCATAAAGAGTATAGAAACCACCTTAAGGCTTACCCTTTATGGTCAAGTGAGGTTTATAGTTTTTTCTACCTGAGACATGTCTCGAGGTTTTTGATGTAACACCTCGTATTAATACATGTATTAATACAAGTTAAAAAAAAAAATCTACAATATAACTAACATAACTTATAGCATGATTTAAAATTTCATGTTAGAATTGCAAGAGTCGAGCAATAGAGAGTGAGATAATTGTTTGTAAATGAGTAGGTTGTGATTATGAATGAGATGATTCATGATTACAATGTAGGGGTGTCAATATTTGACACGACCCGAAAAATTTCGGATTTGGCTCAACCCGTTTATCAAATGGGTCGGGTTCGGGTCCAAAAATATGACATGTTTCTAAATCGGGTCGGGTTCGGGTTAACCCGGCAACCCGAAGTTGACCCTAGTTTGAGTTCGCTAGCCAGCTTTTCATGCCACCTATGCACGTCACACACCCGTGGGGAGTTGATCTCGCCCAATCTAGCATCCGCACATCACGCGCCCAGCAACCCCAACTGCCTAGCCCTCCCCCTGTCCGCCTTCACCACGTGACCACGCCGCAGTGCCATCACGCGGCCAGCAGAGCCAGGCAGGCCAGCCACTCATGCGACACGCCCACACGAGTTTCTCCCAACCCATCAAGCTCCTCGCCTAACTCGCATATGCTAAGCCCTAGCCTGCCACGGGTGCCTCGGCATGGTCACCCCATGCCTTGCCTAATCAGCCTTCACGCTTCACCACGACGTCTGATGTCATGAACCCAACCATTTAACAAAATTCAAAAAATAGTGGGTTGGGTAGTGTCGGGTCAACCTGGTAATCGATGCGGGTCGGGTTAGGGTCAACCCATTTAAACCCGGGTCAATCAGAGTTCGACCCCTGAACTTGACCTACGGACCCATTTTGACACCCCTATTACAATGTGTATCATGATCCAAGGTGTATTTCAAGTTTTTAGTGAGTTCTTATGTTGAATTTATTTTTATACTCATTATAGATTAATATTCAAGTCAGGTTTTTTTCCTTCTTACATGATTTTTGTGATTTATGATGATGATCGAACTTAATATGACGATGTTTAAGATAAAACATCTCAATCCTCAATTTCAACATCTTTAAACCATGCTATTCGTTGCAAATATTGGATTGATATCTTCAAAGAAATGATCATCTTTTGTAAAGATTATAGGATCGTTTGTTGACTTTTAAAGAGCTTGAAATTAATTTTGTCTCCAAATAATTCCTTGTCACTATAATATAAATAGAATCTTGGATATAAGAGTTTGGCACTACAATATAACATAACAAGAAGCAAACAAAGAAAACAAAGGAAGAGAGAGAGTGAGGTGGAGTCATTGGAGACAAAAAAAGGATAGAGTAGTTGGGAAAGGGGGAATTCGAGGAAGAGGTGCTACTATTTCCAATTCTAGCAAGAGAAGGTCTCATCAAGGCTGGGAGAACTTTCTCATTTGGACTTTCTCCATATCCAGCTCTAATCTTTGCAACGTCTTGTTCTCTCTCAACTATTGTCATGGACATAATGGTATTTGTCATTCCCTCTAATTTTGTTATAATGGGCAAGATGTTCATATACTACTTTTAAAGTTTACAAAATACTTTAATCTCTACGTAGCCATGGACAGATAAATCTCATCTACGAACATAAACTTATGTGTCTTGAGTTTGTTTTCTCTTTATCGTATGATTTTTTGCTTGAAGCTTTAATTATATCCTAATGAAATTGATGCCTAATTGCAAGTATATAAATTTTTTTTCACCACTTGTCAAATACACTTCAAAGGCACCAATCCATGTTAAATTAAAAATATAAAGCATCACTCTTAAGCTTAAATATGAAAAATAAAATAAAATCATTCTTATGTCATTCTAATTTACTAAACATAAGGGAAGTAGCATAATACCTCAAAATATGGATGAACATATTTTACCTTTGCAACCTCATAAATGGTTGTAATAGTTTCTTTTTATGCTTACAAGGTATGCTAACTTTATCTATAATCCTTATAGAAGGCATCTACAAATCGAAAACCCATTGTCACACTAATTAAAGGCCTAAACATAAATAAGTCCAACTATGATGGCTTTATTTATGTCAGATCAGTGGCCATACCTCACATCACAATTGAATGGCTAGGGTCATATCTATCATTATTATCAACAAAACTAGTGGAAGTACAATCTTGACAATGATGATGTTACGAGAAGAGAACCAATCATATACACTAGAAGAAATTTAAGAAGAGTAAGATAGAACTCAAATTTGTATATGTATGAATGGAAAGATATCAATAGGGAAGAAGAAAGCTGCAAACATTAGATAACTAAAAGAAATAAGCCAATGTAAAAAGCTTTTTGGTGTGTAAAATCAATGTTGAAATATAACAAAATCCAACTAAATTATGGGTCTAACCAAATTTTAATTATTTAAAAAAAAAAAAAATCAAACTTCGGGCAACTAATTGAGCGATTTGAATTGAGCCATCACCTCATCTAGAAGTAGATCTAACTTACCAATAAGGTCGAGTCTTGTAGTTCAACGAGCCTAAAAACATACCCATAAAAGAAATGCTAACAGGGATAATTAAAAGCACTACATAATTAAAAATGCACACATGCAGAGATGTTAAGTTGAAATTTAATTACTAGTATGTTTATTGTTTCTTTCTGCAAATCCTGTTAATCACACCTGCACAAAGATCCAATTAAACTATTCAAGCACATGTATTTTGCATGGTTACAAAGAACAAGAAAATTTACCAAATTCAGGACCATAATATAGCAAACGAAACAATATGATGTCTTCATCTAGCATTACCACAAACACAACCATATAATTATGAAACAATTCAAACTTCAAAGAAAAAAAATGCACAAAGTATGAAACTCCCACCAATGTGGATCTAGAGAGAGTTAATTTATGTAGTCTCATAAAAGAAGATTCATTAAGGGAAAAAACCTCATAAATAAGGATTTACTAAATAGTGGGCTCTAGCATACAAAGTTTTATGCTCTGAAATATATAAAAGAAACAGACACATTAGCAGCAGGACATTAAGATGTTTCTTTCTATATAGAATGAAAATAAAAGCAGATATTAAGGCTATGAAATAATTCATTATTTATATGGAAGCTAAACATTGTTGACAATGAAATAAAGGAACTTCAAACAGAAAAAAGAAAAAAATGAAAAACAATGATACTCGTTAAGGGAAAGAGAAGCGCTTGCATGAAACAAAAGGCACAGAGCAGCTGCATCCTTGCACAAATAACCAGACAAAATAGGAGTTTGAAATTTATAGCAAATCAGCCAGCAGACTGACTGTTGGAAAAAAAAGTTGAAAACAGGCTCAAATGGCAAGTTCATCAAGAGAAACTCAGTTTAATGACTAATTAACTGTATTATACTTTGAAAAATCATAAGAATAAATAAATGGAGTAACTGAGTAAGTACTTCCAGAATGGACATTAAAGATCAGCAGGTTCAAAATCATTTCAACGTAAATGTTTATTTCGATTGTTTTCTCAAGAAATTTGATGTTGTTTTCCACCATGCAACAATATTTTCAATGTCCTTGAGCAAATAGACATCCAGACAACCATCAGAGACGCATTCTAACACAAAGAATGCAACCATGGAAATGTATAAATAAGCCTAAACTATTTTTAGTATGCTATAATAGGGTTAGATTTTTAATCTGTACAACTTTTTTTTTATTGATCCTAACGTTTACATCATCATTAGCTTTATCCTAACCATTCAGAGTGCGCTTTATGAATTCTCATTTTATATTCATTGATGGTGAGGGATGCCTGAGTATTAAACATATTAATTGCAAATCATTTTGAACAACTTCTACTAATACAATATTATGTCTAAACATTTTCCTTCATACTCCAATATTTTCCTACCTAATAAATGTATGTTCTACCCTTGCTAGCACATATTCAATCCACTTGTAAGAACCTTAATTTCATAATTAATTGATGCTTAATTTGTAGTTAGACCCTTATTTGAACTAATTTTAGGCTAAGTAGTTTGCCAAGTATTCTAAATTTCTAATGGATACACATGCATAATTTCCTGTTGGTTGGGTAGTAAGATCTTTCATACCCATGTTATGGGTAGTTGACCTACGTTACTCAATAGTAGCACTCACTAGAGTGGTTGTACTCATTGTCGAGAAGTGGTATCCAATTAATGTCTTGACTTTAAAGACTTCATAGTTGCCAATGGAGTGACCTATTCCATATGTGAAGTAGCTTAGTAGTGTCGTCCTTTGTGGTCGGCGTGTGATCACCTTCCTTTGATGACTTATTATAAGAAGCGACCTGGTGCAGCAACAACTTGCCTCCATGGGAGCTAAAGATGCCATAGCTATAAGGAGATATTGGAATAAAGCATGAGTAATGGATTCTATTCATTGGAGGCAACAACTTTTGAGGGGAGCCTAATGAGTTCTTCTTCAGCGCTTTCTATCTACACCTTGTGGTGGGGACGATTCTAACTCATTAGATGTCATTCGTGCTGGGGTTTATTGCCTAATTAATTCTTAAAAAGTAGCTATTTCCACATGAATAACTTGTCAGAAACTTAATATTCGATATATTACAGAATGGATGGAATGCATGATTAGTATTGTTCTATTTTTATTGATTATATTAAGTTGTTTATGGACTAACTCCTTGATCATGTTGTCTGTTTTATTACAAGCTATTTCCCACGGAGTATATCCCTGATCCCTCCCAGTTCTTTCACATGCAAAAAACAGATGTTATCAAGGGTATGGTAAGGTGAGAAGGTAGCTGCCGTGCAGAGATTTGTTGATTAGTTTGGCATCTAAGTGGTGCTTGTTGAGCGAACTTCTTAGTTGAATAAAATACACTTCTCATGTTGATTTCACAGCAATTTGTCTTCATGTATCTAAAACTTTCTACAAAGAGGTTCCTTCTACTTTACCTTGGTATTAAATTAAAAAAATGTATTATAAAAAATGTTTAACATGTTTAATAAGCTATATTTACTTGTTATGCAATGTATGATGCCAAGCTTGTCCTTAAACATTATTGATGCATCTTGGAGCATGCTCTATACTTAGATAGTGAAGCTTGAGTGGCTACAAGCTTTGTCAAAAGGTTGGCATCAAAGTGCACGGTGTTGGAGTTCTATTTAGTCGAGGTGACTATTTGGCATTTGCTACCCAATTTCTCAGACCGAGTTGGCTCATTGAACTTGAATTCTCAAGCGATTGAAGCAATGTCAATGCAACTCAATTCAGTTTCAAACCCTATAATTGAATTTGGGCCATGATAAAATGGTATGAGAGCTAAAAAAAATAAAAAAAAAAATGGTATGAGAGCTAGTCCTCCTCTATGCCATCCCAAATTCAAAAAGGGTGAGCAAATGACGGCAAGAGTGTAGCAATGATAGAGGACAAGGACAAGGTGCGACTCTTAATATTCTTCAAAGATGCAAGTGGAGGAGGAATGAAATAAATCATACAATCTAAAATGGCAAAAAGTTATTTAGGATTGTTCATTTTGGTATCTATTAGTATAATTGTTAGATTAGACCTTTTAGCCAACATTAGTTGAAGAGCACAAGTAATTTAAAGAATCACACGAGTCAAAAAAAGGTCAATCTACATTACATACAAAAAAAGAAAAAAAAAAGTAAGAGAATATTTAAGAGGGATCATTCCCGCTCATTGAAGGCTCGTCACCATCCCATGAATATGAGTTTGAAGTTGTGCATTTGGATCGCTCTACAACGATGGAATGAGAGGGTGCTGCTATGCCGCCACAGGAAATGCAATTTGAACACAACAGAAGAGTTCTCTCCACCACGATAGATCGTCAAATCAACCGCAGCCACCGTCTTTTGCCTATTTCGTTTTATTCCTTGAACCGGAAAATGCACATACTAACTTGATTACCATGAGAATGGTGCAAATGTTTGATGTTTTTTATAGATGACGCATTAAAATCTCAAATTCTAATGATGAAATTTTAATAAGATAAGAATGAAACAAAAAAATTTGAACCTAAACTTTCTTTAAATTCTAACTTATTTGATTATTAATTGTGCAATTAAACCCTTCATCAAACCGCCAAGTATTCTAGTCAGTAGATCCTAGTAGATTTTCTGTTAGCTAATAGGTTGATCTATACGCCAGTCATCATTTTTTTCCCTCTTGTCGTATAAAAATTTCCCTTCATTGTTTTTTCCACATTCTAACCAACGTGATCAGCAAGTTTGCTACAAACATCCTTTTGCTTGACAGTAGCTTGTTCACTATTTTAGCAGAAAAGAATAGCAACAGCGACACCAACAGCAAGGCATCAATAAAACATTCGTAGTAAGGAAATAGAGTAATTGTCAAAAGCAATCCAGCTACAACTTTATCAAACAAAAATGATTTGCACTACAATATCTAAAGAGAGAACTTGAGATTTACACTACAGCAGGTAGAATTACCAATTAAAGAACAATTAAAAAGGCCAAAGAAAAAATGAAAAAACTGCATCACATGGATCAAAAGATCTAGTATTACATCTAATGTGACTGGAATAAGAAAGCTATTGTGTTGTTTACTAAGGTGATCTCTGGCAGCAGCAAGCAAAGAAAATTTGGTGAGCGGAAAGATAGTTTGTAAGCGGCATAATTGGACTGCAAATCAACAAACCCATATAACATGGTGAGGATCTCCATCTTATTTATCTAGTTGTAAGGTTGTGTAGAAATTAAAAAAGAAAAAGTAGGAAAAAAATTTTGTTCAGCTAAACTAAACATGAATGACCTTGTCTTCGAGTATTAGAAACTAACTAATTTTGATTGGCTAATCTAAACATTAATGTTCTTGCCGTCAAGTATTAAAATCATAGAAGCAAAACAAAAGAAACCTTTGTGCTATTTAGCAAAAGAAAAAACTAAAATAAGCTATACAAGATCTTCCTATTTTTATTTCAAAGTATTTCAAAGTAATAACTACGTCATCAGATTCTACCATGCAAACGTATCTCAAAAACATTTAAGATACTTCAATATATCAGGCAGGATGGAAAATTAAGCCTTCATTACATGATCCCTAAACTGAAACGGGACAAAAAACTACAAACACTTGATTTCGTCAATCACTCATCTAAAGTCAAATCAGCATAAAAGAAAATCACATAAAATGAAACTGTGAATCCATCAGCTGCAATTAAACCGACACACAGTCACATATCATTACGCTGTCAATTAAAAAAAATTATGACATTAAAGACTCCAATATAAGTCCTTTATCGCAATAAAAGCACTTCTACGTACAAAACAACAAAAACTTTAAAAAGCATAAGCACTTGAATTAAAAATGACATCAGAACCTAACTCGGCATTGGAGATCTTGCGCCAGAACATAAAACCTGGCATAAACAATATAGAATCTCAAATCCCACAATATCATACTTATGAAAAAGCTCGAAAAATGAATAAACCCTAATATCAAACTGTAGGCCTAGGAAGTAAAGATAAACCCTAAACCCCTGAACAAGCACAGATAATCCAAGGGGTTAAACAACCTAACGAATCCCTAACCAATCGATCAAAAAACTTACTAACACAAGCCGGAAACCCAAACACATCGCCCAAAAGCCAGCTACCATATACGTCAACAAGGGAAGAAAAACGGACTTTTGGACTACCATCCAAAGATCAAGATCGGCGGATAAGAGCTAAAACACAACAAAAAAGACGAACGTAGCTCGAAGACGAAACGCAACACTTGAAAGGGTGAATGGGGCAAACGATTCAAACCAGCTTCCAAAATAACATCAGATCGAAGAAAAATGCGGTGAGAAGAGTCTCACCCTCACAACGGCAATGGCGATGCGGACCTGGGCTCCCCTTCGGAGATACCGCAACAGCTCTCGGAGCAAGAGCGGCAAGGAGAGAAGAAGAAGAGGCGAAGCGAGGAAGAAGGAGAAGAGACTTCGGTGCTTCTTAAAAAAGGGAGGGTTTTTAAGAGTTTAGAAAAAAGTTTCGCTGTTTCCTGCCCAGCTGGATCCTATGCAAGTACAGATATTACATAGCGAAATCTCCTCCGTTTAATTACTTTAGAATGCGGTCGGGAGAAAATTGAGGTTTTAATGAGGAAAATCTTAGCTGTTTAAAATAGATTGGACGGCTGAGATACGAAGATACGTTTATATGGGTTGGTAACGGGACGATTGATGCGACTAAGATGTCATTTTAAATTTTTAATTAAAATTAAGTTATCTTTAGGTGGGAATATATGACTCTTTTTTTATTTTATTTATCATTACATTTGAAATTATAGAATATGCACATTAACTATTTTATTGGATAAATATACTAAAAAAATTTAAGGGTCAATATAACCTCGCTTTTTTGAGAAATTATTCTATACTGACGTAGAGCGTCGAGATCAACCAAAATGTCTACGTCATCTCCTGATGGGTACATAGCTCCGTAATTCTCGATACTGCGCTTTAGTACTACTCAGTATTGTGGCTCAGTACTGTTGACATGGCGCATTCTGGCTAGATTCCGAACGATGATAAAAATATAAAATTATGGATAATAAGAAAAATAATCAGCTAAATATATTTTAGATTACTAAGAAAAAAAAACTAACATAATAGGAAGGGGCAAATAAAGTCTTTAAGTACCCAAAAAGAATATAAAGCATAAAATATAGCCCATATGATGGTTCTTAAGTTTTAATTAAGAAATAAAATTTAATTAATCTTTACCATTAACTTAATTATATTAGCTTAAATAAAATACATTAAAAACAATATCAATTATTCTAATTAAAAATTTATAATTTTGGCATTTAGAATAATGAATAATTTTCATGTTGATCTTTATTGATTTAATATTTAAACAAATTAATATAATGTTTTAATTGATTTTGCTAAAGCAAAATTTGAATAAAAAACAAAAGCAAAAATAAAAATAGTTAAAATCACAAACTTGTGGGAAATGCCGAATTACTTAAATCAAGCCTTGAATTTCAAATTTGACCCACAAATATATATTTTTTTAATTTCAATAATTTCTTAATTTCGACCATTTCAAAATTGTTGAGTATTATAATAAAATCAAATATTAAATTAATAGCATGCAAGTCCTTATTATTTTATAAAATTAAATGTACCTTGAAAATTACAGCACAATAAACTATAGTTATTTTACCCATAGAAGCCTGCATATCATTTTCCATATGTTTTGAAGTTAGTAGTGTAATCTAGTCTAGTCTAGTTCATGCTTAATCGAGCTAATTTCGTTTAATTTATAATGAGCTTGAGCTAACACAAGTGAAAAATATGAGATTCAAGCTCAATAAAAATGATCGAGATTGACTTCTTTTGAGATTTGATATATTATTTTGAACCCCAAAATTAAACTAATATAACCATCAATGTTATAATCAATATTAATCGAGCCAGCTCAACGAGCTGAGTCACACCAAGTTTGAGTCCAAACTCGTACAATACATGAGCTTGAATTTAAATTCAAATTTAATTAATGAGATTCAACTCATTGCTACAAAAGTTTTTAAGCTATAAGCAAATGACAAATTCAATTGTTTTTTTTTTTTTTTTTAAATAGGATGGGATATAAATAAGCAACATATGAAGAGAATTTAACCATCTCTACAATAATTATATATATTTATTTTTTTAATACAGCATATAATACAACAAAAAATACTATGTAATTCGAAAATTATAAATTTACAATACTAACCGCCAACTACCTTCATTTACAATAATTACGAGAAATTATTGTGTGTAGCTCATGCCTGGATTCCAATGAAATCAAGCCACTTGGCTTATACACACCCTATATTTTGTATACGGGTGTGTACATGCCGATAAATTATTCTGTGCGGAAATCAGACAGAACGTCATACGGAGATCAACTAGAATGTCCCACGTCAATGGTGCCGAGCTGCGGTATCGAACGCAAGAGTGTTGTGATGTATTTTGATTGATCTCCGAACGACATTTGACGTCCGCACAGAATAAATAGCCGTATAAGCCACGCGACTTGATTTCATTGGAGTCTAAAGGCAAGCTTCGTCTAGGCTACGCACATAATACTTTTCTCATACAACCAACAACATACCAAAAAAATCAAAACATACATTTTTATATCATGCTAAATTCTCAACGAGTTGACAGTGCACAGAGACACATAAATAGAAAATATTTGAATGATAGGCCTGCCATTTTCCCTATTATCATATAAGTCCAATGAAGCATCCCTCAAATTTGCTGCACTTTTATTACATTTTTTAGGTGCTTTTGCAAAAAGACAGTAAAAAGACAACAAATATTTAATATTTATTAAATAATTAAATATTTATTGCGCTTTTACAAAATGTCAAAAAAATGGTAGTAAAAACGCATTCATTATTGAATATTTACTGACCTTTCGCAAAAGCGCAATTCTCTCCATTTGGTGTAGGCACAGAATAATTTCTCCCTCTCACAACCATGAAAAACCAAACCAAACATAACGCAAAAGAATGTGAGAACCTTCATTAGAATGGTTCGATAAGGAAAATTCTAATTGTTTGATCTAAAAATAGATAAAATTTGTTGAGCTCAAACAGAAAACAAACGCAGGTGCAAACGCCCATTAAAGAAGTTATGGATATGGAATGGTTCAATAAACAGAGTTTAATTTAACAGAACTGACAAAACTGGAATCCAGTAGAAAGAACTCTATTCAATACTTGATTGGGGCGAGGATTTCAAGTTCAGAACCGAGTTTCTCTTCAGCTGTTTTCTCAGCCTTGAGCCGCAGCTTTCCCAACTGCTTCTTCCTCTCGTATGCAACCTTTGCCCGCTGCTTCCTCTTCTCTTCCAACTCCTAATTTCAATACATAGGAAAATTTATTCTACAATGATTAGAAGTAAATTACTAAATTTTAATCAAAAATATGTTCAGCATTAATGTGTTAAGCTTGAATCATATGTGATTTATACAAGTAGAGATTTTATTAAAAGCCTACAAGCACTTCTCCAAGACTTCGTTTGGGATGGCTTTCTTATTGCTTTCTAAGGCTTCGTTTGGGACGGCTTTCTTACTATTTCTTAAAGCAGTTTTTTAGTTTAAAAAATAGAAAATTTTTACTTGAAAGCTGTTTTAAAAAGCAGTAAGAAAGTCATCCCAAATGAAGCTTAAAGCTGCTTGATAATACAAAATTTTCTAGTTTAAAATTTTTTTTACTAAAAGCTGTTTAAAAAAACAGTAAAAAAAAAACTTTCCAAATGAAGCCTAAATCTTTGAGCTCCTCTAAGTGAAATATGGCATTTTATTCAGATTTTATACCGTAGCTTTCAACAATCATTAAGAGGGAAGTTGAACCACTAAAAAGAAGAACAGCTTCTACTTCAAAGAATAAAGAAAATGACTTAGATTGAGTAGGAGTTCTATAATTGCAGAGTGCAAATAAACATCCAAGAGAAATCTCAGTTACTAGAAGCAAACAAGTTCAAAATGCTGGGATCAGTAAGCCAAAGTAGACACTGAAAGTCATGTCCAGATAAGAGTCTTTCATAATATCAAATGTATAAGAAAATATAAAGATATCAAATATAAAATATAACTAAAATGTGCATCAATTGGGAAATTTCACCTGTTGTGAATCAGGCCGATCTGAATCGGTACAGTTTGGAAAGATAAATCCCCATTTACCAATATGAAATAACTCAAAACCAATAAACCAAATATCCTCCTTAGATTATCTTGTAAGTGATGACAAGGCTCTAGACAGAGAAAATGAAGATGGCAAAGAGTAAAGCTCGAGCTACTCCAAAAGATTTTTAAAAGAAATACAAGATAACAAGAACACCCTTTCCTAATCTCTTGGATTTTACTGTTTACCTCATGTAACCAAAATTCCGTATATTAATAAAATGAAAGAATATGATTCAGATTACATATAATCACCTAGTATTCAACTAAGGGATAATTAATTTCCTAAGTTAGAAGTTTGCAAATTACAAAGTTGACCTTATGTGCTTGTTTTTTTGTGCATCTCTTAGTTGTGCATTAAAAAATCCTAGATTAAAATTTGGACCATTGTTTAGCCATTTGAGGAATTTTTAAATATCATCATAAGCTGAATTCAAAATATTTAAGCTCAGTTTAACAAATTCTCATTCATTCCTATGATAAACTGTAAATACAAAAATTAGTCAAGTTTCTTTGAAGAAATGTAAATCTACATTTTTTCTTTATTCTTTTAAATTATTTATATCAAGCAACTTTCTACTGCATCTTTATTATTCATTATATAAGTCCTGACCATCTAAGGGTGCGTTTGGGACGGCTGCAGCTGTCGGTAAAGTAGGTTGTGAAATTGTTGTACAGAAAGTTGCTTCCTGAAGTTGTTTTATATAAATCATTATATTTTGTTTGGATAGTGTAACTGTAGAACTGCTGTGCTGCAGCTGTATGTGAATAATTTACCTTCATACCCTTATATATATTTAGATGAAATATATAATTTTTTTTAAAATTTAATTTGTTTTTTAAATGAATTGATAATCAACTATTAAACCCTAAACAAGCTGAATCCATTAGAGGTAGAAGATATAAAAAGCATCGGCGAACAAACAAACAGAGACAAATTA
The DNA here is from genome assembly GCA_019514585.1 of Dendrobium officinale. Classification (NCBI taxonomy): domain Eukaryota; kingdom Viridiplantae; phylum Streptophyta; class Magnoliopsida; order Asparagales; family Orchidaceae; genus Dendrobium; species Dendrobium officinale. Next base: position 71,285,052 of record CM033688.1, read on the forward strand.
AACCCTAACAAAATCTAATTAAAATTTCCTGCAAAAACTAACGCTAATCTACCAGGCAAACAAAATCTCAAGCACAGACGTCCATAAAATCCACGAACAGTGTCAGATACCGAAGAAGGACGGCCACCCGTCCGACCGCCCGAGATGAATAGTCCGGCCCCTTCGGCTGCTTCCTTCCCCAGCTCCCCTCGAAATCTTCCTCGTACTGGACTCGCCGGCACCACCCCCAGTCACCGTCACCGCGAAGGTTCTCGACCTGTGCAGCTTCCCCCAATGATCTCCTTCCTCATGTTCTTCCGGCAGCCGCAACGTGAACGACGATCGAGACCCGCCTCTCCTTGCGACAATCGAGTGCCCAGTCGAGTGCGACCTCGAAATCCTCTTGGATCGCCTCGGCCCATTCGCCCTCACCTTGCTCGTGATCCTCGCGAGCTCTCGCAATTCATATCATCCACCGTGATCACCACATGATCCGCCGGCGGAGCGTCGGGAGGGTAAAGCTGATGCCGGAGGCGCTGGCGCAAGAATTGCCCCATCGTTTCGCGCGGGGAATTCTGGATGCACGATCGGGAGAATAGAAGGTGTAATTAGCGCGGCAAACAGGGCAAGTGACATGGTTTTCGAGCCAGGCGTCTACACACTCCTGATGGAAAACGTGGTCGCACTCGGGGGGGAGGAGGAGGATGGTCTCGTCATCCTCGAATTCGTTGAGGCAGATTGCTCATTTCGAGCGCGCGCCCTTTCGATTTTGTGCTCCTTCACTTCTGAATACACCAGCGTCGGGAAGTTCTCGAGAACCTCGGGATCAAGCCCTCGCTGAAACCTTATGCGGCCGGCAACGACGAAGGGGAGATCAGTTCCTCCATTTGAAAGGGATTGGAAGGGGATTTTCGTCATTTTTTTCCGGAAAGCAGCGGACTGCAACGGACCGCGGGAGAGAGTGTAAGGTCGCGGGAAGCAATTGCACGCCGCGAATTTTTTCTGCCGCCGTTCTGCCGCGATGCCCCAAACAACAATTTCATAACTTTTTATAAAGTAAAGCAAGAGTGCCGCCGTCCCAAACGAGCCCTAAATCAATTTTAAACAGAGTTTGTCAAAGTAATAATCACCACAAAACCTTGAGATTTCAGAGGGAAAACAACAAGCGCATGTGAAGTTGCAAAAATACACTAATAAGGTAAAATCCATTAAGAAAACTAGCATCATCATCATCAACACAACAACAATAAGCATTTATCTCACTATGTTGGTATGCTACACGAATCATTTTTCTCCATTGTGCCCTATTAAAAATTAAATTCTCATTTAAATCTAATAAAAAAAGGTCATTTCTAATATTTTCTAACCAAGTCTTTTTAGGCCTACCTCTACCTTTCTTAACATAAGTCAAATCTAATACATCTATTTTCCTAACCGGGTCATCAGAATGTTGTTGTTTTAAGTGAAAAACCATCTAAGGCGACTCTCTCTAATCTTATCTTCCCCTGGAGCTACTCCAACCTTTTCACGTATATGATTATTTCGCACCACACATTGCACACTAGTAAAACTTAACAAATGCGTTGGCTATGTTTGGTTCGCAACTTTCATAATATTAAAAATTAAATCAATACAACTTTCCACTGCTATAACCAGTTGCTGCTGAGTCCATGTAAAACGTCCAATAAGTTTTGAATTCATTTACTTGTTATCATTTTTAATCCTCTTACCTAAAAGATAGTTTGTTTTTTTACATGCTTAAATTATGCATGTGATCACAATATTTTCTAATTTAAACTAAATATTTGTAATGCAGAGAGTGAAATAATATAATTGTAAACAAGATATCAAAATGAAGTGAAATAAATTCTTTGGATGATACACAATACGCATTGAGAAGTGGAGATAAAAGAATAAAGTTTTGGACTTTAAACTAGAGGGTCCAAAGAACATAAGCAATATGTTACAATTATTGGAAATCATGAGAAATAGGTAGACATGATGATATAAGTTAATTTCAAAGATGTTATTGCAAATGTGGATATAGAACCAAAGCAGGCAGGCGGGAGACAAATATTCCTAAGGCTACAAGTATGATTATAGCATAACGAAAATAGCTAACGTAAAAAAGAGGGATTTACATACATACTACTTTATTTCATGTTATTTATATATCTAACACCTAAAACTTTAATGTTACATGACTGCCACAGATAGAACAAATATGGATGCATTGAATGAAATATTAAAGTTTATAGGGTGGTATGGGTGATAAGAATGAAATATAGGAGTGATATATTTGATATTAAAATTTTATATGAGTGGTAGGAATGTAATATTAAAATTTGAGATGTTAAATATGTAAATAGCATGAAATAAAGTGATATGTATGTAAATCTAAAAAAAAACAATCATTATGCAATCAATATATCAAAAGCCAAAATTAAAAAAGAACTTCAAATATAAGGTATTTAATCTCACCTTGATGGTATCATAGTAGCCCCATCCGACTTCACTAGAAAGCTTACCCAAAAGGCAGTACTTGTGACCTGCTTGGAGCCTCAAAACCCTACGAGCAACCATTATCACAGAAAAAAGCTCCCCAGGTTAATTTTAACATCAACAAATCAATTATAGCATAGAAAACAAACAACTTCATCTGAATATCTCACTTCAGTGCATCAGGGATCACCATCCGCTTCTTCTTGTCATAAGGCGGAGGTACACCTTCGTAGGCCTTGAGCCTCGCCAAAGCTGCAGCTCCTCTCTTAGTCTTATGCGGAATCATCCTACACAAAACGAAAAAAAAATTATTTTTTCCACGCAAGAAACCAAAAAGAAAAAATAATGAATTCAACAAAATGGAACAGAAAAACAAGTGTGAGATTCACCCGCGGATAGTGCGCCATAGGATCTTAGCTGGGGCGCGGAAGTGGATCGGTCCATGCGAAGGCTTAGTGTTCATGCGCTTGCGGAGGAATCGCAAAAACTTCATCTTCTGCCTAACGAGTCCTCCTGACATGCAAATCTCCTCGCAGCGGACGACCACGATGTGCTGTCCATTGAGGAGCTCTTTCGCAATTATAGAAGCAAGGCGACCGAGCATGTGGTGGCGCGCATCCACCACGATGTGCCGCTTGCTGATTGCAGATCCGGATACCATTTGTTCTTAGCTTTACCCTTCTGCTTTCTCTCCGTGTCCGTCGAGACCGACGCTAGGGTTAGGGTTTCTACTACGTAATAGAGCCGCCCCTCACTGAAGAAACAGCGCGTTTGTTCTTGGAATTTATAGTGGCTGGTTTGGGTACCTTAGCGGGTTGGGTTGGGTTGGGTTGGGTTGGAAGCAGATGTGCCGGTTTGGTCTTTGCTTAGATTATTTTTGTTGAAAAATGAATGGAGAAATGTTTCTTATATAATACTATTATTATTAATAAAAAATTTATTTCATATTTTATTGGAATAAAATATTTATAATTATATAAATTTATTCATTTTAATTGTTATATATATATATATATATATATATATATATATATATATATAGTATATATATTAATAAAGTTAACAAAAATCAGCTTAATCTAATATAAATTTTGATGCATATTTGAATTAAATTTGACTAAATTTGAATTATGCTTTTAATAATTGTGTAAATTCATTATGTATTTTTTAATCTTATCATTACCCAAGTTTTACACAAAAAAAAAATGATTCTTATTATTAAGAGAAAAAATTCTATTTGAATTGGGCATTGTAGCTCATTATGAAGGAAAGGGTGTTAATGAGGCTTGACTAAGTTAACCATATAACAATTATCTCAGGATTATGGACGGGCTAGGTTACATGGAGAAAAATAGTGTCGAGGAAGGTGTTATCGAGCTATAGAGGATAAATTTTAGCTGGATAGTTGATATGCCACAAAATTTTCATTTTGATTGGGCACAAATCTCAATGCAATTATAAGTCATAGGTTTCAAAAATTAAAATCAGGACCAACCAAACTCTGATTTCTACAAGCTTATAGTCAAATTGAACATATCAAGAAGACGAACTTAACTATACCAAAATTTGATCCAATTCGAGCTCAAAATGGGATCCAAATCAAGCTTATTTGAATGATTCAAAGTATTAATTAGAAAACCAATTGATATTCAAATATGGCATGCTTACAATCGAATCGAGCGGCTCGACGGGACAAATCCAAAAAGCTCAATATCACTCAATTCTAACATCTCTATGGCATTTAAATGCTTCATAAATATTTAATGATTAAGGGGATCAATATGTGTCGTCTGATTGAACACTCATAACATCCATTTATCTTCTACATATTTACTAGTCATGCCACTTTTGAAAAACTATAAATAGTTCATAATTCTTCACATGAGGGGAGAGGAGAAAAGTAAAAAACTTGAGAGCTTCGTTTCTCTCTCCAACACTATCACTAACCCAATTATTGCCGACCATTGTCATCAACCTGACAACGGTTATCTACCAACTACAGACTGTCGTTCGTCGACTATAGTCCCACCAAACGTTGTCCCCCCCCCCCCCCCCCCCCCCGCGACTATCATACCTCCGACCATTGTTGCGTGCCGACTGTAATCCTTCCAACCATAGTTGCATGCCGACTGCAACCCTACTAACTAAACAAACATGTCAACACTCTCTTAAGAATAGCTAATATATAATGTGCTTTATGTAGTGTTTATTTGTTATATTGAGTTAGCACCCTTCTCCAAATATGGATATCATTTGTAATCAGTTATAAATACTAGTGGATTTGTTCAAACTGGGTCAGACCCTGTGAATTTTTTTTTTCAAGGTGTTCCACGTAAGAATTTTGGTGTCAATTATGAATGTTGCACCTTACTCTTTTTTTTTATATGTTTTTTTTATTTTTGTACAAAACTATGATGTTAAACTTTACTTCTCTATATCATCGTGAATATTCCATGACATAACAATTTTGACGTCGTATGTGATAAATAATTTATAGCCGGGGGAAATCTTATGTAATTTGTTATCGCCCATTAAGTATCAACCAATATTGTATTAATTTTGTGTAAGCAAAATTGAAATGAGGGGCAACCTTGGCTACAACTTCCAATACGATTGTATTCAATAAAAATTCGTCAAATACTTTAATTCAACGTCCAAGAAAATATCATTGACAACCAATTTTCATGAAGCTCCCAACAAATGTAGTGATGCTTCAAGAAAATTTCAAGCTCTATCCAGTCTCTAATTGGACTTTTATTTTTTGGGCATAGTCTTAATTTTGACATGGCAATAACACTTTAAATTCAAATTTTATAAATAGCTCCTTGTTCTTTACATGAGGGGAAGAGGAGAAAATGTGAAAACTTGAGAGCTATCTTTTTCCCTCCAATGTTGTCACTACCTGAAGTTATTGCCGACCACAACCACCCTCTGATTGCATTCCCTCCAACCACCATCACCCACCAACTACGGTCCCTTTGACCATTGTCACATGCTGACTACAATCCCTTCAACCATTTCTTGTCCGCTGACAACAAATCGTTGCTTTCTGGCCCGATCCCTCTAACCATCGTCGCCCATTGATATAGTCTCATCGCCAATCATTGCTCGTTGATTACAATCCCACCTACTATAGACATATGTTGATTGTAATCCTTCCAACCATCATCATCTGCCAACTACAACCCTACTGACCAAACAAACAAGCTAACACTCTCTTAAGAATAGCTACGATGTAATGTGCTTAATACAATGTGTATCTGCTAGATTGAGCCATCACTTTCTCCAAAAGGAGATGTATCATTTGTAATCAATGATAAATATTAGTGGATTCATTCAAACTGGGTTAGAGTTCTTTGTTTTTTTTTTTTTTTTTTTTTTTTTTTTTTTTGTTTTTCGTTTTTTAGGATTTTCACGTGAACATTTTGGCGTCATTTGTGAATGTTGCGCAATACTCTTTTTATCAACTTGTGTACTTAATCTTTGTACAATACTATGATGTTAAACTTTACATCTCTCTATCGTCATGAATATTCTAAAACGCAACAATAATTTTTGAGCCCTACACAATTGTTCATAAATTAACCAACACTAACATACAATTGGTTGTGTTGGAGGCAAACTTCATTGTGTTGCAAGAATATTGTCTATCATGTGGCCTCATATAATAGTTAAATGATCTTAATTCTTAATATAATACTCCTCCATATCTTGAACTATTATCCAAGAATGATATCTTGGACTAGTTAGGAAATTCTTCATGAGATGTTTTATTTTATATGTTGCTAATAGCATCTTATTATATTCTCTATACAATATATGACTGTTGTTATTTATAGTAATGTCTATCTTAGAAGCATAAATAAAGTTGTTTTGAATGGTGAAGTGGATCTAACATAAATACATGTTTCTTTATTTACTATACAAGCATAAACATATATTGAAAATTGATTTATTCAAGGCTACATTTATTAAATTAATACTTTTAGTGTATTATGATCATTCAATGTATTTTATAACATTTAATCGTACTTAATGACATTAAAAATTAATCTTTGAAGCTGTCTCAAGAAAACTTGAAATGGTCGAGATATATCTCAAAAGTCACTATTTTCGTAAGAATTTTCCCTAGAGTTTTTATTAAAAGTAGAAAATTTATTAAAAAATATGTTCAAATAATTATTTGGTAATGCCGCGTTTATGAATAAGTTTTCTTTTAATATTCACTAGAAATTCTAGGGTCACGAAGTTCATCCTTAACAACCTCCATATCCTTCTTACACCAACTAAATTTCGAATCACATTTGCCTTTAGATGGAGGACCATCATAAATATTTTATTTAGCTTGCTATTGCTATCTTATTAGACGCCTAATGGAATGCCAGACTTTACTTTGTATTTATCATTAAATATATTTTTATGTGACTACATTCATTGATAAGGCAATTGCCCCACCTAACCATAATGGGGTTCCGCCCCTGACAACAATGATGTTAATATCAACATATTTTTTACTTGCTTTTGATCTTTTTTAAAGTCTAAAGAAATGTGACACTCGCGTCCATTACTTCTTGTTTTTTTTTAACTTATTTTTTATATGAAAAATTTGTATTTATCATTAAATGTATTTTTACGTGACTACATTCATTTATAAGAAAATCAATATCTTTCTATAAACAACATTTTTAGCACACCAATGTTTCTCTCTATTGTTTCTATCAACAAATAGAGAATTTTTGTAGGGGCGACGACATTATTTTAAGGCCTTTAAAAGAGAAATTATTACGTATGGAGTCTGAACATAGATCGCATTTAACTCAAAATGTACAAATCACATAACTTACACACATTGAAATTCATATGCATTTGAACTCCACATGTAATAAAAAAGAAAAATTATTCTATGCGGTTACGCATCCAGAGACGAATAAAAACACGTTACACCATTTTTTCGATGTATACTACAACCATGTACAATTCAATATTAGATAACGTGACACGTTCTAATTCACTTCTGAACCATGATTATAAAGAATAATTTGTCAATAAAAAAGACTGCAAATAATGCAACACAAGATTTCAAGCTTAGAATGGCCTCCACCGGCCTTGAGTGAAGCTACCAGTCCACGTGGCAATGTTGAAGCCGTACACAACAAGTGGACCCATTCCGATTATGTTACGGAACCAGACACATAGGATGGTCACAAAAATGAGTTCTTAACCGGTGCCGCAGATATGTCCTCCTGTTAACAACACCAACGCACCCTCTATAAATTCCCATCCACGGCCGCTCTTTTGGAGCACTGCTAGTCTTTTCCTCGCCTCTATTTCTCTCTCCTTTACTGTCTCTATTATGTGCAGCTGGTTTCTCTACCGTTAGGGTTTTGAGGACAATTTTTTGAATCCTCCTCGAACCTTCTCTCTCTTTCGCGATTTGATTCTTTCGAACTTTGTATGCTTCTCTGGATCCAGTAAGCCCTAGTATTGTCTATTTCTTGGTAGCCTTTAGTTCCATCACGAAGCTTCTTGTTTGTTTCGCCACTGAGGTTCCAGATTCGTCTGATCCGTGGCGTATCCGGCGAGCGAAGGTAGCGAAGGTCAAGCGTAGGTTCGAAACTAGCTCCGGGCTGTTTCTACCAGTCTATTACGTCCGGTGTTTTCAATGCAATTGAAATCTAGGGTTTCCATTTTTTACATGTGGATGGGAACCTTGTACCAGATCCGGTGGGTTTTCTAATTCCGAAGGCGTTTGCTTGCTGGATTTGGAAAAAAATTCTGGTTCTGGACTGATGATAGTTTGAACATGAGCGATGGAGGCAAGCAGAGTGGGGTAGACAATGAGAGCAGCTCGTCCACGAAGAAAAAGCAGAAGGGTGGCGATGACTTTGGTCGCTCTGTTTCACGTATCGCGGTAGCCCAGATTTGTGAGTCTGTTGGGTTCCAGAGTTCTCAGCGGTCAGTGCTTGATACTCTTGCGGATGTAACAATTCGGTATATTTGCAGTCTGGGTAAATCAGCACATTACTATGCTAACATATCTGGCAGGACAGAGTGCAACCCGTATGATGTAATTCAAGGGCTGGAAGAACTTGCTGGTTCGGCACAGGGATTTACTGGCGCTTCAGATGACAACAGGTGTTTGTCTAGTTCTGGGGTTGTTCGGGATATTTCTCAGTTCGCGAGCACTGCAGAGGAAGTTCCTTTTCCTCGAGTAATTCCAAGATTCCCAGTTGTTCGTACCTTGAAGACTGCACCTAGCTTTGCTCAGATGGGGAAGACCCCTGCTGGGAAGCATATCCCTGACTGGCTTCCAGCATTTCCTGATCCTCATACTTACGTGCACACCCCAGTTTGGAATGAGAGAAACTCTGATCCCCGGGCAGACAAACTTGAGCAAGCAAGGCAGAGGAGGAGGGCAGAGAGTTCCTTGCTGAGTTTGCAGCAGCGAATTGCTTGCTATGGTGCAGCTGTGTCCGTTCCTTCAGATAATGCTAATGATTCAAAAGGAAAGCAGGTTGCAGAAAATAACCCATTTCTCGTACCTCCTTTGCCTTATGACTCGAAGCAGGTATCGGGTGTTGCCATACCAAAGTATGATATCGCAAAGAAGAGGTTTTCGGTGCTTGAGACTTTTGCCCCTGCTATCGAGGCTGCTAAGGCTGGTGCTCTCGAATGCAGGGCTATTGAAAGAAGATCGTTACCTAGCAAAAGGGCACCTGTGCATTTTAGGATAGGAGTTGATAAGAAATCCATTTCTGTGCCATTGTCTTCAGGTGTTTTAGGTAACAAATCTGATTCCTGGTTTTTAAGGGACGATCAGAAAGATGATAAGAAGCGTAGAGCTGAGATGATACTCAAAGAAGCTATGGAGAACCCACAGGAGCTCATTCAACTGTAACAAAAAAAGTCTCCTTTTGCGGATTTTCTTCTCACGTTCGGATTCACACAACTTTCTGTGCTTCCAAATCTGATCATTTCTTTAGGAAATTTGAGGTATGTAGACTTTTTTTCCTTGTGCTGTAGTCTTGATTCTCTCTCTCTCTCTCTCTCTCTCTCTCTCTATCTATATATATATATATAGTTTTAACGGGTTATGCGGTTATGCCTCTTGTTTTCCTTGACTTCTGTTATTCCAATGAAGTCTGGAATATATTTTTTTTAGCAAAAAAGATCTGGAATATATTTTTTATCATACAAGTAGTTTTTATGCCTTCTTATGAATACTCATTGTTTTTACCACACATTCTTATAAGCCATTTCAAAGCCCATATTTTTAATTTTGGGATGATTGCAACCTGTGACAATAGGATGTTCTTATTGTTTCTATATGTTTACAAATTCTCTATGTATATCATAGTTAATTGGACTGTATTTTTGCTGTTGTTTAAATACTGAACGTGCTTATGACTAATTATTGAGTCCTTTGAATTGGATATTAAGTTCAATTACATGTCATGATTTATCTAGGGAGTGTGAACCAAAATGGGACAATTTGGACGATATATCATCATTCAAATTATTTTTTAACCAAATAGCATGAGCTTGTTGGTGAGGGTCAGCCATTGGTATTTTTACATTAACATGTCCTTAACTTTTTTTTTTTTTACCTATTACTCTCTTGTGTCTTGACAAATATCTCCTTTGCGAGATCTCTTAACTCTTTTTGCCATTGAGATCTCGACATCTATCATTTCTCCTAATGTATAACGAAAAGGAGGCTTTGCTAGGGAGCGGCTCTCCTCTCCAAATTTTGAGAACAATTTCAGTTTTTGTTTCCCCAAAAACCTGAGAGAATTCAATGCTTCTTTCTAGAGAAATAACCCAAGGGGGGGGGGGGGGGGGGCTTTGGATGTTTCGGCCATAGCAGGAGGCTAAGGGAATTTGGCCAGCAGCAGGGAAGTTGGAGAGGTTCTACAGGAGGGATTTCCACGTGATGGCCTTGGAAGATTTTGGCCAGCAGAGGAATTTTAATTTCCAAAACAAATTCCAACTCAAGGCTGTAACGTGGGGAGCTTTCTCTATGGCCTTGGAAGATTTTTGGCCAGCAGTAATATTTTAATTTAGGAAATTAAATCCTAATTATCATTACAATAAATTAGGGCCGGATCATTACAGGGGCCAAAGCCAAAGCAAGGAGGTTGAATTAATTACTAATTCCTTTAATTGGATTAGGGAGCAATTTAAGGATTAAAGTTAAGAGGAATTCAGTTAGATGAGGTTTCAAATTGTTTCCAAAGAGGTGGAGAGTGATTTATGAAACAAATTGATTAATTCTGGAATTGATTTCAGAACTCACGGGATTGAGAGGGAAGTGGGCAATTTAATTTCCAAAGTCCAACCAGATTTTAGGAAAGAAATTAAGAGGTGGGGCTTGAGGAAAATTCGGCCAAGCAAGAGGATATTAAGGCTTATTGATTTGCATTTAGGAATTAATGAGGTGATTTAATGTTCTCAGATTTTGAATTTAAAATTCAATTGAATTTAGAATTCAGTAATGGATTTAAATTAAGAAGGAATTCATGGCATTTAATTCATAATGCAAATTTGAATTTTGAATTTGAAATTCAAATAGCATGCAATCAAATCCCTTAATGAAACATTAAAGGAGAGGGGATCACCAAGGGGGCCGGCGGCATGGAGAGGGGAAGGGATTTAATGTGAGTATTCAAGGCTTCATAATTTGGTTTAATGAGTTTGGAAAGTAATGAAATAAATCCAATTTGAATTTAAAATTCAAATTGATTTAAATTAATTACTTTCCTAAAATAGATGAATCAAATTAGGAAAGAATTTGAAATTTGAATTTGAATAATTTCAAATTCAAATTAATCCCTAAATTAACCCAACCAAAATTAGGAACTCCAAAAGGGGGTGGAGAGAATGGTTCGGCCGGCGGCAAATGGGGTGGAGTCGGCGGCATGGGTTCGGGTGTGGGGGGATTTCGGATGGAGGTGAATCCGGTGGCCAAACGAAGATGGGAGGAGGAAGACGATGAAAAAAAATAATAATTAAAGAAGAGATAAAACAAAAATAAAGATCGAAACAAACGATAGAGAGAAATTAAAAAACCGCGAGCCTCAGACTCTTTCGAAGACTGACGGGTGATGCTTTGCCCTTCTCCAAGGGACTTCAAATCACGAGCCCAGACCCATCCTGTGGCTGGTGACAACTCCGATTCCTTCCCATAGAATTCTCACTCTCGTCCTCTCTCAAAAAGAACACTTCAATTTTTTTTAATATCAAATCTTCATCCCCTATTACAATAGCTTAAGGCCCTATATATAGGCAACAACATGAGAAAATCAAAAATTAAAAAAATGCCCCTTGGGCCACAACACTCACATAAACTAACTTAGGGGTAAAATAGGAAATACATAAAACAAGAGCTAAAATTCAGTAAATAATTCATAAATGAAAATTTAAATAATAGCCGTTGATTTACGACGCCTCCTGTGATAGATGCGCCAAATCTTCGTACCGATGTCCGCATCATCTCCCCCCTCAATTCGCATTCTACAAAGCTAATTTATTTATATAAGCCGAAAACTTTAAATGATCGCTTCACCATCACTTGCTTTAAGAAACATTGTAATTGCTCCACATAGGGATCAAATCATGGGGCCCATGTGCCTATCACTCAAACCAATCATGATTGGCCATAACACCATTACTTGGGAAGAGTGAACCATGAGGGGGGCAAAGATGGGCTTAATTAACTAGCATTGAAACTCATTTTCAGCAAAAAATGTTTAATATATGGGTGAGGCCAACTACTATTTTTCTACAATCTATTGTTGGGACTCAATCTACACTTAAACATTCATGAATATGTAATATGGTAGTTGGAATTGAAGGGAGTGGTGTTTTAAATAATCATTTGCTTGAATTTGTTTTGTTCCTTGCTAATTGTTGGTTCTACTCTTGTTATAATTTCATTTTAGATGCTATTAGTTGTATATCCAAACCAAACTTAGAGCTAAGTAATGGTTTATCCTTTGAATTTAGGCTTCGTTTGGGACGACTTTCTTACTGCTTCTTAAAGAAAATTTCTAGTACAAAAATTAAAACTTTGTACTAGAAAGCTGTTTTAAGAAGCTGTAAGAAAGCCTTCCCAAACGAAGCCTTAGTGTATTAAATTGCTTTTCATGACTATGCTCATGAAAGCTAGTACCTAGAGGGGAGATGAGTTAGAATTGAGAGAGAGGTGCATGGAAAATTTGATTGATGACATTGAACTTGGTCCATGCTAACTATTGTATCTACTTCTACTACCATTCTCTTCCGCTCCTAATAGTTTGAAGATTTGAAGGTGGTGTAGGAAATATGATATTTGTATTATATTTAGTGGATGCGAGCATTGTTAAGCACTACTTGGATTCTTGAATCAAAACAGATTTTTTAAGAAGGGGTTGTAAATCAAATGCCGCACTAATCCAATTGATCTTTCATGATACAAACAATCACATTGCTTTTTATTTCTCAACTTTCAATGAAGCTGGATCGGTATATAGCACTTTGTGGGATGATCACATGTCATTTATGTTTGTAGAAAGTGTTTGCCTTAATTGAATTATAAGAAAATAGCTAGATGAGAGTAACATGGTTAAATTTTTGCAAAAAGTCTCACAAAATAGAGTAAAGAATTTTTATGGTACTCAACCTCAACTGTTTGTTCCAAGCCAACATGTGAATGACTAATAGTTGATGCTACGTTTCATGGGCATGATTGAGCACTATTACGGTAAGAAGTACGTAAGAATTTGTTATGATATTAACTATTAGTGACACACCACAATTCAACTTAATTGTTGTAAAAGCCTAGAATAATTGGCTAGGAATTCACTCACAAGTGGCCCATCACAATTTATTTTGATTGTCGTATAAAGTATGCAAGAGCTGAATATGTTTAAAATTAAGATTAGATTTTTTGTATGAAATATTGGGTATTTGAATGAGGAAATAATTGATTTGGGTACAATAACTTGAAGAGGGATAAGCTTTTGTTTTCATAGGAAACTAATTAGAAAGGAAAAATATCCAATAGTAATGGGGAATGTTAAAAGTTATAATGTTGAGTAAAAAGGTTAAAAATATAAACATGGTTGGAATTGTACTGGATTGAGAGTTGAAAGATGACGTTATTGAAGTGAAAATTGTTATTAATATGTTGATTTCTATTAAGATAATTGTTAGTAAAGACATTATAAATTTTTTAGTTGTTATGCTCCTCATGTTGGATTACACTATAATTTATAAAAATAATTTTGGGATTATAAGGATGAACTCCTACAACATATAATTGAAGAAGACATTATATTTATTGGTGGCAACTTAAATTAGCATATATTTTTTCATAGGATGATCTCAAGAAGATTCATGGTGGGTATGAAATGAGAGAACAAAATTTGTTACAGAAGTATACTTGAAATTTAATAACCTGTAGTTTATTATAACAAATATTTTTTTTAATTAGCATTCATAAACTTTTTTTTTCCCAAAAGTTGACAAATCAAGTCATAAATATTCTTTTTTTATTTAGAAAGGGAAAATATCTCTTTGCTATTATTATATGGTGATTTTAAAAGAAATTTTGACCATGCAACATAGATTAATAGTTATGGATGTATATCTTAAATATATGAAAAATAATCAAAATAAATAATTGCCTCTAATATAAATTGGTGAAATTTTAAGTTGAGAACTCATTAATTTCTCTAGATTGATTGGTAAGATAATTTTTTTTTTTAAAATTTTGTAGTAACGCTAAACTTGATGTGGCTAAAGATGATTAATTTTATTAAGAAGATTGTCGCAATAGTTATAAGTGAACCTAGAAATAGATCTTACACTATTAAGGAGAGTTGTCGGCTGAGTGAGAATGTGCAAAGTATTATTTAAAAAAAGGCTTTTAAAGAGTGACAAATGTTAAATATCCTTGAGACTTAAAATAATTATTAGAAAGATACATGCCTTTCAACAAGTGTAGTGAGTCAAAGCAAAAGCTATATTCTTTGATGATAATATACTTGGTATTGTGGATGGAGAAGATGAGAAAAATAAAATAACTATGATAGGAAATAAGAAATATTGAGATTTTTATTACGTAGATGTATTAAAAGTGAAGTTTATAATATATTAATTAAAGATGAAGACATCAATAAGAAATGCCTTTTTTTAAAAGTAGTTATTTTTGAACGATCATAAATTCATAATAAATGAACTAATTGTGTAATGGTCCAAAAAAGTGAAGTGAAGTTACCTTTACAGAAGTTGAAAAAAATAGAAACCCTTAAAACATATGAGATACTTGTTGAGATTGGATAGTGATGTGAGATATTGTAGAAGTGGTTTGGTTAACAAATTAGTTCAATTTTTTTTTTTGAAGAAAGAGAGCACCCAATTTTTGAATAAGAAGCATTTTCATAACGACATTTAAGAATGAAGATGTTCAAGATTGTGTTACCTAGGAATCATATTCATGACTTATATGATTCATATACTGAGCTATAAGAGAATAATAGAACATATACTTCAAAAAAAAAAATTTTCTTCAAATCTGAAGAGCCAATTTGGCTGAATAATGAATTTTTTTTTTTTGTAGAAGCAATTTCTATGTGAAACATTAATGTAAAAATATAAAAACAGAGAAATGATATTTACATGATTTTTATTGATCTTTAGAAGGCAAATGATTGAGTGCCCCCTTTTTGCTAATAGGCTTTGTATTATGGAAGGAGAAAATGAGTGAAATAAAATAACTAAGATAGGAAATACAAAATTTGAGGTTTTGATTAAATTAGATGCATTAAAAGTGAAGATATGATATATTAATTAAAGATTAACACACCATTTTGAAATGCTTTTTTATTTTTTTATTGAGAATAGTAAATGAGAGTTTTAAAAAATAAATTAATTTTGGAATATCATAATGAATGAACTAACTCATAATGGTCCAAAAAAGTGATTGGTGCTAGTTTTAGAGAGGATGCAAAAAATTGAAACCTTCAAATACATATGAGATAATTGGTGAGATTGAATAATTATGTGAGATATTGCAACAATTTGGTTGATAAATCATTTCAAATTCTTTGGAAAAAGACGACAACAACATAAAGTCTTTATCCCACTACGTGGGGTTGACTATATAAATCTTTTTTCTCCATTGTGTTCTTTTAAAAGTCAAAATTTCATTTAAATCCACTAAAAAGATCATTTAGTCTTTTTAAATCTACCTCTACCTTTCTTTATATAAGCCAAATCTAATACATCTCTCATAATCAGGGCTTCGGAAGGCCGACTTTTTATATGACCAAATCATCTAAGGTGACTCTCTCTAATCTTATCCGCCATTGGAGCTTCTCTAACCTTTTCATGTATATACTCATTTCACATTCTACCTCTAAAAGTAAAGCCACTCATTCCCTTGAGCATCCTCATCTCTTCAACACTTAATTTATTTTTATGCTTGTCTTTTAATGGTCAACATTTTGCGCCACAAAACATTGCAGGTCTCACCACCATCTTATAGAATTTTCCCTTAAGTTTGAGGGGCACTTTTCTATCACACAACATGCCCGATACATTCCTTTAACCATCCAACTTGAATTCTACTAATAAGATTTTCATCTATTTCACCGTTACTTTAAACAATATGCTCAAGATATCTAAAATGTGTAATCTTATAAATGACTTGATTGCCCAAAGTCACCCCCTCCCCCCCAAACACACACACACACACAATATATATTACTACTAAAATTACTATCAATGTATTCGGTTTTAGATCTACTCGTTAAGCTTATCTTCAACTCACTCTCTAGTCTTATCAACAAGAAGAATATCTTAGTAAAAAGCACACACTATTGTACATCCTCTTGCGAATGTTTAGTAAGAAAATCCATGCCTAGAGCAACAAGATGTGGGCTTAAGGCTAATCCTTGATGTTTTCCAACTGAAATAGGAAAATACTTGATCAAACTGCCTTGTGTTTGAACACAAGTAACAACTCGTGCATCCTTAATGACTTTAATATAATAATTATTAACATCTTTCTCTTCTAGAACTCTCCAGAGCACTTCTCTTAGAGCTTTACCATATGCTTATTCTAAATCAATAAATATTATATGTAGATCCTCCTTATTTTCTCTATACTTCTCCATCAAATCTCTCAATAAATGTATAGAGTTTCATAACAGACATACCCAACATGAATCCAAATTGATTTTAAGAATCATTAGTATCACATCGTAACCTATACTTAATAACTCTCTTCCATAGTTTAAAACTTTGACACATTAACTTAATTCCTTTATATTTTGCACACTATTGAGCAGTATTTTTATTCTTAAAAATAGGAATCAACACACTCCTCACTCATTCGACATACTTTTTAGTTCTCAAAATAATATCGAAAAATTTTGTAAGCTAATAAATTCCTTCATCTCCTAAGCATTTTCACACCTCTATTGAAATATCATCAGGTCTAACAACTTTTCCACACTTCCTTTTCTTTAAAACCTCTCCAACTTCAGTTTTAATAAAACGTCAATAAAAATAAAAATCTCTATTTTCATTTACAGTGTTAAGGTCACTGAAGTTAATTGTATCCCACAATCTTCATTAAAAAACTTATCAAAATATCTCTTCCATTATTTTGAATATATTCTTCTAATAAAACACTTTTTAATCTCCATCCCTGATGCATTTACTTGAACCAAATTCTTAGTTCTCATATTTCTTTGCTTAACTAAGTTGTACACACATTTTTTGCCCCTCTTAGTATCTAATATATTATATATAAATCATTAAAAGCTTAATTTTTTGTATCGTATATTGCTTTCTTAGATTCCATACCAGCCTCTTTATATATTTTTCAATTTTTCGAGCTTTTACACCTAAACCAAATTTTATAACAAAGCTTCTTATGTTTGATATTTTCTTACACATTTTCATCCCACTATAATTTTTTTTTTACTTTTAGAAGCTTTTTTATTGATACTCGTAACCATCCTTTGCAACATTCTTAAGAATACTAGCTACTTTTTCCCACATAATATTAGCTTTCTCACGCATTGATAAAATCATTAGATCTTGAATATTACTCTTAAAAATATTTTTTGCTAGTATTTTTTAATATTAGGATAACATTTTACTTTATTTTTTATTATCTATCTCTTCATCTTAAAGTCCAAAACCGATAAGCGATGCTGAGTATATAAACTTTCACTAAGAATGATTTTACAATTTTGCATTCTAAACTATTTATTTTTTTTCCTAAGAAAATAATCAATATGACTTTTACTATTTCATTCTTATAAGTGATGAGTTGCTCCTCTCTTTTCTTAAATAATGTATTATCAATTATAAAATCATAAGTTGGAGCAAAATTTAAATGGTCAAACATTTAAGAATGGAGGAGTTTTTCAAGATCGTGTTACTTAGGAATCATATTTATGACTTATGATTAATACATTAAAGCTATAAGCGGAAGTAATGGAACATATACTCAGAAAGAATTATATCAAATTTGAAGAGTTAATTTGGTTTCATATTGAAAGAATTTTCTATATAATCAATTTTTATGTGAAAAATTAATGAAATAATATAATGAGCAGATAAATTATCTGTGTGATTTTATTTATCTTAAAAAGGCATATATGATCGATTTCCCTATTTGCTTCTCATTAAGTAAGAAAAGTATGATAAAGATTTTCTTATATCAACCTTTAAGAATTAAGGAAATGCTTAAGATTGTGCCAATAGTAGAGGAATCAAGTTTATGACTTATGAGTTATACAGTATAACTATTGCTGTAAGTGATGGAATATATACTTAAAAAAAATTTAATAATTTTGAAGGATCAATTTGATCAAGTTGTTTCCAGATTGGTCAACAAGGAAGAAATATTCTTCATTTGATTTTATGCATCTTGTGAAATCATACAATCAAATGCATGATATGGTGCTAAAAAAGGAAGAAATGCGTTTATTAAAGGTATGCATGCTTAAACATATATTATAATTGTTGAGGGCCAAAGAGTCACCAAATATTAGCAGGATTACATCAAGGATTGACATTAAGTTCATATCATTTTATTTTGGTTACAAAGTAACTTAGAATATTGATAGTGATGGTCCTTTATAGTTTTTTTTTTTCCAAATAAAATAGTTAAAGAAGTAAGTTAATGTGTCATACTTTAAAACTATGAGAGAAAGTAATTGAGCATAGGTGAAGTAGAACGAGCATGCAAAGATGAATTACTTTAAAGAATTTGCACGCTTAATATTTAGAGCACAATAACTATACCTTTATAGTGATTTCAAACGACAAAATAAAACACAAAGAGTGGTGACACAAGCTGAGGCTAAACCACATGCATAGGAGTTAAGGTCGTAAAACGATCAATTAATCTAGCATTGCATACATGAATGATTTCAACAATAAACCCCTATACTAACAATAAGATTAGTCATCAAGAGATATCCTTCACTCAACTCTCTAATAGTTCTAAGTTTTAGCGCAGGAGTATTGACACTATTCTCAGGAATCTACTAAGATCACAATTGAGAAGTAACTACAAAGATAAAAGGGTCAGAGGAAGAGTTTACCCAAAGAAATAGAAGATACGAAGCTTTGATGGCTGTTTGGGTGCTTGAGATGAAGTAGACGGCAACCAAGACCCTTCTTGATGTGGTGGGCAGCAATCGGAAACTTTCGGACCGCACACAAAGATCTCCCGACTGGCTGGACAGCAGGAAGAGAAGCAGAATTCCTCTGGACAGCAGTAGTTTGGTCTTGGACAGATCTTGGACAGCAACCTTTCAGTTGCAAGAAATGTTGGACTGCTCTTCTATGCTGCTGGGAACTTGGGACAACAAAGTGTGGTCTTCCAAAGTGCTGGACAGCAAGAGATTCTTGCTGGAATAAGGGGACAACAAGCAGAACTTCAGGACAGCAGCAGTTTTGACCTTGGACGGGACCTGGACAGCACTCCGTAAGGCTTAGAAACGTCTGGGTCTGCTCCTTGGGCTGCTGGGAGCTATGGACAGCAAATCGTGGCCTTCCTTGCCGCTGGATAGCAAGGCTCACTTGATGGATGCGGAGAGCATCAAGCAGGAAGTCAGGGAAACATTTAATTGGAAGGGAGATTTGAAATTGACATTAAAAAATTAATCCCAAAAATGGCGGCGTCTAAGGGAATTAGTGGGGAACTTAATTACGAGTTAGTGACTAGATTGGAGAGAGAATTGGGAGAGGGAAGGCCGGCCATAGGGAAAGGCGGTGAAAGTGTTTAGGTTCGATGTGTGTGGGTCCTTGATTTCAATTATTGATAGAAATCAAATCTGAGATTTAATTTCAGATTTGATTAAATTAGGGAGGCTTCCTAATTGGGTTGTATCATTAGGGAAAGTATTTGAATTCAAATATTTAATTGAATTCAAGAAAGGAAACTTTTCTAATTGACAGAAGTTATTTTAGGAAAGTAATCAAGGGAAATTTGAATTTTGAATCAAAGTTCATGATATAGAATTGATTTCAAATATAGCTATGTCGATTTAGGAAGTTATTTGAAATTCAAAATTGAATTTCAAATTGATGAGTTTTCTCCTTAAATCACTTGGGTGAGTTTTGGTAAGTGGTAATGATGATGGAAATCATCATTAATGGTGGGAGGGCCAAGGTGGCCGGCGGCAAGGAGGTGGGAGGGGTTTAGGGGGCTCAGTTGGATGGGATGATGGGGTTAGGCCGGCGGTGGGGCGTGAGGTGGAATTGGGGGAGGATTTGGGTAGGGGGTGGATGGCCTGCGGTGGAAGGGAAAGGAGGAGCCGGCGGGTGGGGTGGGGAAGAGAAGGAAGAAAAATAAAATAAATTAAACTACGAGCCGCAGACTCTTCCAACGACTGGTGGGTATTGTGCATGCCCTCACCTTGGGCTCTCTCTCCCTTCTCTCTAGTGCTCGCACAAGAAGAAGAAGCAAAAACACATAAAATTTTCATTCTTTAATCATCATCCCAAAATACAAAATAACTTGCCTATAAATAGGCCTCATGAAAAGAAAAGAAATAAAAGGCTAAAATGACTTTCTGGCTACAACACTACATGACCACCCGTAAGGGTATAAAGGAAAAAATAACAATATAAAATAAACTAGTACATAAAACATATAAATAAATAACTCAAGATCGTAGCCATTGATCTCAGTTGTCCTCATCAATAGATTACGTCGTGATACTGATGTTTCTCAAAATTATTTTTGTCCTATGTCGAGTAGGCCTACTATAGAAGTTATACATTTCTTGTAAGGTTTAATGGAGAAGTATAGAGAGTAAGGTGGATATACATATGATATTTATTGATTTAGGGGCTGTTTGGTTGGATGAAAAGTGAATGCATTGCATTCCTAATGCATGATTTTGAACTTTTGGGTGTTTGGTTGGATGAAAAGCAAATCCTAAGTAAAGTAAAGTACTGTATTCCATTCTAGTTCATTTTGAGGTAAAGTATTCTCAACCATTTTGACCGAGAATAGTTTACATCGGTCGCTCGCTTACTTGACCACCGTCGACGACCACTGCTGCCTCCCACCGCCAGATGCTTCCACCATGCCTGCCGCCTGCATGACATCATTGAACCGCCGCCCGCCGCACCCACCACAACTACCCGTTGCCACCATCGCCGGCCACGGCTGCCACCTTGCCGGCCCGGCCGGCACTACCGGTTGCAACCACCACCTCCAATTGCCTCCCGCCACTGTGGGCCACTGTCGGCGAGCACCTTCACCAGCTACAGCGTATCGCCGCTAGCCACCGTGCAGTGCCACCGCCACCATCGCTATATGCCGACTACCACCACCAGTTGTTGCCGACCACCGTCGCTGGTCGTCATCCACCAGCCACTTCCACCACTGTCGGCTTCCTCCCACCACCATTGGCCACTGCTACCAGCCACGCCACTATTGCCGGCCACCGTCGCTACCACCGTCCACCGCCAGCATCACCTCCAACCACTGCCGGCCATCGACCAACGCCTGCCACCCACCACTGTCGGCCACCGATCAACGCCTCCCACCAGTCACCCCAGGCACAACCATTTCACATTTTACATTTCATTCGCTTAACTTCAAGCCAAACAAAAAAAAGTAAAGTCATGCATTCCATCCAAATAACTCCAAAATATTCCTTTTAAATTGCATTTCTTTTTCGCTTTATTTCATTTTCAGGCAACCAAAGTGCCCCTTAGTTTACTGATTCCCTTTGATTCATCATGAGTAGTTAATGTGATAGGCATTTTCTATTAGATATTTGATATTTTCTTATAAAATGATCCACTTATTATCAAAATTAAAATATAATGTTTTATTTTCTAAATGTTAATAACCATACTTTAAAATTGAATAAAGTAAAAAGATTTTTTGAGTAATTCACAGTTTTTTATTTAATTTATTATTATTTTTTTGTGGGTGTGGGATGTGGGTTAGGTTAAGTCTTGATTTCACTGGAGCACTTTATTTATGGAGTTAAAAGTATGTGGGATTGAGGGAGAAGTAATCTTAATTTGGTCTATTGTCCACAGTTAAAAGCTACCTTTCCGAGACTTTCATTGTTTCTAAATAGGTATTTACCTTTACAACAGGGTCAACTTTTGGCTTGCTGTCTTCTCCTGCTTCTTTTCTTTGTATGTGATCAAATGTCTGCATTTACTTTGCAGAGTGAACTATTTGCCGCAAACCCTACATCTTCTATATAATATTTAGCACTTCGATGACCAGCTTCTAGTTAGATGCCTGAAATTATAATGGACAATTGTTAATGTGGCCAATTTGTAGGATGGGCTATTTTGAAGTTATGCTGTGTGGTTGGAGTTAGTCATTTTTTGTTGGTGAGGCTGAGTTTTAAGTTTGAAGTTGGGCGGTTTAAATTTTCATATGAACAAACGTTGATGCTTCTTCATTTCTTCACTATACGTGCCAATTTCTTGCTTTGAAAGTAGTTAAGAGTAATATAATATGCTTCTATTCTTTTATCTTCTATAGAATATATGTTGGGTTGTTGTGACGTAATGAGGTTGCTTGATGTATCCACAAACCATTAATTAGGGGATTTGGTCATAATTTTGCTGGATTTATTAATGGCCTCAACCTGGCAGGCTTGGTGAGCCAATTCTAATCGAGTTGATAAGGGGTCATGGAAATAACCGAAAGGCTCTCAGCTTTATGTAGTGCTACCATATGAAGTATATGATGTCATTATCTCTTGTTTGTGTCCTGCTGATGCTTATTTTCGTTTTCCTTTTATTGTCAACTGTTGTGATATCATAGCTGCTTCCCATTTGAGCTCCTTTTTGTAGGGGTAGACAAAATAACTGATGAAAAACAGGATCAAACCGGACAAATCTGTTGATTTGGCTTGATGTAGGTTGGAGATTTTGACTAAAACATTCATATATAAGTCAATTTAAGAGTTTTTAACCAAAAAAAGAAAAAAAGAACCTAATCAATTTAGCAAATAAGTAATATGTTTGTTAGAGAATATAAAATAATTATCTCTCATGCATCATTTACATGTTAACTTTGTTGCTTCTCGAAGTAGTTGTTAAATGTATATGCATAAGTAAATTATTTATGATTATTTGTATTATATTTATTCAGGAATAATCTTAATATATTTTTTTGTCAAAACCAATTACTAAAACCCAGAGCAGGCCGTTCTGTTTGGTTTGGTTTCATATTTTAATATTTTTGTTTCATTTTATGGTTTTAGAATTCTGTTTGGTTTGGCAGCCAACCAGACCATACCCTCCGTTTCTCCCTAAGTTGAATGATTCTTTTTGTGCCCCTTCATTCTATTTTCCTAAAAAACTGTTCTTGCAGAAATTCAGAGAGCAAATTTCTGAGCCAACCGGACCATGACCTCCGTTTCTCCCCTAGCTGAATAATTCTTTGTCCATTCATTTTATTTTCCTTAAAAACTGTTCTTCCAGAAATTTAGAGAGAATTTCTGAATGGATTGCGCAAGTTGATTTGCAAAATGATGATGCTTACCTATAAATCTGAATTTTATTTTATCAGATTTATTTTACTTTGCTTAAATTGTTTGTTTTTGTTGAAGATATGTGCTTATATTCTTTTCATGATTATGGCAGGTATACGGTCTATTCCCACAATTGTTCAGTTGGTTTGGCTGACGCTTGAAATGTCTCGATAGTTAATGGATGATATGTTTAAATGTATACATTCTTGCAATCTGCATCCATGTTTTTCTTCTTAATGAATGCCTCAAGTTTGCTACCCTTTGCTTCGGTATTTCACTGAGTTGAACCAATGCCTGTGACATTTCATTGGTGCATGCACAAACTGATAAATGCCCTGAAATGATCAATCACGACCTGCATATCATCTTTATTTTGGTGGGTGAATTATGTTGTCACATTGACGAATTAGAGCATCTTGGTATTATTTGCATTTTTTACTGCACAAGATTTTGGTTCGTGCGCTGAGCTGTTTTGACAAAATTCATCTTTTAGTGGATTGTACTGATCTCATTGGTCACTCTGCGCCTCTGAAGACACATGCTCTTCGGATGGATGAAGTGATATTTTGTTACAAAATTTATCTCTTGGGAAGTTATGACATCTGGTGTGCCTACTAGACAACGGCATTTTGAATGTGAAACAGGTAGCCGGAAAAAAAGAAAACTTGACTATCTTTTCTGGTTTGGTTGTTTCCATCAACTGCGAGCTGTATTCAACACCTTGATCAGAGCTGTGAGGTGCCTTTCACATTCATTCAAGGATCATTTTAGTCCCCTGTTTTAGTGCGAAGCATTTCTGTAATGCTCAATAAGCAATAGTTAATTCTGAAAGAGCAGGCTGTATTTTTCATCCATTACATGCATTCAATTTTCATTTTCTTCAGTAGGTTAAATTCTGATCATAAATTCATGTAAATCTAATCAGCAGTTTGTAGCACTTTAGTTCTTCATGGATCTATTCATAGCAACCACAGGGATTGTAATAATAAAGAGGCTCTTTGATGCAATTTACAATGAGGTCTGCTGATACCTAAGTGGAAGATGCTGCATTCGACCATTTTTTGGCATGCTACTATCCTTCCTAACAGCATTCTCATGCCTGAAGCTTAGGCTGATTGCAGAGTTACCTTGGTGCTTTTGTAATCTTTACTCAGCTGTAAACAGAATGTTATGTGGAATTTCATCCCTTGTGGAAGTTAACTTTCCTCGAAACAGTCTGAAGTACATGAAATATCGGAGGCTCGTAATTTGTCTGCGAATATGGTTCTGTTGCTGCAGTATAAAATTTTGAATGTACGGTTAGACATCAGTGTCTGTAATAGATGTAATGCGCTCTATTTAGCAACTTTATTTGTCTGCGTAGAAGTTTTTTGGTCTTACCTTCATTTGTTTCTGGTCCCTACTTTGAGTTGTCTGGATCGTTATATTTCACTTTTCAAGGATTGAAGCTTAAGATATGAGGTTCTTGGTTAAACTATTTGGTAGAGTGAAGTTTGATTTTCTTAATTTCTGATGGTGGATAAACTTACGAGTACTTTAAAAGAGAGACTGAAATTCAAATTAAAAAGATGATAACATGAAGATTCATTCATTATCAACAAAGCAAATGCCTTATTTAATATATCTGAGCTCATTATATGCACATTTAAACTTTACATATGCAGGCTTAAAAATATCAAATTTTGGCATTAATACAGTAAAGTTTCTTATATTAGTGATAGACGCTTGGGTTCTTGAGTGTTGTTTCATGTGGGTTGTTTTACTTGTAGTTTTCTTGTCGTTTTATGAAGTTCTTAGCATGGGAAGTTACTGAATTGGTTCAGTATTAGCTAGAGTGCAAAATCTACCCGTAGAAAGAAACAAACAGGATTCATACGACATTAAATTCCATCTTTTGCAAACATTTTTCTTTGGCGCCTCTGATTGGCATCCAGGGCAACTGCAGCAACACTCATTTACTACCTCGTTTATCAGATCCTTAAATATCAATCTTTCAATCTCCAGAGCAAGCACAGGTATTTCACTCTCAAAACTGTCCCATGCTTGTGAATGCAAGAGCACATCTTTATGAGTCATTGAATTATGATCAAAGTTTCCTTCCTTGCAGCTTCGAAGACATTTGATCTCCGAGCAGAGTTCTTTATATAGATGCTTGATGCTGAAAGTACTGGGGTGAAGAATATTATTAAACCGATCACCAGAACTGGTTTCATCCATTTTTTGAGCTAGAATCTCATTCACGACATCAAAAATAAGCTTTTGGTGAAGCTTATGTTGATTGCTCTTTTGATCAAATTCAGATGGCTTGTCAGAGGTAATATTTTTAAGCACGGGAAGAAAGTCTGGTTCTTTCTGCAGAAGGCCACAGGCCCGGAATATTTCAGCTACAATCACGCTGTCTTGTTCTTGGTTTTCAATTTTGAACATAGTTGCATTGGTTACACGAGCTTCATTGATAGCTGTTCGTAGATCTCTGTAACCCTGAATGGTGTTAATCTTGCTTTCTGATATTTTGGAATCGGTTCTAGAGCTCCCAGCTGATGGAATGGTCAGAGGGGGACGCTCCATGCTGAAGTAACGATCAGACCGTGGATTCTGATGCTCTGCCAAAGGGAACTGACAATTTGTAATTACAAGATAATAAAAAGTAAACGTATTATAAGCATTCCCAGCTATTTTGAGAACTGTAAGAGGGAGAAATTAGTTTCGTGAAAAACTAAATGGTCACTGAGAATTACCGCAGTGGCGCACATCATAAACTTTTTGAATTTCTTATTACAAAATGTGAGTGTGTGCTTCTATTGCATAAAGAGGATTTGGCTATGAAGTATGACCTTTGAACACCTCTGACATCGACGCGGAGGAATGAAGCAAGCCATCTTGGTTTAGCATGGCATCAGGCACAGATTTGGGACTTGACTGCTGAGGGGAAACTAGCTTGAGACCCTTAGCAGAAAGATCTTTTAGTATCACTGGATGCTTCTAAACCAAAGAAAGATAGA
The DNA here is from genome assembly GCA_019514585.1 of Dendrobium officinale. Taxonomy (NCBI): domain Eukaryota; kingdom Viridiplantae; phylum Streptophyta; class Magnoliopsida; order Asparagales; family Orchidaceae; genus Dendrobium; species Dendrobium officinale. Next base: position 71,311,564 of record CM033688.1, read on the forward strand.
GAGTGAAAAAAAGAACTGTAATCATTGAAAGCTGTTAGTTGCAAACCGAAAAGAAAAATGAATACGCTATATTTTATAGCAAAAGAGCAGCAGTTTTTAACCTTATTGACCTGTGTATTTTTTTCATGGTTCTCTAAGAGAGTTAGTATTCATGTGCCAGACAATAATTTTCATACAATGCACTAATAGTAAACCTCACATGCTGCAATTCAAGAAGGCAGTCACATTTTATATGAATAGTGGAGAGTAGTGTTCAAAGCAAATGAATTAATATAGATGTCTTTTCAACTCTATTGGAATAATGACTGTTAGTAGAAAATTTGAACATTTTGTTGATACCTTTACTGATGAACTTGGGATGCTTTGCTGGAATAGAAGATATTTCACTTCAATGGAGTTCTTAGCCCTTATTGCTTCCACATTGACCTGCTTACCTGAATTCTGAAGTTCAGTATCATGTACTTTGTCTGATTTATTTCTTACTTTGCATCCAGGAGAAACTGAATCTAATAATTGCTTATTTACAGCTCGCCTTGGGGATTTGTTCGAGTCATAAGAGGGAATGGCAGCAAAGGATTTCATTTTCAGGTCAGGTTTCATCTGCTGCAATCGTGGGCTCACATTGTTATTTGCTGCTCTGTCATTTTGTTCTTTTGTTGATGAATGAGGCGCTCTAGAAAAAGCCTTATTTTCTGTGAAACTTTTTTCAGCACTAGTTTGTGTATTGAAAAAAGTCTTCCTTCTGTTACTTCCCAAGTCGCTCGTTCTAATCTTTCCAAAACTTGGAAGCCCTTTAAGCTTTGTAACTTTGGAGAAAGAAACATCTAGCTTTCTTGCCGGTTCCATGATCACAATTGGGGACTTCAAATTTCTTTCTGAAGTTTTTACTTTGTTTGATCCGTAGTTTGGAGTAAGCTGTGTGCTAAATGAATTAACTGAGCTCAATTTTCTATTACCATTCTTCTTAGCTTCAATTATTAGACGATTTAGATCTTGGGTTTCTTTACTAGAATGATGGCACTGAAGCTTTTGCAGTCTCTTCTTCGCCTTATTCAAAACTGATTCAATTTTCTGATTCATATTTTCTTCAACATAGCCTCGTGCCATCTGTGGAGTCTCTTCAATTGAGAATTTGGAAGGTGAATCCAGGAGGAGGTTGTTTCTCCTTGGAGACCTGACAGTGTTTCTTGGTGACTGCAACTGCTTCTCATGTTTTCTTTCATGACTTACTATTTGATTCTTCTCCTCATGAGATTTTAGCTCCAAGCCCATGAGCTTTGCAACGATGCTGGAGCTCTTTTCTTTACTTTCCAGTTCCTGAAGGTGATATACAGTTTCGGGTACTCTCTTGTTTCCATTCTTATCAAATCCTTTGATATCCGGGTTAAATTTAGGGCTTAAATTGCACCTCAGCGAACCTTCCCTGCTGTCCAACGACAGTCTTGAGACCACGCTATGTTTAATATATTGCTTCTCATTAATGAATTCCTGCGAGATGTCCATGCCATCATAGGAGAGACGACGTGAGTGTCCTTCATAGAAACTGCAAGGTGAATATTTAAGTTTGAATGCTATTCTTAGTGATTCATCAAGATCACTAACTTTGGATAGATCCAGTGATCTTGGGGCCTGAATGGGTTTCAACATTTCATTTCTTTTATTGTCATCATCCTTGATTGTAGAACTGCATAAGTCTCTGTAAATGGACCCCTTGATGATTTCTTTGAAAGCAGGAAATCTACTGATATCGGTAGTCCTTGCCCTCGGCGAGTTCTTTGGTGAGCTTCCCGATAAAAATGAGTGGTGTGTGTATTTTGGTTCTTCTTGTGGTGATTTGTGCTCGAGTGAAGAAAATGATGTGAATGTTGATGAGAAAGAGGTTCTTGATGACTCCATGGAATATCTTGGCTTTTCTTGAGATCTCCTGCTCTGATTTTTCTCCTGTATTAATTATGTCAAGAGTTAGGGATCTCTCATGTCTATCATTTAAAACAGGGTTGTTCTATTAGTATGAAGATCATACCAAGTCACATAAGCTAATGCTGGGGCTTACTGGGGCATGAGCTGCACATGGAACGATGGAGTTAGAAGTTAGATGGTAAAGAAAACGAACACCTCAGAAAGCTACAACAAATTTAGGCTTTGTTTGAAATGATTTTCTTAGTGTTTCTTAAAATTTTTGTACTAAAAAGCTGCTTTAAGTAACAATAAAAAAACTGTCCCAAACGAAGCCTTAATCTGACGTATGTAAGAACTCTTAATTTATAAATGCTCTAAATTTCTAACAAGTGAATGCTTTAGACGATGGATATTCTCTTTAATCTAAATTATTTAATGGCAATTTTTCTTTCTAATAAATCATCATTGAGTTTAAAAGATATTAATTAATAACTAATAGTTGATTCTTTAATTTAACAGTATGTTTGTACCAACTCGGATTCACATTTCATGCCTAGCTTAAATGAATGAAAATACGTTTTTAAACTGTTTGTGATGTGATATTTTTTGCTTCTAAATTTAGTATCCTAGAATTAAATTACAGTTATTTTCTTATTAGTTTTAATGAGAATTTATTTACCCAATCACTCGTATTCACTTGATGCATGTGCATAAATATTAGTTGCATTAAAAATTTGGATTACTTCTGTTATAAGTATGATAATCATTATCATCATTAGTCTCATAATAACATTTTATGAAGCGTTCTTCATTCCTTTTTATTGATCTTTATCATTATGCTTCATCATTAGTCTTATCCTAACATTTTATATATCATTTTTTTTTTTGTTTTAACTGAGATGTTGGAGGTGTTTAATTTTTAAATAATTTTGAATGATTTTTTTTTTCTACATTGATTAAGATTTTTTTTTGTTTTCACTGATCCGACAATGTTATTTATCTGCGGTGTACTTTCTGCCCTTTCCTATTTAGAAAACAGAACTGTTAAAGCCCCTAGACCTAACCTTAGAAAAACATAAAATGAGGATCTAAATTTTACGACAATACGAAGTAGAGGAGAAAGCTCGACTTTAAAAGAGTGAAAGAAACTTGTAGAAATCATCATGGGAGGAGGAAAGCAAAGAATTACCTGAAGGATCCCTTCTATTGCCTTGTTCACTGAGTTGCCTTCCACCAAGGAGCTGTTGGCAATCAAACAGCTGAAAAATCCCACCAATGCAACCTGCTGGCTTCTTTGAGTCTAGAATTTCATCCTCAAACACTTCAGAAAACTTCTTCGCCATTTCCTTATCCACTTGCTAGCTTCTACTGACCCCCAAAGATTTAAACTAAGAAAAAATGATCTCAAGAAGGGGTACATACAGTAGTTCTTGAAACTTTACTGTGTATTGGAATCATTTCCCCAGTAGCTATCAGAAAATACCAAATGAAAACCTAGGAAACTCTCTAATCAATAGAAAGATAAGGAAGTTTGTCAATATTATTTAGATAAAGAAAGGGAAGTTAGATATCTCACTATGATGGAACTCTTTTTTTTTTTTCCAGACGTAGAAAGAGAAGTTTCTCAATAGTATTTAAATAGAGGGGAAGAGATGGATTAGCTCAGTATGAGGAATGAACATCTTTTTTTTTTTCTGAGGCAAAAGTTGAAAGCATAAGGCTGCTCATATGAATATAATGAACACAAAAAGAATGAGCTGTGGGCTTTATTATGCGATGGAAGTGAGATATGTGGAGTGAAACAGTAAAGAGAATGAATGGGTCATGACAGAACAGTTAGGTCATGTGGGATTATTATTGGGTGTGCGAGTAGGTTATGCTAAACATTTTGGTCCATACCATGGCATGTGGAATTATTATTGAGTGTGGGTCTGATTCTGTCTGAAGTGGGCATGTGATTTGTGTCTGGAAATACAGAAATGGAGTCCTTTATTCTCTTAAAAGTTGAATAACATTGGAATGAAAGGTTTCGCTTCATCCACTGTAAATCAATCATATCTATGTTGGGTTTTCTTATTACCCATATACCCCTACTTTTTTTTTTCTCCATCATTTTACTATGCTTGTATATACTCTTATTTATGATATGTCTATTGTCTAATTACCACTTGTTTATGCCTAAGGCTTCGTTTGGGACGGCTTTCTTACTCTTAAAGCAGCTTTTTAGTATAAATTTTTTAATTTTTTAATTAGAAAGCTGCTTTAAGAAGCAGTATGAAAATCGTCCCAAACAAAGCCTACGCTTTCTTACTGCTTCTTAAAGCAGTTTTTTAGTAGAAAAATTTTAATTTTTGTACAAAAAAGTTGCTTTAAAAAGCAGTAAGAAAGACGTCCAAAACGAAGCCTGAGGTTTTGTTTGAGATGGATTTCTTACCACTTCTTAAATTAGCTTTTTGTATAAAAATTTTAGTTTTTGTACTACGAAGTTGTTTTAAGAAGCAGTAAGAAAGCTTCTACCCCAAGAGCCTTTTTTTTTTTCATCGTAGCTTCAATAGATGTTACATTCAACTTATCTATTACTATCTTTTTTATTTTCTCCATTATAATAGTCGAACTAATTTTGATGCTTTAAATTACAATAATTTAATATTCAAAACTATTACAATGCGAGTTCAGTTCGCAGCCAGCATGTGAAAACTGGGAACATTGCATTGGCATCTTCTTTCTTAGAAGCTCAAATTAGTTTGTTCCAAAGCATAGAACCATCTACACTTCTGCGCAGTAAACTGAAAATGGTATAAAGCATACAAAGAGATGATTGAGTAGGGACCAATAACAGACTTGTTGGATTTCTTTGCCCATTTGTCTAATTTTTTTGATCTAAAAATGAAGTTTGAAATGTTCATATCTTATTTATGTTTAGGACTACCTGTTGGCACAAAAATTAAGAAGGATTGATACTTCAGTTTTTTTTAGGGGGGTTTGTGAGAGGATTAGGAGATTAATTTGTCAAGGTGGTGATATTAAGGTTTCGTTTGAGATGTCTTTCTTATTACTTCTTAAAGCAGTTTTTAGTACAAAAGTTAAATTTTTTTATTAAAAAGCTGTTTTAAGAAAGTCGTCTCAAATGAAGCCTAAGGCTTTGTTTGGGACGGCTTTCTTGCTGCTTCTTAAAGCAGCTTTCTAGTTCAATAATTAAAAATTTTTTTACCAGTAAACTGCTTTAAAAAGCAACAAGAAAGTCGTCCCAAATGAAGCCTATGTAAAGTAAGCGAATTGAAGTTGTCATTTTTGGGTCAGATCTACATATTCCACTTCTGAAGATAGATTTTCAGCTAGATGCTCTATTAGATGATTTGTCTGTACAGTAATAAGAATAAATTCTTCTGATTTATAACATTCAGCTTTCAAAAAAACTAACTTTTGGATGATTATTTCTACCCATTTGCATTTCATGTATTTTACTTGCGTCTCTCATCTCTCGCAGGATTAATTATTCTATGCGGATGCCAAACATCATACTGTGGCTCGATACCGTTGACATGATACATTCTGGTTGATCTTCAAATAATATTCTTCATCCGGTCATCCGCACAGAGTAATTTCTCCTCCCAAAATCACATGCTTCATAAACTTGGGGCCCATTTATCAATACTTGCATCTTCTTTTTCCTTCTTCAATTATTTTAAATATTCTCTTGGCTCCACTCATAGCAATATTTAATGTCTGATGAATACAAGTCATATTTTTATTCAGTTCAAATTACAGCAGTGTCTCATTGCTATTCTGCTGCCCATGCTGGAAAGTCCCATCTTCCTGCTACTCCTTCATTTCTTGTTCTTGGACTTAGTGCTGGAATATCAATAATGCAACTGATGCTAGGTATCCTATTTACTAATAGTTATTATTATTATTAAATGAAAGATATGAAAATACATAGTGTATCTTTATGATTTGTTAGCTAAAGTTTATATAATAATTATTACTGGCCTATCTTCATTAGGGTTATAGCTATAGATGAGATAGTCAAGACAGTTTTGAGTGGCTACTCTGATTCTTCATGTGGCATGTCCTCCATATTTTGGAAAAGTACTGACATATTATTGTTTAGGAGAATATTGATAATTATGAGTACAGTGCTTGGAAGAATAAATCATGTTTTTATTTGACAGAAAAATATTTCTTATAAGAAAGTTTTTTTGGATGGAAATGAGATTTTTAATTTTTGAGGTAAAATGTAGGGTTAAGATGGAGAATCTGAGTATTTTTAGGGGTTTAAAAGACAATTCTTACAAAATTGTGATTTATTAGGTATTTTATATGAAGTTTAGTGTTTGATAGTGAAATTAAATATGATTCATCAAATTGGAAAATGGAATTTAATGATGAGTTAACATATTAGATTTTTATAAAAATATAATTGGATTGTATTAAATGTGAAGGAGAAGGGACTATGATGAGAATTTAAAGGTCTATGCTTGAAATATATATATATTTCTTATGAATTTTGGGGTTTGATGAAAAATTGAAGAGAGATGTCTTTGTGATAAAGTTTGGAGAAATTGATTAAAAATAAATTATTTAAAAAAAAAGAGAATAATGGTTAAAATAATTGAACCCAAATAGATAGAATAGATTACTAATAAGTGATCTTATGATCTAAGTAAGCTATTAGAAGAAAATAACTGCGGGTCCTGCATCTATGAAACTTATTACTGATAGACTTGCCAGGAGATTGGTTATGCCACCAAACGCCTTCAAAGTGGTAGCCATGATCAATACTTATATGACCCGTCTTTTATTATTATTATTATTATTATTATTATATTATTTTGAACTATATAAATATTCAAATATACTAATATTAGCTACCTAATCATTCCATAATCCAACCTTTAAAAAAGAAAAGAAGAGAAGTTAATAATAATAGTTATAAAGCTGCAGAGCAAATGAGGTCCCAAAAACCTGCCAGCCAGTATGGGCTCATGCCATGTGAGATGGGGGCCAAATCTGTACTGCTGGAAGCTTCGAGATACCAAAATTTTCTCCTAATGGACACCTAATTCTCCTTCTCTGAACAATTAATGACACACAGCCCACCATTGATCATTGCTTCATCTTCTCCATTCAGTCTCTCAATGAAGTGTGTGTGTGTCTCCATTTCTAACCACTTAAATAACACAGCCCACCATTGCTCATTGCTTCATCTTCTCCACTCAGTCTCAAATATGTCCCTATCTCCAACCACTATTCATCATTCATTCATCTTCAACATTCATTTAGAAATTTAAGGTATATATATATATATATATATATATATATATATATATATATATATATATATTCAATGATTAACGTTTCGTTATCCCCTACCTTTCATTAAAGATGATTTTACAAATGTTGGTTGAGAAAATGGAGTTTTGTAACAGAGAAACCAATATAATAAAGCTTCTTAAAATTGTTAAAAAATAAAGTTTCGTAAAATGTCCTTTTAAAGAAGCATCATATACAAACCGTGACAAAAAAATAATTACGTTGTTTCGAAACTGAAAAGGAAAAAAAAAAAAAAAACCGAATCAAACTAAGGCCTAAGACTTCATTTCAGACGGCTCTCTAACTAATTCTTAAAACAACTTTTTAATATTAAAAAAATTAAAAAACCTAAAAAAACCATCCCAATTGAAGCCTAAGGCTTCGTTTGGGACGGCTTTCTTCTTGCTTCTTAAAGTGATTTTTTAGTACAAAAATTAAAATGTTTGTACTAAAAAGCCGTTTTAAGCAGCAGTAAGAAAGCCGTCCCAAACGAAGCCTAAATCATATCAAAATTTATGTATTAAATTGTGTATGCAAGTAAGAAGTCTGGATTCAATAGTAACTAACATAAATTTTAATCTTGATTTTTTAATATTAGCTATATATATATTGAATATATTGACTAGAAAACCTTTGAGTTCATAAAATTGAAGTTTGTTACATATCATCTGGTGTTTATATAAAGAAATGAAGTAATGTGAAAGAAAGACAATATAGAGAGTTCATAAATATTATTTTTAAATGCATCCATATGAAGCCAAACATATCCAACTGACTATATACAATAGATTATTAAACCATGGTTAAATAGAAAGCTTTCACACAGAAAACTTTCAGAAGGGTTCACATGGCTGAAAGAAGCTTTAGAGATCATAATGCTCATGCTGTTACAATATAAACAAGTGAGCACCTAACTTCATTATCATCATTAATTCATCAACTTCTTAGTTTAAGGCTTCGTTTGAGAACGGTTTTTTTATTGATTTCTAAAACGGAATTTTTGTACAAATTTTTTTTTATTTTTGTATTAAAACTCCATTTTAAAAAGCAATAAAAAAACCGTTCCAAACGAAGCCTAAATCTTGCTTATCTTTGGCCACCAATTTGTTTTATGTAAGTTTTTGTTTTTTAGGCATCATTTGAGACGGCTTTCTTGTTGCTTCTTAAAACTGTTTTCTAATAAAAAATTAACATTTTTTGTACTAAAAAACTGCTTTAAGAAGCAATATAAAAGTCGTCCTAAACAAAACCTTAATTTTAAAAGATCAATCATTAATTCATCTGTTCCATTCAGTTAGAGTAATTAAGATTAGTTTATCTCATTATATTGAATCTTCCTTTCAAGAACAAGTTTAAACTGTCATATTCTTGAAACTAATCATAAGAAAAGTTAATGAATTTCAATCTTCATGGCTAAAAACTTGTAACAGTTAGGCCGGCCCGGCTGAACCAGTCCATTCTAGATCGGTTTAGGTGTACAAATGGCGAGCCAGTGGTTTTTCCAAGTGATTTCTCTCCAAAATCTGTGAAAACTGCTGTGTTAATGCTGATTTTCTCTGAAATTATGTATTTTTTTTTCATTATTTTGTGTTGTTACCTATCAGTAACTAAGATCCAAACACTTGCAATGAAACAAAAATGTAATGATCTCGTTTGTGTTTGGGAGATGGGAAGTAAAGAACATGAGATGAATCTTTACTGCAACAAGAAAAATAAATGGTAGAATAAAGCATATGAATGCAGCCAAAAAAAAAAAAAAAAATACTACAAAAGAGAGAAATACATAATATAAAATAAAGTCCAATGAGATATAAGAGAAGATTACTCTTTAACCTAAACAAAAAAAAAATAAAAATAAAAACCTTGACAATTAGGCCAAAACACTACAGTCAAGTCATTAACCAATCCAACAAAATATCAAAAGGGACATTTAAATACAGTAACATACATATATGAGACAAGTTAGACAACTCAGAGATGCTATCTTTTAAGTACATTTATAGTAAGCCAAACATTTAGAATGACTACACAAGATATTATTTCATAACAATTTTTTGGTTGTACAGACATCATTGGAAGATAATGATGGACAGTTATATAGAAAGCTTTCAAAATGGTTCACATGGAGGGATGGAGCTTTAGAGAACATCAAGCTTTTTATCATGAGAATGGCCATAATTGACAAGTGAGCACCTAACTTCATATGAACATGATGAATTATTGAGAACAAGTTTGATTTAAGGGTTTAGGGTATCAAGAAGCCTGTTTGGGTAGAATAGACAAATACATAATATGTAGTAAAAACCTTCAATTATGGCTGAATTCATCAACCAAAAGTCTCAATGGCTGTTTCTGTAATTTAGCCCAACTGCATGGGCTATTTATCTCTTTAAACACTATAAATATGTGTGTGTTTAAAGAGATAAATCTTGTGTGTTGTTTGGTAGACTGAAGTAGTAGATTACAATATTATAATTCCATGCATTTTAATTTTTTTGTTTGATATGAAACAAAAGAAATATAAAATAAAATTTTGAGAAATTTGAAATGCTTCAAAACCAAAAAGCAAGCTACTTCCAATATGCTATCGTTAGGACGCCGCTACCGCCGACTATCCCGTCCTGTTAGTTGCTTGCCATTGGCCATCATCATCGCCACTTGTTAATCCTTTCGGTTGCTTGACACCAGCTATCATCGCTATTTGTCATTGCATGTTGTTGTCACCTACCACTACTTATTGCGGTTGCTTGCCGCATGCCACCGCACTAACCATCATCCACATTTGAAATTATTTTAAATGCATCATAACAAACATAGATATTTTAATGCATTTAATTTGCATCCAACCTAACCACTAAAAAACCTCATGTTGGGGTGTATTGCCAAATCATCTATGGCAGCCAGAATCCAACCTAGATCTAAGTGTGCTACAATTATGACACAAGGAGCTTGGCACAATGAAGATGTGTTTCTCTAAGCTTTAAGAAGATAATTTTGAATGAGACATCCATCATGTTGATTTTTTCATGCTAATTAGTAAAGCACAAAAAGAAATGGGGTATGCCACTGTGACCGAATTTTAGCGAGGCCAAGAGGGTCAGAGTGAGCCAATCTTTTAGCTAGAGAACTGTTTCTCTAAAATGAAATAAATACTTCAGCGTTTAAATACCACTTACCCGTCTTCATTCTTTCATAAAATCAAGAAAAGTTTCCTTTCTGGGAGCAATCAGCTTGACCATACTCAGAACTTTAGGCCAAATCTGGAACATTAGACATGTTGCTCATCTCAGAAATGCCATTAAATCACAAGAAAATCAATAGTCATCACTAGCTTTGTCGGCTTAAAGCCATGGAGTTGTTCTTGTCTATGATCTTCTCATAAAAGCTCCACATTTTATCTTTAGATGTTATAGCCTGTTGGCCAAATGAGTGTTTTTTAACGTGCTTTTGGACATCATCAGCACTGGCAATGCTCTCCAGATAAAGTCGAATAGCTCCTCCTGGCCCTGATCCAAATAAAATTCTGAGAATCACCATTTTGAATGGAAATTAATCAAAACTCATGGATTTTGATGGAGTTACCTAAACCGTTATCGCGTTCATCTCGGAAATCATATGGAAAAGGAAAAATGGCAGTGTGTGGCTGTCAATGGCGAAACACATGAACATATCCTAATAAAACCAAGAAAAGGAAGAGAAGAGAAGACAAGGAAAAATAAAAAAAGTGGTAAAAAGTATACAGGATTGCAGAGGGCCTTGTATGGTGAATCATCAACCAACAAAGTATTAGATGGAGAGTACTCCCCCTTATCCCATGGAAGGCTAGCTTCCTCTTTGTCCCACAATTTAATCAACTCCTTCAATACCAATGGTTTATGGCTATTCTCAATTGTATTAAAACCAGTAACTGTACATTTAGATTGATCCTGCATAGGATATGGCAGAGTGATGCAAAAAACAGATATAACTAACAATTAATTAGTTACTTAAATAATGATTGCAGAAAACTAAATGGATAATATAAGGAAAAGAACTTAATACATTTATAAAGTCAAAGCAAAATAAAGCATCACACTGTAAGTTTTTAAATTGCAGCACGAGCAGCAACTGCAAGGGAAACTACAATCTACGTACAGCAAATGACAATATCAATTATGGCTTATTTGAGCTTGTTTGTTTCAGATAATTGATTAGATATACTTATAAAGCTTCAGTAATATAGTAGCTATGAAAACAGGTATGCAAGTGGTGTACCTATTAGTTATGACAATAGGCATGCAAGTTTATCAAGTCAAAAAAGTTTCCTTTTTTTTTTCTCTGCAAATGCAGTGACAGATACAGAGATCTCACAGACAATGGACAATCTAATATGTTCATCCTTTTGGTTCAGAGTAGGGGTGTAAAAGAGTTGAGTCGAGTTGAGTTTAGTTCTTACCGAGCTTGGCTCGTCAGTTGGAAAGCGAGCTCGAACTCGAGCTCGTTCCACTGTAAATGAGCTCAAGCCGGCTCGCCAGTTTTGGGCGGAAATTTTAAAATTTAGGCGGGATTTTTAAAACTTAGACTAGATTTTTAAAATTTAAGCAGAATTTTTAAAACTTAATAAAAAATTAGAAAAAAAGATAAAATGTTTAATATTTAAATAAAACTTAGGTGGTTTTTATTAATTTTTTTTTAAATATTTAAATTTCATAAGTAAAACAAAATTATTTAAAAATATTAATATTTATTTGAGCTGAGCTCGCGAGCCGGCTCAAGCTCGAACTTGAGCTCGAGCTCGACTCGTGAGCTTGATAAGCTCGGCTCGCGAGCTTGATAAGCTCGGCTCGCGAGCTTGATAAGCTCGGCTCGCGAGCCGGCTTGGCTCACTTACACACCCAGTTTAGAGCCAGTTAAACTAAAATAAGGAACCATGAGCACCAAATAAAGAGAATTGTACTTCTTTCGTTGCTGCTAAACGCACTCTGTACTTGTACTCTAAAGAAAGCATCAGCTAGCTTATTTTCTTCCTGGCTAGAACATCAATGGCTATTGACATTCCTCGCGATTTTACTATTACATAAATAGACTTGACAGTTTTCGCATGCACAATGGAGGATAACCCACAGGTTGAAGAAATGGAACAAATGTGAAATAAATATAAAGAAAGAAAGCTAGAACAGAGGTAACATTGCTATAGTAGTTCAAAAAGATACCCGAATAGTTAACACCATATGCAACACTAAACAAAACTGAATGAAAAATAAAGATTCAAAAAGCTAAAGCAGGCTGGTAAGGTAAAATAAAAGGCATACAACAGCATAGGATGGTAAACAGTACACCTCGTACCACAATCATAATGACTTGATCACTCACATACCCAGCAAAACAGTAATCTATCTTTGGAATCCCCCATTATATAATTGATGACTCCAATGATGTTATTCCTTCAGAAATAAATAAAAATGGGCATATTGGTTATAACAGGAGCAACAATAGCAAAATAAGTAGAATAAGAAGAGTCCGATGAGGCTACGGAAAGAATTATTCCTAAAGCACTCAGAAGATTCAAACTTGATAGATGTCAGATAAGAGAAGAAAATAAAAGAAAACATAAATCAAATATTGTTTAGATGACATACTTGTTTCTTGAAGACCAGATGCCTACAACAAATCTCTCAAAGCAGAAGGTAAGAAAATCATCCAAGAATGGCCTCTTGAAAACTAAAATACAACACAATAAAGCATTAGCACATCTATTTTTGCAAAATAGTAAGCCACATTTCTAACATGCAACTTTAGGAATTTATTTATGATGGGAATTTGTTTACCTGATCGCATGTTAACCCTTTTATATGGCAAACAAGAGCCATGAGAGCCAAAAACAACATCACAGAGAATACCATTGAGGTCAAGGACAAGCAACTTCTTTCTAAAAGGGTTTCTCAATGCTTTTTCAACTGCAAAGAGAGGGCAATCCGTTTCTTCATCCAAAGAACGTACATTATTTAGTGCCAAAGCACCAGTATCAAGTTTACCTTTATAAATGATACGGTCAGGCAAACTAGCAGTGTCTCTGTGATTTTCATGAACTTCATTTCTCAAGCACTTCATATCCTGCCTTCTTGCCTTGTTGATTTTCTTTCCATGTTTTCCAATATCAGAACAATTAGGAGAATCCTTATTGACCTCAGAGGGAATACAAACGATTTTAGAGTCATCAAATGTAGCATTTATCAAAGAATATTTTTCTTTTTCAGCTGATAATACCAATTTATTAGCTGCAGGCAATCGAATGCCATCTGCATTCTCTGAATAATTTCCTCTATCTGGTATTTGTATGGCAGATGAATGGTTTGAGCTGAAATCTGATTGAGGTTGTAGCAAAGAGTGTGCCATGTGTTGTGCATCACAGTGACCACCCTTCCCTCTCTTTCTGGACCTTCTATAATACCTTATATTTGTGATTTTTCGATTATCCAGAGCTGAATCCACCTGAAGCAGCAAATTAGCATTCTATACCAAATGATTGAGTTTGTTATACTATAAACTGCACCGATAGGGATGCCAACATAAGATTATTCTGTGCAAGTCATGTATACCAACTATGAACTTACTTTTTCAGATGAAGGGATCTCACAACTTCCAGCAGCTTCAAATGAAGCAGAAAAAGGCTCTTTGCTAGTGCTTGATGTTGGGAGAAAACTAGCTTTTCGATTCTGATCCAAACTTGTAAAACAATGCTGAGCAACTCTCACAGGGTCAGCATGATCATCCACTATTTTGGAGACTCTAGACTTAGCCTTTCTCCTCCTTCTAGATCTTCTAAAGCGTGTTTGATTGCTAGGATTCATTTCTGGAAGTATGAAATAAATTAATCATGGAAAAACTAAAAGAGACCCATCTAGAGGTGCTGTTCAATTCTTTACCTCTCTACTTGGAACAATTTTTGAAAATTGTAATGGAGTGCCAATCTTGTCTACTGGAAAGGGAACCCCAGAGCAGTCAAAGGAAATAGTAGTGTTGCACCTATGCTTTAGACTCTTTGTAAGCGGAAAGATGCACTTCTTCTTCTTACTTCTTTTCTACTTGCCCTGGTTCAGAATATGAGAATATTGATGCAAAAGATTAACTCTCTTGATCTTCTCAATAATTTGTAATCGAAAAAAGTAATATATACCCTGTCAGATCTATCTCATTTAAGCCGATACATCTCAAGAGTAATTATTGCCAGATATTGCCAAAAATCTAAAAAGCATACAAAATTAATGTTGGATAAAAGCAAAATCAGAATCCTGTAACTATGAAGCATATAAATATATCAGGTGTAGGATACCACATCAAATTTATTATTATTATTATTATTATTATTTTATTAAACACCACACTATCAAGTTATCTCCTCTGTTTCTGAGCTTTAGGCCCTTGAGATTAATCAATTGGATGAAGCAAAACAAAATTGAAAAAAAAGCTGAGTGATCAAAATATTACTTTAAATTTGCATTTTAATTTTTAATTTTGGTAAGCAATCATGCAATAGTCAAAATTTATGACACTCAATTTTTTGCTTATTCCTATACATAGTAGAAATGGTTAGAATTTACAACTTCATTTTTAAAGATCATATTCAAAATAACTATGCACGTCATATTTATTTTCAATTTAATATGATTTTAATGTAATTAATTAAGTAATCCATGTTTTCTTGTTGTTATTGGATGCATCATTATGTTTTGTGAAATTTACTACCTTATGTGTTTTAGGTTTGATTAATTAAATGGGTATTATATGCAAATAATATATGCATCCATGATACACAAATCATGAACAACTTAATTAATAAAATGCCACGTTGCTTTGCATTTTGAGCATTAAAATATAGGGAAAAACATTTGCCCATTGCATTACACTTCAGTGTACACTAATACCTCTCTTACTCGTAAGCTTTTCAGATGTTAGCACTGAAGGTTCAGCAACATCTCCTAGAAGAGGCACCACTGAGATGTCAACAAAAGAATATTCTCCCCTCCTACTCTTCAGAATATTCAAAGGTGGTACAATATGCGTATTTTCCCCTCCTACTCTTCAGAATATTCAAAGGTGGTACAATATGCCTCTTTCTCCACCTTTTCTGCTTTGGCTGCTATGGGTGAGAACTTGACAATGATGCTAAGTAAGCTATATTTCATGATCCTACTAGCAATAGATGAGAAGCTTTTAAATCATCACACTAAGAAAGAAAAGCTCCATAATGAAGTTATGTAGATTTTCATCATGGACAGTTCTGATTTCAATCAAATAAATGCAGAGTAATTAAAAATGATCCATAATGCAGTCCTGTGGTATTCATAATGGATATTTAAAAAAAGTAACCAAAGATATCATTCAAATATAATAAAAACAAAACAAATTCTAACAAAATAGTGTATCTAATTCAAACTCAGATTTTCAAGGCATTCTGTTGTTTAATATCCTTTCATCGAGAACGATTCACAAACTTAAAGAAATATGGATTAAATTTGTATATTTAGAAAGAATAAGTTAGCCCCGAGATAAGTTAAATTCAAAATTTATCCCAACAAACTCATCCCAAGCACAAGCATTCCCTTTTATTTTTTTCTCTCAACACATCCTCAAATTATAAACTTAGATTATATTTTATGAAATAGCCTTTCCCCATTATATTTATTATCAAAAAACAATCTATAACTTAATTTGCTTCCCCCAAGTCTCTGTTGAGATTTCCTCACTTGCCAATTTTGAAGAGTATGGTCGTCAACAATCTTTTCATTCCACACGCTGTTGGAAGATGAACAACCACCTCCAGCCCTTCAAGTTTCAATCGTCATTGACATGAACTCCTTCTAGGTCAATAATCATCATCTACACCTTCATCTTTGACCATGACACTATCTCGCAATTGAAGCACAACTAATGACAACCTGTCAAAACAACCAACAAAACCGCCCATTGCTTACCACCTCAAGGCAAATGACACCTTCAGCCGCCTTTTAGTCAATTTCCATTTGCTTTTTGTTGATTTACAGAAAACTCACCACTAGTGTTTTAAAGGAAAAAAGAAACCAGAGATATGTATATATCAAGCTATGCAATTAGCAATATTTCCTATGCTTAAGGATGTTAGCTTTAGGTAGATATATATAAGTAAAGGAAATAAAAACCTAATATGATTAATTTTCAATTTGGTGAGATATAGTTGCAATGATTTTAACAACAAGAACATAACAACTTTTTGAATGAATCTAAAATTATCCAAATTTAACCATAAAAATATAAATTTGTAAAGGAAACAAATATCTAATAATCTCATTAGAGATTAAACTTTAAATAAACCATTATTAGTGGATTGGCATTGTGTGACACCCCATATAGCACTCTAATAAACTCCCAAGGCCCTAGGGTTGAACGTTGCACAACCTTAAAAAACCCAAGTGACATCTAAATTTAACACTTGTGAAGGAACAACAAAGCACATCTGTTGTGTTGACCTATAAGCAGTGAACCGCTCTCAGCCGACACCCACGACACAACCGTCGCTCACGGCGCAACCGTCGCCCACTATTGCACAACTGCTCCCCATTGACACAAAATAGCGAAATGGCTCCCATTCTCACAGAAGCTCTCAGAACCAAAAAAGCGAAGAAGAAGATCGCAAGCAAGGAACGAAAGAGGAACTTTGTGACTTACCTCTCGCAAATCGGCGCCGACCAATCGCTAGCCTCCATCTACTCCAACGACCGAACCCGTCGTGCCCTAGAAGCACCGATTACCTACGCCTGTTTCCTCCCAGACGTCGGAGCCTCCAGCGAACTCCTTCGTCGGCCGATCCGAAGCTCGCCGGTCTCCTGCTCCCGTCGACCTCGCAGCCTTGCGAAAGATCCCGTCTGGTCTCCGTCCCGACCTAAGCCTGATCGGGCTTCCTTCACCTTTCTCAGATTATATATATATATATATACTATTTATATCTATACTACTATTATAAGGACTTGAGTTTCCTTTTATAACAAATCTTGACCATTTATTTTATTTCTTTTTAAATTATCTTGATCATTCATTATAATAAAAATAATTAATAAGTCAAAAAATTAATACTTATATAATTTAATACTCTTTATGTTTATCTCATTCCATATTAATTTTAAAACTTTTGACCATTTTAATTTCCGTCTTACACTCCGCCGCCACCTCCTTTTCATGATTTTTTTAATTTATACGTTTCCCATTTAATTATATAAATATGTTTCTTAATTTAACCATTTCCTTAAGGACTTTAACTAATATAATATTGCCTCTTCGTTGAACCTTCAGTTTTAAAATCTAACTGTTCATATTTTGTAACTTTTCATATTCGCTTGCGGCCCTTCGTTTTTCTTAACCCTTCATAATCCTATAATATAGATATACATTACTTATTTCATTACCCGCTCTCAAAAACACTTAGTATTCGCCTGCAACCCTTCATTTTCTCACAACCGTCCCTCTTCCTATAATATAGATATATATTACCTGTTTTATTTGTACCCCAACTTCCGTGAGAGCAACCCAACAGCTTGCTACCAAAACAACTCTACATCTTTCGTACAAATCTGGCTGCATATCCATCTCGTGTGCTATTTCTTTTAGAGAACTCAAAGCCTAGATGCAGCTACTTATAGTGCTTAATTGTTTGGGACAAGTTCAATCTGTGAGTTTAAGATATGTAGCCCTTCTACTTCTTTATCCTCTTCTCAACTTATTATATTTATTTAAGTAGCACTTCTGCTTTTTTATCCTCTTCCTCCAACTATTATATTATGATTTACCTCGGAGCTAAGGTTGCCGGTACCTCTCTTCAGTGATCCTTGTCTGTAATGCATCTTTTTTTTTTTTTGTATGCTTCATTTAGCTTCTACTTAGAAATGGGCAGTATATCTTAAAGAAGCTGCATGCCAAAGTCTAATATCAAATCATCCAGAAGTTCATATAAGCTTCATGTCCGTACTACTGAAGTTAAGCTTTCGTACGATAATCTGATAAGGACTTAAAAAGTTATGCTTGCTTGAATAGGTTAGGAATGAGAAGGTTGATGACTTTTCAGAGTTATTGAAGGAATGGAGTATCATAGAAATATTTTGAAATTTGTCATTTAATTTATGTTCTCTCTAAGATTCCTTTCTTTCTTGTATTGAACTAATCTCCCTCTCACGATGCTATTTCCTCCTTGTAGAGAATTCACAGCCTAGCTGTACGTGCATATGCGCTTGTTTGAGATAAGTTCACTTTAAAAAATTTGAGATAAGTAACCCTTCTACTTTATCAAATTCCCCGATTGCTATATTTAAGTAACACTTATGCTTCTTTATCCTCTTCTCCCGCTGCTAAATTTGAATTAAATGTATCATACATATATTTAATATTTTGTCATTTAATTTATGCTTTTTCTATGACTCCTATCTTTTTTGTATTGAACTAACTTTCTTCTTTTATAATTTGATTTAATACAATGAATAAATCTTTTTATAATTTGAAAATTCTTCATTTAATTTCTACTCCAAAGAAAAAATTATTGGAGTACTAAATAAATGTTGAAAAGATAGATTGGAAATAAATTATATATACTATATTTTATTAGATATAAATGTTTATTAAATATATTCACTAAGAAGGTTTATTGAATTTGATGTTATGCTAGCAACTAAGTAAAGACAAGCTTCCAATGAATTATGAAGAATATGGATAAACCTTTAAAACATAGGAAAGCTAATAGACTTGCTTCAATTTTAACAGTTTGGAAATATTAACTTGCAAATTTAACAGTCTAAAAATACTCACAGCTTCAATCACATTAAATTCTCGTCATCATAACATGCTCTATTTGATGAATTTATGTTGATATTGTCTTAGAAGATTTATTAATTTGAAGTTGTGTATTGTTTTCTTGATTTTTAGTATATTGATTACATATGTTTTCGCATTTTGTAATTGTATCATTTATATTGAACTTTGAATTAGTATTAGTATTATTATAGATTTAAGAAGAACATACAATAAATCTAAGGGCTCATTTGGCTGGCAATAAAGATTTTAATTACGTTAAGCAAAATGATGGGTTTTACAAATTTTATGGTTTTTTTTTCGAAACAAAATTGTATTTGAATTATAGTACATCAATTTATTGACATGTTGTAATTCTAAAATCAATTCAACAAATATAGTTGACGTTAATTTTATTAAAAATTTCAAATTTATTACTTGAATTAAGGTAATTTGACAAATTTAGTTATGATTTATATTTTGCTCATTTTGGTGTGATTGTAAAAATCTTATCTTTCTAAACTTTTTAGATTTCTTATAAACTCTTTGATTTCAAATTACATTCACTTATAGTTAATTTCATTTTTTCTTAAAATATGTTATTTATTTGCAAGAATTCAAATAACATAGTCTTAACATCGATATAAGGCTATACAAATAAGAAGCATATATTCAATACACATAAAATTCAAATAAATTATTAGATACAAATTCTCCTCTCTCACGAATGTAAACACCCTTGCAAGTTAAATCCTCGGCATGAGCAGTGTTGGGATGACGAGCCGGTCATCCCAATTTGTTGATATTTTCTACTTTTATGATAGTTTTCCCTTTGGGTGAATTCACATATGTGTACTACAATTGTATTTCTCAGAACTGATAATTTAAAATAATTTTAAGCATTAGAGGTGTTTTATTGTTTTGCTTTCTTCTTTATTGCTCAAAGTATTGTGGAGAACTGTCAACATCATTAGTTTTCATTTTTCTATCATGCTCAGAGTCTTCAATTATTACAAAACATACCATATCTTCCTTATTTTTTCATTCTGATATTGTTAGTTAATTCCGACTAAATGTTGATGTTAGCTCCCTCAATGTTCCATTTTTTGCTCTCTCAATGCACAAAATATTTGTAGTAATATGACTCTGAGGTGTTAGGAGTGGTCCCTCCTGACCTTGCTGGCCATTGAAGGCGCTATGATAATTTTTCCATTTAAAGAGTCTCTCACAATATTTCTTAAAATCCTTGCAACGTGCACTTTGTGCACGTGCAATAAAACTAGTATATATATATATTATAATATGAATATTAATATTTTATAATATTTATTTATATATATGTTATATAAAATGAAAATGTAATATATAAAAAAAAAGAAAAAAAAAGGAAGGAAAGGGATTGTAAATTAGTACATCACAATCAGCAATCGACAACAAATATTGACAACCAATTATCATCAATTGGAGCTTTTGAAGACTTAATATCCTCGCCGTTGATTCGCTCTGGCCAAGTCGAGCCAATCCTTACCTCCCGGCGCCTGGGAGGGGACGCCGGGAGGTTGCAGAAATTTCCTCAAAATATTGGGACTTAGCCAAAATTTTGACAAGCAACCGACAATCATTCGATATGCAACCAATCTTCGCCAATATAAACTTCTGAATACCAAATCTCCTCGACATTGATTCGCTCCGGTCATGTCGAGCCACTCCTTACCTCCTAGTGTTGGGGAGGGGACGCCGGGAGGCAAGAGTTGGCCAAATTTTTGACAAGCAAATGGCATCCAATATCAGCAATCGATCATCGTCAATCAAAGCCTCCGAAGATCTAATCTCCTTGCCGTTGATTCGTTCCGGTCGAGTCGAGCCACTCCTTACCTCCCGGCGCCAGGGAGGGGACGCCGGAAGACTGTCGAAATTTTCTCAAAAATTCTGGACATAAATTTTTTTTTTTAGAATTAATAAACACATAAAATAGATAATACTCATAAATCAATCACTTTTTGCAAGATATATCCAAACATATGTAAAAAACACATTTAAAATAGGCATCACCCTAAACCACCTCATTCTACAAATTTATACGGTGCATTTACTTTTTTTCCCTTATTCTATCTCCTATTTAGAAAAACAATCGAAAACTATAAAATTCTATATATAAAAAAAATGCATTTTTACTAACCTATTGGAGCAGATCTGGCAGAGCGGAGCGGCCACTGGTGAAGGGGACGGGGTCGGAGAAGCCAAACAAAGACTGGACCTAGGGAATTTTCAAACTCTCAAGAAATTATTTTGTGTGGACACCGGACTGTCCGGAGGTGAATCAGAGCGCGCCAAGTCATCTGGTACACAGCGGGCAAACAGCTGCGGTACACAACAAAGGGATGACATGACGCACTCTAAATGAGCCTCTGGACGGCATATGTATCTGCACAAAATGATTTCACCGAACTCTCACCCTTCCAATCCCAGGCTTGTATAATCTTAATCCAAGTTCCAAAAATTGATATTTTGCGACAGACTTCTAATATCAGCCAAATTCCCATTGCATAGAATCGTAAACGCAACATGCATTAGCACTCATTCATCAATGCTTATGTGCACAATTGCACAAAATAAAAACATAATTGGATACATGTTGTGACCCAATTCAGAGCTAACTTAAAAAACTGTAGCCGAGCTCAAGCTGGCTTGGTTTGAGCTTGAGAGAATAAAGGCTTGGTCGACCACCATTGCATGGCCCATGCACAAGTGAGATTAATTCCTAACTCACTACTAATACATTGATAAAGTTCACATAATAAAACAATTTATTACTTCCTAAGGTTTCAAATTACCATAATTCATAGAAATTAAAATATTAATATGACGCGCCTTAGAATACACTTGTTGTGTTGCATTAATGTTCTTATATTTTTCTGGCATTTTTTGGCAAAATATTTTTCTTTGCTTTTGACAATATTATTGCTCTAATACCCACACTTTCCCCAACAATTGAAATCAAAGCCAAAGGTATGCCTAAGATCAAGTGGTCAATGTGATTTTTGCTTAACGTTTAAGAGTGCTAACTCTCATGAAGAATCAAATTGAGACAAGAGAACTAAAATTCTGATATTTTTTTAATAATTTTCTACTTAAAATCCAAGAATTATAATGAATTTTAAGTGTATTTTATAAAAAAATTGTTTACATGACTTAGCTTACAAGCCGGCTAGTTTGAATTAAGCTAGCTTAAACTTAACTTCTTGACTCATCTGACTCAATTCACGAACCAGTTATTGAGTCAAATTATAACTAGCTCATAAGTCATCTTGACTTAGTTATACCCCTAAGTTAATCTAATGTCTAATAGTTAAAAAAACATGTTGGCGTAGAAGTATCAAGTAAGGGTATCAGTTTTTGACACGACCCGAATCCAATCCGGAAAAATTCGGGTTAGGGTCAACCTAGAAAAATCCAGGTTAGGGTCAACCCAGATCCCAAACGGGTCGGTTTGGGTTCAACAAATCAACCCGTTTTAAAAATCAGGTTGGGTTCGGGTTGACCCAACAACCCGAAATGGACCCGAAATGGACGCGAAACTCGTATTTGACCCGAAAACTCGAGATTGACCCATTTTTCACTCGAAAATTCAAGATTAACCCAATTTGGACCCAAAAACTGGCAATTTTGGGTCAACTCCGAGTCATTCGTGTCGGGTCGGGTTGACACGGACCTGAATCAGGGTCGGGTTCGGGTCCGAGAACCTGACCCATTTTTAAAAATAGGTCAGGTTCGGGTTGACCTGAATAGTGCCGGGTCAGTTTCGGGTTCAACCCGAACCCGATCCATTGACCCAATATGACACCCCTAGTATCAAGTGCTTGACCCTCACCCATAGACTAAAGTTTTAAGGTTAAAAGGGAATCGACTATTGATATATAACTTCAATCACCCTCTGTTCATCCTCTCCAAAAGAAGTGTCTCCCTTACACTGTCGCCAAAAGTACCAAACTACCATCCATCCAAACAAAAATAAATATCTTTCTCAAGAAATTATTTTGTGCGGAAACTGGACCGTTCGGAGGTGAATCCGGTGTTATATGGAATATATATGTTTGGAGTGTTAATAATAAATATAAAAAAATGAGAAAGAATATATATGGAATATTCTTTTTTTTTTCTGTAACAAAATGGAGTTCGATTGAAGATAAATTATTGTATTTTAGATGTTAATGTATTTTGGAGTGGAAAATGAGTTTTTCGGTTGGAGATGCCCTTAGTTTAGGGTTATTAACTTTAAGGTTTACAAATAATATATAAGATTTATCATGATTAGCTTTTGCTAATTTAAGTTATCAAAAAATGGTAAGTACTTATTAAGAGGATTTATAATACTTGGTTTGGGATGGTCAAAGCAAAGAAGATCATTAACATCCATTAAGCGATTAATAGTCATCCAAAAGAAAAAAAAAGGCTAAAATTTTCTAGCTAAACATTTTTCAACCATATAGCAACAAATGTATGAAAGTTTAATTGAATGATGATTACCGCCACCACACTCATTGCCGCTACTTGCTTTTCTCCACTGGTCACTGCCATCGGCAACTGCCAGGCCGTTGCTACCTAATGTCAGTCGCTTTCGCTGTCACCAATGCATCATAGCTCAAAAATATTAATTCTATTTTACAAGAAACTAGATAATTCCTTTTTTTTTTTTTGAAAAAATATTTTTACTTTGCATCTTATTTTTAAATACATCATATTTTCAAATACTTGCAACTAAACAACCCTACAAGAGATGGGTTGTCTATGGAAGGGACTTTGGAAAACATAGCTAGAAAATATTTTACTTCTTAGCTGTATATTTAGTATTAACTATTTATATATAAAACATTTAATTGGAATGCATGAATTACATCACTTATTAATATAATTCAATTTGATTCAATTTTTTTTAATATAATTCTTTTATTATAAGCTTCAAAGCTTTCAGCTCTTCAAAAGCCACTTTCATAATTTTACATTTGATATATTTCTAGAGGAGAAAAAAATGATAGATTTCTGCATGCAGATAAGACCAAAATTTTCCTCATTAACAAAACTAAAATCTATATTTTAAAAACAAGTTATTAAATTCATGTAATTATGCATAGCAATATCAACTTAAATAAAAATTAAAAAAAAAATATGCTACCTAAAATTCATATGATTTTATTATTACAAATGAAAATATTTGGGTGTTAATTTTATAAATATGTTAAAATTTGGGTGTTTGTATGTAATTAATTGCCAAACAAAAAATAGCTGCATTTTGATACTAATAATGTTATAACCATCAATAAACTATTGCACTAAGACTAAGAATGGAAAAAACCAATGAGAAATATGATCTAAATTTAATCAATAAAATTTACAATCATTAAATTTATTTTGAAATAAATAAAAAAATACAAAATTAATCAATCAAAATTTATATTATAATCATATTGAAAAAGTTATGATGATTATAAAACACTTTTGACTTAAAATATGAATAGAATACCTAATATACTAACACCATTTTCTTCAAAAATGTCACCACCTTTTAGGCTTCATTTGTAATAGCTTTCTTATTTTCTAAAGTAGCTTTCTTTTTAGTACAAGAAGTTCTAATTCAATTTGTTTACTAAAATGTTTTAGAAAACAATAAGAAAACCGTCCCAAACAAAATCCTAATCTTCAAAACTAGTACAAAAAGCTCTATATATATATATATAAAAAAAAAAAAAAAAAACTGCTTCAGAAAACAATAAGAAAATCATCCAAATGAAGCTCTATTCTTTAAAAAAACCAAAACAAAACAAAGCAATTGACTTCACATCAAAAGTACTTAAGGCATGCAAATCAGTAATTAATTCATTGAATGATATATAAAATATTTGATCTCAGCAGTCTTGCAGATTGCATATCTTATTAAAAAAAAAAATAAAAAAAAGGCATGCAGCACATGAACTGGAAGAGCTACTTCAGGTAAATTAGCAGCTGCAGGGTGGGTTTCTTGGTTATAAATTGATGGTTGATGAGAATGATGAACATCTCTTATGCGTGGCATAGAAATTTCTTCTCCTTGGAAGGGCCCTTAGCAAAGGCAAAGAACTAGAGGGGTTGAGCCCCTGGTTCTGTACTTGAATCATACCTTGTTCATTTGGAAAAGGTTGCGCTCGTGGAGGATGGCCAGATGACATTGAATGGAAAGACGGGGGATAAAAATCAGATGGTCGTGAACCAGGAATCTCTCCAGATGGATAGGGCCTGACAGAAGGCATGAAGGCATTTCTCGAAGGCCTGAATGTATCATATTCAGTAGAAGGCCTGAATGTTTCTCTTCCATCGTTGGACAAATTTTCAACTGGATGATTATCAAGATCTATGGCTTTGGTCATTGTATCGAAGTGGCTGATGCTGTTCGATGGTGTGATTTGTCTGGAGATCTACCAGCTCCTTGTGGTATTGAAGGCAAAAGCTGACACAAAGTAGTGTTGTCTACATATTCATTTGCAACTGCAACAGAACCTTGACCAACAAAATTTGAACATAAATCAGATAGCTTGTCTTGCTGCAAACTTTAAGTGCCTGTTGTAGGGGCTAGAGAAGGACTCATAGGGTTGAAGTCTTCATCGTTATCACTTCTAACATTTTCATCACTTTCATCTGAAGCATAATCCTGTATCAAACGGAAAAGGCTTCCATATTTAAGAAACATCCCTGACGTCTCCTGAGATTTAACATCTTCAGTATTCAACAGAACCTTCCCTTCAATTGAATCTTCAGTAGGGAACCTGCTTGATGCGTGTGTTCTGTCATCTAGGCCAGCAATATCAGGCGAGCCCCTCTCTGGACTAACATCTTCAAAAACTGAGGACTCTTTCTCATCTGAAAATACTCCTCGTTAGTTGTTGAGATAAAAAAAAAAAGGTTAAATAGTTTCTTCTGCTCTGATAAGAGAGCATAAATGTCTAAAACCGATGCACATTTTACAAGTCAGATATATGAGAAAACCAATAAAATCACAAAGGTTCAAAGCATATGACAGTTGCATATAAAAGAAATTAAGCAAGACAGCATTACATTAACAAATTTTAAAAGCAAAACAGATGCAGACTATTTTTGTGGAAAAGCTTGAAGGTGACATAAATTAAAAATTACTAATTGCGAAGTAAGGTGGTCTTAATTTCCTAGTCAACATTCAAGCAATACAAGGCTTTTGGTCAAAAGCAATGATAGGAGAGTGCATTTCTTTTCCCTGCATGTTTATGTTTTTGATGTTTTGTACGAAAGAAAAATACAAAGTAAAATTTTAATGGATTTAAAATACCATAAAATCTATTTTTTTCCCCACATTCGGAAATCTCCCGCTTGCTTGCGATTCCCACCCACCAAACACCACATCCATCCACCCATGTCAACATTCCAATGCATTGAAAATGTATCATAACAAATATAAAAATATTTCAATGCATTTGATTTGCATCCTACAAACAACTCATATATTGCTACAATGTATATATTTCAATTATTCTGCATTTCTAAAATAAATTTATTTTAAAAACATCCAACCAAACATCTCAGAAATTCCTGAAGAGGTTAAAAGTAGTAGATTTCTTCAATCATCTTATGCCAAATATTCTACAAAGAGAGGGATGTTTGAGTAACAATGACGAAGAATTACTCAACAATCAACTAAGAAAAGCTACACCATCAGCTCTTTCATAAAATATCCGAACCATCAACCAACATATTTATACTGCGATAAAAAAGCATGCAAAGAATATGGCAACTTCATGATACTTGGGATCAATTAACATCACACAATAAGCAATCCTACTTTGCTTAGTCTGGGATTGGATTAATTCAAATATGCATAAAGTTATCATACAATTAATAGTTTAAGCCAACAGCATTAGACAGGATTCGGTAAACACTGTTAGGACAGCAGAAAAATTAAACAAGAAATAATCTTGACTTTCTTTTTTTTGGCTTTATCTAGCGCACAAAAGAGTTACTCCAATAACTTTCTCATACATCAGCATTGTCATACAATTTATGTAGAAATTAATATTAGACACCTATCATTGATTAATGCTTAATCTACTAATCAGTTCAACAATTTATACTAATCATGAGTAATTTGTTAAAAGTGCAACTCTATGTTAGTTGTGATCTATTTACTTATTAAGCACTAATTTATATAATCATATTTGAATATAAATTATAAATACTAATAGGCATCATTTGTGCCTTATTTTTGCTACACATTTGATAGGAAAATCAACCAATTTCTGGCGCTTCTTCTCCCTTTGAATCAAACTTTTTATTGCCATAATGTTCCTTTTTACACGGATAAAATCAAAGAACTGCATTCTTGCGAAATATTCTCCTTCGCACAACCACCTTGGGTTTCTAGCCCAGATTAGACAATATTCTAATCAGTTGAAAACGAATTGTGATTTCAGATTGAAAACGAATTTTTAGAGTCAAAAGTAACGTGTTTGATGGAAAACTTTTTTCCTGGTTTTCAGAGTATTTAGAAAATTTATTTTGGGAAAACAAAATAGAAACTGTGATGGAAAATCAGCTTCTTAAAAGTTTCAATAGTAAAAAACAATAAAAAAGTTGCCTACAAAGAAACCTTAATCCATCAACAAATTATAGGTCGCTCTGCCCATCAAATCAACTAATTCTATCCCAATCTTGAATCAGTTACTAACAAAGCCCCAAAACTCACACTAATTATTAATTAGTTTCTCCATAAGGAGACATGATTTTTTAACTATGTTACAACAACAAATATGATCTAGTCATAATTTCTATAGCTGGTACTCCCAAAATCTCATTAATTAAATCAATTCATAATATATGCTTCCTAATTTTGCTACTTATTTAGATTTAAAATTATGCGGCACAAAAATTAGAACATAGTCTTTGATGCCCATTAATTGGATCCTTAGAAGATAGTTTTTTTTAATATCACGTTATAAATATACTTTTAAGTCTCAAAGATATTCTCAAGTAAAAAAAACACCCTTCACCTAGAAATCTATAGCAAATTTATGGTTATATTCATAAGATAGTTCCCCTACCCTGCCACCAAAATAAATTATCACGATTGAATATAATAGCTAAGAAAATGTTCAGATCATCATAAATAGGTATAATAAGCTCAATATTAGACAACTTCATCCGGCTTTATTCTTAAATGAGATAAAGATAAAATTATTTTCAAGCACATTTGGTTTAAGCAATAATGTAAGCTATCAGAAAGCTTATGAATGGAAAAACTAAAATCCATGGTTAGGATAACTGTTGACTCACAGGAGGAGGGTGGGGGAATTGGGCAGGCTGTGCCAGAGAAGGCACCTGTGGGCTCCAAAATTCGGCCCCGGCCTCCCTGCCGCGCGATTTCTTCTCTTTTATTCAGCGAGGGAGTTTTAACGAACTAAGTTCCGGGGTAAATTTTGGAAGGCAGATGGGTTTGTAGATAAGACACTACCCAGAGATTTCGCCCTCATTTTGTGAGGACTTTATGATCTGAGTTCTGGTTTCCTATAGGCGCAAGCCCCTATAGTTAATTACCCCTCCCGATCATGAGAGAGAACTTTCGATTAAGGCTAGTCAACGATCAGATACGTAGGGAATACGTGTTATCTGGCATATAGTAGCAGCAATAGGCCTGGATTTGAAAACTGGATTTGGATTTGAGAATTTGGAGAGTTTGATATTTAAAATAGAAATTGCACCATCTAGCACTTAAAGCGGATGGTGGGGGAATGGATGATGGGCCCGATCAAGATCCCATGGTTCCGTCATCCCGGGCCATCGTGGTCCCTGGTCTATTTAGTCAGAGGAGGTAGTCGACCCAACCTGACAGAATGATCCTTGTCGGCAGCCATGGGTTGCTTCGTCCAAGGGAACCTTGTAGACCGGGGTTGAATGTTTGTCTAAGGGGATAAATTTGAATCCACCTTAGCTAACAAAGAGCTTTGTGCCCTATCGATCATATCCTATTGATTCATATCTCAAGGATTTAATGCCAATAAGGAGCGTATTGGCTCTAGCCATAACCGGTATATCGTTGTGACATTTGGCAGCAAAACCACTCGGTTCAGAGGGCCCCGGGTCGTCATAACCGTTTATCCTGCGGTGCCATTTGGCGGCAAACCGCCGGTTAGAGGACACATACCACGTCCTTACTGGCAGGAGACTGTTTTGAGAATGAATCCTAGTGATATTTTCGACTAGGCATTTGGCTCTTTGTGAGCAGAAGTAAATTTTAATTTGTCCACCCCGACAAACTGTTGCGGAGGGTGGATGGATTTTGCTTTGAGTGTTTGATGATTTGATTTCAATTTTAAATAGCTTGAAATTTGGAGTTTGTAGAGTTTGGATTCTGAACTTTTGGGAGGCATTTTAAAAATGCCTGAAATTAACCCCTCCGGTTGAGATCATCATTCAACACGGCCATCATCGGGGTGTTTGGGGTCATTTTCTTTCTGTTGATTGAACCTTGTCAACTCGACCGAGTTGTTGATCGAGGATCGGGTTTCTTATAGGCTTCATGCCTTTGTTTAATGAATTCTTTTGATTGTAGGCTTTAAAGGCCTAATATGAATGTATTGAAACAAATACATCAGTCCCCACAACTATGTATTTGTTTGAATGTTCGAACCCTGTCAACTTCTATTGATCCGTATAAAAGGATCAGGTTCGAACTAGAATCTACTTGTCAACCCGCGCAGCATCCCTAGGCGTCACGTGTGTACCAATAACACGCTCGCCGGGTCCCATGTGGCTGATTTTTATATACCCCTTTAGTGTACCTATGTGTATACAGTTTATAGTGCACATGCATAGGTATTTTGAAATAATTGTAGTTGTGTATATAACTATCGTTTGGATGCACACAACTTTTCATTTGAGAGCTTATACACGCCTTCTGTCCGCTAGCACGGGCATTGCGGATCCGGTGGCGTTGCGTGGTGTTGACTCCCCCTTTCTCATTCACCGGGGAAGGGTCTTTCTAAACTTTGGAGTCAATGACTGCTGATTTGGGGAGAACTCCTTTTTAGGGTCTTTAGTGTAGCAGACATGTTATTTTCGGTGTTTGTGGGTACTCTTCTTAATTATAGAACCAAAAGAAGACTTTGAAACACCAGGAAGTTTGGTTCTAATTTGTTCAAACATTTCCCCCCTTCTGCCAGGGGGTGTTATTTTTCGTACATAGAGTCGCCCTTGTACTCAACGCACTTGTAGATCTTGATTACCACTGACGTAGGTGATATATGTACTTGTGTCCACAGTGATTCGTTATACAATGCGCTGTTGTTATCCACAAGTATTCATTTGCATTTGTAAGAGATCCGTACTTGTGCCCACAATGATTCATTGTACTTGCAACACACTATTGTTATCACAAGTATTCGTATGCATTTGTAGGAGACCGCTGTATCCACTACGAGCTTCTAGAAAATGTTTGCAGGAGATTCATTCTTTCTACATCATATCCACCCTTTCACCAATCTCGGGTGGGTTTGATGATTGCACTTGCTTGCAGGGAGGCGGATCCTCTATCACTGGTCTCCCGTATCGCCATCTCAATCAACAGGCGTTGTGGGGATTGTTGTAGGAATTCATGCCATAACTTACAAACAGAAATTATTGCTTCTCTTCTTTTTACAAGTAGATTATACTTGGAACTCATTTGTTTTCTTGAATTCGAGTCCGAGCCAAATTTCATTTAGACTCGGGTTCATCAAGTCTACAACCCCCACCTAATGCTGCATGGCACGGGTTCAAGTGCGAGTTCAGTTTCTTTATCCGGATCAAATACAAGACTGGATCCCTTCTTGTTCTTGACGGCTCAGGCTCTTGTATAGTTCATGTCGAGTTTAGAACCCAATTTGAGCTTAGCATACGAGTTCTCTTGCAAGTTTGACTGGCTTTGGCAGCAAAATCTTCATTATTTGATCAAAATTTAGGACTTCTATAAGTCCGTTTGTTGCTCGAGTTTGATTCAAATCCAGATGTTCAAGTAAAGTTTGGATTTGCAAGTTTTTGCACAAATCCTTGCATATTTGTTTTAGCTTGAGTTCAAGTCTGAGTTCAAATGTACGAGTCCACGAGTCCTCTTGCATATGATTCAAGTTTGTTCTTTGGTTCAGTTCAATATCATTTTCAAATTGAGTTTGAGTTCACTTGAGTCTGAGTTAGTTGCACAATTTCATTAGCCCCTTGCATTCAATCTGATTCGAGTTCAAAGTACAAGTTCAAGTGATATGTCCCCTGCAGTCTCAGGATCTTATGAAATTCTTGCAAGTTCAATTTTGTCCAGACTGATTTGAACTTGGTTCAATTTGTTTTTTTAATTTCATTTGGCCTTTAGAAGTCATTCGAGTTTTGTTCAGATTTAGGTCCACAAGTCCTCAGTTCACTGTTCATGTTCATTTGAATGCAGGCTCTTATTCTTTTTTGTCCAAAATTTGTTCACATATAAGCCAAAATTCTGTTCAAGTCCACGGTGCCTTCAGTCTGAATTTCGGCAGCCTCCCGGCGTCTCCCCCGTTTAGGGGAAAAACCAAGAGGCAACCTTCCCCTCGACGCTACGTGAGCGCTTCAGGTAAATGTCAAAAGTGACACCGCGGTTGCGTATTTTATCAAAAATCGCCGTCCGCTACGTGAGCATTTAAGGGTGTGGAGCACGAGTTAGAAAAAAAAAGCAGATTTCCCCCCTCTGTACCACGTGGGCGTTCGGGGGTACTTATATAAAAATAAAGAAAACACATTTTTTTATATCCCCTTCACCGTAAGCGTTGCACCGGTTTCCCACCCTAAACACTACTTGAGCACCTCGAAGGTTTGCCAGCTCGTTGCAAGCTTTAAAGAGGGATCCTTAAATCGTCGCAAGCATCGCACCGGTTTCCCACCCTAAACGCTACGTGAGCGCCTCAGGGGTTTGCCGGCCCGTTGCAAGCATCGAGAAAAGAATCTAGGCGATTTCCGCCTCGTCGTAGGCGTCGTACTAGCTTTCCTCCCTACAACACCACGTGAGCATCTTGGGGGTTTGCTAGTTCGTCGCCAAGTCGAGAGGGAAATCTAAGTTTAGGGGTTATACCTTCGGGACTGGCGGTGGAGTTGGCTCGGATGTCGAGGTAGGAGAAGGCACGAGCACTTTATCATTTTAGTTAGATTAATATTAATTAATTATAATTAATAATAATTAAATTTAATTAACTATAATTAATTACATTAATAATAAAATGAAATAATTAATCATGATCAAACTTAATTAATCATAATTAATTAAACATCATTTTTCATTAATTATAATTAAAATAATTAGATTATAATTAAATAAATTAATTAAAATTAATCACAATTAATTAAAACTAATATAATTAATTATAAAAATACAATTTTATATATAATATTTTTATTTTTTATTTTTCTTCCCCTCCTTATGTTCGGTTAATTTATGGGATTTGGCCGAATGAAGCACACGAAAGGGAAAAAGTTACCTTCCTCGCCAGTGAGCTCCTGTTGATGCTTCCGATCAAAACGTAACTTTCGATCCAACAGCAAGGGAAAGTCGGAGGGAGCGAAGTCGGACAGCAAGAAGGAGCCGAGAAGAAGCGACGCGTGCGATCTCCCGGACGGAGAGCTCCCGTTCCTGCTTCCGTCAAAATGTCGTGTCTTCCAGTCCGACTGGAAGGGAAAGTCGGCAAAGGAGCGAAGTCGTACAGCCACGAAGGATCGGAAGAAGCGGCTGAAGGGAGGAAGACTACTCCACAGCCCGCGAGCTTCTGTTCTAGTCCAGATCAAAATGTCGGATCTCTCGATTCGACAGAGAAGGGAACGTCTTCGATAGAGCAAAGTCGACCAGCACCGAAGGAACCACGACAGGGAGAAAGTGACTTCACAGCGAGTGAACTGCCGTTCTTATCTCCGATCCTGATGTCATAACTTCCGTTCCGACTGGAAGGAGAGAGCGAGAGCGCAGGGGGAGGGAGAATCGGGAGAGGATGAGCGTGAGAGAGCTCGGGAGAGAACCGAGAGGAAAAAACAGAAAAAAGAGAGGCCAAAGGCCTCGTCGCCTCGAACATTTTAACGACTCAAAATGAGTCGTGCGGCGATGCGACATGAGTTCGGCGCCGCTTGCAGAGGTATGGGAGACGGGATTTGCGGCAGGATCTTGATATGGCTTTGACAGGTAATCATTTCAAACAATTTTTTTTTATTTTATTGTCTTTTCCTCTTTGGCTGCCTAGTAGAGGTCAATAAATGCCCCCCAATAAATGTGGTATGCGTCTGAAGCGGGCTACGTTTGTTGTATGCTAATTGACCCTGTGGATCTCTAGATATTTGTTCTAGATGTCACACTAGGGTTTCATTTAGTGGATCTCCAAAATTTATTTTGATGTCACACTACTTTCTTTTAGTGGATCTCCAAAATTTTGCTTGGATGTCACACTAACTTTCTTTCTCCACTGCTCTCTTGAATGTATCCATAGATGGTTGATGTCCTGTCATTATAGATTGACGTTTGTGGATAACATATGCTCAAGATTCTTCTGTCATCTGGTTGTATCTTGATAAAATTTTAAATATTTATTTGGGGATCTCGGCACACAGCGCGATGTTGACCCAAATAAATATTTAAAATGCCCCCAGTTTTTAAGGACATTTGTAGATGTCATCAGGGCGCTCAATCTGCAACTTTTGCTTGAGTCTTGAGACTTTGATTCCTTCTGTCCTATGCTTTGTGCTACGGACTTGGTGAAGGGTTGTCTGATTTATCTTTGCTGACTTGTCAGAAGATTTGTATGCCTTCTGCCATTTGCTTCTAGCTTTGGCGGGCTTGATGAAGAAGCAGATGCCGGTGACCTAAACCCTTAGGTTTGTGTTAGGTCGATGGAGAAAAGTCATCGGTCCAGAGCTTTGTGCATAACAGACTTGTTGATGACAGGATCCACTTAGTTCAGCCTAAGGATTTTCACGAAATTTGGGATAATTTTCTTCGGTTCTTTGCTTTGTGCTTTGGCGGACTTGTTGAAGAAAAATTCCTTCGATCCTCGCTTTGTGCTTTACGGATTTGTTGAAGGATTTGCAGGTTCTGGATTTAGTTGATAGTACCGAACGTAGGTAGTATCTTGATCCTTAACCACTTGAGAAGATTTTAATCTGAATCACTTGAGTTCATCAGATCGGGAGAGCTAGAATTTGATAGCTCTTCGTCCTCTGGTTACTGAGATGGGGTTTCCTCTACTACGGCCTTTCTTATGGCTTGTTGAGTAGATGGAGCTGCCAGCGATCCGGCCATATTTGGGCTTGTTGGATCCGACCTCTTACACCCATTCAGGCTTCAAACTTGAGCTATGAGAATTGCGCTCCCCAATACTGATTTTGCTGAAGTTGATAAATTTGGAGTCATCCTTTGCGGTTGTAGATTTTGGAGCCTACGAACATTCAGTAGTTGTTCGAGACTTATCCTTCTACTGGAACTTTGATTCTCCAGTCATTTTGGAGAATTTTATAGACTACGATCACTTGAACTTGTCGAGTTAAATTTGCCTTCATACCTCTCTACAGTCCCTACTAAAGGGTTGACGAGGTGGGGGTTCTGCTACTACGGCCTTTCTTATGGCTTGTTGAGTAGACAGAGCTGCCAGCGATCCGGCCATATTTGGGCGTGTTGGATCAGACCTTTTACACCCATTCGAACCTTAAGCTTCAGGCTGTTGGAAGATTTCAAGCTTCTTCGGCTCAATTTTGTAGGAGTATGTAGCCACAAAAGTCTCTTTCTTGACTTTTGAGTCTTGGTTTGTTGGAGAAGGTGTCTCTAACTTTTGAAAGATCACCTGCATAGACTTTGAAAAAAAAATCTTTGTATTCTTTAACACAAAATAACATTTGGATTGATAATTTTAAATATTTATTCGGGGATCTCGGCATGCAGCGCGATATTGACCCGAATAAATATTTAAAATGCCCCGTCTCGCAGGGACATCTTAGAATGGAATAAATTTAGAATATAAAATTTTAAATATTCATTCGGGATCTCGACATATAGCACGATGTCGACCCAAATGAATATTTAAAATGTCCCCTGTCTCGCAGGGACATTTTGGATAGGCCTTTCTATTTTTGAGATTTTAAATATTTATTCGGGGATCTCGGGACGCAGCGCGATGTCGACCCGAATAAATATTTAAAATGCCCCCAGTCTGATGGGGGATTTTGAAATGCGTTCTTACTATACAAGAGAATTTCAAAATGTAAGCATGCCTTGATAAATATGCGCATAAAATCTTGGTCATCATAAAATACATTCAACATGAAATTTTCATGCATGATATTTCTTTAAATGTAGGCCGTTGATAGGCGGCATAGGTCTTTGACCGTTCAGATCGAGCAACTGATATGCTCCTCCTTGGTACACTTTTTCAATGACGAAAGGGCCTTCCTAATTGGATACGAATTTGCCATCAATTTTTCGAAGTGGGATGATTGGTCTTCTCAGCACCAGGACCAATTCCCCTTCTTGAAATGCCCGAGGACGTACCATACGATCGAAGGATTTCGTCATTCTTCCTCGATAGATTTTTAGGTTATGTTTAGCTTGTAACCTGAGTTCATCAAGTGCGTCGAATTCCTCCATTCAGAGGTGGGCATTTTGCTCTTGAGTGAGATCATTCTGGATTGCTACTCGGAGGGACGGTAGTTCGATCTCTAATGGTAATACGGCTTCAA
Source organism: Dendrobium officinale (assembly GCA_019514585.1). NCBI lineage: Eukaryota > Viridiplantae > Streptophyta > Magnoliopsida > Asparagales > Orchidaceae > Dendrobium > Dendrobium officinale. The sequence continues at coordinate 71,347,327 of CM033688.1, forward strand.
CACCGAACACTAATGAATAAGGAGTGACTTTAGTTAGTGTTTTGTAGGTTGTACGATAGGCCCATAGTGCTTCTGCTATCTTTGTATGCCACTCTCTTTTATTCTTGGTGAGGATCTTCTTTAACAATTTCACCAGCATCTTATTGAAGGCTTCTGCCAATCCATTTGCCCTTGGATTGTATATGGATGAATATCGCCAATCGATTTTATGCCGATCAACGAACTTATAAATTTTTGTACTTTTGAATGCAGTACCATTGTCTGAAATTATGCGGCGTGGCAAGCCAAATCTGTAGACGACATTGTGGGTAAAGAAATTGATCACATGCTCGGATGTGACCTCTCTGAATGGAGCTGCTTCTGCCCACTTAGAAAAGTAATTCGTAGCTGCTAGAATGAAACGGTGCCCCGCTGATGACGGCGGATCTATTGGACCGATAATATCAGTGCCCCAGCATTCGAATGGCCAGGATGCTATTGTTGGGTGCAATGAATTTGGCGGCTGATGTATAACATCACCGTGAATCTGACATTCGTGACACCTCTTAGCGTGGTCAATACAATCTCTGACCATTCTTGACCAATAATAGCCCATTCTTTTGATTTTTACTGCCATCTTGAGACCTGATTGATGGGCTCCACAAAGTCCTTCATGAACTTCTGCCACCACTTTATCAGCTTCTCGAGTCCCTAGGCATCTTAGCCACATTTGATCGAAAGCACGTCGATATAATGTGTTGTTGACAAATGCATATCTTAGCGCTCTTCCTAAGTTGAGCAGCTAACGACTTGTCCGTTGGTAACTTACTTTCTTTGAAATAATCAATGAAACACCGCCTCCAGTCATCTTCTTCTTCGACATCTAGGCAATGCCACAATGATTCTGAAGCTTGACTAGCTTTACGTCTTTTCTTATAAACTTGCTGTTCTTTAGACTGATCTTCGACATCAACTGGTTGGGGAGGTTGAGGATCAACCGGAGTTGTATCCTGCAGACTTGAATCTGGTATTCTCTCTGCCTGCCGGAATTGTAATAATGCTAGCTCTAGAATCCGACGATTATATACCATGATTATTATAAGTCATTCGTCATCCATATTCACAATTTCTTTAGCCAATTTTGCCAGAGAATCAGCTTTGCCATTTTGACCTCGGGGAACTTGAGTTAGCTTGACAATTGAAATTTGCTTCATAAGCTCAAGAACTCGTCGATAATAAAAGGCCAACTCGAACTTGGTGATTTTGTAAACTCCAAATACTTGATTTACAACAAGTTGAGAATCACCGAAAATTTGGAGATTTCGAATTTGGACATCGATTGCAATCTCCAGCCCTGCTATTAGAGCTTCATATTCAGCTTCATTGTTTGTCCGAAGTTCAGTCAGACTGAATGAGAATCTCATTATGCCTCCCTCGGGTGCAACGAAAATGATTCCGATTTCGGCTTGAGTTTTCTCTAGATTTGGAGGCCGAGCACGTTTGATTGACGATGCTCCATCAAAGTACATTTCCCATACTCGTAACATCTCTTCTTCTTCAACATTCATGATCTGCTCGTCAGGTAGATCATCATTGAGTGGTGAATCTGCAGGGATAGGGTGTGCAGCAAGAAAATCTGCCAACACCTGCCATTTTACTGCCTTTTGAGGGACATATGTGATATCAAACTGCAACAGTATCAATGCCCACCTCACCAAACGACCTGTCAATGCTGGTCTTGTCGTCAAGAACTTCAGCGGATCGATCTTTGATATCAAGGTGATTTTGTGAGATAGCATATAATGGCGGAGCTTCTGAACTGCGAAAATCAAAGCCAAGCAATGCTTCTCAATTGGAGAGTAGCGGATTTCTGCTCCTATCAACCACCGACTGATGTAGTAGAGTGCATTCTCCTTACCTTCTTCATTATGCTGGGCCAATAATGCTCCGAGGGACTCTTCTAGTGCTGCCGTGTACAGTATAAGAGGCTTCGCCGGAATTGGCGCTGCAAGAATAGGAGGATTCAACAAATATATTTTGATGCTGTCAAATGCTTCTTGGCACTCTTCGTCCCATTTGAAACGAACATCTTTTTTTATCAGCTTTGAAAATGGCTGGCACCTACCCGATAGATTTAATATAAATCTCCGAATGAAAGCCAGTTGTCCTTGCAGCGAACGAAGCTGTCGAAGGTTCCTTGGTGGTGGCATCTCTATGATTGCCTTGATCTTATTGGGGTCGACTTCAATGCCTCGATGTCGAACAACGTACCTTAGAAATTTTCCTGAGGATACTCCAAATGCACACTTGAGAGGGTTCCTTCAGATCGTATTTTCTGATTCTTTCAAACACTATTCTCAAGTCATCTAGATGGTCTTTTCGGTCTATGCTCTTAATGACCAAGTCATCTACATAGCATTCGACCTTTTGATGGATCAAATCATCAAATATACGAGTCATCGCCCGTTGGTAAGTGGCACCAGCATTCTTCAGGCCAAAGGACATGACTGTGTAGCAGAATATGCCTATAGACGTTCTGAATGATGTATGTATTTCATCTTTATGCGCCATTTTAATTTGATTGTAGCCCGACGATCCATCCATGAAGGAGAACATATCATAGTTGGATGTATTGTCAACTAGAAGCTCTGATACTGGGAGCGGAAAGTCATCTTTCGGGCACGCCTTATTGAGCTCCCTGAAGTCGATGCAGATACGAATTTGGCCATTCTTCTTCTTTACAGGGACGATATTAGCAATCCAATCGGGATATTTTTCTTCTCGGATGAAACCTGCTTCTATGAGCTTCTTTGTTTCTGCAATCACCTGCTCTTCAATTTTCAATCTTATTCTCTTTGGAGCTTGTTTGACAGGTGCTACATCTGGTTTGATTGCTAATCTGTGAACTGCTATGTCAGGGGATAAGCCGGGCATCTCAGCATATGTCCAGGCAAAGCAGTCTCTGAATTCACAGAGAAGTTCTTTTATTTCTTCTATTTATTCTTCTGGTAGAACGACACTAACGAAGATCAGGCAAGGATCTTCTTCAGTCCGAGAAGATATAGTTGAAAAGCGATGGGATTTCTTGAACGATTCTTCAAGGTATCGACCATCGAAAACATTGTCTGTAGGGGCCATCTTTGGAACCCACTTTTGACGAATTTATTTAATGGTGTATCTCTAGGGGTACACACTAGATGTCACACAATTATTTGAATATATATTTTTTCTAGAGATGTGAGTCTCTATATTTATTTTTCCTTTATGCCGGGATCTTGCGGCAGTGGATTCTTGGATATGCATCCAAGTGTCACACTCTGATACTCACCGCACATATCTTAATTCTTTTTTTTGTTTTACCATCATAAAAGATGGTTAGCTTTTAGCTCTATCGGGACCTTTCAGTGATGGATCTTTAGACATAAGGATCAAACATCACATCCTGATGTTCACCGTATAGAACTCAGTATAGATTAGCTGCTACTATAGCATATAAGTGACTAGCCAGAGATGGAAAGAGAAACTAATCCCCAGCGGAGTCGCCAGCAATCTGTGGGCTCCAAAATTCGGCCCCGGCCTCCCCGCCGCGCGATTTCTTCTCTTTTATTCGGCGAGGGAGTTTTAACGAACTAAGTTCCGGGGTAAATTTTGAAAGGCAAATGGGTTTTTAGATAAGACACTACCCAGAGATTTCACCCTCATTTTGTGAGGACTTTATGATCTGAGTTCTGATTTCCTATAGGTGCAAGCCCCTATAGTTAATTATCCCTCCCGATCATGAGAGAGAACTTTCGATTAAGGCTAGTCATCGATCAGATACGTAGGGAATACGTGTTATCTGGCATATAGTAGCAGCAATAGGTCTGGATTTGAAAACTGGATTTGGATTTGAGAATTTGGAGAGTTTGATATTTAAAATAGAAATTGCACCATCTAGCACTTAAAGCGGATGGTGGGGGAATGGATGATGGGCCCGATCAAGATCCTATGGTTCCGTCGTCCCGGGCCATCGTGGTCCCTGGTCTACTTAGTCAGAGGAGGTAGTCGACCCAACCTGACAGAAGGATCATTGTCGGCAGCCATGTGTTGCTTCGTCCAAGGGAACCTTGTAGACCGTGGTTGAATGTTTGTCTAAGGGGATAAATTTGAATCCACCTTAGCTAACAGAGGGTTTTGTGCCCTATCGATCATATCCTATTGATTCATATCTCAAGGATTTAATGCCAATAAGGAGCGTATTGGCCATAACCGGTATATCGTGGTGCCATTTGGCGGCAAAACCACTCGGTTAAGAGGGCCCCGGGTCGTCATAACCATTTATCCTGAGGTGTCATTTGGCGGCAAACCGCCGGTTAGAGGACACGTACCACGTCCTTACTGTTAGGAGACTATTTTGGGAATGGATCCTAGTGATATTTTCGACTAGGCATTTGGCTCTTTGTGAGCAGAAGTAAATTTTAATTTGTCCACCCCGACAAACTGTTGCGGAGGGTGGATGGATTTTGCTTTGAGTGTTTGATGATTTGATTTCAATTTTAAATATCTTGAAATTTGGAGTTTATAGAGTTTGGATTCTGAACTTTTGGGAGTCATTTTAAAAATCCCTGAAATTAACCCCTCCGGTTGAGATCATCATTCAACACGGCCATCATCGGGGTGTTTGGGGTCATTTTCTTTCTGTTGATTGAACCCTGTCGTACAGCCACGAAGGATCGGAAGAAGCGGCTGAAGGGAGGAAGACTACTCTACAGCCCGCGAGCTCCTGTTCTAGTCCCGATCAAAATGTCGGAGCTCTCGATCCGACAGAGAAGGGAACGTCTTCGATAGAGCGAAGTCGACCAGCACCAAAGGAGCCACGACAGGGAGAAAGTGACTTCACAGCAAGTGAACTCCTGTTCTTATCTCCAATCTTGATGTCATAACTTCTGTTCCGACTAGAAGGAGAGAGCGAGAGCGCAGGGGGAGGGAGAATCGGGAGAGGATGAGCGTGAGAGCTCGGGAGAGAACCGAGAGGAAAAAACCGAAAAAGAGAGGCCAAAGGCCTCGTCGCCTAGAACCTTTTAACGACTCAAAATGAGTCGTGCGGCGATGCGACATGAGTTCGGCGCCGCTTGCAGAGGTATGTAAGACGGGATTTGAGCAGGATTTGCGGCAGGATCTCGATATGGCTTTGACAGGTAATCATTTCAAACAATTTTTTTTATTTTATTGTCTTTCCTCTTTGGCTGCCTAGTAGAGGTCAACACCACCACTCGGTTAAAATACATGGTTTGAAGTATAGGACTAGGAGGTGTTGCTTGCCGGTAATTAAAATTAAAAAAGAAACAAAAAAAAAAAAAAACAATAAAAAGAACAACAAAAAGAAACAAACAAAACAAGAAAAAACGAAAGAAAACAAGAAAGAAAGCAAAAAAAAATAATATAAACAAAAACTGTGGAGCATAGTTCTTTTGCCAACCAGACATCTTTCACAGTTTCACAAAACTCCTTCCTGCTATAAAACAATCTCCTAAAAATCAAATTGAATTAACCCACGGCCTATATATATATATATATATATATATATATATATATATATATATATATATATATATATATATATATATATATATATATATATATATATATATATATATATATATAGCAGATCCTAACCCTCTCCGACCATCGATTCCCTTTAAAAAAAAAATTTAAATTTTGATTATTCTTCTCCTCTATAACCGTCTCCGTCTTCCTCTCCGCCAATTCTCAGCTTTCGGCGGCGGTAGCATTTACAGCAGAAAACTGACCTCTTGCATTTTTTTTTTTTGGAAAAAATTTGGGCTTTACCCGTATATTAAAGAAGGTGAAAATTACAGCAGATAACATAACTAACTTTTACATCAAAAAAAGCCAAGATATACAAAATTTGGCCAGAGTAAAGGAGAGCAGCTAATACTAAAGCAATGTTATGAAAAAACATAAAGGAAGCTAATTCTTCCTAAATAAATGAAGATTATGAGTTTATTTGGGACAATTTTTCTTTTAACTTATTTTTTAGACATCGATTATAATTTTATTTGTTTATTATTTTCTTGATGTTTTTAAGTATTTTTTTTTTCAAAAATTTTGTCTGATGGAAAATGGCTTTTTGCAATTAAAATAGTTAAATTATTTTTCTCTTACAATTTTATAATCATCTTTATAAAATGTTATTGTCATCTCAAACAGGAGAGATTATTACGTGAGAAATCTGGATCTGGAGAATAGTTCGGTTTTGCGACTGTGAACAATAAAAGCGTAGTGATGAACTACAACTGTGCTTTTACTATTCACATTTACAAAAATCGAACGGTTCTCTACGTCTAGACTCCGCACGTAATTATCTCTCCTCAAATGATCCTTCCTCACCAGCGAGCTCCTGTTAATGCTTCCGATCAAAACTTAACTTCCGATCCAGCAGCAAGGGAAAGTCGGAGGGAGCGAAGTCGGACAGCAAGGAGGAGTCGAGAAGAAGCGACGCGTGCGATCTCCCGAACGGAGAGCTTCAGTTCCTACTTCCGTCAAAATGTCGTGTCTTCCAGTCCGACTGGAAGGGAAAGTCGGCGAAAGAGCAAGTCGTACAGCCACGAAGGATCGGAAGAAGCGGCTGAAGGGAGGAAGACTACTCCACAGCCCGCGAGCTCCTGTTCTAGTCCCGATCAAAATGTCGGAGCTCTCGATCCGACAGAGAAGGGAACATCTTCGATAGAGCAAAGTTGACCAGCACCGAAGGAGCCACGACAGGGAGAAAGTGACTTCACAGCGAGTGAACTCCCGTTCTTATCTCCGATCCTGATGTCATAACTTCCGTTCTAGAAGGAGAGAGCGAGAGCGCAGGGGGAGGGAGCATCGGGAGAGGATGAGCGTGAGAGAGCTCGGGAGAGGATGAGCGAGAGAGAGCCCGGGAGAGAACCGAGAGGAAAAAACCAAAAAAGAGAGGCCAAAGGCCTCGTCGCCTCGAACCTTTTAACGACTCAAAATGAGTCGTGCGGCGATGCGACATGAGTTCGGCGCCGCTTGCAGAGGTATGAGAGACAGGATTTGAGCAGGATTTGCGGCATGATCTAGATATGGCTGTGACAGGTAATCATTTTAAACAATTTTTTTTATTTTATTTTGTCTTTTCCTCTTTGGCTGCCTAGTAGAGGTCAACACCACCACTCGGTTAAAATACATGGTTTGAAGTATAGGGCTAGGAGATGCTGCTTGCCGATAACTAAAATTAAAAAAGAAAAAAAAAATAAAAAAACAAAAATAACAAAAAGAACAACAAAAAGAAACAAACAAAACAAGAAAAAAACGAAAGAAAACAAGAAAGAAAAGACAAAAAAAATAATATAAACAAAAACTGTGGAGCATATTTCTTTTGCCAACCAGACATCTTTCACAGTTTCACAAAACTCCTTCCTACTATAAAACAATCTCCTAAAAATTAAATTGAGTTAACCCTCGGCCTAAATATATATATATATATATATATATATATATATATATATATATATAACAGATCCTAACCCTCTCCGAGCATCGATTCCCTTTAAAAAAAAAATTTAAATCTTGATTATTCTTCTCCTCTACAACCATCTCCGCCAATTCTCAGCTTTCGGCGGCGGTAGCATTTACAGCAGGAAAACTGACCTCTTGCATTTTTTTGTTTGAAAAAATTTGGGCTTTTCCCGTATATTAAAGAAGGTGAAAATTACAGCATATAACATAACTAACTTTTACATCAAAAAAAGCCAAGATATACAAAATTTGGCCAGAGTAAAGGAGAGCAGCTAATACTAAAGCAATGTTATGAAAAAACATAAAGGAAGCTAATTCTTCCTAAATAAATGAAGATTATGAGTTTATTTGGGACAATTTTTCTTTTAACTTATTTTTTAGACATCGATTATAATTTTATTTGTTTAGTATTTTCTTGATGTTTTTAAGTATTTTTTTTTTCAAAAATTTTGTCTGATGGAAAATGGCTTTTTGCAATTAAAATAGTTAAATTATTTTTCTCTTACAATTTTACAATCATCTTTATAAAATGTTATTGTCATCTCAAACAGGAGAGATTATTACGTGAGAAATCTGGATCTGGAGAATAGTTCGATTTTGCGACTGTGAACAATAAAAGTGTAGTGATGAAATATAACTGTGCTTTACTATTCACATTTAAAAAAATCGAACGGTTCTCTATGTCTAGACTCCGCACGTAATAATTTCTCCTAAAATGAACCTTCCTCACCAGCGAGCTCCTGTTGATGCTTCCGGTCAAAACGTAATTTTTGATGCAGCAGCAAGGGAAAGTAAGAGGGAGCGAAGTCGGACAGCAAGGAGCCGAGAAGAAGCGACGCGTGCGATCTCCCGGACGGAGAGCTCCCGTTCCTACTTCCGTCAAAATGTCGTGTCTTCCGGTCCGACTGGAAGGGAAAGTCGGCGAAAGAGCAAGTCGTACAACCACGAAGGATCGGAAGAAGCGGCTGAAGGGAGGAAGACTACTCCACAGCCCGCGAGCTCCTGTTCTAGTCCCGATCAAAATGTCGGAGCTCTCGATCCGACAGAGAAGGGAACATCTTCGATAGAGCAAAGTTGACCAGCACCGAAGGAGCCACGACAGGGAGAAAGTGACTTCACAGCGAGTGAACTCCCGTTCTTATCTCCGATCCTGATGTCATAACTTCCGTTCTAGAAGGAGAGAGCGAGAGCGCAGGGGGAGGGAGCATCGGGAGAGGATGAGCGTGAGAGAGCTCGGGAGAGGATGAGCGAGAGAGAGCTCGGGAGAGAACCGAGAGGAAAAAACCAAAAAAGAGAGGCCAAAGGCCTCGTCGCCTCGAACCTTTTAACGACTCAAAATGAGTCGTGCGGCGATGCGACATGAGTTCGGCGCCGCTTGCAGAGGTATGAGAGACAGGATTTGAGCAGGATTTGCGGCATGATCTAGATATGGCTGTGACAGGTAATCATTTTAAACAATTTTTTTTATTTTATTTTGTCTTTTCCTCTTTGGCTGCCTAGTAGAGGTCAACACCACCACTCGGTTAAAATACATGGTTTGAAGTATAGGGCTAGGAGATGCTGCTTGCCGATAACTAAAATTAAAAAAGAAAAAAAAAATAAAAAAACAAAAATAACAAAAAGAACAACAAAAAGAAACAAACAAAACAAGAAAAAAACGAAAGAAAACAAGAAAGAAAAGACAAAAAAAATAATATAAACAAAAACTGTGGAGCATATTTCTTTTGCCAACCAGACATCTTTCACAGTTTCACAAAACTCCTTCCTACTATAAAACAATCTCCTAAAAATTAAATTGAGTTAACCCTCGGCCTAAATATATATATATATATATATATATATATATATATATATATATATAACAGATCCTAACCCTCTCCGAGCATCGATTCCCTTTAAAAAAAAAATTTAAATCTTGATTATTCTTCTCCTCTACAACCATCTCCGCCAATTCTCAGCTTTCGGCGGCGGTAGCATTTACAGCAGGAAAACTGACCTCTTGCATTTTTTTGTTTGAAAAAATTTGGGCTTTTCCCGTATATTAAAGAAGGTGAAAATTACAGCAGATAACATAACTAACTTTTATATCAAAAAAAGCCAAGGTATACAAAATTTGGCCAGAGTAAAGGAGAGCAGATAATACTAAAGCAATGTTATGAAAAAACATAAAGAAAGCTAATTCTTCCTAAATAAATGAAGATTATGAGTTTATTTGGGACAATTTTTCTTTTAACTTATTTTTTAGACATCGATTATAATTTTTTTTGTTTACTATTTTCTTTATGTTTTTAAGTATTTTTTTTTCAAAAATTTTGTCTGATGGAAAATGGCTTTTTGCAATTAAAATAGTTAAATTATTTTTCTCTTACAATTTTACAATCATCTTTATAAAATGTTATTGTCATCTCAAACAGGAGAGATTATTACGTGAGAAATCTGGATCTGGAGAATAGTTCGATTTTGCGACTGTGAACAATAAAAGTGTAGTGATGAAATATAACTGTGCTTTACTATTCACATTTAAAAAAATCGAACGGTTCTCTATGTCTAGACTCCGCACGTAATAATTTCTCCTAAAATGAACCTTCCTCACCAGCGAGCTCCTGTTGATGCTTCCGGTCAAAACGTAATTTTTGATGCAGCAGCAAGGGAAAGTAAGAGGGAGCGAAGTCGGACAGCAAGGAGCCGAGAAGAAGCGACGCGTGCGATCTCCCGGACGGAGAGCTCCCGTTCCTGCTTCCGTCAAAATGTCGTGTCTTCCGGTCCGACTGGAAGGGAAAGTCGGCGAAAGAGCAAAGTCGTACAGCCGCGAAGGATCGGAAGAAGCGGCTGAACGGAGGAAGACTACTCCACAACCCACGAGCTCCTGTTCTAGTCCCGATCAAAATGTCGGAGCTCTCGATCAGACAGAGAAGAGAACGTCTTCGATAGAGCGAAGTCGATCAGCACCGAAGGAGCCACGACAGGGAGAAAGTGACTTCACAGCGAGTGAACTCCCGTTCTTATCTCCGATCTTGATGTCATAACTTTCGTTCCGACTAGAAGGAGAGAGCGAGAGCGCAGGGGGAGGGAGAATCGGGAGAGGATGAGCGTGAGAGAGCTCGGGAGAGAACCGAGAGGAAAAAACCGAAAAAGAGAGGCCAAAGGCCTCGTCGCCTCGAACCTTTTAACGACTCAAAATGAGTCGTGCCGCGAAGCGACATGAGTTCGGCGCCGCTTGCAGAGGTATGGGAGACGGGATTTGAGCAGGATTTGCGGCAAGATCTCGATATGGCTTTGACAGGTAATCATTTCAAACAGTTTTTATTTTATTTTATTTGTCTTTTTCTCTTTGGCTGCCTAGTAGAGGTCAACACCACCACTTGGTTAAAATACATGGTTTGAAGTATATGGCTAATAGGTGCTGCTTGCCGATAACTAAAATTAAAAAAGAAAAAAAAAAAAAAACAAAAACAACAAAAAAAAAACAAACAAAACAAGAAAAAACACAAAAAAATAATATAAACAAAAACTGTGGAGCATAGTTCTTTTGCCAACCAGACATCTTTCACAGTTTCACAAAACTCCTTCCTGCCATAAAACAATCTTCTAAAAATTAAATTGAGTTGCCCACGGCCTATATATATATATAGCAGATCCTAACCCTCTCCGAGCATCGATTTCCTTTAAAAAAAAAATTTAAATTTTGATTATTCTTCTCCTCTACAACCGTCTGTCTTCCTCTCCGCCAATTCTCAGCTTTCGACGGCGGTAGCATTTACAACAGGAAAACTGACCTCTTGCATTTTTTTTTTGGAAAAAATTTGGGCTTTGCCCGTATATTAAAGAAGGTGAAAATTACAGCAGATAACATAACTAACTTTTACATCAAAAAAAGTAAAGGTATACAAAATTTGGCCAGAGTAAAGAAGAGCAGCTAACACTAAAGCAATGTTATGAAAAAACATAAAGGAAGCTAATTCTTCCTAAATAAATGAAGATTATGAGTTTATTTGGGACAATTTTTCTTTTAACTTATTTTTTAGACATCGATTATAATTTTATTTGTTTATTATTTTCTTAATGTTTTTAAGTATTTTTTTTTCAAAAATTTTGTCTGATGGAAAATGGCTTTTTGCAATTAAAATAGTTAAATTATTTTTCTCTTACAATTTTACAATCATCTTTATAAAATGTTATTGTCATCTCAAACAGGAGAGATTTTTACGTGAGAAATCTGGATCTGGAGAATAGTTCGGTTTTGCGACTGTGAACAATAAAAGCGTAGTGATGAACTACAACTGTGCTTTTACTATTCACATTTACAAAAATCGAACGGTTCTCTACGTCTAGACTCCGCACGTAATAATCTCTCCTTAAATGAACCTTCCTCACCAGCGAGCTCCAGTTGATGCTTCCGATCAAAACGTAACTTCCGATCCAGCAGCAAGGGAAAGTCGGAGGGAGCCAAGTCGGACAGCAAGAAGGAGCCGAGAAGAAGCGACGCGTGCGATCTCCCGGACGGAGAGCTCCCGTTCCTGCTTCCGTCAAAATGTCGTGTCTTCCGGTCCGACTGGAAGGGAAAGTCGGCGAAAGAGCAAAGTCGTACAGCCATGAAGGATCGGAAGAAGCGACTGAAGGGAGGAAGACTACTCCACAGCCCGCGAGCTCCTGTTCTAGTCCCGATAAAAATGTTGGACCTCTCGATCCGACAGAGAAGGGAACGTTTTCGATAGAGCGAAGTCGACCAGCATCGAAGGAGCCACGACAGGGAGAAAGTGACTTCACAGCGAGTGAACTCCCGTTCTTATCTCCGATCCTGATGTAATAACTTCCGTTCCGACTAGAAGGAGAGAGCGAGAGCGCAGGGGGAGGGAGAATCGGGAGAGGATGAGCGTGAGAGAGCTCGAGAGAGAACCGAGAGGAAAAAACCGAAAAAGAGAGGCAAAAGGCCTCGTCGCCTCGAACCTTTTAACGACTCAAAATGAGTCGTGCGGCGATGCGACATGAGTTAGGCGCCGCTTGCAGAGGTATGGAAGACCGGATTTGAGCAGGATTTGCGGAATGATCTCGATATGGCTTTGACAGGTAATCGTTTCAAACAATTTTATTTATTTTATTTTATCTTTTCCTCTTTGGCTGCCTAATAGAGGTCAACACCACCACTCGGTTAAAATACATGGTTTGAAGTATAGGGCTAGGAGGTGGTGTTTGCCGATAACTAAAATTAAAAAAGAAACAAAAAAATAAAAATACAAAAACAACAAAAAGAACAACAAAAAGAAATAAACAAAACAAGAAAAAACGAAAGAAAACAAGAAAGAAAAAAAATAATATAAACAAAAACTGTGGAGCATAGTTCATTTACCAACCAGACATCTTTCACAGTTTCACAAAACTCCTTCCTGCTATAAAACAATCTCCTAACAATCAAATTGAGTTAACCATCGACCTAAATATATATATATATATATATATATATATATATATATATATACATATCCTAACCCTCTCCGAGCATCGATTCCCTTTAAAAAAAAAATTAAATTTTGATTATTCTTCTCCTCTACAACCATCTCCGTCTTCCTCTCTGCCAATTCTCAGCTTTCGGCGGAGTTGCATTTACAGCAGAAAACTGACATCTTGCATTTTTTTTTTGGAAAAAATTTAGGCTTTGCCCGTATATTAAAGAAGGTGAAAATTACAGCAGATAACATAACTAACTTTTACATCAAAAAAAGCCAAGGTATACAAAATTTGGCCAGAGTAAAGGAGAGCAGCTAATACTAAAGCAATGTTATGAAAAAACATAAAGAAAGCTAATTCTTCCTAAATAAATGAAGATTATGAGTTTATTTGGGACAATTTTTCTTTTAACTTATTTTTTAGACATCGATTATAATTTTATTTGTTTATTATTTTCTTGATGTTTTTAAGTATTTTTTTTTTCAAAAATTTTGTCTGATGGAAAATGGCTTTTTGCAATTAAAATAGTTAAATTATTTTTCTCTTACAATTTTACAATCATCTTTATAAAATATTATTGTCATCTCAAACATGAGAGATTATTACGTGAGAAATCTGGATATGGAGAATAGTTCGTTTTTGCGACTGTGAACAATAAAAGCGTAGTGATGAACTACAACTGTGCTTTTACTATTCACATTTACAAAAATCGAACGGTTCTCTACGTCTAGACTCCGCATGTAATAATCTCTCCTCAAATGAACCTTCCTCACCAGCGAGCTCCTGTTAATGCTTCCGATCAAAACGTAACTTCCGATCCAGCAGCAAGGGAAAGTCGGAGGGAGCGAAGTCGGACAGCAAGAAGGAGTCGAGAAGAAGCGACGCGTGCGATCTCCCGAACGGAGAGCTTCCGTTCCTACTTCCGTCAAAATGTCGTGTCTTCCGGTCCGACTGGAAGGGAAAGTCGGCGAAAGAGCAAAGTCGTACAGCCACGAAGGATCGGAAGAAGCGGCTGAAGGGAGGAAGACTACTCCACAGCCCGCGAGCTCCTGTTCTAGTCCCGATCAAAATGTCGGAGCTCTCGATCCGACAGAGAAGGGAACGTCTTCGATAGAGCGAAGTCGACCAGCACCGAAGGAGCCACGACAGGGAGAAAGTGACTTCACAGCGAGTGAACTCCCGTTCTTATCTCCGATCCTGATGTCATAACTTCCGTTCCGACTAGAAGGAGAGAGCGAGAGCGCAGGGGGAGGGAGAATCGGGAGAGGATGAGCGTGAGAGAGCTCGGGAGAGAACCGAGAGGAAAAAACCGAAAAAGAGAGGCAAAAGGCCTTGTCGCCTCGAACCTTTTAACGACTCAAAATGAGTCGTGCGGCGATGCGACATGAGTTCGGCGCCGCTTGCAGAGGTATGGGAGACGGGATTTGAGCAGAATTTGAGGCAGGATCTCGATATGGCTTTGACAGGTAATCATTTCAAACAATTTTTTTTATTTTATTTTATCTTTTTCTCTTTGGCTGCCTAGTAGAGGTCAACACCACCACTCGGTTAAAATACATGGTTTGAAGTATAGGGCTAGGAGGTGCTGCTTGCCTTGCCGGTAAAAAAAAATTAAAAAAAAAAAGAAACAAAAAAAAATAAAAAAAAAAACAAAAACAACAAAAAAAAACAACAAAAAGAAACAAACAAAATAAGAAAAAACGAAAGAAAACAAAAAAGAAAACACAAAAAAATAATATAAACAAAAACTGTGGAGCATAGTTCTTTTGCCAACCAGACATCTTTCACAGTTTCACAAAACTCCTTCCTGCTATAAAACAATCTCTTAAAAATCAAATTGAGTTAACACTCGGCCTAAAAATATATATATATATAACAGATCCTAACCCTCTACGAGCATCGATTCCCTTAAAAAAAAAATTTAAATTTTGATTATTCTTCTCCTCTACAACCATCTCCGTCTTCTTCTCCGCCAATTCTCAGCTTTCGACGGCGGTAGCATTTACAGCAGGAAAACTGACCTCTTGCATTTTTTTTTTTTAAATATGGGCTTTGCCCGTATATTAAAGAAGGTGAAAATTACAGCAGATAACATAACTAACTTTTATATCAAAAAAAGCCAAGGTATACAAAATTTGGCCAGAGTAAAGGAGAGCAGCTAATACTAAAACAATGTTATGAAAAAACATAAAGAAAGCTAATTCTTCCTAAATAAATGAAGATTATGAGTTTATTTGGGACAATTTTTCTTTTAAATTATTTTTTTAGACATCGATTATAATTTTTTTTGTTTACTATTTTCTTGATGTTTTTAAGTATTTTTTTTTTTCAAAAATTTTGTCTGATGGAAAATGGCTTTTTGCAATTAAAATAGTTAAATTATTTTTCTCTTACAATTTTACAATCATCTTTATAAAATGTTATTGTCATCTCAAACAGGAGAGATTATTACGTGAGAAATCTGGAACTGGATAATAGTTCGGTTTTGCGACTGTGAACAATAAAAGCGTAGTGATGAACTACAACTGTGCTTTTACTATTCACATTTACAAAAATCGAACGGTTCTCTGTTTCTAGACTCCGCACGTAATAATCTCTCCTCAAATGAACATTCCTCACCAGCGAGCTCCTGTTGATGCTTCCGGTCAAAACGTAATTTTTGATGCAGCAGCAAGGGAAAGTCGGAGGGAGCGAAGTCGGACAGCAAGAAGGAGCTGAGAAGAAGCGACGCGTGCGATCTCCTGGACGGAGAGCTCCCGTTCCTGCTTCCGTCAAAATGTCGTGTCTTCCGGTCCGACTGGGAGGGAAAGTCGGCGAAAGAGCAAAGTCGTACAACCACGAAGGATCGGAAGAAGAGGCTGAAGGGAGGAAGACTACTCTACAGCCCGCGAGCTCCTGTTCTATTCCAGATCAAAATGTCGGAGCTCTCGATCCGACAGAGAAGGGAACGTCTTCGATAGAGCGAAGTCGACCAGCACCGAATGAGCCACGACAGGGAGAAAGTGACTTCACAGTGAGTGAACTCCCGTTCTTATCTCCGATCCTGATGTCATAACTTCCGTTCCGACTAGAAGGAGAGAGCGAGAGCGCAGGGGGAGGGAGAATCGGGAGAGGATGAGCGTGAGAGAGCTCGGGAGAGAACCGAGAGGAAAAAACCGAAAAAGAGAGGCCAAAGGCCTCGTCGCCTCGAACCTTTTAACGACTCAAAATGAGTCGTGCGGCGATGCGACATAAGTTCGGCGCCGCTTGCAGAGGTATGAGAGACGGGATTTGAGCTGGATTTGCGGCAGGATCTCGATATGGCTTTGACAGGTAATCATTTCAAACAATATTTTTTTTATTTTATTTTATCTTTTTCTCTTTGGCTGCCTAGTAGAGGTCAACACCACCACTCGGTTAAAATACATGATTTGAAGTATAGGGCTAGGAGGTGCTGCTTGCCGGAAACTAAAATTAAAAAAGAAATAAAAAAAAAATAAAAAAACAAAAACAACAAAAAGAACAACAAAAAGAAACAAACAAAACAAGAAAACAAGAAAGAAAACAAAAAAAAAAAAAATATAAACAAAAACTGTGGAGCATAGTTCTTTTGCCAACCAGACATCTTTCACAGTTTCACAGAACTCCTTCCTGCTATAAAACAATCTCCTAAAAATCAAATTGAGTTAACCCTCGCCCTAAATATATATATATATATATATATATATATATATATATATATATATATATATATATATATATAGCAGATCCTAACCCTCTCCGAGCATCGATTCCCTTTAAAAAAATTTAAATTTTGATTATTTTTCTCCTCTACAACCGTCTCCGTCTTCCTCTCCGCCAATTCTCAGCTTTCGGCGGCGGTAGCATTTACAACAGGAAAACTGACCTCTTGCATTTTTTTTTTTGGAAAAAATTTGGGCTTTGCCCGTATATTAAAGAAGGTGAAAATTACAGCAGATAACATAACTAACTTTTACATAAAAAAAAGTCAAGGTATACAAAATTTGGCCAGAGTAAAGGAGAGCAGCTAATACTAAAGCAATGTTATGAAAAACATAAAGTAAGCTAATTCTTCCTAAATAAATGAAGATTATGAGTTTATTTGGGACAATTTTTCTTTTAACTTATTTTTTAGACATCGATTATAATTTTATTTGTTTATTATTTTGTTGATGTTTTTAAGTATTTTTTTTTTCAAAAATTTTGTCTGATTGAAAATGGCTTTTTGCAATTAAAATAGTTAAATTATTTTTCTCTTACAATTTTACAATCATCTTTATAAAATGTTATTGTCATCTCAAACAGGAGAGATTATTACGTGAGAAATCTGGATATGGAGAATAGTTCGGTTTTGCGACTGTGAACAATAAAAGCGTAGTGATGAACTACAACTGTGCTTTTACTATTCACATTTACAAAAATCGAACGGTTCTCTACGTCTAGACTCCGCACGTAATAATCTCTCCTTAAATGAACCTTCCTCACCAGTGAGCTCCTGTTGATGCTTCCGATCAAAACGTAACTTCCGATCCAGCAGCAAGGGAAAGTCAGAGGGAGCCAAGTCGGACAGCAAGAAGGGCCGGAGAAGAAGCGACGCGTGCGATCTCCCGGAAGGAGAGCTCCCGTTCCTGCTTTCGTCAAAATGTCGTGTCTTCCGGTCCGACTGGAAGGGAAAGTCGGCGAAAGAGCAAAGTCGTACAGCCACGAAGGATCGGAAGAAGCGGCTGAAGGGAGGAAGACTACTCCACAGCCCGCGAGCTCCTGTTCTAGTCCCGATAAAAATGTTGGAGCTTTCGATCCGACAGAGAAGGGAACGTCTTCGATAGAGCGAAGTCGACCAGCACCGAAGGAGCCACGACAGGGAGAAAGTGACTTCACAGCGAGTGAACTCCCGTTCTTATCTCCGATCCTGATGTCATAACTTCCGTTTCGACTAGAAGGAGAGAGCGAGAGCGCAGGGGGAGGGAGAATCGGGAGAGGATGAGCGTGAGAGAGCTCGGGAGAGAACTTAGAGGAAAAAATCGAAAAAGAGAGGCCAAAGGCCTCGTCGCCTCGAACTTTTTAACGACTCAAAATGAGTCGTGCGGCGATACGACATAAGTTCAGCGCCGCTTGCAGAGGTATGGGAGACGGGATTTGAGCAGGATTTGCGGAATGATCTCGATATGGCTTTGACAGGTAATCATTTCAAACAATTTTATTTTATTTTATTTTATCTTTTCTTCTTTGGCTGCCTAGTAGAGGTCAACACCACCACTGATTAAAATACATGGTTTGAAGTATAGGACTAGGAGGTGCTGCTTGCCGGTATTTAAAATTAAAAAAGAAAGAAAAAAAATAAAAATACAAAAACAACAAAAAGAAACAAACAAAACAAGAAAAAACGAAAGAAAACAAGAAAGAAAACACAAAAAAAAATAATATAAACAAAAACTGTAAAGCATAGTTCTTTTGCCAACCAGACATCTTTCACAGTTTCACAAAACTTCTTCCTGCTATAAAACAATCTCCTAAAAATCAAATTGAGTTAACCCTCGCCCTAAATATATATATATATATATATATATAGCATATCCTAACCCTCTCCGAGCATCGATTCCCTTTAAAAAAAAAATTAAATTTTGATTATTCTTCTCCTTTACAACCGTTTCCGTCTTCCTCTCCGCCAATTCTCAGCTTTCGGCGGCGATAGCATTTACAGCAGGAAAACTGACCTCTTGCATTTTTTTTTTGGAAAAAATTTGGGCTTTGCCCGTATATTAAAGAAGGTGAAAATTACAGCAGATAACATAACTAACTTTTACATCAAAAAAAGCCAAGGTATACAAAATTTGGCCAGAGTAAAGGAGAGCAGCTAATACTAAAGCAATGTTATGAAAAAACATAAAGGAAGCTAATTCTTCCTAAATAAATGAAGATTATGAGTTTATTTGGGTTAATTTTTCTTTTAACTTATTTTTTAGACATCGATTATAATTTTATTTGTTTATTATTTTCTTGATGTTTTTAAGTATTTTTTTTTCAAAAATTTCGTCTGATGGAAAATGGCTTTTTGCAATTAAAATAGTTAAATTATTTTTCTCTTACAATTTTACAATCATCTTTATAAAATGTTATTGTCATCTCAAACATGAGAGATTATTACGTGAGAAATCTGGATCTGGAGAATAGTTCGGTTTTGCGACTGTGAACAATAAAAGCGTAGTGATGAACTACAACTGTGCTTTTACTATTCACATTTACAAAAATCGAACGGTTCTCTACGTCTAGACTCCGCACATAATAATCTCTCCTTAAATGAATCTTCCTCACCAGCGAGCTCCTGTTGATGCTTCCGATCAAAACGTAACTTTCGATCCAGCAGCAAGGGAAAGTCGGAGGGAGCCAAGTCGGACAGTAAGAAGAAGCCGAGAAGAAGCGACGCGTGCGATCTCCCGGACGGAGAGCTCCCGTTCCTGCTTCCGTCAAAATGTCGTGTCTTCCGGTCCGACTGGAAGGGAAAGTCGGCGAAAGAGCAAAGTCGTACAGCCACGAAGGATCAAAAGAAGCGGCTGAAGGGAGGTAGACTACTCCACAGCCCGCAAGCTCCTGTTCTAGTCCCAATCAAAATGTCGGAGCTGTCGATCCGACAGAGAAGGGAACGTCTTCGATAGAGAGAAGTCGACCAGCACCGAAGGAGCCATGACAGGGAGAAAGTGACTTCACAGCGAGTGAACTCTTGTTCTTGTCTCCGATCCTGATGTCATAACTTCCGTTCCGACTAGAAGGAGAGAGCGAGAGCGCAAGGGGAGGGAGAATCGGGAGAGGATGAGCGTGAGAGAGCTCGGGAGAGAACCGAGAGGAAAAAACCGAAAAAGAGAGGCCAAAGGCCTCGTCGCCTCGAACCTTTTAACGACTCAAAATGAGTCGTGCGGCTATGCGACATGAGTTCGGCGCCGCTTATAGAGGTATGGGAGACGGGATTTGAGCAGGATTTACGGCAGGATCTTGATATGGCTTTGACAGGTAATCATTTCAAACAATTTATTTTATTTTATTTTGTCTTTTCCTCTTTGGCTACCTAGTAGAGGTCAACACCTTTACTCGGTTAAAATACATGATTTGAAGTATAGGGCTACGTTCACATTTACAAAAATCGAACGGTTCTCTATGTCTAGACTCCGCACGTAATAATCTCTCCTCAAATGAACCTTATTTGTGGCTGGGGATGTGAAATTGGCATATTAGGAAACTATGTTTGATGGGGATTGTTAGGATACTAAAGTGGAGACTGCTTTATCTAATGTTAGGGAACTTAATTGGCTTAAACAACTAATTTGAGACGTGAGAACATTCAACAATTTTGTTGTTTTTATTGAGACTCCCTTTATAATGTTAGGGAACTTAATTAATGCCCATATTCATCAATTTAATTGCCTTAAACTATTAAGTTGTGCAATTCAATTATCTTGGTTAATAAATTACTTTTTTAAGCATTTAAGTTTTTTGAGCATTGCAATACCAGAGTACTCCATTGAAAAGCCTGTATAAATTCTCTCGATTATAGGTCACTTTTTCTATATTTAAAAGTTTTAATGATGTTGAAATTAAATTATCTTCGGATCGTTGGATTCATCTCATCGGGCTGCTCTAATCGACTATAAGCATGTCAAAATTGGGGAGATCATTTGATCCTCGAATTTATGTTCTGAAGTTTCCAGTTACATTTTTAAAAGCTTGATTTGAGCTCATTTAGGCTCTGATTGAACCACTTTCGGTGTTGTTAGATTTGTCCTCCACATTCAATTTGATAATAAATTTATCAAAATTAAAGTTCTGATAGTCTTAAATTTAATTTTTAAAAAAATTGAATTCAAACATGCATAGAAATTTGTGCCCAATCAAGATAATTTTTGATGATGCATTAATGATTTTTCTTTTTCTATTTATATTTGTACATTTTGTTTTATCCCTAACATAAAAACATTGAACAACTCCCTTCATTATTTAATTGACAGTTTTGCAATGCTAAATAACTAGTCCAAGCTTATATTCACCAATTTAAACTTCATTTGAGACAACTTTCTTACTGCTTTCTAAAACATCTTTTTAATATAAAATTTCTCAAACTAAAAATTTATGCACTTAAAAGCTGATTAAGAAATCAACAAAATTAAGAAATCAACAAAAAAAACTGACGCAAAAGGTGTGATGCCAAATTCATTTATTCGACCATTTTGTACATAATTCATCTTACAATCTAAGTACACATCCAACCCAATTTCAACCAAATGACACAAAAATGCAAAGGTTTTATCCTCCTGATTGTGATGCTTATAAGCCACTTGACTACATCATGATTTTGCCGAAAACCAGAACAAGTGCAAGCTCTCTATTGCTTCAGTCGAGAATCCATTCTTGTTTAGATCAAGCAATTGAAACTACTTTGCTGCATCTATCCCAACCGATAGCTCCTGTATCAGAGGAAAGCATATCAAAGGATTTTGCTTGCCTGCACCCAAGGTTTAAAATTGCGTAACTGCGCCTCGAGGCGGTTTTCGTCCGTGAGGCGAGGCGTAAGCCTCGAGGCGGTCTGAGGCGTAAGCCTCACGAAGACAGAATTGCGTAAATGAAAAATTAAGGATTTTAGCAGGAAAATAATAGCAATATTGGCAAATAAGAAATTAGATGCAATAAAATTATGTCCCAAAGTACAAAATCACAAAATATTAGTTTAACAAAACTCCCAAAATACAAAAAACAAATGAAATGAAATCATATCCCATCACTAAATGGGTCTTCAAGTGAATCTTCTTCTCCAATTGTATCTATGAATGCCATGTCATCTTCATCTTCAACATGACTCACTTTTCTCTTCCCTGTTCATTAAAAGAAAAGATCATTAGCATATTAATTGGATGAACCACTCATTATCAGGCAGACTGGCAGAGAACATATACCTTTACTTGCAGAGCTAGTAGATGTGTGTGGTGTGGTACTAGTGGATGGACCGTTTTGTTTGATCTGCTTCGCCCCTCAATACATCCACATTTAGATCTTCTACCTGTAAGTCTGATAATGACAAATCTGCCTCATCATCTATGAACCACTCATTATCAGACGACACATCATCACACACCAACGGGGTCCTCATCATCTTTCAACCCCTTATTCCTCAACCTCCTATCTCTTAACCTCTTGTTGTGCATTATGTATACGAGGGAGTTCATTCTGAGTGTAGATAGTCGATTTCTTCTCTTTGTTTGCACTTGACTATATGTACTCCAATTTCGCTCACACCCAGAAGAAGAACAAGTGAGGCCCAACACTCTCACACAGCAAAACTCTGTAGCTCAGGGGTGGAATCACCAAATTGGATCCACCATTCAACTGTTTTTTCAAAAAAAAATATAATCAAAATTCAGAACTGAATAAAAAGTATTGCATTTACCAAATTAATTATACCTGGAGACCGTTTAGAAATGGTTGCTTTTACTGCATTCAAACCAAAAAAAAACCCTCTTTATTCCCGAACAGAACAAGCTGTAAATCTGCAAGCTCCCTATCTGCCTGCTCTCGGTATTAATCTCTCCATACAGTGATATAGACCTAGATTAATCTCCGGATTTGAAGAGATTTTTTCTCTGAATATTGAAATTGAGGGTTAAGATAATATGCAGCTGCATGTAGATGTCGGTGTAACTGCACCTCCCACCGAGCATCAACGATATCCCAAATCTCCCTATAACTTGCCTCCTCTCCTCCCAAGTTATGTGCAATCAACTCCTTGGCCTCATCCATAGCATTATAAATAAAACCCATAGCTGGTTTCTTCTCTGCATCCACTAAGCGTAGAACTTGCACTAAGGGTCTCGTGCTCAAAATGGCATAGGTCACAGTAGCCCAAAATTTATCATTCAGAATTATCTTTCTTATCTCCTTTCCCTCACTCTTTTTCCCCCAAGCAGAGTTTAGCCATTCAGTTGATGTGAATATGGCTTCCAAAGGTTTCCTCACCTCCATCAAGCTCTGCAGTGTCAAATAGGAGGTGACAAACCTATAGATTCACAGTGCCCAAATGTTAAAACTATGAACATACAGTTGGAATGATTTACAGTGTAAAAAATATGAACATACCTAGTGGTTGCAGGTCGAATGATTTCTTTTTTTGAAAATTTTCTCATTAAGCTTAACACCCAAGAGTGATTGTAGATGAATTTTGTAATCTTCTTCGCCCTAGCAAGAGCACTCTTGTGCTAAGGTAAGTCACCAAGATCCTCCAATATGAGATCAATACAATGTGCTGCGCAAGGTGTCCAATAGAGGTGTGTCCTCTTCTCCATCAACATCTGACCAGCTGCTTTGTATGCACTGGCATTATCAGTCACTACCTGGACAACCAACTGCTCTCCAATCTCCTCAATAACTCCATCAAGTAAATTGAAAATGAATGTAGCATTCTTCACCTCATCAGAAGCATCAACAGATCTTAAGAACATTGTACCATAGGGATTATTGACAAGGATGTTTATCAAACTCCTACTCTTCATGTCAGACCATCCATCTGACATTATAGTCACACCTGTCTCAATTCATGTTCTTTTAATCTCATCAATGGTTCGCTCGGTGTTCTGCAACTCCTCTTTTAAAATCCAAGTGCGCAACTCATACATAGAAGGTGCTTTCAACCCTCTTCCATACAATCCTACAGATCGCATCATACTGAAGTAGGCAGGCGATGTAGCAACATTAAATGGTATTGCATTTTCAAAAAAGAACCTCCCAATATCCATGCAAACCTGTCGCCGACCCTCTCTAGTACCAGCTGCATGCATCATCTCTGCTTCTCCTCTATCTGCTCCTGCAGTAGTCATGTACTGATCCATAGGACCCCGTGCACCTCTATTATGTATAGTGGAGGAAGAGCCCTTTCCACTCTCGCTCCCAAAATAGGCACCTTGGTTGGTCGACCTTTCATCAAATTGCTGCTGTTGTAAGTGTTTGACAGTGGTAGTTTTCTTCATGTAAGCACTAATTTCTTCCTTCACATTGTCCGGCACTTTTGCACAAGGTGCTACGTTCTTGTGAGAGCATGATAAGTGCTCCTTCATGCGGGTTACTCCGCCCTTCACAACTTTCTCACAAAAGTTGCACTTTAAATAGATATAGCTTTTCTCTCCACCGCCAATGTCAACTTGTACACTATACTTCCAAGAAGGGTCCCTCCGCAATGACGTATTCGTCTTTTCTTTACCTCTAACCATGTCTCCTAAAGCAATAAATCAAAATACACAAAAAAAAAAAAAAAAAAAACTAAACCCTAATTTCTCTTAAACTTGTAAAAATATATTCCTAAACTTAATAAAAATACCTAAAATCCAATGTGGAGTACTCCTAGAGGGTGGCCGGAAGTTTCCACTTCGCCGGAGAGGGGCGGCGCCGGCGGGAGGAGCGGCGGGAAGCAAGGCCGACCGTGCGGGGGGGGAGGGCTTCGTTTTCGCGAACAGGGAGCTGGAAGCGGGTTTTTTTCGGAAATGAAGGGGGCTGTGCGGGTATAAGGGAGGAAGAGGGCTTATTTTAAGTGGGTGGGACCTAGCGTGTGAGGCGTACGCCTCTCCCAGAATTGCGCAATTGCGCCTCTGAGGCGCGCCTCAGTCCAGGTGAGGCGTACGCCTCATCCAGGTCCAGAATTGCGTAAGCCTCGAGGCGGTTTTTGGTTGAATTGCGCAAAGGCGCGCCATGAGGCGCGCCTCTAATTGCGCAATTTTAAACCATGACTGGACCATTGTTAACCTCATTAAGTTAAAACGAACATAAAGAAGCATTTTAACAAACCTAATCCCAAATCTTAAGCAAAATCAGCTGAACGAGTCGTCTGCTACAGTACCCGACTCTGTTATTCAGGGCCGAAACGTCATTCATCACGATCTCTCGCCTTGATCGTCACTCTTTGATGTTGTTAAATACCCGCTGCTTACACAAAGCTTTGACTCTTCCACGCACACGTAAACTCTGACCTCTTCTCCGGATCTCCTCTTCCTCTCTACAGAAATCCCAACCCACGACCTTTATCGTCGATCAACCTCTCAGCCCGATGATATCCCCTCTGCCCTAGACCAGATCAAAGCTCCATCGAAGCCCCATCTCGTCCGACCTCCACACCAACAACCGACCCCAGTCCGACAACCTCAATCCCGTAGCCTCTTGCTGACGACTCCACTTGATCCCTCTCGGCCTCTTCCAAACCTCACCAATCCAGAGAGAGAGAGAGAGAGAGAGAGAAGTCTTTCACTTACCTTGCCTTGCTCCTCCCTGTCCGAACTCCCTGTACCGATCCCTCCTCTCATTCCGATCTCCAAACTCCCGATCAAATATTCTTTTCATGTGGTTTGCAACGAGCCGACAAAGTCCCTACGTGCTCACGTAGCGTTGTAGAGAGGGAAACCGGCGTGACGCTTGCAGCGACTTAAGAATCATTCTTCAATACTAGCAACGAACTGGTAAGCCCCTTACGTGCTCACGTAACATTGTAGGGAGGAAAACCGGTGCGACGCTTGCTGCGAGGGGGATAAAATATATTTTTTTATGTAAGTACCCCCGAACGCTCACGTAGTGCAGAGGGGGGAAATATGTGCTTTTTTTAACTTGTGCTTCAAACCCTTAAATGCTCACGTAGCGGGCGGGGATTTTAATAAAAAAATGCCACCGCGGTGTCATTTTGACACCTACCTGAAGTACTCACGTAGCGTCGAGGGGAAGGTTGTCTATTGGTTTTTCCCCTAAACGGGGAAGACACTGGGAGGCTGCCGAAATTTTATCAAAAAAGGACAAGTACTTAGAACAAACATTGGACTTTATTTAGACATCAAATGAACTTAACTTGGGCATAATTAAGACAAAATCAAGTTTAAATCAAAACTTAATCAAGTGATGTTGTAAGGAATGAGAACTTGATTCAAACTTGATCAATAATAAACTTGAAAGACAATGAAGCTTGAACTGAACTTGATTGAACTCATTTTGAGCTCGGACTTGAACTCTACAAGGACTACAGGAGACATATGACTTGAGCTTGCTACTTGAACTCAAGCAAGGACTTGATTTGGACAACAAGACTTGGACTCAAGCTTGGAAAATGATTTGAACTAAATGCACTTGAACTTGAACTTGATATGACATGGACAATTTAGACTCAAATTCAGATGAATGGGACCATGCTTGGACATTGAACTTGAGCTTCACAAAATTAAGTGAAACTTAAGCTTGAATGGATTTTAAAGAACTAAACTCATAACATCACGGAATTTGAAATAAGCAAGGATCAAATAAATGAGAACTTAACATTATATAAATGAATGTCAAAGTGCAAATAGAGGTTTGTAAGTAACATCAGTAAAATGCTGAATATCATTGGTGGTGAGTAAAACTCCAAAGTTGAACTTCATGCAAATGATATCTATGTCAATCATGCAATCAAATGTGACCAAAAGAAATCCAGCATGTAATTTAAGTACAAGAAAATATCAATAAGGGATATGAACGGAGTGAATGTGACGATGTTCTATGATCAATGTCAAGACACAAGCAAATGCAATCATACCTGCAAGCAACAACAATCAACATGCATGAAGAAGTGAATGAATGCAACTAAGTTACCATACAAACACATATATCCCTTGCAAGTAGAAGGTTATTGATTGACACATCAAGTGCAAATACCTATGAATGTGAAATAACCACATTAAAGTGTAAATTCCTACAAGCTACTGCAGGGGAACTCTTCGCTCTTATAATGATCCTATCTATAAACAACGATAGTGAATGCATCCCTAGTGTGGTGGATCCTTTATAGGAAAAACATAAAAAAATCGTGGTGAATATAACGATCTACTATCCGTGATGGAAAATGCATCTCATGCACAATAATATACATAGCACTCCTATAATCAATCACCATTCGATGTCCAATAAATTTATCACCCTCCTTTGCATGTATAGCTACATACGTTGTGTATTATGCATCGATAGTATGGGAGATCTTCTACAAATAAGAGTTAGAAGACGGTGACGAATACGAATGATCACTATGAATGATAAGGGAGTCACCACATACACAAGAATGCTCCTACAAGTGATGATCTATAACGAACAGTAAAGGCTAAACTCTCTTTGTAGCCAACAATCATATAATTGAGGTTAACACATTGGCCCGCTACAAGAAGAAGTGGGACACATTCAACAAATACAAACGCTTATAGGCTGTCGTATGATACTTGTTATATATGCCATCAACTAATTAATACAGAAGACTTTCAGCAGTCGTCATCATTTGTAGCAAAGGCAGGAGATTAGTTAGTGAACTACAATCTACCTATATAAATCATACAAGTAGTGCATGATAGTCTACCTGTACGAAACAACGAACAACTCTATTCAGAAGCTGTTACGCCATACCATCGAATCTACAATCCTCGTACAAGCAGACAGAATGCGTCAACAAAGTCTGAACTAAGTCCCCAGCACGTGCACCGTAGTTTGTATACACATAGGTACACAAAAGGGTTAAATGTAATCAAATACCCGCTAGGCCCCAACGAGCGTGTTATTGGTACACACGTGACGTTTAGGGATGTTGTGCGGGTCAATAAGTGAATTCAGATTCAAACCCGATCCTCCTATACGAATCAATAGGAGTCGACATGGTTTGAACCATCAAACAAATACACGGTTGTGGCGACCGATGTATTTATTTTAATGTATTCATATTAGGCTTTCAAAGCCTAAAATCAATAGAATTCACTAACAAAGGCATAAATCCTACGAAACCTGATCCCCTATCATCAATTTGCTATGATCGACAAGGTTCAAGCATTAATTGGAGATAACCCCAAACACCCCGATGATGGCTGCGTTGAACAGAAATCTCAACTGGAGGGGTCCATTCCAAGTACTTCAAATGCTCAAAAATCAAAATTTTCAAAAAATCCCAAAAAATTAAAATATTTAAAATTGAAATTTAATCATCAAAGCACTTAAAGCAAAATCTATCCACCCTCCGCAACAGTTTGCCGAGATGGACAAATCTGAAAATTACCTCAGCTCACAAAGAGCTAATGCCTAGTCGAAAATATCACTATGATACATTCTCAAATAATTTTCTGCCAGTAAGGATGTGATATGTGTCCTCTAACCGGCGGCTTTGCAGCCAAATAGCAATGCAGGATAAACGGTTATGACCCGCAGCCCTCTGAACCGAGTGGTTTTGTCGCCAAATGGCACCACGAAATACCGGTTATGACCAGAGCCAATACGTTCTTTATTGACATCAAATCCTTGAGATATAAATCAATATAATATTATCGATAGGGCAA
Organism: Dendrobium officinale; assembly: GCA_019514585.1. Taxonomy (NCBI): domain Eukaryota; kingdom Viridiplantae; phylum Streptophyta; class Magnoliopsida; order Asparagales; family Orchidaceae; genus Dendrobium; species Dendrobium officinale. The sequence goes on from CM033688.1 coordinate 71,375,628, forward strand.
AAAACCCTATGTTAGCTAAGGTGGATTTGAATTTGTCCCCTTAGACAAGCATTCACCCAAGCTCTACAAGGTATCCTTGGACGAAGCAACCCATGGCTACCGACAAGGATCATTCTATCAGGATGGGTCTCCTCTGACTAAATAGACCAGGGACCATGATGTCCTGGGATGAAGAAACCATGGGATCTTGATCGGGTCTATCATCCATTCCCCCACCATCCGCTTTAAGTGCAAGATAGTGCAATTTCCAATTTTAAATATCAAATCATCCAAACCCTTCAAATTTCCACATTTCTAAACTCATGCTGCTACTATATGCCAGATAACACGTATCTCTACGTATCTGATTGAAGACTAGCCTTAATCGAAAGTTCTCTCTCGTGATCGAGAGAGGTAATTAACTATAGGGGCTTGCACTTATAGGAAATCAGAATTCAGATCATAAAGTCCTCACAAAATGAGGGAAAAATCTCTGGGTAGTGTCTTGTCTACAAACTCATATGCCTTCCAAAATTTACCCCAAAACTTATTCCGTTAAAATTCTCTCGCCAAATAAAAGAAAATAATAATGCGGGCGGAGGCCGAGGCCAAATTTTCGGAGCCCACAACCATCCTTTGAAGCCTCTTTGTCTTCGCTGTCGACAACTTCAAGCTCCCCAGTCTTCGCTGTCTTAGGTTGGTATTCTAAAGCTCTCTCATAGGCAATATCGACGTTTTCAACAAGATGCAGTTCTTCCAAAGATTCATTTCCTGTAAATTACGATTAAGCGTTAGGAGATAAGATTTGAATGGTTTTGAATTTGGAAGAACCATGTTTTTTCTTTGTTCCAAATCTTGTTATTTCTTAGGTGTATGTGTTCGACTAGGAAAAAAAAGCAGCGCCGACCGATGCATTTCTGCTTCAACTGATTTTAAATCCAAGAATAGAAGTACCAAAGCAAATTGAAGAAATTTTTAAACAATCAAAACTTTTATTCGGATCTTCTCCAAATGAGGGAAAACATAATTTAAAACTAATCTTCCTTCCCCAACCCTCAAACTCTCGAGAAATTATTTTGTGCGGACACCAGACTGTCTAAAGGTGAATCAGAGCGCGCCACGTCATCTGGTACACAATGGGTACACAACCGCAGTACACAACAAATGGGTGACATGACGCACTCTGATTGGCCTATGGACGGCATCTGTATCTGCATAGAATGATTTCACCGAACTCTCACCCTTCCAAGCCCAGGCTTGTATAGTCTTAATCCAAGTTCCAAAAAAATTGATATTATGGCAGACTTCTAATATCAACCAAATTCCCATTGCATAGAACCGTAAATGCAGCATGCATTAGCACTCATTCATCAATGCTTATGTGCACAATTGCACAAAATAAAATAATAGGTTTTTTTTTAACAAAAACATACGTTGATACATGTTGTGACCCAATTCAAAGCTAACTTATACAACTGTATTCGAGCTCAAGCTGGCTTGGTTTGAGCTTGAGATAATAATGGCTTGGTCGACCACCATTGCATGGCCCATGCACAAGTGAGATTAATTCCTAACTCATTAATAATACATTGATAAAGTTCACATAATAAAAAAAATGTATTACTTCCTAAGGTTTCAAATTACCATAATAAATAGAAATTAAAATAATAATATGACGCGCCTTAGAATACACTTATTGTGTTGCATTAATGTTCTTATATTTTTATGGCATTTTTTGGTAAAATATTTTTCTTTGCTTTTGACAATATTATTGCTCTAATACCCACACTTTCCCCAACAATTGAAATCAAAGCCAAAGGTTTGCCTAAAATCAAGTGTTCAATGTGATTTTTGCTTAACGTTTAAGAGTGCTAACTCTCATGAAGAATCAAATTGAGACGAGAACTAAAATACTGAGATTTTTTAATAATTTTCTACTTTAAATCCAAGAATTCTAAAGAATTTTAGGTGTATTTTATAAAAAAATTGTTTACATGACTTAGCTTACAAGCCGGCTAGGTTGAATTAAGCTAGCTTAAACTTAACTTCTTAACTCATCTTACTCAATTCACGAACAATTTATTGAGTCAAATTATAACTAGCTCATAAGTAATCTTGACTTAGTTATACCCCTAAGTTAATCTAATGTCTAATAGTTAAAAAAATATGTTGGCATAGAAGTATCAAGTAGGGATGTCAATTTTTAACATGACCCGAACCCGACCTAGAAAAATTCGAGTTAGGGTCAACTTAGACCCGAAATTTGGGTTCAACAAATCAACCCGTTTTAAAAATCGAGTCGGATTCGGGTTGACCCAACAACCTGAAATTGACCCGAAATGGACACGAAAACTCGTATTTGACCCAAAAACTCGAGATTGACCCGTTTTTGACCCCAAAATTGAAGATTGACCCAAATGTTGACCCAAAAACTAGCAATTTTTGGTAAACCCCCCGGTCATTCGTGTCGAGTTGGGTTGACTCGGACCCGAATCAGGTCGGGTTGATCCGGACCCGAATCGGGTTGGGTTCGGGTCCGAGAACATGACCCATTTTTAAAAACGGGTAGGGTTCAGGTTGACCCGAATAGTACCGGGTCAGTTTCGGGTTCGACCCGAACCCATTCCGTTGACCCGAATTGACACCCCTAGTTTCAAGTGCTTGACCCATAGACTAAAGTTTTAAGGTTAAAAGGGAATTGACTATTGATATATAACTTCAATCACCCTCTGTTCATCCTCTCCAAAAGAAGTGTCTTCCTTACACTCTCGCCAAAAGTACCAAACTACCATCCATCCAAACAACTATAAATATCTTATCCTAAAAAGATATGGTCATTCTAAAATCAGCTCTATCTCTGCAAAAGGCTCAGCAAGTTCATTAACAGCCATTTCTAAGCTTTTGAGCATGATCACTAACTTGAATAGAGTATTGGTTTGTCATCCCAAAAAATTCCTCAGAACTGAGTCAACTATCACTTTAAATGTGTATAGAAGAATAAAGTAAATTATATATACGACATAACAAAAAAAAGCTATTCTAATTTTAGATCATTTCTAGCACACAACTATTAAGAAGACAAACACAAACACATAATTTGTACCATATCTCTTGTTACAGGATATTAGCCTATCACATTATTACAGCTGCACTTATATATGTCTTAGTCTATATATAGACACCTAGGTTGTAAGGCAGGGACAATGAATAATAATACTTTCTTCTATTCTTTATTGTACGCCTTCTGCTCTCTTTTCCTTTCTCTGCATTTCCACATGGTATCAGACACGGCAAGATCTTGAGTTCCTCCCTCCCATGGCATCCACCTCCGCCTCCTCTCAATCCATCACCTCCTCTACTGCACCACTCGACACCACCGGAATCTCGGCTTCACTCAAGTTTGTAGTATCCAACCTTCACACTATGGTCCCAATGCAACTCACCACAAACAACTACACGATATGGAGGAGCCAAATCGTTAAGCTTCTTCGTGCTAACGGTTTCGACAACTTTCTTGTACCTTCATCTTCTTCGCAAGAACCTTCGTCGAATGCCAGCAACCAATCCGCCGATTGGTCTCTTACAGATTAGAACCTCTCGGCCACAATCTGCTTCACAATTTCGCCAACCATTCTTCCCTACGTCTTGCATTTTGACTCCATAGCTGCCATGTGGATGGCTCTCGAACTCGATTTCAATCTTTGAACCGTTCAAAAGTCATTTAGCTCAAGAATGAGCTACACAATGTCTTGATGAAAAACCAATCTATGATCCAATATCTCACTACGATCAAGAATCACGTCGATCAGATTGTCGCGGCTGGTTCTACTATTGATCCTGAGGATATCATAATGTACATCTTGAATGGCTTACCTCCTCCCTATCAAGCCTTCAAAACTACGATTCACACTATGCAAACCTCCCTCAGTCTTGATAACTTCTACTCTCTTACCATCAATAAAGAGATTCATGTTCACAATGAACTTTCAAGAACCATTCCCGTTACTGATTCACAAACCGCCCTATACACTGTCCGAGGGCGTTCCAAAAGAACCAGAGGGAGATCTTCACAAAACACCCAATACACCAGTCGAGACCCTCAGAAGCCAATTCCCATTTGTCAGATCTGCAACAAGAAAGGGCATCTTGTGGTTTCCTGCTGGCATCGTCTCAACATCAATTACTCTCCGTCGCCGCAAACCTCCAACACAACGAAAGCTCTGGCAGCCACTACCGATCATCTGCCTAATGAGTGGTACCTTGACTCTGGAGCTTCAGAACATATAACCATCAACTCCGAAAATCTCTCCTATATATCAAGGTTCTGATTCTATCATCATTGGTGATGGAAGGAACATCCCAATTGCTCACTCGGGCACCGACATCCTTCCTACTCCGACTCGTAATATCAAGCTGTCCAAACTGCTTCACATTCTGAATATCTCTTATAATCTTTTATCTATTTCTAATCTTGTGAAAGATAACAATATATCGATCACATTCAATAATGACGGTTTTCTTTTCAAGGACCTGACGACGGATCGCATTATTCTTCTACTTTGTAAAAACGGGCTCTATCCTATCAAGCCTTCTTGCCCGTCTCTAGCTGTGTTCCAGGCTACTCGTACCACCTTTGATGTCTGGCACAACAGGCTCGGCCACCCAAATCAACGCATCCTGCGGCTAATAGCCAGGGCCAATCCTCAACTTCATATATATGTATCTACTTCTGATTGTGTTTCTTGTAAAACTTGTAAATGACACAAATTACCGTTTGACAACTCTTGTAATAAAAAGCTCTCTCCTCTTCAACTTTTACATTCTGACGTCTGGGGGCCCTAACCCATGACCTCTACTCAAGGTTTTCGGTATTACGTAACCTTTATCGACGACTGTTCTCGCTACACATGGATATTCCCACTCAAAAACAAATCTGATGTCCCAAACATATTCATTAATTTTAAAAAGCTTATTGAAAATCAATCTAACTATAAAATTAAAACTCTCCGGACCAATGGTGGAACTGAATACCTCAACAATACTCTCACTCAGTTTCTTCAATCAAACGACATCCAACATCAACTATCTTGCCCCTACACCCTTGAGCAGAACGGGATGGCAGAACGCAAGCACAGGCGCGTTCTTGAAACCACAAGAACTCTTCTCCATCAAGCCTCGATTCCGCATCAGTTCTGGCCGGACGCTGCCCTCACCGCCATATATATGATAAATCGTCTACCTTCGAGCACGACTGGCTCTGTCTCCCCATTTCAAATCTTTTATAATAAAGCTCATTCATATTCTCACTTTAAAACCTTTGGATGCAAAAGTTACCCACTTACTCCTAATCAGCTTCGGCATAAGCTTCAAACAAAATCAAATTCGTGCGTCTTCCTTGGATATTCTGAACAGTACAAAGGTTACAAATGTCTCAACCGTTCCTCTCACTCTATCTCGATTTCCGTCATATAACTTTCTCTGAACATTCTTTCCCTTTCCAAAACACCACAGACCAGCAAATCATCCACAATCTTGTTACCACTCCCATCTCTTCTTTTACCAACCTCTTACGTTCAGCCTAATTGTAATCCGCCTAATCAGGATCATCAAATACATCTTAACTCCTCTCAATAAACTCATCCTGCCACACCCACTCAACCTCTCTCCATCCCTTCATCTGTCTCTCCCACTATATCTGATACTCCATCCATCCAACCAAACCAACGCATCATACCCCCACACCCCAGGATCACTTGGCTAAAGACTGGCTCCCTCAAACCATGCACTAGGCTGAATTTACTTCATCAATTATCTTCTGCAAGCACAGCCGAACCAACTATTTATCAAGAAGCCATGAAATCTTTTGAATGGCGTCAAGCCATGGCGACCGAATTTCTAGCTCTACACAAACAGGGGACCTGGACTCTTGTCCCTCCACCTCCGTCCGCCTCTATCTTAGGTTGCAAATGGACCTTTCGTACAAAACGAAATACGGACGGTTCAATCGCTAAATTCAAAGCTCGTTTGGTGGCTCAAGGTAATCACCAAGAACATGACATCGATTACCAGAAAACTTTCAGCCTTGTAGCAAAACTGCCAATGGTCCGTATCCTCATAACGATTGCTCTCTCTTTCACAACTGGGAAATTCAACAATTTGATGTTGAAAATGCCATCCTACACGGACAACTGTCGGAGATAATTTACATGCGACAACCAAAAGGTTTTGAAAATGCATCGAATTCGGACCATGTCTGCTTACTTCACATGGCTTTATATGGTCTTAAACAAGCACCATGACAGTGGTACAATACGTTCACAAACCACCTTATCTCTCTCGGATTCCAACACAGTCAAGTTGATTCCTCCTTGCTAACATACAAGAAAAATTTAGTTCAAATTTATCTATTAGTATATGTTGATGATTTTTGATAACAGGTAACTGCAAAAAGGCTGTTTCGGAACTCATAAAACAGCTAAATGCTCGATTCCATCTGAAGCAACTCGGCCTAGCAAATCAGTTTCTCGGCATCTGCATCAAGTATACCTCAAACACTCATTTCTTATCACAAAAATCTTATGCAGCCTCCATACTACAGCAAGCAGGTCTCACGGACTGTAATCCTCTGGCCAACCCGATGACAACTAAGCTTCCGTCTAACATCACTTCTGATCCCACACTTTCTGATCCGGTCACGTACAGGCGTATAACAGGATCACTTCAGTACCTTACATTAATGCGCCTAGATATTGCATTTGCTGTTAATATGATTTCACAACATATGCACAATCCGTTACCTAATCATATCTATCTATTAAAATGGATTCTGGTACATTAAAGGAACTCTGGACTTCAGACTTCCTGTCACAAAAACTGATCTACAACTCAGAACATTCTCTGATGCCGACTGGGCCGGCGATCCCTCATCCCGAAAATCAACCACCGGCTACTGTACATTTCTCGGTCAAACTCTCATCTCCTGGGCTGCCAAGAAACATACTACAGTGGCAGGATCGTCCACCAAATCTGAGTACAGGGCACTAGCTGCTGCCAAATCTGAGTACAAGGCACTAGCTGCTGCCACGGCTGATATAATTTGGATCAAACATCTTCTAACCGATTTCAATTTAGATCTTCCCCCCTCATCCGATCTTTTTTGCGACAATACTTCCACCATCGCCCTCGCAAATAATCCCATCTTCCACGCCAGGACGAAACACAATGAAATAGATCACCGGCTTATACGTGATCATATACAAAACAATCACATCAGACCACTTCCTCTCAGCTCTGTCGACCAGATCGCTGATATCTTTACCAAGAACTTGACAACACCAAGGTTCCATTATCTTCGGCTCAAACTGACGATAACCAAAGATCCATCAGTTTGAGGAGGCATATTAAGAAGACAAACACAAACACATAATTTGTACCATATCTCTTGTTACAGGATATTAGCCTATCACATTATTACAACTATACTTATATATGTCTTAGTCTATATATAGACACCTAGGTTGTAAGGAAGGGACAATGAATAATAATACTTGCTTCGATTCTTTACTGTACGCCTTCTGCTCTCTTTTCCTTTCTCTGCGTTTCCACAACAACGAATACCAAAAAGATACAGCACGCTGTAAAGCTTAGATGTTAATTCAATAATTTAGCCAACACATGAGAAACATATGCTATGATCATCCAAAAAATAAAATTCAATGAGACACTTGTATTTGTTATTATTCTTTCATGAAAAAGGACCTAAGTTAATTTAATAAGTTTTACTATTCTCAAATAAGCAGGTAAAGTAATTGAAATCCAGCATTTTATTATCTTAATAAGAGAGAAATGTCTGATTTTGTATTATTCATTCATGTTCTTGGATAATGAAAGGTTCTGTGTTCTACAGACCTGCTAAAGCAATAATAATTTTAAGTATTCCACCAAGCCCAAGATGGCATCTGTCCATAATAAGAGATTTAACACTGCATTGTGGATCAGAAAGCATGCATTCCAACGCATAGCAACCCTGTGATACATTTTAACCTCAAAATAAGTATCTGATTAAATTTAGATGTAATATAGGAAATAAAACCAGCCTTTGAAAAGAGAAAGAGAAAACCTCATCACCAATGGAATTTCCTCCAAGATTCAGCTCTACAATATCATTAATCTGAACAATATGTCCACAAATTTTGTCAATAAAATCAGAGGTAATGCAACAGACAGACAGATCCTGTTGAACTCCATTCAACAGAGCTCCAATTCCTGCAAGACAGAGGTAGTGGACATCCGATTATAAGCACAGCTCAAATTATGAAATGTTTGCTTGCTTATCACCTCCCAGCAAGCTAACAATGGCTTCGGCAACGTTAAGCTTGTCACGCAAATCCTGAAATCTAGGTATAGAAAGAGCTTTAGTAAATAGATCAGCTAATTGATCAGTGGTATGAACATGTGAAATGCGAAGCACATTTTTCTGAATTCATTTCTGAACGAAATGGAAATCTATTTCAATATGTTTCGTTCTAGCATGGAAAATATGATTTTTAGCAATGGCTATGGATGATGTATTATCACACATCAGGACTGTCGGCTTGGATGAAAGAATTTGAAATTCCTGTAATAACCTGAGAAGCCAGATAATATCCGTAGCAGCCGTAGCAAGAGCATGATATTCTGCTTCGGTAGACGAACGGGCGACAGTCTTTTGTTTCTTGACTTGCCAAGAAATGAGGTTGCTACCGAGAAAAGCACAAAAACTAGTAGTTGATTTTCGGTCAAGAGGGTCACCGGCCCAATCAGAATCTGAATAAGCATGGAAGTCAAGACTTGTTGCAGTAATCGGTAAAACCAAATTTAATAGTGCCTTTGATATAACGTAGAAGACGTTTAAGCAATTTGATATCAGTATCATCAGGACTGTGCATATGTTGACATAACTTATTCACAATAAAGGAAATATCCGGACGCGTAAGCATCAAGTATTGTAGAGATCCTACCAAATGTCGGAAAAAGTCTGCTGTAGCGAGATTCAGAGGAATAGCAGTCTTTGTTGGATCAGCAATAACCTTAGACGGAATTGGAGAAGAAATCGGCTTACACTCAGCCATACCAGCTCGGTGAAGAATAGAGGCTGCATAGTTAGCTTGAGATAAGTGTAAACCAATTGCTGAATAAGAAACCTGCATGCCGAGAAAGTAAGAAATTCTGCCCAGATTCTTCATGCGAAACTTATGGGAAAGACCATTGAGCAGATGATTAATAACAGTTGTATCATTACTAGTAAGCAAGATATCATCAACATATACCAGAATATAGAGAACAGCTGATTGTTTGTTGTAAATTAATAACGAAGGATCAGCAATACTATGTTTGAAGCCATAAGTAAGCAGGTAAGTTGAAAAGGTCTCAAACCACTGTCGGGGAGATTGTTTCAAGCCATAAATAGACTTCTTGAGAAGACAGACATAATCAGGATGTAAGGAATCCTTAAAACCAGAAGGTTGAGACATATACACAGTATCTTTAAGATGCCCATGAAGGAACGCATTTGAAACATCAAGCTGAAGAATATCCCACTTAAAAGTGGTAGCAACCGAAAGTAAAATTCGAATGGTAGGAAGCTTGGCAACAGGACTAAAAGTTTGAAGATAGACCAAACCATATTGCTGACTGCATCCTTGGGAAACTAGTCGAGCCTTATATCGTGCAATCGTTCCATCAGTTTTCAATTTTGTTTTATAGATCCATTTAGAACCTAAAACATTCTGAGTGGGATGTGGTGGAACTAATATCCACGTTGCTTGCTGTTGAAGTGCATCAAATTCATCTGACACAGCCTTTCTCCAAACCGAATGTTTTACTGCCTCAGTATAAGAAGTTGGATCAGTTGGAATAGAGATTGCATTCATACTGATAATATGTTTAGGTTTAGTCGTCCCAATCCGAAGTCGAGTGATCATTGGGTGGAGAGATGGATTTTGAGGTGATGGTGGACGGGTTACTAAAACAGGGGCTGAATTAGTTGATTCAGAATTTAGTTGTGACACAGGAACTGTAGTAGATGAAGTTGGAATCGATGGATTTGATACATGTAGAGTAGTAGTAGAACATCCATGTGAAAAATTTTATAGAGGAAATAGATTTGTCTGTTGAAACTGTAGGAGTAGAAGATTGTATAATGTAAGGAATAAACATGGAGGGTGGACTATATGAAAATGATACAGTAGATGGAACTATAAGAGAATTGTTGTTTGAGGAGAAAGGAAATATAGTTTCAAAGAATTTCACATGTCGAGATGTGAATATTTTTCCTGTTACAAGATGAAAGCAGTGATAACCTTTTGTGGGAAAAGCATACCCGAGAAAGATACACTGTAATGATTTAGAATGAAATTTGTTTTTAATGAGATAAGAAAGAAGAGGATAACACAAACAACCGAATGTCTTAAGAAATGAATAGTCAGGTGGTTGACCGTAAATTAATTGAAAAGGTGAGGAGGATTTTTTTGAAAGAGAAGGTAAGCAATTTATGAGATAAATTGCAGTCTGTACAGCATGAACCCAAAAATGAGAGGGTAGATTAGCATCATGAAGAATGGCACGAGTCGTTTCAAGAATATGACGATGCTTGCGCTCGGCAACACTGTTTTGTTCTGGTGTATAGGGACAGGTGACTTGATGTAAAATGCCATTTTGAATAAGAAAATTTTGAAAATGATGTGATGAGTATTCTCCACCTCCATCAAAGCGTAAACATTTGATTTTTTTTTTAAATGTCGTTCAACAAATGCTTTGAACTGATAAAAAACAGACGGTACATCAGATTTAGCTTTTAGAGGATATAGCCAAGAAAAACGACTGAAATCATCCACAAATAATACATAATATTTGAAACCATTTAAAGATATAGTGGACGAAGGTCCCCAAACATCACTATGTATTAAATCTAAAACAGCAGTTGATCTAGAAATAGAAGGAGACAAAGATAACTTGTGACTTTTTAAAAGTTCACAAGAATTACAGTGGAAAATTTTAAAACTAGAAACTAAAGGCAGATTTGTTGATTTGCATAATTTTTGAAGAACTGGAGTTGACGGGTGGCCCAAACGTCGATGCCAAAGCTGAATTGTAGACGAGGTTGAAGTAAAAGCTGAGTGTGCAGTGGATCTTGGGGAATCAGTATGGATGGGATAGAGGCCTCAACGAGATGGACCGTGAAGGAGAATGTGGTTGGTCTTCAGATCCTTTATTTTGTAGCCAGTGGCATCAAACACAATGGAGCAAGAATTGTCAGTTGTGAGACGATTAACAGAGAGAAGATTTTGAGTTAGATTAGGAACAATATGAAGGGAGGAAAGATGAAGCTTACGGTGAGGGGTTGGAAGTAAACCTTTACCAGTATGAGTAATTGGCAGAAGATCTCCATTACCGATCATGACTTGTTGATGTCCAGCATAAGGTTTGGGATTGTAGACTTGAGCAGGATCTGATGTCAAGTGAGAAGTTGCTCCTGTATCCAACAGCCAGTCAGATGACTGCTGTGAGCTATAAGCGGAATACGCAGGTATAGGCGGTGGAAGAGAGAAATCTGCACGATACCAACACTTGAAAGCAGAATGACCACTTTCCCCACAAATTTGACATTCTACAAAAGGCTGTGAGGAAGAAGCACCACGGCCAGATGAGCTGCGGCCTCTATAGGGCCGGGAAGAAGAGCGTCCACGATAATTTCGGCCACGTGCTCGACCTCGCTGAGTCGTAAAAGCTTGAACCGGCTTAGAAGAAGGGGTTGTAATGGATATGTCACGGACAGCCTCAGCTGCCAAATTCAGCTCTTCACTACATAGAAGTGAGTAGAAGTCATCCAAACTAATTGGATTCAAATTAATCCTTATGGCTGTTTTAAAAGCTTGATAAGCACTTGGTAATCCATTCAGCGTGTACAGTATTATATCCTCCGACGGAAGAGGAGAACTGGATGAACCAATAGCATCAATCTTGCTCTTGATTTCTGACAGATATTGCATCATAGATTTATCCTTCATAGAGATGTGATGAAGTTCATTTTTAAGTTGGAGAATGCGAGAGCGGTTTGTTGATTGTAAATGTCGCTCAATCATCTGCCAAATCTCCAAGCATGAGTCAGATTGAGAACGTAGGGAAGAAAAGTTGTAGAAATGGTGGAATATAAAACGGCAGCTAGATTCTGATCAACAAGCAACCAAGTGTAATATTCGGCGTTGGGAACAATTTTTGGATCAATAGACAGAAATTTCGTGGGTTTTGGTGTAGAACCATCCAAATACCCGTCAAAACCGTTAGCAGTGAAGAGTTTCAGAATCTGAGATTTCCAAAGTGGATAGCTATCGGCAGTAAGTTGAATGTTAAGAACAGATTTGACATTCGTCATTAAAAACTTAATCTGTGAAGGAATGGCAACATCGGCCATTTTTACAACCACCAATGTTTGAGAAGAGGTTGAGGATTGAGAAGGAGTCTCCATTAGTAGAATAAAACAAGAAACAGAGTACCAGGAAAAATCAAAACCGGAGGGCACAACAGCTCTGATACCATGTTGAACTCCATTCAACAGAGCTCCAATTCCTGCAATGGAAAAACTAATACATGAATGAGGAAATGGAGAAGAACAGAGTGCAAGCCAAGACTCCTTTTCATATTACTGTTCATCATCTTCTTGCATAGCATCACACCGTCTATATCCTATTACTCATGAGTACAATGAATGGTATAGCAGTTAAAAAGGAACGGTGATTAAGAGCTTGTCAGAGTAATAATGGAGGTTCTGCAAGACAGAGGTAGTAGACATCCGATTATAAGCACAGCTCAAATTATGAAATGTCTGCTTGCTTATCAGATCCAACTTCTCCAACTCTTGAGGTCCACAACTTAATGCCTCAGTTAACCTCATTGCCCCGTCCTACATTAACTGAAAAAAGATATTTATGTACTTTGATGGCAGAAGTTCCTGAATATGAAGGGCTTGATAAATGAAATTCACCCACAGCTCCCATACAGGTTCCTCCAAGAAACAATGCAAAAAAACTGGATGACTTGGCAAGATGGAAAAGCCCGTCTACCACAGGCTTGTTTAAACTTATACCAGTAAGACTTAGTTCTGAGAAATTGCGAACCAAATAAGTATTTAAAGAGTCCCACTTTGTATTAAATGAAAACATGCACCATTATCTACAAAGGTCTTTTAGATATATACCATTTCAAAGATAAAAGTTTGGACAGCAGATTAACCATCGTATTTGCAGATATAGGATTATTCTTTCCTGTAAGACTCGTAGATTGAGGGATAATAATTAGATGAAATGAATTGAAAACAAAAAATACATATATTTCTCAAGAACAAAATTTAAGGTGCACCTATCAAAAGATGAGAAAGCACCGATCCACCATGCAAGCAGTCTGCGAGCTTCTGAATTGTTCTAGACGTTAAAGAGCATTGTTCTATTTTTAAGTTGTAGAGTGCTACAAAATAATACATGAAACTAATATAAGAAGATATTTTACTGGAAAGAGTTTTAAGTCAAATGGTTTGCTACAAATCTGATCAAAATTTTAAAAAAGCATTCACAATAATATGATTTATTCAGAGATATAATTTTATTTGGTCTAAATATATTGGTATTCATCTATTAAATACCAGAACTATCAAAAGTAATCACCATCGGTAAAGATAAAATTGTCAACCACGTTGTAAAAAATTGTCATATGAAACCAAACAAACTTGACATATTATTACGTTGAATGCAAGTCAACTTGCACATAATTGAATATTTCAGATCATTTAGCAAGTAAGATTTTTATGATGAATGTGAAGAATCACAACACAGTAATATAATGCAGTCTAAATAATGATGTATGATATCAATTCCCTAATCCAGATGACAATATCTTGACTTTCTTCAATTTCTTAGTTTTATCATGCAATAAACATTTGAGAAAGAAAGTTCATCTATTGAAAGTTTACTAGCCAATTATAAGAATCAACATACCTTGCAACTAAAGAAGCGAACGCCACGAGAGAAGAGAGAACCGGATGAAGGAAGAAGACGAAATTGATTTTCTTGATTAATGATAGTGTACAGTAAAGACCTATAAATAGATTCTAGGAAGTATAGATACACATGTAACAGCCTGATTGGTGGATTCCTAATAAAGCGTTTAATACATGTTTAATTATGCTAATATCCCCCCTCAAATGAACGGATCTGAGCTGATGGTGAGTTTGTCCCGGAGCTTTTTGAAGCGCGGTGTAGACAGAGGCTTGGTGAAGATATCAGCTACCTGATCTTCAGTTTTGATCGGAACGAGCCTTAGATGATGGTTGATGATGTGTTCTCGGACAAATCTATGGTCGATCTCGATGTGTTTGGTTCGAGCGTGATAGACGGGATTGGTGGCTAAGGCGATGGCTGAAGTGTTGTCGCAGTGTAGAGCCACCGGATCTTCATGAGTAATGATGCAGAGCATTCGCACATTCTCAAGCAGTGCCACACAGATGAGTAGCTTTTAATTAATTATACCTTGCTTAAGTAATATTAGTTTTATTAGCTGTTACCTAGTTGGTTAGTGGACATGTGCTCCACTACTCTTTGCTTTAGTTAGTTATTTTGGTTTGTCAGTACTTTCCATGTGTAGGGCTACTAGTGGTAAAGCCAAGAGTATAGAAATAGTGATCTGTAATCGGAAAAGGGTATTGAAGAATATTATAGAACGTTGCTACTGTTCCATTGCTCTTGCGCAATTCTGTTTTCCTCTGTTTTTATCCTTTGCAGGTTCTCTCCGGTGATCGCCGGAATAGCTTCGTCGGAGCGTCGGCATCATATTGGTATCAGAGCTTGGATGGCAGAAGGAAGTAATCGGGTGGCTACCGATGGTGAACACAGCCTGGAAGAACTTTGGGCCGGCCATACCAAACTGGTAAGGCGGACGGAAGAAATGGCGGCAGATATGCACCATTTCTTCGGTGAAATGCGCCGGGAGTTACGATTGATCAATGCTCGTCTTGATCGGAACCAAGCCGCTCGAACCGCTGCACCGGTCATGGGGCAGGGAACGAGACGTGGGTTCATGGCAAACGACGAACATCAACGGAATGACCGGGCACCCGTAATGACTGATTCAGATGAAGATAATGACCAAGTTCGGTCATTAGAACCGTCAGATTCCGAAGGCGAAATGATTCCGAATCATAGAAGACATGGTAGAAGAGATCGGGCACAGGGGGATTTCCGAATTAAATTGGATATTCCTTTCTTCGATGGTAGACTGCATATAGAGGATTATCTTGATTGGGAGAGGTCCGTTGAATCTTTCTTTGAATACATGGATATTAGTCCAGATCGGCAGGTGAAGTATGTTGCCTGTAGATTAAAAGGGGGCGCTAGTGCGTGGTGGCAACAGGTGTTGCAGTCCCGTCGGCGTGATGGCAAGGGCGCTGTCCGGAGCTGGGTTCGCATGAAGCAATTACTACGTGGACATTTTCTACCAACCGATTATGAGCAGATGTTGTACGTGCAATATCAACATTGTTCACAGGGTGGCAAAACGGTGAATGAGTATACCGAAGAATTTTATCGGTTGAGTGCCCGGAATAATCTCAACGAATCTGAAAATCAACTGGTCGCAAGGTATGTTAGTGGCTTGAAGGATTTTATTCAGGATAAATTAGAGTTAAATTCAGTTTGGTCATTATCCCAAGCTGTAAACTATGCGCTCAAAGTGGAATTACAGTCCAAGAGACATCAGTTCAATCGGCAGAACAGGAGGAATGGGGAATCAGCCGCTGAAGTAAGTAAGAATCCTGCTCAGCAGTTATCTTCCAATTATAACAAGCCTGCGGCTGTGCCTCCTACCGCTGGGCTACCTCCAACTCCTGTTCCGAAAACAATGGAGCCAAGAGGCAACTGGAAGGGTAAAGCTCCAGCGAAAGACAACCCGTATGCTAAGCCTGGCACGTTAAAATGTTTCCGGTGTTTTCAACCGGGACACAAATCTAATGAGTGTCCTACTCGGGCGCAATTGCAATTAATAGAAGGGGAAAATGATGAGGAAGAAGAAGATGATTATGAAACCGTTGATGAACGGCCTGAAGATGTGGTTGGGGACGAGGGTGAACCTGTTCTATGTGTGCTGCAACGACTGCTTCTAGCCCCTCGCCGTCCCCCGCCAAAACGCAACGTAATGCTCTTTTCAAAACAAAATGTACCATTTCAGGTAAAGTTTGCGAAGTATTGATAGATACGGGTTGCACGGAAAATGTCGTTTCCAGAGCAGTGGTGCAATCGTTACAGCTAAAAACGACCAAAAGTCCAAACCCATATAAAATCAGTTGGGTTAAAAGGGGAATTGAAATGGCGGTGACGGACATGTGCAAGGTCGTTTTCTCCATCGGCAAACACTATGCGAGCGAAGTTCTTTGCGATGTAGTAGACATGGATGTATGTCATTTGATTCTTGGTAGACCATGGCAGTATGATGTTGGGGCCATTTTTGATGGGCGGGCGAATACATATTCTTTTGATTGGAAGGGCAAGAGGTTAAGGCTGCTGCCCCGGAATCCAGAACAGGACAATTCTAATGGCCATGCTAAGGCGTCACTAGTGGCTGTCAGTGGAAAGGCTTTACTAAATGTTTGGAAAGAATCTTCACTCATGTTGGCTTTACTCATCAAGGAACAAAACCATCCGCTGGAAGATAGACCCATTCCTGATGGTGTTAAAGTGCTGTTAGAACAATTTGCTGAAATTGCACCACCGGAGTTGCCCAGTGGATTACCGCCAATTAGATCCATTCAGCACCAGATAGATTTTGTTCCTGGAGCCAACTTGCCAAACTTGCCTCATTACAAAATGAGCCCAAATGAGCATAAAATTTTACAGCAAATAGTGGATGAAATGTTGGACAAACAGCTTATTCAAACAAGTCTTAGTCCGTGTGCCGTCCCAGCTCTGTTGGTGCCCAAGAAGGACGGTAGCTGGAGGATGTGTATGGATAGCCGATCCATCAATAAGATTACAGTTAAATTCAGATTTCCTATGCCGAGAATGGAGGATATGATAGACAAGCTGTCGGGGGCTCAAGTATTTTCCAAACTTGATTTGCGGAGCGGGTATCACCAGATTAGAGTTCGACCCGGGGACGAATGGAAGACCGCTTTCAAAACTCGTCAAGGGTTATATGAATGGAAAGTAATGCCATTCGGGTTGTGCAATGCCCCTGCCACTTTCATGCGACTAATGAACGATGTGCTGCGGCCGGTTCTAAACCGTTGTTGTGTCGTGTATTTCGACGACATACTAGTTTACAGTTGTTCCCTGGAAGCGCATATCCAACATTTAACCACAATTTTTGAAATTCTGAAACAGAACAAGCTTTATCTTAATATCACCAAATGTGAATTTGCCTTGACTCAGGTGGCTTTCCTCGGTTTTCTCATTTCTGCTTCTGGAGTAATGGTGGATCCCCGCAAAGTTACGGCCATCGTCGAATGGCCAACGCCGCGATCACTTTTCGACATCCGCAGCTTCCACGGATTGGCGAACTTTTACCGCCGATTTATCCATAAATTCAGCATCATAATGGCTCCAATCACTGATGTATTGAAGCAGTCCCAGTTCACATGGACGGAAGAGCAACAAACGAGTTTCGAAGCCATTAAAGCGGCGTTGTCTACTGCTCCGGTATTGGCATTACCAGATTTTGACAAGCCCTTCATGGTCGACACTGATGCATCGACGGTGGGAATAGGTGCGGTTTTGTCTCAGGACAACAAGCCAGTGGAATTTTTCAGTGAAAAACTGAGTCCCTCGCGTCAACGCTGGACGGTATATGAGCAGGAGTTGTATGCTGTAATCCGCGCATTAAAACAATGGGAGCATTACCTATTGCACCAAGATTTTGTTTTGAGCAGTGATCATAAAGCCTTACAGTATATTAATTCTCAAAAGAACATCAATAGGATGCATGCCCGGTGGATTATCTTTTTGCAGAAATTCACTTTTGTATTGAAACACAAAAACGGTATCCAAAACCGTGTGGCCGATGCACTGAGCCGAAGGGTGGCATTGCTGACAAAACTGGAGACTGAGTTCAATGGGTTAACGGGACTGCAGGAACTATATCCTAAAGACGAATTCTTCCAAAACGGGTGGAGCAAGTGTGTCAATCAAGAGCCGGTGCCTGAATACTCCATTCAACAAGGTTTTCTTTTCAAAAATAATCTGTTATGTGTACCGCAATCGTCTTGGAGACAGCGGTTGATTCAAGAAGCCCATGCTGGAGGAATGTCAGCTCACATTGGGAGGGATAACACCATCGCCCAGCTACAAGAACGATTTTTTTGGCCACATTTGAGGCGGGATGTTACTAAATTCATTCAAAGGTGTGCGGTTTGCCAAAGTTACAAGGGTGGTGGACAAAACACGGGATTATACTTACCATTACCGATTCCTGAATCTATTTGGGAAGATCTAAGTGTGGATTTCATCTTGGGACTTCCACGAACCAAACGCGGTAATGATTCTATCATGGTGGTAGTAGACCGTTTTTCTAAAATGGCGCATTTTATTGCCTGTAAAAAAACATTTGATGCTCTTAATGTTGCCAAGCTTTTCTTTAAAGAAGTGGTGCGCCTTCATGGTATTCCGAGGAGTCTCACGTCGGACAGAGACGTGAAATTTATAAGCCACTTTTGGCGGGAGTTATGGAAGAGATTGAATACCAAAATACAGCTGAGTTCGTCTTATCATCCGCAGACTGATGGGCAGACCGAAGTCGTTAACCGCACCCTTGGAAACTTACTTCGTTGCTTAGTGCAAGATCACACAACACTTTGGGATGAAGTTTTAGCACATGCCGAGTTTGCATTCAACTCGATGATTAACCGTTCTACCGGTAAGTGCCCCTTTAATGTTGTTTATACTAAGATGCCGAACTCTATTCTGGATATTGCAGTTCTACCGAAGATACAAAATAAGGCTGCAAATGCATTAGCTGATCAATTCACACAACTACTGTCGGATGTAAGGCGGAACCTGCAAGAGTCTAGCCAGAGTTATAAGGCTGCAGCTGATGAGCACCGAAGGGAAAAATTGTTTCAACCGGGAGATCTGGTTTATGTGCGATTACGCCGTGAGCGTCTACCTCCGGGAAATCATTCGAAGCTTACAAAGAAGAAATGGGGTCCTTTCCCTATCAGCAAGAAAATCAATAACAATGCTTATGTTGTGGATTTACCGGAGGAATTTAATACCTCTCGCACATTCAATGTTGCAGATATCTACACTTATAATCCTCCTGATGACGGTGATGCCAGTTTCGAATCTGTTAACACAGATTCTATTGACAGTGGGGGCGAATGATGCAGAGCATTCGCACATTCTCAAGCAGTGCCACACAGATGAGTAGCTTTTAATTAATTATACCTTGCTTAAGTAATATTAGTTTTATTAGCTGTTACCTAGTTGGTTAGTGGACATGTGCTCCACTACTCTTTGCTTTAGTTAGTTATTTTGGTTTGTCAGTACTTTCCATGTGTAGGGCTACTAGTGGTAAAGCCAAGAGTATAGAAATAGTGATCTGTAATCGGAAAAGGGTATTGAAGAATATTATAGAACGTTGCTACTGTTCCATTGCTCTTGCGCAATTCTGTTTTCCTCTGTTTTTATCCTTTGCAGGTTCTCTCCGGTGATCGCCGGAATAGCTTCGTCGGAGCGTCGGCATCAAGTAATACAAAAATCAGAGAGCAGTCACTTGAGCCATATAGTGTCGGCAACGGCGGAGGCAAGAGCTCTGTATTCTGATTCCGTTGAGGACCGGGATACTGTCGTTTGTTTCTTTACTGTCCAGGAAACCAGCGTTGATCCAAGAAAGGTACAATAACCCGAAGTTGATTTTCGAGTTATTGGATCGCTTGCCCAGTCGGCATCGGAGAAGGAGGTGAGTTGTAGGTCCGATTTCAGAATCGGAAGAACAAAGTTCGTTGTTCCTTGAAGATACTGAATTAGTCTTTTGAGGAGAAAAACGTGATCCGACTGCGGAGCATGCATATGTTGTGATAGTGTGTTGACGGCGTATGCGATATCTGGTCGAGTAATAGTTAGATATTGCAGAGCGCCGGTGATCTGGCGATATGTTCTGGGATCGGCCAAGTTAGCGGAATCCTTTACGGTGTTGGCCGAAAGCTTGGTGCAGGATGGATTAGCTGCAGGGTTGCAGTTAGTTAGATTTGCTTGTTGGATAATGGAAAGTGCATACGATTCTTGTGATAGAAAGTACTTATCTTGCGTGTGTTGAATTCGGATGTCGAGAAAGTGATTTGCTGTTCCGAGATGTTTTAGTGCAAATGTTTGATTGAGTTGGTGAAGAAACTGTGAAATAGCGTCATCGTCGGAACCGGTGAGAAGAATATCGTCCACGTAGATGAGTAAGAACATTTTTGTCGACCTTGATTGAAGATAAGGAGGGAGGGATCTGCTTTGCTCGGGTAGAAGCCGAATCGAAGCAGGTGATTGCATAATGTAGTATATCATTGCCTTGGAGCCTGTTTAAGACCATACAATGCTTTCCGTAGAAGGCATACATGATCAGGTTGTGTTGTATCTTCAAATCCTTTGGGCTGCCTCATGTATACGGTTTCTTGGATGTCGCCGTGAAGAAAGGCGTTCTCGGCGTCTAATTGGTGTATTTTCCAGTCGTTATGAAGAGCGATAGTGAAGAGTACTCGAATTGTAGGTAGTTTGGCTACCGTGCTGAAGGTCTCAACGTAGTCGAGTCCAAATTCTTGTTGGTTGCCCTGTGCTACCAGCCGTGCCTTATACCGAGCGACGGTTCCGTCAGAATGGAATTTCTGTGATATGTCCATTTACATCCTAGGATTTGTTTGTTCGGAGGCGCAGGAACCAGTTGCCATGTATCTTGCTTTTGGAGTGCTACGAAATCGACAACCATGGCATTGCGCCACTCATGTGTTTTATTGGCTTCGGAGTAGCTGGTAGGATCCTGCTGAGAAAATTGGTTGTGAAGAAGGTTTAAGCGGATGACTGGCTTCAGAGATCCTGTTTTGGCACGAGTTAGCATAGGATGCCGAGCTGTGGATTTGCTAGAGTTTAATTGGGAGTTGTCCGTCTGGGAGTTGGCTATCGGAGAGCAGGTAGGAGAGTTGAATGGCAGTGGTAGATTGCCCGTGAGAGAGTTTGAAGAATCATTCGACATGGTTGGTTGATTTGTAGAGACCTGCTGCAGAGTTGAGGACGGTATTAGAAATGAGGGAGGCAAAATAGTGGGAGGAGGGGAATTAGTTGAACGAGAGTTAGAGAAAGGAAAAGAATTTTCTATAAATTGGACGTGACAAGAGATGATGATCCTGTTAGTTGCTTTATTTAAGCACTTGTAGCCTTTATAGTTATTGGCGTAGCGAAGGAAAACGCAGGATACGGAGTTGGGTTGCAGCTTGTGCCGAGAGTGCTTTGGTAGAAGGGGGAAACACTCGCATCCAAAGGTACGAAGGTTGTTGTAGTCGGGTTCGCTGTTGAACATGAGCAGTATTGGAGGGGTGTTGTTGGTCGTGGGTGTCGGCATCCGATTGATGAGGTGAGCAGCCGTCAGGATCACATCTGGCCAGTACTGAGGAGGCATATACGCAGTGTGTAGCAAGGTTCTGGCCATGTCGACTAGGTATCGGTGTTTTCGTTCGGCAACGCCGTTCTGTTCGGGCGTATAGGGGCAGGAGAGTTGATGATGAATTCCTTTGGACTGAAGGAAGTTCTGGAACTGGTGATTGACGAATTCAGAGCCGCCGTCGGTGCGCACCACCTGAACTTGGTGAGAAGTTTGTTTTTCAATGAATTTATAAAATTAGTGAATATGATCGGAACGTCAGTTTTAGCATAAAACGGAAAAACCCAAATGTATCGAGAATAATCATCAACAATGAGCAAATAATAGCGGGATCCTTGTATTGAAGAAACCGGGGAAGGTCCCCATATGTCCGAATGTAGCATAGCAAGAGGAGTTCTTTTTCGGGTTACAGAGTGAGGAAAGCTCAACTTGTGGCTTTTACAAATTTTACAAGAAGTGCAGCTATTATTTGTATTCTTTATGTGCAAGGTCGGATAGTCCTGAGAGATTTGATCAAGTAGCGTTGATGGGGATGACCCAAGTGTTCGTGCCAGTTTGGAGAACGATGCTGACTGGTAGCGAGAGCCAGTTGATTTTCCGCAGGATTCTTGATCGAAATGGGATAGAGGCCGGCCTTGCAGGGACCGCGAAGGAGAATTCTGTTAGTCTGCAAATCTTTCATCAAGAAACCATGAGGTTCAAATGTAATAGAGATGTTATTTTCACATACAAGTTTGGAAATCGAAATTAGATTGTGAGAAATAGCGGGTATGTGAAGTAGATTAGATAATAGCAGCTTACGCTCAGGGGTAGGAAGAAGTCCTGTGCCAGAGTGCACGATGGGACCTGATCTTCCATCCCCAACCATGACACTGTCGGTGTCGTGATAGGCTGACGGTTGAGCAAGGTTTTCATTACCGTTCGTCATGTGAGTCGAGGCGCCGGAGTCGAGATACCACTCTGAGGAAGACGAGTCAGCTGTGGCGATCAGAGCTTGGCTATTTGTTGTCGACTGAGGGGAGGGAGTGACATAGTTTGGATTATGTCGGTGCCAGCAAACGTCTGCGGAGTGACCGCGTTTGGTACAGATTTGACAGACCAGAGCTGATTTTGAGCCCTATTTGACGGAAGACGTGGGTGGTTGCTGGGAGCGTCCACGACCACGTCGTCCACGTCTGCGGTTGGTGTATAAAGCGGTGTGATTGTTAGCTACCGTAGAGAACCGCTGGGAGTCTTGACGAAGGTGTATTTCTTCACTAGTGAGCATGGCATAAAGACTGTCTAAAGACAGTGGGGATTGCAGAGTCCGAATTGCAGTTTTGAAAGGTTGGTAGGGAGGTGGGAGACCATTGAGTATGTGAAGAATGATATCTTCGTTGTCCAGTTGACAGCTGGCGGAGATGATCATATCAACGGTTTTCTTGATTTTCATAAGGTAATCTTGCATTGACATGTTGCGCGTTGAGATGTTTTGGAGCTCATTTTTGAGCTGCATCACCTTAGAACGATTTGCTAATTGAAATCGTGTTTGAAGCGCGCTCCAGATTTCGTAGCTGGATTCAAGATGCATAACGTAGGGGATGACAGAGGCAGAGATGGTTGAGGAGATTGCGGCGGCGAGATTTCTGTCGGTGAGAAGCCATTTGGAAGCATCAGAATCTGGATCCGATTGGGCTTGATCAGCGGAGAACGAGGGAGGAGAATCAAGAAACGATTCAAAGCCGTTGGCCTTGAAAAGTTTGAAGATCTGATTTCTCCAGATTGGGTAGTTATCCATGGAAAGTTGGTGGGGAACAAGAGATTTTAGATTGGATATGATGAATTTGAGAGAGGGATAGAGAAGAGGCTTATCGGAAGTGTCGCCGATGGCCGCCGTTGTGCGAGAGGAAGCTGCGGCAGAGGCAGAGGAAGCCATGAAAGGTCTCAAGGATGGACCGCTTCTGATACCATAAAGAAGCGAACGCCATGAGAGAAGAGAGAACCGGATGAAGGAAGAAGATGAAATTGATTTTCTTGATTAATGATAGTGTACAGTAAAGACCTATAAATAGATTCTAGGAAGTATAGATACACGTGTAACAGCCTGATTGGTGGATTCCTAATAAAGCGTTTAATACATGTTTAATTATGCTAATAGCAACCACCGGATTTCATAATAGATTGGACATTTCAATATTAATCCATAATTGTTAAAACAAACAACAGCTTGAAAAAATATATTTTTGAAACCTTGACAATTTTCAAGGATGGTAGAAAGGTATGAATTGCAAGCATCCGTGAGACGATTCTGAGATAGATTAAGCACTTCAAGACGTTTGAACATGACTGGGCATTCACATATCTGTTCATAAAGACAAATACTTCTCAAGAAAAGGAAAAACAATTTTGAGTTCAAGTAATATAAATTTTAACCTTAGTTGCAGATTTGTTGTGAAAAAGGTATGAAATAACAACAACAACAACATCATCATCAAGCCTTTATCCCACTACGTGGGGTCGGCTACATGAATCTTTTTTCTCCATTGTGTCCTATTAAAGGTCAAATTCTCGTTTAAATCTAATAAATAAAGGTCATTCCTAATATTTTCTAACCAAGTCTTTTTAGGTCTGCCTCTACCTTTCTTAACATAAGTCAAATCTAATACCTCTACTCTCCTAACCGGGTCATTGGAAGGCCGCCGTTTTATGTGACCAAACCATCTAAGGCGACTCTCACTAATCTTATCTTCTACTGGAGCTAGTCCAACCTTTTTACGTATATGCTCATTTCATATTCTATCTCTAAGGGTAAAGCCACTCATCGAGCATCCTCGTCTCTACCACACTTAACTTAGTATTATGCTTCTCTTTTAATGGCCAACATAAAATGGTATGAAATAAAATAAAATAAAAATTTGACAGCTTATTTGACTTTTTAAAGTTTTAATTTATGAAAACAGCATATATATCGGCATCAGAACATGCCTACATGAATCCAACTGTTGAAGCTGGTAACATAAAAACCTCGAATAAAGCAGTTGGACCAAACCGATTGCAATGCAAATCCAGAGTTAGACCACCATATTTTTGGTTTGAAGAGGTAAAAATCTGTTGGATTTTTTCCATTGTCTCGTTTCCTGTAAGGCAACAAAATAGTGAAAAGTCGCAGCGCAACTTCATAATAAAGATCGTGTGCAGTAACATCGTACAAAACCAGTTATGAAATTGTCTACACTAGCAAAGCAACATTAGAGAACATACCTAAGGAATTATAAGAAATGTCTAATAGTGCAACTGTTTTGTGGACCTCAAGTGCATGTAAGAAAGACAATATTGATCTATCCTGTAAGACACAATCTGATACAATGACTTCATCTTCTGAAACCTAATGCAAGCTTAAAAAGATAAGCGATCCACCTCATTTGTCATAGTTGTATTAATTAATTCAAAACAAATGTAAAAGGAAACTTCAAAATATTCTTACCAAGGTACTTACCTCCAAATTATACAATTTTTTCAGCAACTTATGACTAGGTGCTTCAGTCGACTTATCACAGAAATCCATATACAACTTCATAAGGCGTTTTGGCACCCATTCTATAAAAGAAAAATCGAGCATTATCCAAACCGGAAAGCACATGCTAAGAAAGAATTAAATTATGTAGAATTGCTCCAAAAGGAACATAATGCCTCACAAATGTTCCATATTATTTTTTATATTCAATTTTTTTATTTTTGAAAGACCAGCAATTCATATATCCACTGTAAAAACCCAAAAATACGAAATGTGTTTGAAGAGGTAAATGTTGTAAGAAAAATGAATTTATGTTTGAACTAGAGCACAACGGCGCTGTGTGCTGGAGTGATGCGGTGCTAGGTTTGAGAGCATAGTAGTGCTAGAAAATACAGTTGCGGTGCATGGGTCTGTGTTCTACAATAATTCTAGATTTAACATGCAGCATTGCGGTGTTGGGACTGAGCACTGTGGCGCTCCGCTACTAATTGAGTTTATATATATTTAAATTCTCATATCCTAAGCATTAAGCACCAAGCAACTCCCTCAGCCGAGCTCGTTGCGCAAGGAAGAGAGGGAAAGGAAGGAGAGAGAAGGTTGTTCGAGGCTTTTTCTTCTGTCTATTTTGTTCGAAAATTTCTTCTAGTCACAGTAAGTAACACAATTCTCATTTTAGTTTTCAAAGATTTTGAGTTTGACAAATTTATTTTCTCCTAAATTGATAAAAATGTATTTTCTCCTGATTTTTTGAATATTTATTATGTAACTTTTTATATATGATAGATTTGAATATTATAAACATTTTGACTATAACATTATTGAATTTTACCATATATAATAAAAATTAAGATTTTTTAAAGCTTTAGGTTGATATACAGATTTTTTTTCATTTTATATAACTGAGCATTTCATGTTGCATTTCATATATTAAAATGCATTTTGTGAAAGCAAGGAAGGCTGACTATCAACACTATAAATTAATATGAGTTGACTTTTAAAATATAATACACTGTGCAGGAGGGTGGGCTGACAGACTTTCTTTTAAAGATGATTGTGATGTTACCCCGATTGTAGCCTGTAACAGATGACCGATAATGCTGACGGACAGAGGGTGATGAATTTTAATGATAAAAGATGAAATATAATGTTAATAATATAATGATGCAGTGAATAAAAAAGAAAGGATTAAAACATCACATTAAAATTGGATGTTCTGCTTTGCTGAACTTTATACTAAATCATATATTATTGTATTCATATATTACTATCATTGACATATGTCACTGATAGATAGGATAGCATAAGAATTGATACATATAGTGATTATATAATATATAACATAGATAAGGTGGATGACATTAGCATGGACACTTGTATACTTACGATTCATCTATAGACTCACGCATGATTTCAGTATCAATGAGTTACTTTTTATTGTACAGATTTACTGTTCTACTGCTTTTATATATCCTACTGATACAGATACTAATTATTATTTCTAATTATCGATGCATTTATAGTTTCGTACAAATGTTGATGTACGGATTTAAGTGTAATGATTCCTACTTTTTATTATTAATCATATTGGATCGCACTAGTGGTGACTGATCATTGATGAGATTGAAAGTTATTAACTAGATTGACTAAACTGAGCATGCATATTGACTCTTCTTGCCTTGAGTTGAAAGCTTTGGTGAGTTTGGATTTCTGCTAGGCTTTTTAGTTGATTATGTGAATTTTAATGATTTCATATCAGGGAAGAGGTCGAGATCAGTTAAAGTGAGTGACGAAGATCCTCTGATTTCATTTGGTTTTGTTTGTAATTTCTTTTATTCTTTTGTAGTCAGGAGTTTATGATAGAGTGTATATTGTACTGATTCCTAGCTGGTGTAAATGAAATTTTGTTGAATGAATATAATGAAATATTATGGTGTATATGATTATTAGTTGATTCCGCTTGATATATAGATTTATATTGATGATTTATAAAAGCTTTTGTTGGTAAATAATTAAAAAGATTAAAATGGACAATTCTTCCAAATATGATCTTGGGGTACCACACCCACACCCACACCCACACCCACATGATTGATCTTAAATAAAAATATAAAATATAAAATAAACTAAAATTCATTGAATTAAGCATCCATTTCATTGTTTAATCAAATGCTTACAATATTAAGTAATAAATGGCCACCACAATGTCATACAACGTTCCTTTTATATATGAGAAGTTGTCCAAAACAAATGAATTCCATAAGAATTCCAAACTATCATAACATAACATGACACTCCCTCCCTTTCTCCCTCCTTCAATATCTACATGTAGAAACATATATATATATTTTTATATATCAAAGATTAAAAAAGGAAAACCAATAACAACAATTAAATAAAGTCCCTTGACCCTCAAGTAAAGCTTGAGCCGCATAATTGAATTTACTTGTTATAATATAGAAAAGGTGGCAGAATATCTACCTAATAACAACAATTAAATAAATTTGAAGAATATGTATCTTAAAATATCGAATAAAGGAAACAAATCATAAGTATTTATAAAATGGACACCAAATTTAAGATATCAGATACATGGCATAGATGCATAGATTAAATGGGGTATCAAAATATAATCTTAGTTAAGTCAAGATTAAAAAATATAGTTATAATAAAACCAATCAAACATATCACCAATGGCATATTAACTATCTCCATATATATGACAAGGATCAAGTTAATCATAACCATTATCATTATTGGTGCATATTACTTAATTGGATCCATATGTCAAGGAGTAATTAAGTTCATCATCGTCATCATCAATATCATCATAATTAGCCTTAGCCTAACTAGTTAGATGCCTAAGACCAATTTAAGGAATAAAAAAGTAAAAAAAAAAATTCAGTATACTTTAGCTTTATCAAAATAGCATAAAGGTTTAAAATTCTACTTATTAGATTTTAAAAGGTAAATGAAGTATTCGATCTCATATTTAATCAAGAGGTGTGTGAAACATGCACCTAATCCAAGTTGAGGAAAAGATGGATTTGAGAAAAAATATCAAAATGATACTTTGATTATATCTATGAGGTCATTTTAATCCAAAATTACAAATGTGATCAATTTAATCCTTTCACTCTTCATATATGATCTAAAATAATACCTCTGTAGAATTATTTTAGATTAGATTTGAAAGGTCAATGGACGTCCATTTTGGATCAGATTTGACGAGCCAAGGGAAAAATTGGGCATATTAGATGGTCTAAGGTTAAAACGGCCTCCCATAAATAACCCCAAGAATAGTTCAATTTTTTTCTCAATGGTCCCTAAACTTAATGAAGCATAAGCTCTGATTGTTGGGAGCAGGCTGAGAATCACAAGCTTCAACACTAAAAGCATGAAGTTCAAATGCATCTACATATATCATACAAAGCTGGAAGAGAGTGAATATCTGATCTTTCCAAATTAACACCCTTCAAACGCATCATAAAACAAGCTTTATCCTATTTGCTTAATGGTTTTTTTACTTCAAATACCGAAGTGGAAAGAAGTTTCTTTAATTAACGAGGAGCATTTTAAGTGGCCGTAAACAGCAGAAAATCGTTTAGGTCAAACAAGTGAACTTTTTTTTTTTTTTTTTTCCCTTTTTGGAGTTCTGTGAGGAGAAGTGAAGATTTGAGGGAGAGCGTAACGAGTAAATATAGGAAGTACCAATATTCAAATGATTAGTTAATGTTATAAATTCTCACCATTTATAACAGCTTCAATGCAAACCTTTTGCGAAAGTAGGTTTTTCATATCTTCGGTTGTTTCCTGAGAGCGTAGATCTTTCCCACAGCAGACTAGCTGGTGAATCACAGGAACAAGGACCTAAATATTACAGTTCAATTAGTGAAATAAAATAACGTTCTTACAACACCTGAACATTGAAACAAAAAAATGATAAAACATAAGCTTGAACTCTGAATTCAAAATTTAATTATATATATGTGACGATCTAAGTTTGCATAATCCCCAATAGCTAAGTCTATAAGTTATGAGCAATAGAAAGCACTTGAAAGATCATTAAGTCCTTTGTTAGGCAAGTTTTGTTTTACAGGTTGATTTTGGGTTTTCGGGTCAACCCGACCCGATTTTAGAAATGGGTCAGAAAATGAAACCCGAGCCTGACCCATCTGGCAAGCGGGTCGACTTGAACACAAAATTTTGTAGGTCGGGTTTCGGGTCGGGTCAAATACTGACACCCATAGCTCTAGTGGTAAATAAAACTAGTGAGTGTTGCCTTAGATGGTTTGTTCACATAGAACGTTGGCCTTTTGATGGAACTTTTATTACGTCCTCTGACCGGACGTAGCTCTACGTCCGATCAGAGGATTGTTACTCGATTTTTGCTCGGTATTGTTAGGTATTGTTTGGTAATAACGAGGAATACCGCTCTATGAAGACCAATACCGAGTTTTTTTAGAAAAACTCGATATTTTTTGGTATTACTCTGTATTGCTCGGTATTTTGTCTTTACATAATGATATTAATTTCTCATTATTGTTGGTATTGCTCGGTATTTCTCATTTTGTGCCTGCGATCTTAGTGCCAGCCGAACGTAGCTCTACGTATGTTCACCGGACCAAATAAAAGTTCCTTTTGATGACCTTGTTAGGAGAGCAGATGTATTAGATCCTGCATATATTAAGATAAGTAGTAGACATAAAAAGACTTGGTTAGAAAGTATTAAAAATGACATTTTTTTATTAAATTTAAATGAGTATTTAATTCTTAATAAGACGTAATGGAGACTACTCTTGCAAAAACTCAACCCAACGACCATGACGGGCATTGAGTTTATTCTGCGAATTAATGTATCGCAAGGCTTCATGATCCGAGAATATCATAAATTCATGTGGCAACAAGTAGTGTCTTCAATATCTAAGGGATTGAATGATCACATAGAACTCCTTGTCGTAGGTAGAATATCGTTGATGGATATCATTTAACTTCTCGCTGAAATAAGCAACGGGGTGTCCTTCTTGTGATAAAACTCCTCCAATACTTATGCCAGAAGCGTCACAAGTTAATTCAAACCCCTTAGAAAAATCTGGTAGATGCATTACAGGGGCCTCTATAATTTTCCTCTTAATTTCTTCAAAATCTCTAGAGGCATGTGTAGTCCAAATGAATTCTCCCTTATTGAGGCAATCAGTTATAGAGGCTACGATAGTGCTAAAACTCCTAATGAATCTCTGATAAAAGGTGGCTAATCCATGAAAACTTCGAACATCCCTAATATTCTTAGGTTCAGGCCACTCATTAATCGCACATAATTTCTCAGCCAGTTGATATTCCTTGGGATGAAATGATAAATCCGAGAAAAGTAACACTATCTGTGAGAAACATACACTTCTTAGGGTTATCATACAATTTTTCATGTCTCATGACTTCACTGACTTATTTAAGATGATTTAAATGCTGATTTGCCGAATTACTATAAATCAATATATCATCAAAATAGACGACCACAAATTTTCTTAAGAATGAGAGCAAAACTTGGGTCATAACCATAGATGTCAATGTCGCAAAAATAGCACACGTCATGGCGCACGGAGCACCTACGGCGTCATGTGTATGACGCGGCGCAAACGTTCAAAATAGCGCGAGCTATTTTCGCCACATGCGCGCCATGGCGCATGTCGCACGATGCAAAATAGTGCGCGCCATTTGTTTTAAATTTTTTTTAATGTAATTATAAATATTTTTATATTTATTTATTTATTTATTTTTAATATGATATATTTTCTAATTTTTAAATATATTAAAAGTATTAAGATAAATATTAAATTGAATATTATTATCTTCTTAATGCTATTTACTTTCATTTAAATATATTTTAATTGTATGAAGATTGACTACTTATTGGACTTGAAATTATGTAGGATTATTATTTATTTATATTGTCATTATTTTCTTGTTATTATGATAGTTTGTCTTTCAATTTAATGATATTTTATATTCATGCTTATTATTTTATAATTCTTTTATAATTTGCGCCATGTTCAAAATGGCGCGCGCGCGCCGCGCCGTGCTGTGCGCTATGCGCCATGGCTCAAATAGGACCTTTGCGCCATGGTGCGCCATTCGCCATTAACAAGTATGGTCATAACCCTTATGAATGTGCTATGAGCATTACTAAGACCAAACGGCATAATCATCCATTCATACAATCCATCTTTTGTTTTGAAGGCCGTCTTCTAATCATCACCAGGGCGGATTCTGATTTGATGATATCCGCATTTAAGATCAATTTTCAAAAATATAGCGTTGCCCAATAATCATGTCTAACATGTCGTCCAATCGAGGGATAGAAAAATAATGATAATAGTAATAATAGTAATAATAATAATAGTAGTAGTAATAATAATAATAATAATAATAATAATAATAATAATAATAATAATAATAATAATAATAATAATAATAATAATAATAATAATAATAATAATAATAATAATGACAATAAAATTTAAAATAGTAACATTAGCAGTAATAATTTACAATAGTAATAATCTTTGAAAATACTTTTTATATTTAAATAGACATAATAATAATAATAATAATAATAATAATAATAATAACTTAAGGTATTCAAAACAATCATAGTAATAATAACAATAGTAAACTAACATTTATAATAATAATATAATAATAATAATTAAAATAAAATAATAATAATAAAAAAGGGACTTTTACTATTTTTAAAATAATTAAATAAATATAAATTATTTTTAACTGAAATTAATTTTAAAATGAGGAGGATGAAAAACCGAGCGATTTGATATATTATACGTAATTTTTGGGTAAAAATACAATTTGTTATGAATTTTCTAAGTAAAATAGTTTTAATTTTTTTTTTTTAAAATAAACTCTCGGATAAATCCTCGTCGCGACAAGTGGCAGAACCGGAATGGTTTGCGGTCAGCGCCATTCATTGGTGCCACCGCCAATGATTGCCGCAATCAGTGCTACTTATCCATGTGGGACGGCCTCCGCGCCGCAATCAGTGCTACTTATCCCGAACGGACGGCTATGATCGAGCCGAACGGCTCAATCCAGCAATCGAGCGAACACGGGCGGATCTGAGGGCTTATACAACGCGATTGAAACCGTTAATCGCGGATTCAACGGTCCTAAATCTGATCTTCACACGCGTGAGACCGGACCGAAACCCTAAGGGGTATTTTGCTTCGTTCTCCCCAAATACTCAACCAAACGCGATGAAATTTGAAACATAGGCTCTATACATGAAGAGCATTCATGGGGGATGTTTGGTTTGATATAGAAAGCACTTATTGAGAAGCTATTTAACCCTATGTGTTCTAGACTAGGGTTTGAGTTTTTACCTAATCCACACGGTGGATTCAGGAGATCTTGGGCTTGTTGCACTTGTAGACTGTTATTGTACAATTCCTTAGTTGATTTCGAGCTCAAATTCATCCTCTATCAACGAGAAATCATCTTGGATGCGTCCTAGCCTCAGCTCGCTGGAGATCTCGCCGCCGACAAGGCTTTGACGTCGGGATTTGGTCGGGGAAGGTAGAGAGAAGGTCTATGAGCTTTCTCATAAAATTTGAGCCATTTTTGTCGTCTCTAGCAAGAGTAAGAGCAAAAAGATCTTTAAGAAACCCTAAAATCTCCTATTTAAAGCCTTAGACTCCAAGGGAGCGGTTTAGATCGCATCAAGGCTTGATTAGGAGGGAAATTAGGCTCAAGACCACGGGAATTTGAATTTAGAATGGTTTTGGAATTAATTTCATGCATTAAAGGCCTTTAATTGGACTTAAATAGGTTAAATTGACCTATTCAAGACTTAGGTTGACCTAGTCAAGGCTTGACTTGGTTAACTCAGTCAGATAAGTCAAAGGGGTGGAGATTTTGAGTCCAAGGAAGATTTGAATTGATTTGAAATTGATTTAGACCAATTATGGCTGAATGGGTCAACCCGGGTTGACCTGGTCAACCGGATTGACCCAAGAACTAGGTCGAGACAAAACCAAGGTCAACAAATGGACCCCCAACAGGAGCGACGAACAACTAGTGAACCGCTCGTGTTGGCATTGACCAACTATGCCAAAAGGGGTAAAGAGTACAAGTGATAGAGTACCGACAAAGGTGGAAAAAGGTAGAAAATCCTTCTCCTGGCCTTACCCTAAAGCAAGAGCAGAGCTTGGGAGAGAGTGAAAAGCAGCAGTGCACAAGTAAGATGTCACCAAAATGGTGAACAAGTAGTGGGATCTTCTTCCGGCCTTACCCTACAACAAGGGTAGAACTCAGGAAAGACCCCGAAGTAGAAATCACCACAAGGGCGAAAAGAGGTAAAGGATCTCTCCCTTAGCCTTACCCGGTGGTGAGGGCAGAACTGAAGAGAGAACTGAAAGTAAAGGTCACCACAAGGGTGAAAAAGGGGGGTTTCTCTCTCTCTGCCTTACCCTATAGCGAGGGTAGAGCCGAAGAGAGAATTAAGAGTAAAGTAGTAAAAGTAGACCGACTATCTTGGGAATCCAACGAACTCACAAAGAGATCAATAACAAGAGAATTTCATTTCAACAATAATAATCCAAAATGCAATGACTATGCCTCCATATATATAGGCCTTCTAAAACAAAATAATAAAGACGAAATTTCCCTTGGGCTATAACATACAACGACTTCCTCATAGGGGTACAAATGAAAAAATATAAAATATAAATAACATGAATAAAATAAAACATCAGAAATAAAGACTATGAATCATAGTCGTCGCTCGATGACTCCTCCGATGGTAGGTGTGTCGAAATCTCCTACGAATGTCCTCATCATAAACTTAAAAAGACTTGGTTAGAAAATATTAGAAATAATGATGCGTTCATCCGACGTTCATCCGACGGTGGACGTTAATCAAAGGAAGAGACGAAGATCGACGGCTTAGATACTCCATTTTATCTTAGTTTATTAATTATATTTTTTATTTAATTATGCATTTTTCATTTTTACCCTTACTTAAGGGTCTTGTATTATATAAGACCAAGGGGGAAAGTTGTCTTTTAGTTTCTTTTAAGGCCTATATATAGAGTCCCTTGCTCTTGTATTAGATCGATAATGTATTAATAAAAAAATTGTTTCTGCACTTTGTTCTTGAGATCTGAGAGTTCTTAAGAGAGTGGAAGTCCCAATGTGAGGGCAATGAAATACCCACTAGCCGCGGAATATGTCCGGGCTAGTGGTTGAAGTCCCTAGGTAAGGGCATCGCATCACCCGTCAGCCGCAGGATCTGTCCGGGCTCACAGTTTATCTTCTTTCCATATCTCCTTTCCTCTATCTTTTCTCCCCTTATTCCAACTCTCGGCCACCACCTTCCCCTTCTCTCTACCACCGGCTCCAATCCCCTCTCCACTACAAGTCTTCATTTCTCCT
Source organism: Dendrobium officinale (assembly GCA_019514585.1). Lineage (NCBI taxonomy): Eukaryota > Viridiplantae > Streptophyta > Magnoliopsida > Asparagales > Orchidaceae > Dendrobium > Dendrobium officinale. The sequence continues at coordinate 71,410,192 of CM033688.1, forward strand.
CCCCACATCCCCATCATTTTTTCTCTTAATGATGATCTCAATCATCATTAATACCTACCAAAATTAGCCTACCTAATTTGGGGAAATGATTAAAGCCTATATAATTTGGGGAAATGATTAAATCTATTTTAAATTCAATTACATTCCTAAAATTAACTAAGCTAAATTAGAAAAGTTTCAAAATTTAAGTCTAATTTGATTTTAAATTAGATTTGATTTAATTATCCTTTTTCTAATTTAGAATCATGATTTAGGAAGTTTTATATTCCCTCCCAATGCCCCCCTCTCTCTCCACAAATCACATCTTGCATTCAAAGCTCTTCCTCTTTTAGCCCTCTTAATTTGGCAATGAATTCAAATTCAAAATTCAAATCAAATTGAATTTGAACTTGTTTCCTAAATAAGAATCCCTATTTTAGAAAAGCTACTTAAATTAGATCTAATTAAATTTCTAATTAGATCTGATTTAAATTAAATTTCCTAATTAATAAATCTCTTTTAAGAAACTCCTAAAATCTCTCAAATTTGAAATTAAATTCAGATTTAATTCCCTAATCACATTTATTGCTTGGGTCCACATACATTGTATGTGGACACTTCTCCTCCCTCCCCATAGAGTCAGCCCCCCTTATTATCTTCCCTTATATATTTTAATTAATTCCTTCACAAAATTGGAACTCCATTTAAGGGATTAATTAATTAACCATTTTCCTCTCTTTTCTAATTAATTTTAAATGCCAAATTCACATGACCCCTCCCCTTTAAATCTACATCAAATAACCTCTCTTTATTAGATTTAGATGAGAATTTGACTCTTAACTGGACACAAAGGATTCATGTAGCCGACCCCACATAGTGGGTTAAAGGCTTGTTGTTGTTGTTATTTTTGTTTTCCAAAATAATCGAATTCAATATAACCATTCACCGTGTGGAGCAGAGTAATAATAGTAATGCAGCTATCAAAAGATTTAAATAATAATATTGAGAAAGTAAATAAATTGAAATTTCATATAAACTTTATTTCACATTACATAATGTAATAGAGTTTCCCCTTCTTTCAAATAAAATCCAATATTCTGACCACTTTCAACAGATAGATTTCTTCCTCTTCAGACAAAATCCAAGATTCTTGCCCCTTATAACTCTCAACAAACAGATTTTCAATGCGTTCCATATTCCCCACTTCAAACAAAATCTAAAGAATTCTGACCTCTTAAATCTCCCAACAGGCTTATTTCACATTAAAACTCATAATTCACAAGGTTGTGAAAATCAGACTAGACATCGACCCGAATGAATAAAAGGTTCAAGATTTAATGATTCGATCGGGGTTGAACTGGATGATGTAATAAATATTAAAATTATTTAAATAAAGTCTAAATAATATAATAATGTTGAAATAATTATATAATCATATAATTGTGTGACTAAAAATAAATACAATTCATGCATAGTAAATTTTATAATTTTAAATGTAAATATTTTTCATTTTTAAATTTAATTTTTAATTTAAATTTAATTTACATATAATTATATAATTTAATATAAATTATTATTAATTTATGTTAAATATTTAGATATAAAATATATATAACAAATTATATATATAATTAAATATATAAAAATTAATGATATATAAATATATAATATATATATATATATATATATATATATATATATATATATATATATATATATATATATATATATATAATTAAATATTTCTCAACTTAAAAAAAATAAATATTAATCATATTATAAGAATTAATCAAAAACTATTTAAAAAATATTTGTTGTAACTTAAGCATGAAAACTTTCAACATAATCATCTTGTCTCATGTTGCTTGCAAAGTTTTACTTTGTATAGTTTATATAGTTTTTTGTTTTTGTATATAGTAGCAACTCACATGGAGTGTGTGTCATGTGAAAATGTGGAATTCTATTCTTCAGTAATTCTTAATTATATGTATTTAATATTTATTTAAAAGTTTTAATGTATAATATTTATATTACTTTATTAAGTTTAATATTATATTTTAATATTGAATTAATTTATTTAATTATTTAAAAAACACTTAGACCAACCGGTTTAAAAAAAAATCGGGACCAGCTCAACAGTTTACCAGTTGAACAAGTGGTTTATGCCAGTTTGACTCGATTTGATGTAAAGTTGGTTCTTAAGTTAGATCAGACCGGCCATTTGACAGAATTGATGGAAAGTTGGTTCTTAAGTGAGAAGAAAGAAGCGTGTCTTACGCTTACAAAGAGTCTAAAGCATAGGGACAACACTACTGTTCCCTTTCCAGTAGACAAGATTGACGCTCTATTACAATTTTCAAAAACTGTTCCAAGTGAGAGAGGTAAAGAAATTTTTTTTTTTTTTGAAGAAAGCAATAAGCATAACTATTAAAGAAAAGAAAAAAAAAAGGAATAAAAAACCCCACCTAAGTACATGCTAAAGATTCCTCCTTTAAAATGTTAACAAATGAAGGAGGAATCTTATCAGTAGAAATGTCTTCCAAAAAAAAAAAAAAAAAAATAGAAAAAACATCATAGTTAGCACAAAGGTCAGCTAACTTATTACAGTCTCTTTTCACACAATTGAAAATAACAAAAATAAAGCTATCAATCAAAGAAAATTTATTCATACCTTTGACTCCTTTCTTTGTATTTTTGTGAATGAATTTGATAATATTGACATTATCACTTTCAATGATTTTACCTTTATAACCATGCATCCGATCTTTGAAAACTTCTTTAACAGAGGTAATAGCTAGTAATTCCAAGTGAGTGATATCCCAATGCCTTTCGGGTCTTCCATAAGCTGCTATGAGTCTTCCTTTGTGATCCCTTATTACACCTCCAATTCCTCCTTTATAAGAAGGATATAAAGCTGCATCTACATTCACCTTGATCCAATTGGGTGGAGGAGAGTACCAACGATCTTCAAACAGCAAACGCTGATTAGTACCCAACCAGCCCAAATTGATGAAGTTAGGAGTATTAAAAACTCCTACAAAACTAACTGCTTCAGCAGCTATACAAATCGAACTCCTTTCTTTTTTCCCATGAACCAGCTAATTTCTCTCCTTCCAATTAAGATATACAACATTACACCATAAGCTAGAAGTGAAAGAATTTTGTCTCACAAGCCAATCAAACAGCTCTTTCTTAGAATTGAATATCGGAATATAGAAGCCCCATATATTCAGAGTCTTAATAACTTCAATCATTTTTGTACATCTGCATGTTAGATGAAAAATATTCTCTTCTTCATAACAGCCTCTAGGCTTCTGGATGATAAAAAAGAGTTAGTTGGCAATGCATTATTAAACATTCTCCAGCAGAAATTCTCCACTCTAGCATTAAGTTTGGACTTTTTAAGCCAATTCCATAAAATGTTATCAGAATAAGGAGAATAATTAACTCCAACTGCCAAAGAAGTGATAGTTCTACTCGATTCCATGAGGATAAGATCAAAATGATCTTCAGCAAGCTCTGTTTTTATTTCAGTTTTACAGATAAGTTGAACCAGTTCATTACCAAAAAACTTTTGAAGTTCAAACAAATTCCAATGACTTCCAGATATAAAGGTTTCAACCATTAAAACCCCATCCATTTCATCTATGTTATTAACAAAAGTCGGCCATCTGTTAAGACATTTATCTAAAATCCATGTATCTTCAAATACATCAATTGAATGTCCATTAGCAATATCCCATCTCACGATTTTCTGCAAGAATTTGCTCCCGTCTTTAATTATTTTCCAAGCTGAAGAATTGGACTTATTTCTGTTCACAACCTTCCAACAAGATCCATATCTAGGAAATAAAGTTTTATGCAATAAGGAATCTTCATCTTTCATGTATTTCCAGGCAATTTTGGCCCTTAAAGGACCCATTTTATATGAACACGACTGCAGACCTCTGCCTCCTGATCAATAGGCTCACAGAGTTTATTCCAGCTTATATAGTGTAAGCCGTGTCCCTCATTGGACTTATCCCAAATAAAATTTTTGCAGTATTTTTCAATCTCACCTAGCATAGCCTTAGGAACCAAAGAAATCGTGGAATGAAAAGAAGGAAGAGCAAGAATGACAGCTTTAACCAGAGTTAATTTACCGGCCAGAGAAATAAACTTTAAACCCCAACTATTCAGCTTCTTTAAAACCTTGTCTAATAAGAATTGGAAATCCCTCCTTGAAAGCCTCCTTAAAGCCAGTTTAGAACCCAGATAATTAAGCTCCTTAACTTCATTATAACCCAGGATCCTTTTAATCTTCCCTTTCTTTCGGTTGTTGACTACTTTACCAAATAATATCCCAGACTTGTTAGAATTAACATTTTGGCCAGTCCATTCACAATACATGCTAACAATTTTTTAATAGCTTTCACATTTTTAATTTTAGCTTCAGCAAAGAATATGATATCATCCGCATATAATAAATGAGAAATTCTTGGACCATTCTTGCTAACCCGAATACCAATTCATCCTTCTCCTTAATAATGCCATTTTTAAGAAGCTGTGAACAAAGTATTAAAAAGATATGGTGACAAGGGACAACCTTGTTTGAACCCACTCCTAGCTTTGATCCAACTATAAGGATTCCCATTGATTAAGATAGAGAAAGATGGATTTTGAACACATTCCATGATTAATTTTGAAAAGAATTCAGGAAAGCCAAAATAAGAGAGAACCTTTTGAAGAGTTGGCCACCCCATAGAATCATAAGCCTGTTCCATGTCTAATTAAATAGACACCGGACCTTTAGAAGTTGTAGAAATTCTAAATTTGTGGAGGAGTTCTTGAGCAATTAACACATGGTCTTGAAGAGATCTTCCCTTAGCAAAAGTAGCCTGCTCTACAGTGATGAGTTTCGGAATGATACCTTTCATTCTATTCAGAAGAACCTTCGAAGCAATCTTGTAAACTGTGTTACAAAGGCTAATAGGCCTATAATTGTGAGCATAATGCGGATTATTGATTTTGGGAATGAGAACTATAAAAGTTCTTTTCCAATTAACATCCATATCAGCTGTTTGAAAAAAATAATTTAAAGCTTCCCAGAATTCAGATTTGATTAAAGACCAATAGCATTTAATAAATGAATAAAATATCCCATCCTCACCAGGAGAAGTGAAGCCCGAAGTTTCACTTACAGCTTTTTCAACTTCTTCTTTCATGAATTTGCTGTTTAAATAATTCCTATCTTCCTCTTCCAGAATTTGATGATTCTCCGGCCAACCTTCAAGCAAACATCTTCTATCACGCCATTTATCTTTAAAAAATTGAATTAACACATCTTCAATTTGCTTTTTCTCCTCTACTATGATTCCATTGCTATCTTTAATACAATGGATGAAGTTGGTATTCTTTCTAGCACTAGCCATTGAGTGAAAAAACTTTGAGTTTTGATCACCTTCCCCAATCCATTTAACTTTAGATCTTTGCCTCTACCAAATGTTTAAACAAGCTAAAGTACAATTAAGCTCATTGATTTTAAATTTCAGCAAAAAATACTCATCTTGAGAAAGCCCACCGTCTTCAGCTTCCTTGATTTGAAGTTTTAAAATTTCATCTTTAAGCAAGTCTTTTTGAAGATTCAAATCTTTAAGTTTAGCCTTACTCCAAAAGAATAAGGATTTGAGAGATCTCTTCAATTTGAAATTGAGAATTAGCTGCAGTTCCACTATTTTTCCGTTTCCAAGCTTTCTCCATCACTGCATAAGAAGCCGGGTATGAAGTCCAAACATCCTCAAATTTGAGAGATTTCATACCTCTAGAAGAGAAATCTGAAATTTTGAGAAGAAGTGGACAGTGATCTGAAGCAATCCTGGGGAGATGCTTAACTACTAAATGTTGATTGTAATTCACAGAAATAGAATTGACTAACATTCTGTCTAATCTTTCCATAATTCGATCAACCCCATTTTTGTTGTTACTCCAAGTTAGCCTATGACCAACAAATCCTAGCTCATGAAGATCATTTGTGGTCATGAATGACTTCATCTCTTTAGGACCCAAAGAGAATGAAAACCTCCTTCCTCCCATCTTGTCTTCTTTAGATAAAAGACAATTAAAGTCTCCACCAATCACCATAGGCCAATCATTTGTAATATAAGGTTCCAACCCATTCCAAAGAGATCTCCTATAGTAAACATCTTTGCTTCCATAGATAGTGGCTATCCTCCATTTCCCTTTATTGAGAATATCTAAATCTCCAATTATGAATTGAGAAGAAGAATCAATTTTGCTGAATTTAGCCAACTTCCTCCTCCAAAGCACTAGAATACCACCAGATAACCCAGCCGAAGGAATATAACTGAAATCCCAGTCAAATCCAATCAGTAACTCCACATCTTTAATATCAATAGAAACCAATTTAGTTTCTAACAGCCCAATAAATAAAACATTTTGATCTTTTACTACCTCCTTGAGGTAGAGAGAAGACTTCTTTTTTTTAGCTCCTCTACAATTCCAAATCAAAATGGAATTCATTGATGGATTAGGGGGGGAGATTTCCCCTCCTCCTTAAAATTACCATATGTTTTCCTGTTTCTAGTCTTAAAATTGATTGGACCTAATCCTTTCAACTGTTTCATGCCTTTCTTTTTGAAGGTTGAAGAACTGTCTTAAGTTAATTTGATTATTTCCTTATCAGGATCATTAGCTCCCAGCAAAATCTTCTGGATAGTATTTCCCTCCAAACATTGAGTTCCTGGAGTGTCATTTCCAATCAAAATATCCCCTTCTTCAACCAAAGTTCCCAAGGCATCAAATTTGTTTTTGAGAGCAGGAATTCTATTAGAAATTCCTGCATCAGCCATTTCTTCCTTATCCTGACTGATCATTTCAGCAATGCTCCAAATTCCTTCAGAATGCATATCATCCTTCCCACCTTTAGCAATATGAATCTGAATATTATCCTCAGTCGTAATTTCCTTCAGCAAATTTAAATCAGCACCAGCTTCAATACTGTTATTTATAACAACATTTGTTTCTCCCTCCAAATTAGATTTACATAGTCTGACTTCACCTTTATTATCTGCTGTTTTCATGGCCTTCTTTTTTTTGTACTCCACATGAATCCATGGCCCATACAACTCTTTATTAACTTCAATGTTTGTATCCACCACATGAGATTTGGAAGTCAGGTCTGAAGCTTTATCAACTTTTCTGAACAAATCTTCTACTCCTGACTTGTTCATAACAGGAAATAATTTTTTCAAACAGTCCTCCTTTAGGTGACCCAGCTTACCACATTTAAAGCAAAATGTAGATAATCTTTCATATTCTATATTTTGATAGAATTCCCTAATTCTCCTTCCACCCAAACTCCCAAAGGAAGTTTTTCATCTAGCTTGACTCTCACACAAACTCTTGCAAATTCTCTACGACTCCATTGGAACATGTTTCCATCCAACAAATAAGGAGTGCCCACCATGGAAGCAATTCTACACACATTAACTTCGTCCCAACTATGAAGATGAAGATTGGGCATACGAATCCAAATTGGTGCAATAAGCCCTTTGAAAGACGTAGGAGAGAAAGAAGTTGTCCATCTATCCATACCTACTATGTTGCCATTGACATACCATGGACCGGAAGCAATGATTTTCTCCAAAACTTTCTGTTCTTCGAAAGCACAGAGCACCCAGCCTAACCCCAATTGGGTTAAATGAAACTTTCCCATTCTTGACCATTGCTTCCTTTACTCAATGCTAATAATATTAAAAAGAACATTATTACTGAAGACCTTAATAACCAGAGCCTTCTTAAGTCTGTTTGAATTTTCTTTTTCTTTCTCAGCATGAAGCTTAACAACACCGTCTTCTTTCAGGAAATTTTCACCAAAATTTAAATCTGAAACTTTGATATTAGCCTTCTTTTTCCAAACATTCAAATCAGAATTAAAAATTAAGTTTTTGGGATGATCCATAATTCCATTTTCATTACTGCAGTTCCCAAGTACTCCCTCTTCACAAACTCGAACCTTGAGAATATCTGAATTAAGGAGATTAGCTTCAAAGGTTTCTTTAACATTATCATAAACTTTTGTTCTTGTAATACCAAGATCTTCAGAATTCTAGGAATCAAGCATAGTTCCGTTTCCAAATGACTCCTTAATTATTTACCCATTTTTACAAGAAGTTGGCGTGCCATTATCAGAATTGAGAGAATTTCTCAAATTAAGGATCTAGTCCGAAAAATTGTTATTCAAAGCCTTTGAATTACAATTTCCGTCCATCAAGATTTCTTTCCCCTTACCAATACAATCAAGACTCTTCTTCTTAACCAATAATCCTCCTTCCTTGATAAAAAGAGGACGTTCCTTATTGAACCAGAATTGTCCTTCTTTTTTCCAAACCAGTGTCTCCAAAAGCTGGAGGAGACGAATCAGTATGACGTAAAACCTTACGAGAAGATGGAGGAGGAGGATGATAGAGGATGACTGGAGCACCAGTTGCCGCAGTACGGCGATCCTCCATCGCCACCAACGATCGGCGGAACAACCACGAAACAGGAATTCAAAATTTCCCCAGACGTTCTCTCTCTAGCTGAAATAAGAGTGTTTTTTAGTTTTTTAGTTTTAACAGCACCTCTAGATGGGTCTCTTTTAGTTTTTCCATGATTAATTGATTTCATACTTCCAGAAATGAATCCTAGCAATCAAAAACACTTTAGAAGAGCTAGAAGGAGGAGGAAGGCTAAGTCTAGAGTCTCCAAAATAGTGGATGATCATGCAAACCCTGTGAGAGTTGCTTAGCATTGTTTTACAAGTTTGGATCATAATCGAAAAGGTAGTTTTCTCCCAACATCAAGCCCTAGCAAAGAGCCTTTTTCTGCTTCATTTGAAACTGATGGAAGTTATGAGATCCCTTCATCTGAAAAAGTAAGTTCATACTTGGTATACATGACTTGCAGTGAATAATCTTATGTTGGCATCTCTATTGGTGCAGTTTATAGGATAACAAAGTCAACCATTTGGTATAGATTGCTAATTTGCTGCTTCAGGTGGATTCAGCTCTGGATGATAAAAAAATCACAAAGACAAGGCATTATAGAAGGTCCAGAAAGAGAGGGAAGGGTGGTCACTATGATGCACAACACATGACACACTCTTTGCTTCAACCACAATCATATTTTAGCTCAAACCATTCATCTGCCATACGAATACCAGAAAGAGGAAATTATTCAGAGAAAGCTGATGGCATTTGATTTCCTGCAGCTAATAAATTGGTGTTATCAATTGAAAAAGAAAAATATTCTTTGATTAATGCTACATTTGATGACTCTAAAAACGTTTGTATTCCATTTGAGGTCAATACTGATTCTCTTGATTGTTCTTATATTGGAAAACATGGAAAGAAAATCAACATGGCAAGAAGGCAGCATATGAAGTGCTTGAGACATAATGTTCATAAAAATCACAAAGCATCTTTACATTATTTAAACTAGCAGTGTCTGCTCTGTGATTTTTATGAACATCATTTCTCAAGCACTTCATATCCTGCCTTCTTGCCATGTTGATTTTCTTTCCATGTTTTCCAATATCAGAACAATTAGGAGAATCCGTATTGACCTCAGATGGAATACAAACGTTTTTAGAGTCATCAAATGTAGCATTTATCAAAGAATATTTTTCTTTTTCAGCTGATAACACCAATTTATTAGCTGCAGGCAATCGAATGCCATCATCATTCTCTGAATAATTTCCTCTTTCTAGTATTCGTATGGCAGATGAATGGTTTGAGCTGAAATATGATTGAGGTTGAAGCAAAGAGTGTGCCATGTGTTGTGCATCACAGTGACCACCCTTCCCTCTCTTTCTGGACCTTCTATAATGCCTTATCTTTGTGATTTTTTTATCATCCAAAGCTGAATCCACCTGAAACAGCAAATTAGCAATCTATACCAAATGGTTGACTTTGTTATCTTATAAACTACACCGATAGAGATGCCAACATAAGATTATTCTTTGAAAGTCATGTATACCAAGTATGAACTTACTTTTTCAGATGAAAGGATCTCACAACTTCCAACAGCTTCAAATGAAGAAGAAAAAGGCTCTTTGCTAGGGCTTGATGTTGGGAGAAAACTAGCTTTTCGATTCTGTTCCAAAATTGTAAAACAATGATGAGAAACTCTCAGAGGGGCAGCATGATCATCCACTATTTGGAGACTCTAGACTTAGCCTTCCTCCTCCTTCCGGCTCTTCTAAAGTGTTTTTGATTGCTAGGATTCATTTCTGGAAGTATGAAATCAATTAATCATGGAAAAACTAAAAGAGACCAATCTAGACGTGCTGTTAAATTCTTTACCTCTCTCACTTGGAACGGTTTTTGAAAATTGTAATGGAGCGCCAATCTTGTCTACTGGAAAGGGAATAGTAGTGTTGCTCCTATGCTTTAGACTCTTTGTAAGCGGAAAGACACGCTTCTTTCTTCTCACTTCTTTTTCTACTTGCCCTGGTTCAGAATATGAGAATATTGATGCAAAAGATAAGTTATCTCCTCTGTTTTTGAGCTTTAGGCCCTTGAGATTAATCAATTGGGTGAAGCAAAACAAAACTGAAAAAAATGCTGAGTGATCAAAATATTACTTTAAATTTGCATTTTTACTTTTAATTTTGGTAAGCAATCATGCAGTAGTCAAAATTTATGACACTCAATGTTTTTATTATTCCTATACATAGTAGAAATTGTTAGAATTTACAACTTCATTTTTAAAAATCATATTCAAAATAACTATGCACATCATATTTATTTTCAATTAAATATGATTTTAATGTAATTAATTAAATAATCCATGTTTCATTATATTTTGTGAAATTTACTACCTTATGTGTTTTAGGCTTGATTAATTAAATGGGCATTATATGTAAACAATATATGCATCCAAGATACACAAATCATGAACAACTTAATAAATCATTGACATGAACTACTTCTAGGTCAATAATCTTCCACATACTGTTGGACGAGGAACAACCACCTCCAGCCCTTTGACTTCAAGTTTCAATCATCATTGACATGAACCACTTCTAGGTCAATAATCTTCATCTCCACCATCATCTTTAACCATGACACTATCTCGCAATCGAATAGATTGCGCAATACAAGATCAATTTATCATATCATCTCCAAAAATCTCGCCCTCAATACATCCCTTCTTTTGTTTTGAAACCTATCATGCAACCAAAGAGCTAACCTTTCCAACTCCTTCAAATCATGATGTTGCACTAAAGCTAATGAAATTGAAGTAGCACAACTCAAAGTTCAACCCTACAACACAGATAGTCCATCAACTTTTTCCTACTTCAACGTTCTCAGTTCTATGCAGCTAACATTCTAAACCTCCATTACTATATATATAATCTTTTATAAGCATCTCAAATAACCAATACAACATAATGATCAAGGAAAATGGTAGAGGAGGCACAATCAAGGTCTGCGAATGTGCAAAATTCTGAAATTAATATCCAATGTAATTAGAAAACATGGAAATCGAATTTCCTATTCCAATGCTTAACCAAGCCCTATAACAATGCATCTAGAACTCTGTCCGACACGCGCATAGAAACAAAATCCAAAAACAACACGTTCAAAACGCCTAATTTCAACGAAATTCTTTGTTCATTCAAACGAGAAAAAATCAAAACAAATTATTAAAAAAAAGTTAAGCCGAAGTTCAAAAACGATGATTAACTTCCTATCACCGCCATTTCCTATAAGTTGTCAGCAAGTAAGCGAGCACAGTTAATTAGGGTTTTTCCGATATAACCGAGAGTATACCTTCTCTGAAAGACATCAACTTTCTCCGCTTCCCCATAATTCCGCTTCGAGCTTTCGGCCTACTTACGAAACTTGATTCAATATATATCGCTATATATATTTTCCGCAGTATGGGTCAACCCGATTCACCCACCTTCAACTCTTCCGACCAGAATCCAATCTTTTAGAGAAATGGGTCGTAAATCTGAACTCGACTCAGACCGCTATTAACCCGACCTGATCTGACACAACCTGCCGATCCATTTAGATTTGAAATGATAATATTTACAAAGAAAATCAGCATTATTTTGCAAAAAAACTCTAATTCAAATAAATATTTTACTATTATTTTTGAAACATAAAGAACTTTTCGATAATTTAAATGTTAAATTGAATGTTTTAACCGATTTAAATACTGTTAGAAATTACAACAATTTAAAAATATTAATATACTAGGGGGTGTAAGAGAATAAGCTTGATTAATTAATCAAATTCTAGTACAAGCATATTCTCAAGCTTTATTCTACAAGTTTGAGTAGACTCACGAACCGACTCATTTATTATGAAAGGAAAAAATATATATAATTTAAGTAATTGCTACAATAAAATGATAAAAACAATTAAATAATATTAAATAATAATAATAATTAATAATCACTTAATATAAATATGAGATATATAATTGTTAAACACTTTTAACAATTTTATATTTAAAATTTTGCATCATTATATATATAAATTTTTTAATCACCCACTAATTTTAAGTTAAGGTTGACAGTCCTAAAGTGGGTTTCATGCCTACTTACACCTAAATTTGCTCTTAAATCATCTCCAACCGAACTGCATATGATGATATGCTGTTCACTATTCGCTCCATTCTCGTATATCAAAATTCGGGAGGTGAATAGTGCATCACCAATTTTTTGTGTTAATAATAAATATAAAAAAATGAGAAATAATATATATGAAATATTCTTTTAAAAAAATAGAGTTAGATTGAAAATAAATTACTGTATTTTGGGATGTTATTGTATTTTGGAGTGGAAAGTGAGTTTTTCGGTTGAGATGCCCTTAGTTTAGGGTTAACTTTAAGGTTTACAAATAATATATAAGATTTATCATGATTAGCTTTTGCTTAATTAAGTTATCAAAAAATGGTAAGTACTTATTAAGAGGATTTATAATACTTGGTTTGGGATGATCAAGCAAAGAAGATCATTAACATCCATTAAGTGATTAATAGTTATACAAAGAAAAAAAAATGGCTAAAATTTCCTAGCTAAACATTTTTCAATCATATAGTAGGAAATGGATGAAAGCATTATTGGATGACAGTCACCGCCGCCACACTCATTGCTGCTGCTTGCTTTCCTCCACTGGTCACTACATCGGCAACCCACCAGGCCGTTGCTACCTAATGTTAGTCGCTTTCGCTGTCCATCTGCTGTCATGAATGCATCATAACTCAAAAATGTTAATTCTATTTTACAAGAAATTAAATATTCAAATTATTTTAAAAAAAAAATGTTTTACTTTGCATCTTATTTTTAAATACATCAAATTTTCAAATACTTGCCTAAACAACCCTAGAAGAGATGGGTTGTCTATGGAAGGCACTTCAAAGCTTTCAGCTCTTCAAAAGCCACTTTCATAATTTTACATTTGACATATTTCAAGAGGAGAAAAAAAAGATAAATTTTTGCAGATAAGACCAAGATTTTCCACATTTACAAAACTAAAATCTATAATTTAAAAAATAAGTTATTAAATTCATGTATTTATGCATAGCACTATCAACTAAGATAAAAATTAATAAAAATGAAAAATATGGGTTAAAAATGTCTTATGCTACCTAAAATTCAAATGATTTCATTACAAATGAAAATATTTGGGTGTTAATTTTATAAATATGTTAAAATTTGGGTGTTTGTATGTAATTAATTGCCAACAAAAAATAGCAGCATTTTGGTACAAATAATGTTATAACCATCAATAAACTATTGTACTAAGACTAAGAAGGAAAAAACCAAGGAGAAATGTGATCTAAATTTAATCAATAAAATTTATAATCATTAAATTTATTTTGAAATAAATAAAAAAATATAAAATTAATCAATCAAAATTTATATTATAATCATATTAAAATAATTATGATGATTATAAAACTCTATTCACTTAAAATTTGAATAAAATATCTAATATCCTAACACATTTTTTCTTCAAAAATGTCACCAACTTTTAGGCTTCATTTGGAATGACTTTCGTGCTTTCTAAAGCAGCTTTTTAGTACCAAAAATTTTGTATAGTTCAAAAAATTTTTGTACTAAAACACTGCTTTAGAAAATATAAAGAAAATTATCCCAAATGAAGCCCTAATCTTTAAAACTAGTAAAAAAATTCTAGTTCAAAAAATTTTTATACTAAAAAATGAAACTCTAATCTTAAAAAAAAAACGAAGAAATTGATTGCACATCAAAAGTACTTAAGGTATGCAAATCAGTAATTAATTCATTGAATGATATGTATGATATTTGATCTCAGCAGTCATGCAGATTGCATATCTCACAAAAATAAAATAAAAATAGGCATGCTGCACCTGAACTTGAAGAGCTCATTCAATGCAAACATTTATAGATAAAAAAAAAACTGGTTTAACACATCACAGATCACACCCTATGAGCCTAACTAAAACTAAAAACAAGCATAGATTCTAGAAAGTTCCAGAAAGTTCAAGTGTACATAGAATCACCTATCCACTGAAGTTTTAAGGATGGGTCCAGGAGCAGATCTTTCTTTTACCATTTCTGAAGACATCTTTACATTGTTGACAACAGCCAGCAGCTCCTAATCACAACACCATGAATCAATCAAGAACAGTTGCAGCTACAAAAAGTTTCAAACTCTTATCCTTTCTAAAGTTCACCTTGCAAAATAGGGAAGATAGCTGTGTATGAAACTCAAAAATTCACTCAATCATCAGCTTAAAATAAAAAATGAACTGTTTTCAAGTCAAAAATGTCTTGGGCTTCGTTTGGGACAGCTTACTTACTACTTTTAAAAGCAACTTTTTAGTACAAAAATTTTCTTTTTCAAAAAATTTTTATACTAAAAAGTTGCTTTAAAAAACAGTAAAAAAACTGCCCCCAAACGAAACCATAGTTTGATAAAACTTGAAATTAATTCTATATAAGATGATCAATTGTTTAAAAGATTTATATAAATTATAAAAATATTAAGGTTGTCACACATATATCTATGAGAGTACACATAAAAAATAAAAATAAAAATCTATGAGAGTACACATGTGCGCACATATATATATATATATATATAGAGAGAGAGAGAGAGAGAGAGAGAGAGAGAGAGAGAGAGAGAGAGAGAGTAAAAAGAAGGCATTTTACTCAAATTAGCTCAAAAGTAGACTCCAATATGATATTTTTTTAGCCTCCTCCAACACTAATGTACAAGTCAAATTCAGTAGTTCACGGCAAGGCAAATGCACCGTATCAGAATCTTTACTATCGTCTAAGCAGATGAGCATTGCACCTAAGGGTCTGCAGGTAGTTTTTTAGCAGATTTCATGAAGATTCCTCCAAACAAACAATTTAGAAATGCAGCTTTCAACAAATTGAAGGATAATCTTGCATAATCACATATTAAAAAGTTCATCATTTAGATTCAAATCTTGTAAGGGATCCTACTTCGTAAAAACAGCAGGTTTACAGGAAAAGAAGTGACCACTGTAAATATAGAAAAAGCTTATTGGTCGTGGCATCATGAACAGGCAAGTTAGTCCAGTCCCAAATCAAATGAGGATCATAATCCATATGAGTAGAATAAACTCCTTTTAAGTAAACATTCAAAATGAACTTTTTAACTTGAAATTTTACGATGTGAAACGCAACAGGCTACCTAGAAGGAAAAAATTTTGGGTCAGAATATTCTAACACGGATTTGATCAAAATGAGCATCATACCTTCAGATCTGCTCAAAACGAGTACATTCGAGTAAATATGATATAGTTATAAAAAACTCCTCCTAGCCAAATTTAGATTAAAAAACCCTAAACCAAATATTTTTCCACAAAAGATAGTTTTCATATTGTCGCATATGATTAGTATGATTAGGCAATCTAAATTGAACAGGCTGGTCGAAGGAGGACCTGGAAACTGCATCACAGCAGGAAAATCAGGAAAAATGCAAAATAAATAATTGCTTTCTAAGATAAAGAGATATCTTACAGTAGAATGTGTAAAGGTGATGATTTATCAAATACGTCATTAAAAAGAAAGGCAACTGCGGAACTAAAAAGATAGGCCAGATACATACATGCAGATTGTTATTTCGTACTGCCATATACAAATCTGGTCAGCTAAAACACCCAATGTGGAAAAGCTGCTGCGAAATAGATTCAGTTAAGGAGAACAAACTTCATGGCAAGGTTTTGCTACCTTTCTCAAAATCAGATTTCATGCTGCAGCAGATCTAAATGAATGGCAGATAAGGATCATCAGTGAGGAATCTAGATTGGTTGAGCAGTAACATTAACTGCCTTAGTTCACATCTTGACATATTTGTCAACATAGCCCTGCAACAATGGAAAGAGGATTGCACATTAAAACTAGATAACTCAAATTATATACATACATGCACACACACATACACAAAACAAGCAAAATAACATTTATCATAAGCATCACAAAGTAACTTCCTTGAGAAAATGGAATAACATGATATAAAGGATTTATTATTTTGTGCGGAGTCCGGATGTGTTCGGATACCAATAAAAAAGCGTCATGTCACCCCAAAAATGTACCACGCTCGGTACCGAGCGTAACCGGATGGTTCTCCCGTCCGGTGTCCGCACAGAATAATCTCTCAATATAAAGACATCAGAAGTATATCTGGGAAGATACGTTATCCAGAGGTGGGAGGCGCATACCATCACCAGCTTAGTCAATTTGCGTTGAGATGAATCCACATACTGATTGATCTTTACTTGTGACTTGGGTATATGATGACTTGGTACTGCTCCAGCCACCTTATCAACAGTTTTCTTCACGATGGTCTTAAATGCCTCTTTGCTTAGATTCCCCTGACGCCAAGAGGGCTTGAGCACTTCCTTCGCAAAATCTGCAAGGGCAATCTTGAAAAGCCTCATTGACCTCGAATCTCTATTCTTTTTACTTTTACTAGGTGACCGGACCTGATTGATCTCAATCTCACCCACATTTGTTTCACCCTCATCAAAATGAATTCCTGGACTCCAATCTTTATCGAGAAGCTGAGGGCTCTCATTCTCAACGCCACCAGCATCTGCATCTGTTGCTACCTCACCCAATTCATCAACTTCAGCCTTCAGCTCAGTAACTGATCCCCTTCTACGCTTCTTACTCCCAAACTTGGCAGGCTTGTGCAGGTTCAATTTTGATGCACTGCCTGTGTCATTGATCCCTGAATTCTGTTCCTCAACACGCATCTTCGATGTGTCGGAAGATTGTTCAATGCTATCAAAGAGAGGATCATATGGAGCACCAGCCACTGGTTCCCGAACCAACTGCGTTTTCGAATCCGGTGTCACTTCTGCAAAAGATTCATGTGGGTAACTCCCAATTTTTGGCGGAAACTGCTCAGCCAATCTCCTTGTACTGCTGGGGGATGGTCTCATCCCAAAGCCAATACCGACAATGGGAACATTATCCGCACTGAGTGCAGAATCAAATCTTCTGATCTCTGGGCCAGGAATGCCAGGGCTTCTAAGTGGATGTTCAAAGATGGAAGCATATGGGTTGAAACGTTCCCTGGTAGGAAATATAGGTAAACCAGCATCAGAGGGCTGTGGTTGGAAGTAGTTATCCGGGTATCTCTGTATAGAAGGATTCATAGAGCCTGCTGTGCCAAACCTTGCAGGTAAATTAGCAGCTGCAGGGTGGGTTGCTTGGTTATAAAGTGATGGTTGATGAGAATGATGAACATCTCTTATGCGTGGCATAGAAATTTCTTCTCCTTGGAAGGGCCTTAGCAAAGGCAAAGAACTAGAGGGGTTGAGCCCCTGGTTCTGTACTTGAATCATACCTTGTTCATTTGGAAAAGGTTGAGGTCGTGGAGGATGGCCGGATGACATTGAATAGAAAGACGGGGGATAAAAGTCGGATGGTCGTGAACCAGGAATCTCTCCAGATGGATAGGGCCTGACAGAAGGCATGAAAGAATTTCTCGGTGGCATTGCATTAGGCTGGTGCATATGGGTGGGTTCAGAAGAAGGAAAAGGTGGCCTGCTCAGCAATGTAAACATATTTTGAGGTGTTGTGGGGTTTAGATCAGACCATGTAAGGTTTGGTTGAAGTGCATTATTAGGAAGAAAATTGCTAGGCAAAGGAGGTGGCGGGGGATAAAGCATATGAGATTGTGGTAGCTGGGATTGGTAGCTAATTGGCGGCATGACATTTTCTTTAAAATGCTGTGAAGAAAATGGACCATTCAAATTATCATTAAGAATGTGCATTGGGCGCTGTCCCTGTGGTACAGGAGGAAATGGTTGAGGGGGCTGAAAGTTTGCTCCAGATGTCAAAAAGTGCGGTGAAGATTCTTCATGGAGAGGTTGAACCGGTGGTTTTGTTGGGGTAACATTTTGCGAGTGTGTAGGAGTGGCATTATTTTGGCCTGTTGTTGCCTCCGCTGCAATATTTTCACCCACATTCATCTGACATGTTAAGGGCTGAATAGAATCATTTGCAGAGTGACTTGTTTGAACAGGTAAGGGATGCGACGCAGAAGATGCCAATGCATGAGCATGCTCACTAGACTTTTCAGCTTCTGAGATATTGACTTGAGTGGTGAGCTGAGAAGGTTGAAACGAAACAGCTTCACCTGAGCTAGGCTGTTCAAAAATAGCATGGTCAACTTGTTTGGATTCAGAGGATTCCATTTGCAGCTTAGTGCTCTCGCCCTCAAGAGAGAGAAGGATGCGCTCAACGGGCGGTTCCAGCTCCCTACTGCCATTCATTTCCTGAGATACCTGGTTTGCAGCATCCTCGGTTTCTGATGTTGGCGCTAATTCATCCTTTCCATCTGATAACTTCAGAACAGCAGTCCCAATTCCAGTATCATACTGCTCCTTGTAAACATGTTTCTCATAATCTCTTGCCTCAATTAATTTGTTGCTCTTTTCAGCTTGCAATTCAGGAGTACCAGCATTATCATTACGGCTAATACTCGACAAGGATGCATCATCGGAACTATCAAGATATCGATGCTTTCGTGGATCTTGATAGCGTCTTGGCATGTACGGCTGTAGTCTGAAATCACGATGGAGGAACCGACAAGATGCTCCACGAAAACATCTGCCACGATTGAAGTTCAAACATTCAGGAAGCTGGTCTCGACCGCGCCTTGCAGACATATTAGTCCTGAATGATGGGGGAGACTTGCTTCTCCCTCTTTTGGGGGACCAGCTGAAAAAGGCATGCAAACGGCTAATTATAGTAATTACCACACCTATCATTAACTATCTCCCAATCCAAAAGTGAGTTTATAGCAACAAAAGATAAAAACTTCAGCGAGTAATAAAATAATATATATTGAAGGCGATTATATAATAAACATCAGTTAACCTGTGCGAATGACTTCGCGTATCTCTTCTCCTTAGACTGCGGCTCCTACGCTTCCTCCTACCACCCTGTGGTGACCTGCTGAGGCTTCGACTCCTACTCCTACCTCTTTTAATGTGCTTCTTACTATATTGACTCTCATCAGAGTCACTACCACTCACACCTTTTCTTATCAAACGCCCAAATTCGTCTACATCATGTGAAGCCTGCTTCTCCATTAAACTCTCTTTTGATTGAAACTCCAAAGTTTCCTGATCAGCATCCATTTTTCTTCCTTCCAATGCATCATATTCAGGAGAAGGCCTGGATGTTTCTCTTCCATCGTAAGACAAATTTTCAACTGGATGATTATCAGGATCTATGGTTTTGCTCATTGTATCAAAGTGGCTGATGCTGTTCGATGGTGATGATTTGTCTGGAGATCTTCCAGCTCCTTGTGGTATTGAAGGCAAAAGCTCACACAAAGTAGTGTTGTCTACAGATTCAATTGCAACTGCAGCAGAACCTTGACCACCAAAATTTGAACATAACTCAGATAGCCTGTCTTGCTGCAAACTTGAAGTGCCTGTTGTAGGGGCTAGAGAAGCACTAATAGGGTTGAAGTCTTCATCATTATCACTTCTAACATTTTCATCACTTTCATCTGAAGCATAATCCTGTATCAAACGGAAAGGGCTTCCATATTTAAGAAACATCCCTGACGTCTCCTGAGATTTAACATCTTCAGTATTCAACAGAACCTTCCCTTCAATTGAATCTTCAGTAGGGAACCTGCTTGATGCGTGTGTTCTGTCATCTAGGCCAGCAATATCAGGCGAGCCCCTCTCTGGACTAACATCTTCAAAAACTGAGGACTCTTTCTCATCTGAAAATACTCCTCGTTAGTTGTTGAGATAAAAAAAAAGGTTAAATAGTTTCTTCTGCTCTGGTAAGAGAGCATAAATATCTAAAACCGATGCACATTTTACAAGTCAGATATATGAGAAAACCAATATAATCACAAAGGTTCAAAGCATATGACAGTTGCATATAAAAGGATACGCAAGATAGTTGATTTGGCATAACCACCTAGTAAATATCAACGTACACTTAACACGAATCTTCATTAGCCATATCACAACTTTTTTGGGTGTTTATATGCTAGCTTTGAAATATATTCTTTATAGATGACATAATTATAATTAAAGAGACATGCATTAAAATAAGTAAAAAATTAGAACAATAGATGAAATGTTTAGAAGATAAAGGCCTAAAAATTACTAAAATAAAACTAAGTAAATTAGATGAAAACTTGGAGTGGCATCTATGTAAGATAAGGACTGAGAACAGATTTGGGTAGTTTGGATTTGTATAATGAAGGGAAAAAATGCGCCCACCAGACGAGCTGAAAAAATAACATTAGAGGATTATGACTAATGAAAGTGGTAGGGCCTATTAATACAAGGATATCTCTTAAGAAAAAGTTTTTTATTGGAAGAGATTTAAAAGACATGTTGGTAAAGTGGTAGAAAATTATAAAACATTCATGTGGGTTATATGT
Source organism: Dendrobium officinale (assembly GCA_019514585.1). NCBI lineage: Eukaryota > Viridiplantae > Streptophyta > Magnoliopsida > Asparagales > Orchidaceae > Dendrobium > Dendrobium officinale. The sequence continues at coordinate 71,431,116 of CM033688.1, forward strand.
TTGGAGCGACTAATGAAAGTGATAGGGCCATATTAGATTTTGAACTAGCTTATATTTTTATAATTGCTAATATCTTATTTAAGAAAAGAGAGAGTATTTCATCACTTATAAGAACGAACATGATAAAACTCAGATTGATTATTTTATTATAAGAAAAACTATCATTTATATTGCAAAAACTATAAAATTATTTCAAATGAAAGATTATGTATCCAGCATCACTTATTAATTTTGGACTTTAATATGAAATGGTGAAATATAAAAAATAAAATAAAATATTATTACTGGAATTAGATGGGGGCATTTACAAAAAAATGATAATTAAATATTTTTAGAATAAGATTCAAGTTCTCAACATTTGGGTTATTCATGAGGAAGCTAATGTTATATGGGAAAAAAAACGAGTGATATTAAAAATGTTGAAAAGTAAGTAATTTGAAAATAAATAAGAAAAGCTCCAAACAACAAATCTAATTGATGGTGAAATCAAAATGTGCTAGAAAAGATAAAAAAATAAAAAGCTTTGTTATAAAATTTGATTTAGATGTAAAAGCTCAAAAAATCGAGAAATATATAAAGGTGCATGTAGGAAGTCTAAAAAAGTAATTTGCGATGCAAAAAATTTAGCTTTTAGTGATTTATATAATATATTAGATACTTGGAAGAATGAAAGATGTATGTATAAATTTGTCAAGCAAATATATAAGATAAGTAAAGATCTAGTTCATAAAAATGAAGATAAAAAGTACTTTTCTTAGAAAAGGATATTCAACATAGGTGGATGAAATATTTAGATAAGTTTTTCAATGAAGATTGTGAGATTATGATTGACTTTAGTGACCTCAGCACCTTAAATAAAAATAGATATTTTTATTTTTATAGTTGTATTAATAAAATCAAAGTTGGAGAGGCTTTGAAGAAGATGATGTGTGAAAAAGTAGTGGGCCCTGATGATATTCCAATAAAGATGAGCAAATGCTCAGGATATCAAGGAATTTCTAGGCTTACTAAACTTTTTAATATTCTTTTGACGACTAAAAAGAAGCCAAATGAGTGGAGTGTGTTAATTCCTATTTTTAAGAATAAAAGTAACTCGTAAGAGTGTGCAAATTATAGAGGAATTAAGTTAGTGTGACATACATTAAAATTGTGAGAGAGAGTAATTAGGCATAGGTTACGATGTGATACTAATGTTTCTCAAAATCAAAATTGATTTATGTTAGGTAGGTCTACTATGGAAGTTATACATTTGTTGAGTAATTTGACGGAGAAGTATAGAGAGAGTAAGGAGGATCTACATATAATATTTATTGATTTAGAGAAAGCATATGATAAAATTTCAAGAGAAGTGTTTTGGAGAGTTCTAGAAATTAAAAGAGTTAATAATGCTTATATTTAAATCATTGAGGATATGTATATAGGAATTATTATTTGTGTTCAAACATAAGTTGGTTTGACCAAGTATTTTCCTATTTCACTTGAATTACATCAAGGATCAGCTTTAAGAACATATCTTTTTTCTTTGGTCATGGATGTTCTTACAAGATAATTTGCAAGAGTTTATGATAATAATTTTCTTATTGATAAGACTAGAGAGGGAGTTGAAGGAAAACTTGAATTATAAAGGCCAATGTTAGAGTTTAAAGGTTTTAATTTGAGTAGATCTAAAACGGAATACATAGAGTATAATTTTAATAATAATAAATCTAGTGATGGGAAAAATTTATAAAAAGATGGTGAAACCTGCAATGCTTTATGGTGCAGAATATTGACTATTAAAAGAGAAGCATAAAATTAAATTAAGAGTTGCGGAGATGAGAATGCTCAGGTGGATGAGTGGCTTTACACTTATGGATAGAATGTTAAACAAGTAAATACGTAAAAAGGCGGAGAATCTCAACTAGCACATAATTTTAAAGAGAGTCGTCTTAGATGGTTTGGTCACATAAAATGTCGGCCTTTCAATGACCCAATCAGGAGAGTAAATATATTAGATCCTGCTTATGTTAAGAAAGGTAGAGATAGACCTAAAAAGAGTTGGTTAGAATGTATTCAAAATGACCTTTTTCTTATTAGATTTAGGCGAGAATTTGACTCCTAATAGAACACCATGGAGAGAAAAAATTCATGTAACAAATCCCATATAGTGGAATAAAGGTTTGATTTTGTTTTTTTGTTTGTATAGGAAAATCCCTGGTCTCTGCATAAACAGCAGGATCTAACACAAAAGTAGCAAGTCTTTAGAATATACGGAACTATATTGTATATTTTATTTCTTTACATAATAACTACTTTCCAACATGGATAATATTAAACCATTCAAATATTTAAGGACCTAAAAATAGAACTACTAGAAACAAGAAAATAATAACCTAACCGATATACGAAACACAATTGTAGACTCATCTTATAGTTATAGAAAAGTTTTTAAATGGTACCTTCAGCATCCATAAAAGATAAAGTAGGAGAAGATGCCCCACTGGCCACTGGAATCATAGCATGGATTTGCTTTTCTACATTCTCAGATGCATAAGAACCCTCATGAGTAGAAACAGCAGATTCTTCATTCGTATTGCTGATACCTTTACCTATGTCAGCTAGAGTAATGTCATCTAGCCAAAGTAAATGGAAAAAGTAGAAGGTTTAGTTGTTCTCATGGTCAAAAGTACATGGAGATAAGTTTATTTGAAATCAAAAGCTATAATACGTGAATTTTGATGGATTAAACATCCAAACAATATAGGGGGATTCACACACAACACTTAAATATATTTATTTCACATATTTACCAGATAAACTTTACTATTTACTCATATAACACTTAAAACTTCAAACAACAATATGAATACCAACAACCCTAACTTCCATAAACATCGTCGTTGTATCTCCCGTCAATTAACAGAACAATGGATAATAATCATACCCCATAGAATCCCATTCAAATCAGACCCACAATGCATGCTTCCTTCATAGACTCTGCATCATTGCATCATCTACTCTCTAAGACAACTAAGATTGATTGAATTTGAAAAAAAATTGCCAAAATGACAGTCACACCCAATGCTAGAGTTGACCTTGGCCTCGCCCGATCCCCTTTCTTTTCTCCCTTCAAGAAGACATCTCCCAATCAAAACCCCTTTCTTCCAAGAAAAGCACATGGAGCGAAACCTGGCCTTGACGATGATGGAAGTTAGGACAAGCAGCATTTTTTGCATTAAAGTATTATGTGAGTAAATAACAAATTTGGGTGTTAAATATGCAAAATAAATAAATTTATGCGTCATGTAAGTAAATCCCCCAAAACCATATATGCATATAAATATATGTTAAATGAATAATCTTCAAAGCATATATGAAAAAAAAATGACTTTGAATGTCTCTGCATATCACTTTTTCCTACATTACAATTCATTTTTCAGATGCCAGATTACCTTGACAGCAACAATTTAACAAGTGCTAATGAATAAGAAAATTAATAACAATTTATAATGGAAAAGAAACTCCGATGATAACTCTCTATCCTTTTAACTCATTGATATGTGGTTATAGTGATTGGATGCTCCTAATCAATGTTAAATCTTATGTGTCTACGGTAAAGGATAGAATCTATCCATTAACTTACATGAAAACATAAGGGCACATAAAATGACTAAGAATAAAATAGAACAACAAAAGCAAAACCTTTTTTGTTTTAAAAAGAGTAATTAAACGGAAGTAAACACTGATATAGACCCACGTAGTAATGAAAAGCAAAGAATGGTTCAGAAATCCTATAACAGAAAGTCAAGATAAGATAGAACGTGCACAGATAGTCGATATAAGATTGAAGGTCATCAAGATAAACATACTAATTGGCATCAAAACGTTTAAAACCATGTGTTTTTACAAAAACAATATCTAATGAGAAATTATTAGTTATAGACAGTAATAGTAGATGGAATACTCACCAAAGAATTCTTGCCTGAGAAGCCTTCCAAATACCACAAGAAAATTAAAAGCAAAAAAAGGATATATATATATATATATATATATATATATATATATATATATATATATATATATTTCTCATATGTCCTTGTGCAGATTTTCAAGAGGACCAACAAATACTGAAATAAGTACCTCAAATCAACACAAGAAACTATGCCACCCAATTCTGGTCGGCTGTGAAACAGCACAACGCTAGAACAGTAAAAAAGTTTAGATTGTACTATTTTTTTATAACAAAAATAGCACAAACCATAGGATTCAAAGCTGGGTTCTATAAGAAATACAAATTTAGTGGTTCACAATTTAGGTGTACCAAACACCATGTTCCTCACAACATCAGCAAAAAATTGGCATCTTATTGGACTGCAGGCTAAGGGCTGAAAGTTGATGTGCTTAACGTAGTGACATAGGCTTTGTTTGCGGAGGCTTTCTTACTACTTCTTTAAGCATTTTTTTAGTACAAAAATTAATTTTTTTTTACTAGAAAGTTGCTTTAAGAATCAATCAAAAAGCTGTCCCAAACGAAACCATAGTTGCACTGTGTGGACAGAGACTTGAGAAAAGCAAGTGTACATGTGCGTGCAACCAGTATCAACTTGGCATGTATAACATGGCGTGGTGGGGGTTATTGTGGTGTTGTATACTGAATGTTGGGAGATTCACCAAAACTAGAAAAAGCAAGAGATCAGAGAACTTTACTCACCCTCCATCTCCATGTCTGATGTCGCAGGTGAATGTACCCCATCAACACAATCCAAGTTTCCAGATTGGGAAGAATCATCAGCGGTCAAAGTACTTATAGGTAAAACCTTGGGCTTGAGACCCTTAGGAGACTCCATTACCGCAAGATATTTCTTTTTCACCCACTGAAAATATTCATGCCCGATGGCAGCTGCACTGCCAGGTTCACCACCGAACAAGAAGGTAAAATGTGGATTTCCAGCCTCCTTTGATCGAGCAATGTTCTCAAAATCAGGCCCAACCTTCGCAATGAACTGACACAAGACCTCGATGCTTCGAACGACACCTTCATCTGGCCTAGGTGGAGGCAATGCAAGATTCTCAGAAGCTTCTCCATCAACCAGAGGACCCTTGTTCCCTTCTCTAGAACCTTCACTAACATCAGCAAGATGAACTGGAGCATTATCAAGCTCAAGTGCACTTGAATCAGCCTTAGAATCTGTAGCAAGAACTTGCAGGGAATCACTCTGAAAGACATCTAATGCAGGGATTGGGGCAGGAGGTGACGGTGGAAGTGGTGGAGGAGATGATGGTGGTGGGGGAGGTGGAGGTGGTGGCGGGGGTGGAATTGCAGGTGGATGGGCATCTATTACAGAATTCTTCCCTGTGAAAGGTGTGGGGATTGTCAATTCAAAATTAGGATGTGGAGGAGGTGGGTTTGGCGCATTAGTAGGCCATGGAGGCTGGGTAGAAGCATTAACAATCCCGGGAAGGGGTGGATGAAGGGTGTGGTAAAACACTTGTCCTTGGGGCTGCGAGTTAGGCAATGATGTGGGCTGAAGCATCCTAGGAGGCGGTGGTAATGGCATGGGTAGAGGGAGCCCAGCCAGTGGATAAGGAGGGACTCCAGGTGTACTTCCATTTGCATGAGTTTGGAGTGGTGGTGGTGGCGGTGGTGGTGGTAGCGGCGGTGGTGGTGGCAGCTGCATATAAGTCTGTGTGGAACTCACAGGAGGGTGGGGGAATTGGGCAGGCTGTGCCTGAGAAGCCACCACTCGGTTAAAATACGTGGGTGCTTGAGGAACTGGTTGAAGTATAGGGCCAGGAGGAGCTTGCAGGAAAGGGGGAGCTGGACCAGAATAAGCTTGCGGGTAACTCGGAGGAGGTTGTGGTGGTGGTGGCGGCGGCGGCAAAGGCTGCCTGAACTGTGGAGCATAGTTCCCTTGCCCACCATACATATTTCAGTAACTCCTTCCTGCTATAAAACAATCTCCTAAACATCAAATTGAGTTAATCCTCGGCCTGAAAAAAATACATAGCAGATCAAGTCAAGCAAACATCAAATACCTCGTTTTTAATCTTCAATCAAATCCACCCAAAATTATTCCGTCTGCACCAATTAGATTACGCCTGTGTTAACCCGCATAATCAGAAAAAAAGATGAATTTTATCCAAATTCAGAACCATTACTCTACGCAAAGTTAAAACATTGTATCCCAATGAGAGTTACCAAATTCAAGATTTACTTGCGTGTTGCCGCGGAGGAAGAAGAGTAATCCGATTGAGCTAACTTCTCTCCACCACTGCACCACAAGTAAGGGGCTAAACCCTAACCCTAACCCTAGGAGCAAAATTGAGGATGCTGAGAATAAGTGCTCAGAAGGATTGGAATGCGAAAGAGACGGTTAGCGGGATGAACCCTAGACGAGCTTTTTCTGTTTCGTTTTTAACGTTTTATGCATCGATTCAGTTTTATCGCCCGAAATAAATGTAGATTTTTTTTTTAATTGACTGGTTTTAGTTATTTACTTATTTCTTTTCTTTTCATATAAAATTCTGAGTATAAATTCTGATGGAGAAATTAATGTATAAATGTATTTATTATTTTTAATTAAATTTTATATATAATAGTGTTTTTTAATTGAATAATTTTTAAGAAAATTTATAATAATTTACTAAGTAATATTTTGATTATTTATGAGTAATAAAATTAAAATGTTAATGTAGTATTATAATTGTTTGTTAAATATTTTTATTATTGAATATTATTTTTTAAATATATTTTAAACCTATTCTAGGAATTTTCAAAATAAAAAAATTTATACCAGGGGAGTTAAAATGGGTTAATGGGTTAAGTTTAGATTTGATTCGAAATTGATTTGACATGAATCTAATTAAGTTGAATCTGATCTGTTCAATAAATGGGTCAAAAAAATAGACTTAAACCCAATCTACTACTAACCTGAATGATTTGAACACGACCTAATAATAAGTTTTGAGAAAAAAAAAAACTTATGAAACTATAAAGTTTAATTTAATTGATGAAAATAAGAGGATCAAACCACCAAACAAAAGAATTTTAGAAAAATATATTAAAATAGCAACTTTTTGGGTCAAAAGTATCTATTTAATAAACGTGTCAAAATTATAGACCTTAATTCGGCCTGTTTATTAAATGGGTCAACTCAAATTCAAATTTCTTTTATTCAGGTCCAAATTGGATATGAAGGTAGGATGATTTTTTAACACTCGTAATTTAGTCATATAATATTTGTTTAATATTGTATTACCATAGATGAATAAAAATTTAATTTTTATCTGTTGATTTATCATTTGCTTAATAATTTTATTTTTTCTCAAAACATATAAATAATTTTTAAATGCGCCAATTATAAATAATTTATATGATAATATTTAATAAGTTATTATAAATATTTAAATAATTATTAACTTTATATTTTATTTAACCACTAATAAGTAACTTGTAAAAAAATTAGTATATTCATAAATTTAAATAAAATAGATGATTTAATATTTACTTTTTATTTATATATAATTTAAATAAATTTATTAAAATATAAAAAAACTATTCAAATTTGGAAATAAATAAATATAAATGAGCTAATATAAAATTATTTATCAAATTTACTCAAAGCTTTATTCTTTATGCACTTTTTTTTTCTCAGCATAGCGCAGAAGAATATCTATTAATATATATTTTATTATATAATATAAAAATATTTAATATTCATACTTTTTAAAATAAATTTAAGAAATTAAATTATATCGTGATAGTAATTTGCAGGTTGAGTGATGTCCACCGTCGGATGAGGATCATGCGGTCATCACTGATTTTAAGTGGACAGAATAAAGATGAGAAGGCATCATTCACTTTGGTGGTTAGTGCAGCACTACTTCGTATGATTCTTTTTAATATGAAAACAATTAGCTTGGTAAAGGAAGAAGGTATCTTTCAAGAAAAAAAAAAGAAGCAGCTCATAATATTCTCATATAATATTTTATTAGAATTAATAGACATTAAAATAAAAATATTTTCCATCAAAATTATAGGAAAAATAATATCTCGATGAGATGAACCGTCAATGTTAAAAGTTATTTGATATGAATTCAAATATATCAAAAAAATTTTGAGATATTTAATAAGAGAAACGGCATGCTGTACTTTCTTTAGGATATATTTGTAATTATTATATGGCTTCTCTGTCCTATCTCTCTATATATACTAGGGCTGCAAACGAACCGAGCCGAGCCGAGTATGTGAGTGTTCATGTTTGTGTTTGTTTAACATTAGCTTGTTCATGTTTGGTTCGTGTTTGATTCGAGCTTTATTATTTGTGTTCATGTTTGGTTCGTTTAATTTAAGGGTGTTCATGTTTGGTTCATGTTCGTTTGTTTAGTGCTTATCGAGCTTTAAACGAGCTATGTTCGTGAACATATCTCGCAAACAATCTATTGAACAAGCAAACATTAAATTTGTTCATGAACGTTCTAAATAAACAATCTAACAAACATGGACAAATATGAAATATTTTTTATTCATGAAATGAAATTTCTAAAATAAAAGCAGTTGTATATTTAAAATGAAAATATGATTAATTTATATGAACATATGTTATAATATTTTATTACTTTTAAATTTATTAATAAAAAATAATTATATTATATTATAGTATAATTAAAGTTTTTATATTTAATCGAACTCGAATCGAGCTTTTTATCGAGCTTGTTCATGAACATCAACTGATATTGTTCGCGAACATAAACGAGCTGAACGCATTAGTGTTCAAGCTTGTTTATTTAAGAATCGAGTATTTAAAATATTGTTCAAGTTCGTTTGTTAGTTAATTAAACGATCACGAACGAGCTTTAATTGAACCGAACAACGAGTAGTTCGTCGAACGTTTGGTTCGCTTGCAGCCCTAATATATACCATCTTGTACACATTACTTTAATATACACATAACTATATTTTTCTATTATAAGCTCTGGTCCGTATTCTCCTCATTCTTCTTCTTTACTGTCATGGTATCAGAGCCAAGTTGGCTCCATGGCTGATCAAGAATCAGCTCTTTCTCCCGCCTCCGCCCCTGGTTCTCACTCCAGCGACACCTCCGACTACGCCGCACCGGCGCCCTTGAAGTTTTTGATCTCCAACCTCAAAACTCTCGTTCCCAATTCTCTGTCATCAGAGAACTATCATATATGGCGTATCCAGATCTTACAGCACTTTTCGGCGAATGGGTTCGCTGGCTTTCTTACAGGAGCGGCTTCTTGTCCCTCTGACCAATCCAGCGAAGCATTCTTCAAATGGAGCTTGATCGACCGAAACCTGATCTCGGCGCTCTTCTCTACCATTTCTCACGCCATTCTCCCATATATTCTGACCGCCTCCACTGCCCACGATGTCTGGCAGATTCTTGAAAGGCTAATGCAGCCTAACATTCGTTCCCGAGTCATACAACTCAAGAACGAACTACATAACATCAAGATGAAAAATTCCACTATGCAGCAATATCTAATGCAGATCAAGAACCTGGTAGATAATATTGTTGTATCTGGCTCTCAAATTGACACCGAAGACATCCTCATCTACATCCTGAACGGACTTCCCTCCTATAACTCCTTCAAAACCTCTATTCGCACATCCCTGCATCCTATAGATCTCGACACTCTCTACTCGTTGCTATGTAGCGAATAAATTGCAATGCAAAGAGAACATCAGAATGAAGTTGGAGCAAATCTTGACAATCCAGCCTTCCACACATCTCGGACATGCTCAAACAGAGGAACTGGTGCAAATCGCAGCTTCAAGAATCGGAAATACGACAGTCGTTCAACTTCTGATTACTCCTCTTCCTCCCAACCGAACCAGCCCACATCCAAGACAGGCCGCCCACATGTCAAATCTGTGGCAAACTAGGCCACATCGCGCTGAATTGTTGCCACATAAACAATCCTAAATACGCTCCTACCACTTCATCCAATTAGCGGGCTCTTCTTTCTCAGCAAACTCCGGTCTCTACAAAGGATTGGATTCTTGATTCCGGTGCATCAAGCCACTAGACACTGGATTTTAGCAATTTCCATCACAGATCTAGCTACCAAGGTCCGGACACCATCTCCACTGCGAACGGAGCTTCTCTTCCTATTCAGCATTCCGGTCAAGGCCTTCTTCCCCTCCCCGACTCGGCTCGTAAGCTTTACTTACGCAACTTACTTCACGTTCCTGCGCTTACTCATAATATTATCACTATTTCAAAACTAACCAAAGACAATAAAGTCTCAATTTCTTTTGACAAAAATGGCTTTGTCATTAAGGATGGTCAGGATCTCCGCCCGCTTCTTCTTGGACAAGTACATAATGGCCTATACTACCTACGGAACATCCCTCCGGCTCGTCCCACTGCACTTCTTGCTCGGCAGTCATCTACTCGTCTCTGGCACGCAAGACTTGGTCACCCCCACACCGGAGCACTCACGCGGCTTCATCATCTGATTCTGTCTCTAGAACTTGATACTACTAAGTTTTATTGTAACTCTTGTAGCATGGCTAAATGCCATAAACTTTCTTTTAATAAACGGACCACTAACTCATCGCATGTTTTTCAATTGATTCACTCGAACGTTTGGGGTCCGGCTCCTATACAATCGTTAAACAGATTTAATTACTATGTCATTTTTGTTGATGACTTCTCCAAGTTTACATGGCTATATCTGATGCACTCCAAGTGTGAAACATTTTCCAAATTTACTCATTTTTGTGCCCTTGTTAAAAACATTTTTAATACTACACCTAAAGTGTTCAGATCCGATGGCGGAGGAGAATTTTGCAGTACTCAGTTTAAAACATTCCTCTCCTCACACGGCATTCTTCATCAAACCAGCTGCCCGCACACTCCAGAACAGAATGCACTCACTGAATGGAAACATCGCCATCTTCTGGAACTCACGCGTACTCTCTTGCACGACGCCTACCTGCCCAAACAATTTTGGTCTGAAGCTGTCACCACGGCAACCTATTTAATCAATAGGCTACCGTCAAAAGCCATCTCAAACCAAATTCCCTATCAAATTATCCATGGCACTGCACCGACCTACGATCACCTTCGTATCTTCGGTTGCCTTTGCTATCCGTGGCTTAGACCGTATGCCACAGACAAACTATCACCCCGTTCTCAACCGTGCGTCTTCCTCGGCTACTCGTTACACCAAAAAGGCTATAAGTGTTTTAATACAAGCACTAACAAAAATCAGATTTCCCGTCATGTAACATTTCAGGAACACATTTTTCCTTATTTGCAGTCTACCTCTAATCCCATTTCCCCTTTGGAAGCTCCGCCTCAGTTTATTTCACCGCTTCTTACAACACCTGCGTCTGTCTCCCACACCACTGACCAGGATGATCCAAGGCCAATCCAGCCAACCTGTCAAGCTCCCGTATATACTCCAGACGCTAACACTAATACTCGGACCACAGAGGCTGATTCCCCGTTGCCTGATCCACCGCCTGCCCAATCACATCCAATGCAGACACGAGCCAAATCAGGAATTTACAAGCCCAAACAGATATATGATCTACTGGCCACAACTTCTACACCGTCTAATCCTACCACTTACACTCAGGCGTCCAAAATCCCGCATTGGCAGTCAGCTATGGAAGAGGAATTCTCAGCTCTGCAGCGTCAAGGTACGTGGACTCTTGTTCCACCAACTGCTCAAGATTCGATCCTCAGGTGCAAATGGATGTTCAAAACAAAACTTCTACCAAATGGAAAGATCGATCGCTACAAGGCTCGCTTAGTCGCCCAGGGCTTCAATCAAACACTCGGCGTCAACTATACAGAAACCTTCAGTGATGTCGCCAAGATGCTAACCATCCGGGTTCTCCTAACTCTTGCACTTCACCGGCAATGGTCCATACTTCAACTTGACATCTCAAATGCATTTCTCCATGGCGATCTCACGGACACAGTGTACATGCGTCAACCCGCCGGGTTCATTGACGAAAAGCATCCGCATTATGTGTGTCAACTTCATAAATCTCTCTACGGCCTTAAACAGGCACCGTAACAGTGGTTTCACAAACTCACGTCTCTCCTCTTACAGTTTGGATTCAGGTTTAGTCGTTCCAATCTATCACTCCTCATTTTTCACCTTAACGATATTCAATTATACTTTTTTAATCTATGTTGATGACATTCTCTTAACAGGAAACGATCACTCCAAAATTCAAACTCTTCTTCAATTTCTCCGGTCTCACTTTCCTCTAAAACAACTAGGCAACGTTTCCTTGTTCCTAGGCATTCAAATTCTCAAAACATCCGCCGGATACATGCTGAATCAACGGCACTATGCTCTCAAGATTCTTCAAGATGCTGGACTACAAGACTGCAGCATCACTCCCACTCCGATCACTCCTTCTCGCTCTAATCCCGATCCAGACGACAAACCATTTGTCGACCCACACCTATACCGCAAGATAGCCGGGTCTTTACAATACCTTTCCATTACTCGCCCGGATATCGCATTTGCTGCCAACTGCATATGTCAACATATGCATGCCCCCACCGACCGACACTTTCAGATGCTCAAGAGATTGCTCCGATACATTAAAGGATCACTCAACTCCGGTCTACCGATCTCACCAGGCACTTTGACTCTTCGTACATACGTCGATGCCGACTGGGCATCCGACAGCTCCGATCGAAAATCTGTCTCAGGATTTTGCACCTATCTTGGCAACACCCTTATTTCCTGGCAACACCCTTATTTCCTGGTCTGTCAAGAAGCAAGTAACTGTCGCAAAGTCGTCGACTGAGGCAGAGTACCAATCTCTTTCCGCTGCCGCCTCCGATGTTATATGGCTCCGACGGTTAGTAGAGGAACTACTTCTGCCTCAAGAAGCTCCCACTACTATCTACCGCGATAACACTTCCGCCATAGCACTCGCAAGGAATCCTATCTTCCACACTCTCACCAAGCACATCGAACTCGACTACCATTTTCTTCGTCAACACATTGACAACGGTATAATCCACCTAGAACACATCAGCTCCGTCGATCAGATTGCCGACATCTTCACGAAGCCTCTGGCCATTACCAGATTTCAAATTCTCCGTGACAAACTGATCCTTCCAGTACCGAGTGCTCAGTTTGCGGGGGGATAATAAGAGAAACGACATGCTGTACTTTCTTTAGGATATATTTGTAATTATTATCTGGCTTCTTTGTCCTATCTCTCTATATATACCATCTTGTACATATTACTTTAATATACACAGAACTATATTTTTCTATTATAAGCTCTGGTCCGTATTCTCCTCCTTCTTCTTCTTTACTGTCAATATTAATTGAAAAATTAAATGATCTATAAATATTGCATAGTTATAATCAAATAAAGCGTCTTTATAAAATAAATTAAATAACCCCCTGAGTTTAGTGAATTATAACATCATTATGATACTTATACTTAAGGCTGAAAGAACGATTTATGATTATGAGAATTAACAAAAGCTGTTTTATTGCAACTTTTGAATTTTAATTATATTTATGAATAATGTCACCATCAAAAAATATGAAGGAGGCTTTGAATGGGAGATTGGGGAGAGCTAAGAGGTTTGAAGAATTTCAAAGCTCTACTTAAGTATCACTATATTAATGCCATTATCAGATAATTGATGCCCAACCACTATCATCAAATAACCATTATTTGATCACTATTATCAGGTTGTTGCCACTAGACTATCATTGTTAGACCTCAATTTGACACATGACCATCATTGTAAGACTATAATCTCCATACCAACATTGCAATAAAACATTATCATCAAAATCTTAATGCTTGACCTCCATTATTGAACTATCGATGTCTGACCACTATTTTCGGACTAACATTCCTTGACTTTTATTGTTAGACTATTATTGTCAGATCACCACAATCAAATATGCATTGGTCGACCAATATTATTGAACTATCATCATTTGATATCTATTATTCAACCACAGTCGTCTAAACGCCTCTCATCCCTTACCACATGAATAGTATTGTTCACCACTCTCACATGAGGACAAGCAAGCAACTCAACTCTTGTATTATTGCCTTCTCTACTTTGGGAATGGTTAATTTTTTTAACAAATGATTACTTAATGGACTAATTCAACTAGGCAAATCCACTGACTTTTTCCCTTCTTGATTTTTCACAAAAAATATTATGGTGTCGTATATTTTTTCTTTTTTTTTTGGTATGTGTGTATGATAGATTTTCGTATAAAACTAAGATATTGAAATTTCTCTCTACAACTTTGAGTGCCCTAGCTCGCAATAGTTTGATGTTTGTGTACCATTCTAAGCTTTATGAACATTTTCAATGGACAAAAGGTGTAATGCACACAACAGTCTGATAATACCACTGCCCTTTTCTTCTTCTCCTCCTCTTTCTTCTTCGTCGAATGCAAGCGAACTCTCTTATCTGCCTTTGGCTTCGTTGCACGAGAGAAAACACAATCAAAATAGGAATTATTTGCATGAGGAGTCACAATTTGTGCTAGTTCTCTTGTCCCTAATTTTGCCCTAATTGCCTAATCGTTGTAACAAGATCGGTTCGACTCATATGGTCCAGTTCAAGCGGCTATTACATAATGAGCCAAGATCAAATACTTGAAGCATAGATCAAGCTCTATAAGACCACCACCATTAAATCATTATCATTGGGCCACAACCATCAAAACCCCTAAAAAGCTACTTAGATAACAAAGTTTGTAGGTTTTGTTGTCAAATTGGCTTAGAAAATTACACCATGGTTTCTTAATGATTTTAATAATTTGATCAAGCGAAAGAGGATTTGTTGTGATGATCTAATAATTTTGATGATGTGTACATTTTTTTCCTTTTTAAACTTTGTGAATATATGCTTTATAATGAATTTTAAAGATTTTAGATAATTAGAAAAAAAATCACATATTAATTTTTGCACATATATGATTTAACTATGAGTTTTTTAAAGCTATTTGCACATATTTTAAAATTTTAGGGCTTTTATAATTAAATTGTTATCTAGATAAATGAAATATTTCAACAAAAATATCATAATATAATTAATCTTAAAATATCTGAAAAAAATATTAATTTTGATATTATATAGTAACAGAAAAAAAATATTAACTATGCTAATTTTTATTTATATTATTTTTCATTTTCACGAGGACACAAATTTAGAATAGTATCACCAATCTTCATCTTTTTTGTCAAAATTACTTAAGAATAAACTATTAGCTCTTCATATTAACTTAATTTATAAACAATTTAATTGCAAAAATTAAATTAAAATCAAATATAAAATGAATTGCAAATTTTTTAGTAATTCCAACAACAACATCAAGCCTTTATCCCACTACGTGGGGTCGGCTACATGAATCTTTTTTCTCCATTGTGTCCTATTAAAAGTCAAATTCTCATTTAAATCTAATAAAGAAAGGTCATTCCTAATATTTTCTAACCAATTCTTTTTAGGTCTACCCCTACCTTTCTTAACATAAGTAAAATCTAATACCTCTACTCTCCTAACCGGGTCATCGCAAGGCCGCCGTTTTATGTGACCAAACCATCTAAGGCGACTTTCTCTAATCTTATCTACTACTGGAGCTACTCCAACCTTTTCACGTATATGCTCATTTCGTATCCTATCTCTAAGGGTAAAGCCACTCATCCACCTAAGCATTCTCATCTCTGCCACACTTAACTTAGTATTATGCTTCTCTTTTAAAGGCCAACATTCGGCACCATAAAGCATTGCAGGCCTCACTACCATCTTATAGAATTTTCTCTTAAGTTTGAGGGGTACATTTCTATCACATAACAAGCCCGATGCATTCCTCCACTTCAACCATCCAACTTGAATTCTGCTGATAATATCCCCATCTATTTCACCATCACTCTGAACAATAGATCCAAGATATCTAAAACGTGTACTCTTATTAATGACTTGATCGCCCAAAGTCACAATCCCTTCACTAGGTCTATTACTACTAAAATTACACTCCATATATTCCGTTTTAGATCTACTCAAGCTAAAACCTTTAGACTCTAAGGTTGACCTCCATAATTCAAGTTTACCTTCAACTCCCTCTCTAGTCTTATCAACAAGAAGAATATCATCAGCAAAAAGCATACACCAAGGTACATCCTCTTGCAAATGTCTAGTGAGAACATCCATGACTAAAGCAAAAAGATATGGGCTTAAGGCTGATCCTTGATGTAACCCAACCGAAATAGGGAAATACTTGGTCAACCCACCTTGTGTTTGAACACAAGTAATAGCTCCTGCATACATATCTTTAATGATTTGAATATAAGCATTATTAACTCCTTTCTTTTCAAGAACTCTCCATAGCACTTCTCTTGGAACTTTATCATATGCTTTTTCTAAATCAATAAATAGCATATGTAGATCCTCCTTATTTTCTCTATATTTCTCCATCAAACCTCTTAATAAATGTATGGCTTCCATAGTCGTCCTACCCGGCATGAATCCAAATTGATTTTGAGAAACATTAGTATCACGCCGCAACCTATGCTCCATAACTCGCTCCCATAGTTTTAAAGTATGACATATTAACTTAATACCTCTATAATTCGCACAATCTTGTGCATCACCTTTATTCTTAAAAATAGGAATTAACACACTCATTCTCCACTCATCTGGCATCTTCTTAGTCTTCAAAATAGTATTAAATAGTTTAGTGAGCCATGAAATTCCTTCATCTCCTAAGCATTTCCACACCTCTATTGGAATATCATCAGGTCCAACAGCTTTTCCACCCTTCATTTTCTTTAAAGCCTCTCTAACTTCAGTTTTACTAATACGCCGGTAAAAACATAAATCTTTAGTTTCATCTAGGGTGCTAATGTCACGACCCGACCCGAGACGAGACGGATCCCGCCCGAGCTGGATCGCGACGGAGCTGCACTAACCAGGATCTAGCTTTGGAATTTGGTTCGGAACTGAATCTTCCAAATAATTAATTCACACAGACTAACAAACACAGAGCTACTATGTATCATCAAATGCAGCGGAACAAAACATCTATCCGATTTCATTTCCTCAAAACAATCATCTACAGAACAGTACATGGCTTTCGACAGAAAGAAAGACAGAACAGAAAAGCCATGACTGTACAAAAACCAAAAGTACAAAAGTACCTATACTGATCAGACTCTGAACTAATCCTGGACTTCCTTGCCTTTCCCAGAACCTGAAAAAAACCACCAGAAAGCAAGGGTGAGCTCAACAGCTCAGTAAAGCAACAAACCTCCAATCAAAATCCTCAGAATCTCAAAACCAACACAGCAGACAAATCCGTACAGAATCGAAACAGATTCGGACAGATATCAAATCAACAAAACTGTACGGAAATGGAAGTTGTATCCAATCAGAAACATAACAGATCAGACACATCAGATCAACAGAATCAGAATCGTACAGATCATATCGGAACAGAACAAATCATATCAGAATCATATAGCAGATATCAGATATTTAATTAATAGCTAAATTCCCTGACACTAACTGAATCTCATAGGATCCAGGCCACTTATGCCTCCCTTTGTGCTCACGGCACCAAAACAGATCAGATCAGATGTGCTTATAGCACCAGAATACATATATAGTGCATATAGCACCTAAACAGATTGTTTCCTCGGATCCGGAACAGAACAGATATCAGATTTCATATTGAGCTCATTTCAGAATTCCCAGACACTAACTGAATCTCATAGGATCCAGGCCCCTTATAACTCCCTTTATATAGCATATACAGATAGCATATCAATTCAGAAGATTTCCGGACAAAACAGAAATTACTCAAAAATCGGGCAGCACAACGGCAGTATACAGAATTTACACAATTTTCCTGAAAATCAAAATTCACCAAATTCGCACAGAATATAGATATCAACATTTTAGAACATTTATCCTACTGCACAGATAATTTCCAAGTTCACAGAAAAATCCAGTCGACTAAAAACACAGTCGAATCAAAAAATACCCGGACAAAAATCTTAAAAAAATAACCAAAATATGCACACTCGGCACTTCAACAAAATACAGAAAGTTACGCGGTAGAAACTAAACCAGTCGGAAATTACGGACGAAAATCGCGAACAAAACTTAATTCCGGACAGATAATACCGCCAAACTCGACGGTTCTGAAAATTGAGAAAGTCGGATTGTGCCTTACCTTGCGTACAGCAATTTCCTCAACAGTCTCTTCGGACGAAAACAGCTCGGCGTCGCCCGAAAATCCACTTTTTCACTTTTTCCTTCGTTTTTCTCTCTCCTCAACTTTTTCTCTCTCTTCAAAATATCTCATTTCTATATATATCCAGACTGATCGTCCTGGACGATCGAGCTTCGTACCGGACGATCCATGAAGAGAATTATTTCGTCCAGACGAAAATCAAATATCGTCCCCGGCGAAGGGTTCTCTGACTTATTTTCGTCCAGACGATCCTGATTTCGTCCAGACGAACCATACAGCCAAACATGATTTTCTCTGCACAACCTGTACCGATCGTCCCGGACGATCCGACTTCGTCCGGACGAACCTGGAGCAAAAACTAATATTACAGCTAAGGTCACTATAGTCAATCTTATTTTCACAATCTTCATTAAAAAGTTTAGCAAAATATCTCATCCATCTTTGTTGAATATCATCTTCTAAGAAAAGTATTTTTTGATCTTCATCTTTAATACACTTCACTTGAACTAAATCCTTACTACTCCTATCTCTTTGTTTGGCTAACTTATACATATATCTTTCTCCCTCTTTAGTATCTAATTTATTATATAAATCACTAAAAGTTAATGCCTTTGCATCGCATATTGCTTTCTTAGCATCCTTACGAGCCACTTTATATATTTCCCAATTATCAGAATTTTTAAAATTAAACCAATTTTTTATAACAAAGCTTCTTATTTTTAATTTTTTCTTGCACATTAGGATTCCACCACCAACTATTTTTACTATTGGGAGCTTTTTCCTTTGATACTCCAAGGACATCTTTTGCAATATTCTTAATATCACTAGCCACTTTTTCCCACATAATATTAGCATCCTCATGCACAGACAAAATCTTAAGATCTAAAATCTTATTTCCAAAAATATTTTTGTTAATATTCTTTAAATGCCCCCATTTAATCCTAGAAAATTGTTTTACTTTATTTTTTATTTTATGCCCCTTTATCTTAAAGTCCAAAACTAATAATCGATGTTGGGTACAGAAATTTTCACTCGGAATAACTTTACAATATTTGCAATCTAAACGATTTAATTTTCTAATAAGAAAATAGTCAATCTGGGTTGTATTATATCCATTTTTATAAGTGATGAGATGCTTATTTCTTTTCTTAAATAAGGTATTAACAATTAAAAAATCATAAGCTGAACAAAAATCCAATATGGTCTTGCCGCCTTCATTCGTCGTTCCAAATCCATAGCCACCATGAATGCTTTTAAAATCATCTACCTCTCTACCATCATGTCCATTTAAATCTCCTCCAATAAAAACTCTTTCTTCAAGAGGTATATTTTGTATTAATTCTTCTAAGTCATTCTAAAAATTTAATTTAGAACTCATATCCAAACCTACTTGAGGAGCATAAACACTTATAATATTAACAATCTTATCATCAACAACAATCTTTAAAGCTATAATTCTATCTCCAATCCTACTAATTTTTATAACATTATCCTTTAAACTCTTATCTATAATAACACCTACACCATTTCTAGTACGACTCCTACTCGAATACCAAAGTTTAAATCATAAACTATCAATTTTCTTTGCCTTATCTCCAACCCATTTAGTTTCCTGAATGCACAAAATATTTAACTTCCTATGAATCATAATATCTATTAATTCCATTAATTTTCCTGTAAGGAAACCTATATTCCAAGTTCCTAATCTAATTTTAGTTTCATGGACTAGCTTCTTTGCCCACATCCGTCCTTGATGTGGAAACCCTTGCCTATTTAACACTGCACCCGGGCGCCGGTGCAGCGGCCCTTGCACACTTGTCACTATATTCAGGCCATACAGTGCGTCGCTTCCAGGGGACGCCCTAGCATTAACACAATTTCTTAAAGGATTCATGTCATTATTGTTCGACAAGTTTTACGCTGGCTGTCGACTACCTAACGCAACCCTCCACTTTTCTAATCCAGGACTTGGGACCTGGCAACGGCAGTGTTAAATTATGTTTGCTCTATTTTAAATTAAAATGACAAAATATCTCTATCAAAGCTCAAAATTAGAAGAAATAAGAACCACTTTCTCACATGAAAAATCAATAAATACTTATAATTACTAACTAATGATTTCTTTGAGAATCCTATAATTTTTTTATATAGATAGTGTAAAGCTGTTGTAGAAAGCAGATTCATAACACAAAAAATTATTGAAAATAGTAAAGATATAACAATCAAATAAAAATCATATCACGATCCGAAAATACAAAACAATAAGAAATATGTCCCCAACAAAAACCTATAGGGAAAAATTTAAAAATAGTTATGATTAAAAACTTTAAAATGTAAAATAAAATTTAAAAATAACCATAATCGCTCCAATTAACCATGATCTTTCTTGTTTTCTCCAAAGATTCAATATTTGAATTCTTCTTCTAATCTGCGTTCTTCATCAATACGGCCATCTCCGCTTCTTCTTCCAGGAGTTGCTGAAAGAGGAGAGTGAAAGAGAGCTTAAAAGGATTTAATTTGATTCTTCTAAGGTGAAGAGAAAAGTTGGGTTAAGTGATTTATTAGACTGTGAGGATCGAAGCCGTTTATTTATAGAGCTTCGCTGCTGAATCAATATTCTAAAATTTTTAAAAAAAAATTAAATTTTGATTAATCTTCTCCTCTACAACCGTCTCGCTCTTCCTCTCTGCAATCTTCAGCTTCTCTTAATTAGCTTTCGGCGGTTGCATTTACAGATCAAGAGCCGGAAAATAGGTCAGTTTTTCTCAAAATTTAAGCAAAAAAATTTTGAGAACGAAGCTAATTGATGCAGTGCAGGTTAACTAAACCAAGCAGGGCGGCCCATCCTATCGCTATAACGGTTGCTGATGGTTCCACTACCTAATATTGCCTTTTTGCTTTTATCTGACAGCACTTTATAGTTTTATTTTGCAACTTTATGGTAATTAGAAAAATAGTATAGCCAAGGGATACATATAGGAGAAACAGGGGAAGGTAAGACAGCTTTTTGTTATCATCTTATCAGTTATTCTCAGGAAGAATACAGAATATACAGAGGTATTCCTATACCTTTTCCCTGTGTTATTTTGCTTTTGTTTGTGTATTTCTTCCAGGTATCTACCGATCCTGTACAAGGCTATCAGTTGGTATCAGAGCTAAAGCTGGAAGAAGATGACGGACCGAGGCAAAGAACCGGTGAGGGAAGAAACTCGCACCATTGATATGCTATGGGCGAGTCAAGAAAAAGTCAATCAACGGATCGACGAGCTGGAGACAGACATTCAGAGACTGGCTGTCGAGGTTCGCCGTGGGTTCAATCCCAATACGGCGAGAGTTCCGCTGAACTTCCATCGGGAAGAAAGACCTGCAAATAGGCTTCCTCCGAGGAGGCGAAATGCCATCGGCAATCATGGGAGACACATTCAGAGAAATCAAGCGGAACCAGTTGATTCGGAGGAGGAAACGCCTCCTCGCCGTGGGCTTCTGAATCCCGTTTGGTCCAGCGACGGGGAAACAGATGAAGGATGGATGCCTAACGACCAGAGGCGTCGAAGGATGCCCCAGTTCCAACATCCGGCAGGAGATTTTAAGGTTAAGCTGGACATTCCATTCTTTGATGGACATCTGCACATCGAAGATTACCTGGATTGGGAAAGTGCGGTCGAAAATTTCTTCGACTATATGGACATTCCCCCTGAAAAGCAAGTAAAATATGTGGCCTGTAGATTGAAGTGTGGAGCGAGCGCCTGGTGGGAGCAGATTTTACAATCCAGAAGGAGGGAAGGTCGCGGCCGCATAAGCGACTGGGGAAGAATGAAGCAACTGTTAAGAGCTCAATTCCTGCCTACTGATTTTGAACAGATTTTATACATGAGATTCCAACACTGTGTGCAAGGGCCATGCACGGTGAGCGAATATACCGAAGAGTTCAATAGATTGAGCGCCATGAATGATCTACAGGAGTCGGGCACTCAATTGGTTGCTCGATATATTGGAGGTCTCAAAGATAGCATCCAAGATAAATTAGAATTGAATACTGTGTGGACCATGCCGCAGGCAGTGAATTTAGCAATGAAGGTCGAAGTACAACAAAACCGACACTCAAAAACGACCTTCAACCGGAGGCATTGGCAAGAAGCAAGTTCCGGGAGTGTTAAGGGTAGCGCTCCCGCAGCAGTAAGAAACCATCCAATTGCCACTTCGACGACGCCAGCCAACTCCTCTGCTAGTGCGGGAAATGAAGGCAAAGGCCCCAATAAGCCAAAAATAGCTCCCCAAGCCAACCTGTATGCACGGCCTTCAACGCTGAAGTGCTTCCGTTGTTTTCAACCGAGACACAAGTCTAATGAGTGTCCCCAACATCAGCAATTGCAATTTGCAGAAGTCGACGAAGGAGAGAATATAGGGGACATTGAGGCAGACCCTGAGGCAGACGTCGAAGAGATACAGGAGGATGAGGGGGAACCTTTTCTAGGAGTGATGGAAAAGTTGTTATTGGCTCCAAGGAAGTCCAACCCATCTCAGCGGCACGCAATCTTCAAGACCAGGTGTACTATAAATGAGAAAGTATGTGATCTTCTCATTGATAGCGGGTGCACCGAGAATATAGTCTCCCGATCAGTTGTCCAAGGGCTGCAGTTGAAGACGACAAAACACCCGCAACCGTATAAGATAGGATAGGTCAAGAAGGGCATGGAGATCATTGTTTCCGAATCTTGCCGCGTCTCGTTCTCTATAGGCAAACATTACGCATGCAATGTCCTGTGCGACGTCCTAGACATGGACGTGTGCCATCTAATTCTGGGAAGGCCATGGCAATTCGATGTGGATGCTCATTATGAAGGTAGAGCCAATGCGTACTCATTTGAGTGGAAGGGAAGGAAGTTGCGATTACTCCCTGGAACTGGCGAACTCCCCACACCCGCCAACATTACAGTCAAACAAGCTGCAGCTAATCTGGTCTCAGGACCCATTCTTTTACAGTGTTGGCGAGAACCCTCTCCTATGTTCGGCATACTGATTGCCGAAGTGAATCACACTCCCGACTCCCAAGTCTTAGCTGCCGACATCGCTGCAATTCTTGAGAATTACTCGGAAATTATTCCAGAAGAACTGCCAGCTGAGCTTCCGCCTTTGAGGAGCGTCCAGCATCAGATAGATTTATTACCAGGTGCTACACTGCCTAATTTGGCTCACTATCGCCTCAATCCGAAGGAACAGTCTATTTTAGCTGGAATTGTGGACGAATTGCTAGAGAAGCAGCTGATACAAGTCAGTCTCAGTCCCTGCGCGGTGCTCGCGCTCCTGGTACCAAAGAAAGATGGCAAGTGGCAAATGTGCGTAGATAGCAGGGCGATAAACAAAATTACGATCAATTATAGGTTTCCAATGCCCAGGATTGACGAATTATTGGATTCACTTACGGGCTCCTCTATTTTCTCCAAATTGGACTTGCGAAGCAGCTATCATTAGATCCGCATTCGCCCCGGTGATGAGTGGAAGACGGCCTTCAAGACACCGCATGGATTGTTTGAATGGAAGGTGATGCCCTTCGGGTTGTGCAACGCGCCGTCTACCTTCATGCGTATGATGAACGAGATCTTAAAACTGTTCCTCGGACGGTTTTGTATTGTTTACTTTAACGACATCTTGGTTTATAGCATCAACCGGGAACAGCATTTACAACATTTACAGTCCCTGTTTAAAGTTTTAAGAGCAAATCAGCTGTACTTGAACCGTCCGAAGTTTGAATTTGCTACAAACACAGTCCTATTTCTGGGCTTTATAGTGTCCGCGGATGGTATACATGTGAATCCACTCAAAATCTCTGCAATACAAGATTGGCCGACTCCATCCTCCTCCTTTGACATTCGCAGTTTCCATGGGCTAGCCAATTTCTATAGGCGCTTCATTAAAAATGTCGGCATTCTAATGGCCTCGATCACCGATTGTTTGAAGTCCAAATACTTCCATTGGGGAGCCGAACAGCAGCAGAGTTTTCAAGACATTAAAACTGCCCTTACCTCGGTGCCCGTCCTGGTCCTTCCTAATTTCGAGCAATTATTCACCGTGGACACGGATGCATCATCGATTGGCATTGGAACAGTTCTATCACAAGGAGGCAAACCAGTTGCGTTTTTTAGTGAGAAATTGGCTCCGGCACGGCAAAATTGGACGGCTTACGAACAAGAGCTATATGCCATTGTTCGTGCTTTAAAACAATGGGAGTCTTACTTGCTCCGCCAAGAGTTTATTTTGTGCAGCGACAATAAGGCCTTACAATATATCAACAACCAAAAAAATGTTAACCGAATGCATGTTCGTTGGCTCTTGTTCTTACAACGCTTCTCCTTTTCCATCAAACACAAGCCTGGAATTGACAACAAGGTCGCCGATGCACTTAGCCGGAAATCGATGCTGCTTACGCAGCTCCAAACCGATCTAGTGGGAATAGAGCATTTGAAGGAACTGTATGCCCATGACGCCGATTTTAGCAAGATCTGGGAACACTGCAATGAAGACACAATTTTCAAAGATTTTTCCCTTCGACGCGGCTTCCTTTTTAAACAAAATCTGCTGTGCATTCCACAATCATCATGGAGACAACACCTTATACGGGAAGTTCATAGTGGCGGGTTGGCTGCACATCTCGGTAAGGATAACACCTTACGACAACTACAAACAAAATTCTACTGGCCGCGGCTACGACGAGATACATTCCGCATTGTGGAGAGTTGTCCAGTATGTTAAGCTTACAAAGGGGGGGCTCAAAACACAGGTTTAAACACACCACTACCAGTTCCTGACTCCATATGGGAAGATTTGAGCATGGACTTTGTCCTTGGGCTGCCGCGGACGAGAAGGGGCAACGACTCGATCATGGTGGTCGTCGACAATTTTCAAAGATGGGCCACTTCATTTCTTGTAAGAAAACTTCCAATGCACTACATATTGCTAACCTTTTCTTTATCGAAGTTGTCCGTTTGCATGGACTACCACGAAGCATCACCTCCGATCGCGATGTCAAGTTTTTAAGCCATTTTTGGCGTGAACTATGGAAACGGCTCGGCACTGAGCTACGATTTAGCTCGGCTTATCACCCCCATTCGGACGGCCAAACCGAAGTTGTCAACAGAACATTGGGTAACATGCTTCGATGCTTGGTTCAGGAGCACCCTAAGCAATGGGAGGATGTGCTTAGTAAAGCTAAATTTGCTTATAACGCTATGCCAAATCGTTCCACCGGTAAGGCTCCCTTCACAGTTGTTTATACTAAAGCTCCTAACACTACTGTAGATATCATAGTGATGCCCAAATGCAAGTCCACTACGGCCACTTCTTTCACAGATGACTACTCCCAACTCCTCTCTGATGTGCGACAACAACTCATCAACTCGAATCAGCGCTATAAGAGCTAAGCTAACACACACCGCCGGCAGCAACTTTTTCAAGTCGGAGACCTGGTCATGGTTCGTCTTCGCCGCGAACGTTTTGCACCTGGGGAGTATTCCAAGCTAGCTCGCTGCAAAATTGGTCCCGTTCCTATCATTGCTAAGTTCAACGACAATGCATATCGTGTGGAGTTACCACCAGGATGCAATACCTCTCCCACCTTCAATGTCTCCGACATATGGCCGTACCATTCTACAGATAAGGCTCCAATACTACTCAGCTCGTCGGAGTCGAGCTCTTCTGAAGCCGGGGAGGACTGATGCAGTGCAGGTTAACTAAACCAAGCAGGGCGGCCCATCCTATCGCTATAACGGTTGCTGATGGTTCCACTACCTAGTATTGCCTTTTTGCTTTTATCTGACAACACTTTATAGTTTTATTTTGCAACTTTATGGTAATTAGAAAAATAGTATAGCCAAGGGATACATATAGGAGAAACAGGGGAAGGTAAGACAACTTTTTGTTATCATCTTATCAGTTATTCTCAGGAAGAATACATAATATACAGAGATATTCCTATACCTTTTCCCTGTGTTGTTTTGCTTTTGTTTGTGTATTTCTTCCAGGTATCTACCGATCCTGTACAAGGCTATCACTAATTCTTCCAAAATGAAAAAAAAGTTTATTTCGGACAATTTTTTTGGTGACTTATTTTTTATACAACAATTGTAATTTTATTTGGTTATAACTTTCTTGCTGTTTTCTAAGTGTTTTTTTTTTAATTTATATAATGGAAAATAGTTTTTTGCAATTAAAATAGTTAAGTTATTTTTCTCATATAATTTTCCTATCATCTTTAAAAAATGTTGTGGTCATCTCAAACAAGAGAGATTATTATGTGCGGAGTCCAGACCCAGAGAACCGTTTAGTCGTTTTTTGTGAACAATAAAAGCACAGCGTAGAAATGAATAATAAAAGCACAGTGATGAACAATAACTGTGCTTTCAGTGCTCACAGTCATAAAAATTGAACGGTTCTCTGAGTCCGGACTCCGCACGCTATAATCTCCCCTCAAACTGACCATATTTGTGTGTTGGTGATGTGGAATTGGCATATTAGGAAATTATGTTTTCTGGGAATTCTTAAGCGGAGACTGCTTTATCTAATGTTAGGGAACTTAATTGGCTAAAACAACTAATTTGAGACGTGAGAACATTCAACATCTTTATTGTTTTAGTTGAGACTCCCTTTATAATGTTAGAGAACTTAACTAATGCCCATGTTCATCAATTTAATTGCCTTAAACAATTAAGTTGAGCAATTCAATTGCCTTGGTTAAAATACATGGGTGCTTGAGGAACTGGTTGAAATATAGGGCCAGGAGGAGTTTGCAGGAAAGCAGGAATTGGACCAGAATAAGCTTGCTGGTAACTCGGAGGAGGTTGTGGTGGTGGTGGTGGTGGTGATGGTGGCAAAGGCTGCCTGAAATGTGGAGCATAGTTCTTTTGCCCACCATACATCTTTCAGTAACTCCTTCCTGCTATAAAACAATCTCATAAACATCACAACCTCCTCCTGAAAGATGTATGGTGGGCAAAAGAATTATGCTCCACATTTCAGGCAGCCTTTGCCGCCGCCGCCACCACCACCACCACCACAACCTCCTCCGAGTTACCAGCAAGCTTATTCTGGTCCAACTCCTTTCCTGCAAACTCCTCCTGTGAGTTCCACACAGCCTTATATGCAGCTTCCACCGCCGCCGCCGCTACCACCGCCGCCCCCGCCCCCGCCACCGCCACCGCCACTCCAAACTCATGCAAATGGAAGTACACCTGGAGTCCCTCCTTATCCACTGGCTGGTCTCCCTCTACCCATGCCATTACCACCGCCTCCTAGGATGCTTTAGCCCACATCAATGCCTAACTCGCAGCCCCAAGGACAAGTATTTTACCACACCCTTCATCCACCCCGTCCCGGGATTGTTAATGCTTCTACCCAACCTCCATGGCCTACTAATGCGCCAAATCCACCTCCTCCACATCCTAATTTTGAATTGGCAATCCCCACACCTTTTACAGGGAGGAGTTCTATAATAGATGCCCATCCACCTGCAATTCCACCCCCGTCGCCACCTCCACCTCCACCACCACCATCATTTCCTCCACCGCTTCCACCGTCGCCTCCTGCCCCAATCCCTGCATTAGATGTCTTTCCGAGTGATTCCCTGCAAGTTCTTGCTACAGATTCTAAGGCTGATTCAACTGCTCTAGAGCTTGATAATGCTCCAGGTGAAGGTTCTAGAGAAGGGAATTAGGGTCCTCTGGTTGATGGAGAAGCTTCTGAGAATCTTGCATTGCCTCCACCGAGGCCAGATGAAGGTGTTGTTCGAAGCATCAGGTCTTGTGTCAGTTCATTGCAAAGGTTGGGCCTGATTTTGAGAACATTGCTCGATCAAAGGAGGCTGGAAATCCACATTTTACCTTCTTCTTCGGTGGTGAATCTGGAAGTTCACTGCTGCGATTGTGTAAACTTGGATTATGGGGTACATTCACCTGCGACATCAGACTTGGAGATGGAGGGTGAGTAAAGTTCGCTGCTGAATCAGTATTCTAGCCGATTAGTTCGGGACGGTTAAGGCTAATCCCTTGAATTTTGGTTCTCAAGTTTCCAATTACATTTTTGAAACCTTTCCTTGATTTGAGCTCATTTAGGTTATGATTGAACCACTTTCGGTTTTGTTAGAATTGTCCCGTCGAGACATTCAATTTGACAATAAATTTATTAAAATTAAAGTTCACATGATCTCAAATTTAATTTTAAAATTTTTTCAAATCAATCATGCATAGAAATTCATGCCTAATCACCGAATTTTTTTTATGATGCATTAATGTTTTTTTTTTCTATTTATATTTGTACATTTTATTTTATCCCTAACATAAAATCATCGAAAACCTCCCTCCATCGTTTAATTGACAGTTTTGCCATGCCAAGTAACTAACCCGAGCTTATATCCATCAATTTAGACTTCATTTAAGACAATTTTCTTAATGCTTTCTAAAACATCTTGTTAATACAAAATTTTTCAACTAAAAAGTTTTGCACTCGAAAACGGATTAAGAAATCAACAAAAAAACTGTCGCAAAAGATGTGAAGCCAAATTCATTTATTCCACCATTTTGTACATAATTCATCTTATAATCTAAGTACACATCCGCCTCTGCCCATTTTCAACAAAAAGATACAAAAATGTAAACCCTAAGCCCATCAGTCTCTCTTGCAACAGCTCCTAACACCACAACACCTCCTTCCTACTACAGAAAAATGTAAGGTTTGATCCTCCTGATTGTGATGCTTATAAGCCACTTGACTACATCTTGATCTTGCTGAAGACCAGGACAAGCACAAGCTCTCTATTGCTTCAGTCGAGAATCCATTCTTGCTTAGATCAAGCAATTGAAGCTGCTTTGCTGCATCTATCCCAACCGATAGCTCCTGAATCAGAGGAAAGCATATCGAAGGATTTTGCTTGCCAGCACCATCCTTTGAAGCCTCCTCGTCTTCGCTGTCGGCAACTTCAAGCTCCCTGTTAGTATTGCAGACGGTCTTTGATGTTGCAGGTGTGTCTGTCTTAGGTTGGTACTCTAAAGCTCTCTCAATGGCAATATCGACGTTTTCGACAAGATGGAGTTCTTCCAAAGATTCATTTCCTGTAAATTACGATTAAGGAAGCGTTAAAAGATAAGATTTGAATGATTTTGAATTTGGAAGAAACCTGTATTTTCTTTGTTTACGACCCAAATCTTGTTATTTCTTAAGGTGTATGCGTTGGACTAGGAAAGAAAAGCAGCGACGGCCGATGCATTTCTGCTTCGACTGATTTTAAATTCAACAATGGGAAAACCAAAGCAGATTGAAAAAAAATTTATTCGGATCTTCTCCAAAGGAGGGAAAACATAATTTAAAACTAATCTTCCTCTCCCTAACTCTGGAAATCTTGAGAAATTATTTTGTGCGGACACCGGACCTTCTGGAGGCAAATCAGAGCGGGCCACGTCGCCTGATACACAGTCACGGTACACAGCAAAGGGGTGACATGACGCGCTCTGATTGACCTCCGGACGGGATTTGTATCTGCACAGAATAATTTCACTTAACTCTCACCCTTCCAAGCCCAGGCCTGTATAATATTGATCCAAGTTCCAAAAAAATTGATATTCTGGCAGACTTCTAATATCAGCCAAATTCCCATTGCATCTAACCGTAAACGCAATATGCATTAGCACTCATTCATCAATGCTTTTGTGCACAATTGCACAAAACAAAAACACACGTGCATACAAGATAGCCGAGCTCAAGCTGGCTTGGTTTGAGGTTGAGAGAATAATGGTTTGGTCGACCACCATTGCATGGCCCATGCACACGTGGAATCAATTCCTAGCTCACTACTAATACATTGATAAAGTTCACATAATAAAATAATTTATTACTTCCTAAGGTTTCAAATTACCATGATTCATAGAAATTAAAATATTAATATGATGCGCCTTAGAATTCACTTATTTTGTTGCATTAATGCTCTCTTATATTTTTCTGGCATTTTTTTGGCAAAATATTTTTCTTTGCTTTTGACAATATTATTGCTCTAATACCCACACTTTCCCCAACAATTGAAATCAAAGCCAAAGGTTTGCCTAAGATCAAGTGGTTCATGTGATTTTTGCTTAATGTTTAAGAGTGCTAACTCTCATGAAGAATCAAATTGAGTCAAAAGAACTAAAATTTTGAGATTTTTTAATAACTTTCTACTTAAAATCCAAGAATTCAAATGAATTCTAAGTGTATTTTATAAAAAAATTGTTTACATGACTTAGCTTACAAGCTGACAAGGTTGAATTAAGCTAGCTTAAACTTAACTTGTTAACTCATCTTATTCAATTCACGAGCCATTTATTGAGTCAAATTATAAGTAGCTCATAAGTCATCTTGACTTAGTTATACCCCTAAGTTAATCTAATGTTTAATAGTTAAAAAATTTATGTTGGGGTAGAAGTATCAAGTGCTTGACCCTCACCCATAGACTAAAGTTTTAAGGTTAAAAGGGAATTGACTATTGATATATAACTTCAATCACCATTTGTTCATCCTCTCCAAAAGAAGTGTATTCCTTACCCATCATTTGCCTCACCAAAAGTACCAAACTACCATCCATCCAAACAACAATAAATATCTTATCCTAGGAAAAAGATATGGTCATTCTAAAATCCTCTCTATCTCTGCAAAAGGCTCAGCAAGTTCATTAACACCCATTTCTAAGCTTTTGAACATGATCACTAACTTGAATAGAGTATTGGCGTGTCATCCCAAAAAATTACTCAGAACTGAGTCAACTATGTCTTTAAATGTGTATTGAAGAAGCAAGTAAATTATATATACGACATACCAAAAAAAACTCTTTTGATTTTAGATTATTTTTAGCACACAACGAATACCAAAAAGATATAGCACGCTGCAAACCTTAGATGTTAATACAATAATATAGCCAACACATGAGAAAACATATGCTATGATCATCCAAAAAATAAAATTCAATGAGACACTATTGTATTTGTTATTATTCTTTCATGAAAATGGACCTAAGTTGATTTAATAAGTTTTACTAATCTCAAATAAGCAGGTAAAGTAATTGATATCCAGCATTTTATTATCTTAATAAGAGAGCAATGTCTGATTTTGTATTATTCCTTCATGTTCTTGGATAATGAAAGGTTGTGTGTTCTACAGACCTGCTAAAGCAACAATAATTCGAAGTATTCCACCAAGCCCAAGATGGCATCTGTCCAGAATAAGAGATTTGACACTGCATTGTGGATCAGAAAGCATGCATTCCAACGCATAGCAACCCTGTGATACATTTTAACCTCAAAATAAGTATCTGATTAGTTTTAGATGTAATAGAGGAAACAAAATCAGCCTTTGAAATGAGAAAGAGAAAACCTCATCACCAATGGAATTTCCTCCAAGATTCAGCTCTACAATACCATTAATCTGAACAATATGTTCACAAATTTTGCCAATAAAATCAGAGGTAATGCCACAGACAGACAGATCCAACTTCTCCAACTCTTGTGGTCCACAACTTAATGCCTCAGTTAACCTCATTGCCCCGTCCTACATTAACAGAAAAAATATATTTATGTATTTTGATGGCAGAAGTTCCTGAATATGAAGGGCTTGATAAAGGAAATTCACCCACAGCTCCCATACAGGTTCCTCCAAGAAACAATGCAGAAAAACTGGATGACTTGGCAAGATGGCAAAGCCCGTCTACTACAGGCTTGTTTAACCTTATACCAGTAAGACTTAGTTCTGAGAAACTGCAAAACCAAATAAGTATTTAAGAGTCCCACGTTGTATTAAATGAAAATATGCACCATTATCTATAACGGTCTTTTAGATATATACCATTTCAAAGATGAAAGTTTGGAGAGCAGATTAACCATCGTATTTGCAGATATAGGATTATTCTTTCCTGCAAGACTCGTAGATTGAGGGATAATAATTAGATGAAATGAATTGAAAACAAAAAATACATATATTTCTCAAGAGCAAATTTTAAGGTGCACCTATCGAAAGATGTGAAAGCACAGATCCACCATGCAAGCAGTCTGCGAGCTTCTGAATTGTTCTAGACGTTAAAGAGCATTGTTCTATTTTTAAGTTGTAGAGTGCTACAAAATAATACATGAAACTAATATAAGAAGATATTTTACGGGAAAGATTTTTATGTCAAATGGTTTGCTACAAATCTGATCAAATTTTTAAAAAAGCATTCACAATAATATGATTCATTCGGAGATATAATTTTATTTGGTCTAAATACATTGGTATTCATCTATTAAATACCAGAACTAGCAAAAGTAATCACCATCGGAAAAGATAAAATTGTCAACCACGTTGTCAAAAATTGACATATGAAACCAAACAAACTTGACATATTAGTACGTTGAATGCAAATCAACTTGCACATAATTGAATATTTCAGATCATTTAGAAAGTAAGATTTTATGATGAATGTGAAGAATCACAACACAGTAATATAATGCAGTCTAAATAATGATATATGATATCAATTCCCTAATCCAGATGACAATATCCTGACTTTCTTCAATTTCTTAGTTTTATCATGCAATAAACATTTGAGAAAGAAAGTTCAGCTATTGAAAGTTTACTAGCCAATTATAAGAATCAACATACCTTGCAACCACCGAATTTCATAATAGATTGGCCATTTCAATATAAATCCAAAATTGTTAAAACAAACAACAGCTTGAAAAAAATATATTTTTTGAAACCTTGGCAATTTTCAAGGATGGTAGAAAGGTATGAACTGCAAGCATCTGTGAGACGATTCTGAGATAGATTAAGCACTTCAAGACGTTTGAACATGACTGGGCATTCACATATCTGTTCATAAAGACAAATACTTCTCAAGAAAAGGAAAAACAATTTTGAGTTCAAGTAACATAAATTTTAACCTTAGTTGCAGATTTGTTGTGAAAAAGGTATAAAATAAAATAAAAAATTGACAGCTTATTTAACTTTTTAAAGTTTTTATTTATGAAAACAGCATATATATCGGCATCAGAACATGATAACATGAATACAACTGTTGAAGCTGGTAACATAAAAACCTGGAATAAAGCAGTTGGACCAAACCGATTGCAATGCAAATCCAGAGTTAGACCACCATATTTTTGGTTTGAAGAGGTAAAAATTTGTTGGATTTTTTCCATTGTCTCGTTTCCTGTAAGGCAACAAAATAATGAACTGTGGCAGCGCAACTTCATAATAAAGATCATGTGCAGTAACATCGTACAAAACCAGCTATTAAATTGTCTACACTAGCAAAGCTACATTAGAGAACATACCTAAGGAATTATGAGAAATGTCTAATAGTGCAACTGTTTTGTGGACCTCAAGTGCATGTAAGAAAGACAGTATTGATCTATCCTGTAAGGCACAATCTGATACAATGACTTCATCTTCTGAAACCTAATGCAAGCTTAAAAAGATAAGCTATCCACCTCATTTGTCATAGTTCTATCAATTAATTCAAAACAAATGTAAAAGGAAACTTAAAAATATTCTTACCAAAGTACTTACCTCCAAATTATACAATTTTTTCAGCAACTTATGACTAGGTGCTTCAGTCGACTTATCACAGAAATCCATATACAACTTCATAAGGCGTTTTGGCACCCATTCTATAAAAGAAAAAGTGAGCATTATCCAAACCGGAAAGCAGATGCTAAGAAAGAATTAAATTATGTAGAATTGCTCCAAAAGGAACATAATGCCTCACAAATGTTCCATATTATTTTTTATTTTTGAAAGACCAACAATTCATATATCCACTGTATAACCCAAAAATATGAAATGTGTTTAAAGAGGTAAATGTTGTAAAAAATTTGAATTTCTGTTTGAACTGGAGCACTGCGGCGCTGTGATTTGGAGTGTTGCGGTGCTAGGTTTGAGAGCATAATAGCGCTAGAAAATGCAATAGCGGCGATTGGATATCTGTTCTACAATAATTCTAAATTTAACATGCAGCATTGCGGCGTTGCGGCTTGTTATAATATAGAAAAGGTGGCAGAATATCTACCTAATAACAAAAAATTGAACAAATTTGAAAAATATGTATCTTAAAATATCAAATAAAGGCAAAAAATCATAAGTATTTATAAAACGAACACCAAATTTAAGATACCAGATACATGGCATAGATCAATAGAGTAAGCGGTGTATCAAAATATAATTTTAGTTAAGTCAAGGATAAAAAATATAGCTATAATAAAACCAATCAAACAGATCACCAAAGACATATTAACTACCTCTATATATATGTCAAGGATCAAGTTAATCTGATGTGAATCTAATAGGAGTTACGTGCGAAATTAAAGGAACAATCGAAGAAAACTTTGCTAATGAAAAATTATTGCTTGCACATAAAAGAAAACAAAGAATCTAAAGTATTCAATTTGCTTAGGCCAAAGAAGTGCAATTGTGATTAACAAAACAATTCAATCAAAGTTCAAGACAAGAGTAAATGCTAAGTACACATAACATAATCCAACATTTAACAACGAGAGGTTCGCCTCGAGGACCTTCTCACTCAATCATTTGTAGGCTTTAGCGGAGAAAGATGAACCACACGAAGAAAAATAGCACTAGGAAGACGGCGCCGATGACCTTCATTGACGGAGCGGTAGCCGGCTGTGGAGGAGGTGGTGGGTGGCCGACGATTACCCAACGGCATGGTGGAAGATGCTCTTCAATTGACACAGTTGGTACAAGACGCGGTTGATGTAGCCTTCGACCGTTTCGTCGTTGCCGAAGAAAACATCAAAGAACGGAGATCCAAGTATGTTCGTCCTCCCTTGATCGTCGAATACAAATCCGTGGTCGATTTCAGGATTGGTCATGCACCAATGACGAGGTGGGGAGGAGATGTTGTCTTCTTCTCTTGGTTTCAAGTGTCACGAGCCAATCACGGTTCCCAAGAGGGGGCAAGGAGGGGGCGGCCAAAGGAGGAAGAGGGGGCGGGTGGTTTAGATGAAGGAGCTTAGGTTAGGTTAGGATGAGGGGGTGGTTTAATCCAAATCTGAAAAATAATTTCAGATTTTGAGTAAATTTGATGGGAACTAATTTGAAATTCGATTTCAAATTAATTAGCAATTAGGGCATTAATTGAGTATTAATGGGGAGAAGCCCATGAAGGGGCCGACGGCATGAAGAGAGAGGGGGGAGGGGATTGTGGGGGAATTAAGCTTTTTCCAAACAAGTTTGGACAATTAGGAGGAAAAATAATGAGTCCTTTCTAAATTAAATTCAGATTTGATTCAAAATTGAAAACTTTCCTTATTTAGATTTCACAAATAAGGAAAGTTTTTGAATTTCAAAATTTGAATTTCAAATTTTTCTAATTCCTTCCTTACATGCTAGAGCTAAATTAGGGAGTCATTATGATGATTGAAATCATCATAATGACTTGGATAATGAGGCAGGGGGCCGGCGGTCAAAGAGGGAGGAGGGGGATTTGGCGTCGGGTTGAGGTGACCAAGGCTAGTCCGGCGGATGGGTTTTTGGAAGAAGAAATAGGTGGTATCAAAGTGAAGGTGTTTTGGTTGTGGGTTGAAGGCGGAAGAGTGAAGAGAGGTCGATTGGTGATAACGAAGATAAACTAGAGAATGTAGAAGAAAACCACGAGCCACGGACTCTTCTGGTGACTGGTAGGTAATGCGCTTGCCCACACGTTGGGCTCTCCCTTCTCTCAAGTGCACTCACAAGAAGAAGAAGAAGATCAAGAAAACATCATATCGTTCATTAAAAAAAAAATGCAACATATGAGACCCTATATATAGGTCTCCAATCATGAAAAGGAAAAATATGACATTGTCCTCTGGGTTACAATAACAAGACAACTCCTCAAATGGGTAAATGCAGAAAACAATAAATAACTAAATAATCATAACATGGAAAATATATCAAAAGTAGAGGCGCTGAATCGTAGCCGTAGATCTACGATTCCTTCGTCGATAAACATATCGGTAGCATCTGTCGATGTCCTCATCATAATCATAACCATTATCATTATTGACGTATATAAATTAATTGGATCCATGTGTCAAGGAATAAGTTCATCATCGTCATCTTCAATATCATCATAATTAGCCTTAGCCTAACTAGTTAGATGCCTAAGAACAATTTAAAGAATAAAAAAGTAAAAAAAGAAAATCAGAATAATTTAGCTTTATCAAAATAGCATAAAGGTTTAAAGTTCTACTTATTAGATTTTAAAGATAAATGAAGTATTCGATCTCATATTTTATCAAGAGGTGCGTGAAACATGCACCTAATCCAAGTTAAGGAAAAGATGGATTTGAGAAAAAAGATCAAAATGATACTTGGACTATATCTATGAAGTCATTTTAATCCAAAATTACAAATGTGATCAATTTAATCCTTTTACTATTCAAATATGATCTAAAATAATACCTCTGTTGTATAGATTTGAGAGGTCAATGGAATATGTTGGATCAGATTTGAGGAGCCAAGGGAAAAATTGGGCATTTTAGATGGTCTAAGGTTAAAATGGCCTCCCATAAATAACCCAAAGAATAGTTCAATTTTTTTCTCAATGGTCCCTAAACTTAAAGAAGCATAAGCTCTGATTGTTGGGAGCAGGCTGAGAAGCACAAGCATCAACATTAAAAGCATGAAGTTCAAATGCATCTACATATATCATACAAAGCTGGAAGAGAAAGTGAATATCTGATCTTTCCTAATTAACGCTTCAAACGCATCATAAAACAAGCTTTATCCTATTTGCTTAATGGTTTTTTACTTCAAATACCGAAGTGGAAAGAAGTTTCTTTAATTACCGAGGAGCATTTTAAGTGGCTGTAAACAGCAGAAATGGTTTAGGGAAAACAAGTGAACTTTTTTGCTTTTTCCTTTTTGTAGTTCTGTCGGGAGAAGTGAAGCTTTGAGGGAGAGCGTAACGAGTAAATGTAGGAAGTATCAATATGCAAATGATTAGTTAATGTTATAAATTCTCACCACTTATAACAACTTCAATGCAAACCTTTTGCGAAAGTAGGTTTTTCATATCTTCGGTTGTTTCCTGAGAGCGTAGATCTTTCCCACAGCAGACTAGCTGGTGAATCACAGGAACAAGACCTAAATATTACAGTTCAATTAGTGAAATAAAATAACGTTCTTACAACACCTGAACATTGAAAAAAAATGATAAAACATAAGCTTGAACTCTGAATTCAAAATTTAATTCAATAGAATGAACTTCAACGGTGAAATCTGGGAATTAAATATGACATATTCTTCCTACTCCAATTTTCAAATACAAATTCTTTTTCATGTATTCATTACCTTTAATTCCAGGAATAAAAAAAATGAAATCATAACCTTATATATATATATAAATGACAATCTAAGTTTGCATAATCCCCAATAGCTAAGTCTATAAGTTATGAGCAATAGAAAGCACTTTGTTGATTTTACATGTACTTGAAAGATCATTAAGTCCTTATTGGGTTTTCGGGTTAACCCGACCCGATTTTAGAAATGGGTCAGAAAATGAAACCCAAACCCGACCCATCTAGCAAGCGGGTCGACATGAACACAAAATTTTCTAGGTCGGGTTTCAGGTCAAGTCAAATATTAACACCCATAGCTCTAGTGGTAAATAAAACTAGCGAGAGTTGCCTTAGATAGTTTGTTCACATAAAACGTTGGCCTTTTGATGACCCTGTTAGGAGAGTAGATGTATTAGATCCTGCATATATTAAGAAAGGTAGATAAAGACATAAAAAGACTTGGTTAGAAAGTATTAAAAATTATATTTTTTATTAAATTTAAATGAGAATTTAACTCTTAATTAGACATAATGGAGAAAAAGGATTAATGTACCCAACCCCACTTAATGGGATAAAGGCTTGTAATTATTGTTGTTGTAGACCTAGAAGTTTTATCGAGCTCGAGCTCGAACAGGCGTTGGACTCGACTCGTCGACTCAACGAGCCGCTTGACTGCGCGGGATTCGCGGGAACGAGCTTGGGAAGACGACGGACGGATGTGCTTGGGACGCGGACGGACGTGTTCGGGATGACACATCTCGACAGCGGCGGAGCGGATCTTTACAGCGAGCCTTGGACGACGACAATTATTGCATCAGCAAAAACATTTCGACGGTGGCGAAGCGGATCTCGACTGCTAAGCTCGGAACAGACACGACAACGACGGACTGTGCTTGACCACGACGAACCTCGGGATGAAAGATAACGCGACCCCAACAGACCTCAGGACGACGAATCACGAGTGTGAGTAAGTAAAAAGTAGGTATGGCAAAATGTGATGAGTCAAGAGCAGCCACAATAAAGTAAGGCACAATAGAGAAAGCCAAAATGCAGGTGTTGTGGGCATAAAGGGAAAGTTAAAGAGGTTTGTAGTCACAGAAAGCATGATGAAGAAAGCTTGTGTCATCATTATCGAGTGGGATAAAGCATGCGAATAGGTAAATTAGCATGCATGAGTTAGTGTATTAGCAGCAAGGGCAAGAAAGATCGACAGTAGGGTTGAGGGTCAAAATGAAGGTCGAGGTCTTATACCATGCAAGAACAAAAAATTATTTATGCATCTTATTCACTAGAGAAACTCCCTATGTATAATAGGAATATGGGGATAACAAGTCAAGATACAATGAAATAAACCTACACTACTCACTATATATGAAGAACCTTCTTAATATGCAAAACTCTACACTAACAATAACAAAGTATTAGATCATTAGCTTCAAAGCTTTCCATTATTTAATTTATTTGAGGTCAATAACAAGGTAAGGTTTGCAAAACAGCATTTCATCAAATTTTTAGATTATTCATTCCCTATTAAGATATCTCAGTTCAAATATTTGTATTCTAAAAAGGAGGGGGAAAATGGAACAGATATTTGAGTTTGAAATTCTTCTAACAGCAAGTGCAACATCTCAGACTAACAAGGTAACCGTAATTATTTTCAATCTTTATAGGTCATTACAAGGCCTAAATTTCTAAATCTGTCATTCACTTACAACATGGGAAATGATACCATTTAGGTTGAGAAGATAACGTTTTATTGTGCATTAGGTGCTTCCAGCTTATGCTACAGCAATCCCAATCTAAGTAACCTCAGAAAATTAGGTCTACAAATTATACTGATTGGACAAAAAGGTTAAAAGAGTGACGAATAATACCTTCAGATCGCTTCTCTTCAAAGAGCCCAAGAAAGAAGGCACAAGCCACCTCAACTTTAAGATGATCAATGTTTAATATGTTCCCCGTCAAGCAACAATTCATATCCACATAAATCGAGTCATGACCAACTTTAAACAGTACAGGCCACTACACAATAACAAATAGTGAGGAATTGATGTAATTCAACAAAATCTCCTAACTTCAACAAACAATTTTTATGGACGAATATAAATAACTACGGAAAAGCAGCAGCATAGGTTTCCATCTGAAAAAGAAAAAGGCATAAAAGTAGTTTAAGTATTCATGCTACAAAGTATTCATGCTACAAAGTATTTTAAAACAAACCATTAACATCATCATCATCAATCTTATCCAAATAACTTATGGTCAACTTCAAGTTAGAACTAAATGCAGTGGTAATTTAAAAAAAAAAAAAAAAACTAAAAGCAGTGGTAATTATTTTATGTAACTTCTAGTCATGACATCTTTGGTATATCTATTTCACCTTATTAAACCTTTCACATTAAATTTATTTACCTATCTTTTTGGTGCATCCTTTACCTCCATTGTATCTACACAAATCACTATAATCTATTTTCTATTACCTTATATGTTTAATAGGTGTTATCCCTACCATCTCGCTAGTATAATAATTTTCAATTATCTTGCTAATTTTTTTACAAATCCATTTAAATATTCTTATTTCAATCACACTTATTTTGACTATCAGTCATAGCATAGCCAACAATCATATCCTTATAGAATGGACAATCTAATAGCAATTTTATAAAATTTTCCTCTAAATCTCTATCATATTTCTCTTATAGAGAGTCTCATGTCCCTTATTGTTAGACCGGTCCACTGGACCGGTCCAGGCGGGACCGGCTCAGGCACGAACAGGGCGGAAGAAACTTCCGCCCGCTGGGATGCCGAGCGAGCCGCACGGCGTGCGGGAGCCGAATAGGAAAGAAATTTTGGGGAGTTAAAAGGGAAATTTGAATGTAGGGACTGTTTAGGGAATTCCTTTTGATTTGTATGCATTAAATAGTTGTTTTTTCTAGGGTTTGAGTATCTTGAATTTGGCTGAAATTTGAGATCTCGTAGATTTAGGTTTCTTTGGGCTCTAGCGGCGTCTAGAGATTTGGGAGAGATCGATCCTCCTCTCGAATTGAGGATCAAGTGTATCTTTGCTGTTTTCCTTGATTTTCTAGTGAAATACAAGCATATTATTGTATTTTTTCTTCCCGTTTCCCTATTTTCTGCTGAATTCCTGCTGTTTGGCTGCTGTGGACAGCAGTTTACTGCTGGAATTTTACTGATTTGGGTTAGGAATACTTGCGAACACAAGTGTTTCCTATCACTTATCCACTCTAATCATCTAATTTTAACCCTAGAATTTATAACATCATAATATCTCAAGGCATTATCATACGCAAATCAAACCAACTAGAATAGAAATAAAATCAAGCAAAGCAACTAAATTTGGCCTACTTTCGACTCGATATTTTCTTTAAGGACAGAACCCATGTAATATAATTGATTTGATTTGGTTCAAATATATTTCATTTTATTAGGACTTGGTTTGGAACTGTTGGGCTTATACACGTCCTAGATGGATGAATAAGGTACATTGGGGCTAATAGAAAATGGCTCAAAATTGATATATACAAGCTTGATTCAATTTTGATCTAGCTTAAACCAAGTTACAAACAGTGAACAGAAATGAATTTTAATAAGTTGGTATTGAACCAAACAACAAAAAAGACCAAACCAAACTAATATGTTTTTCAGTTTAGTTCAGTTTTTACTTTAAACAGTTTTCCCGCACACAACAAAAATCAGTGAATAAGTTGATTGGTAACAGAGTATTTAAGAAAAAACTAATCAAAGAATAAGAAAAGGAACATTGTCAATATATGTTACTTACACCATGATCATCTACTGGGAGAGTACAACCAGCACCACTATTGACCTCTAGACAAGCACTGGGGGTCTGACAAACATGCAGTTTTGATCCACAAGCCGTAGACTTGGATGCATTGGATATTTCCACATTACTAGCAGATCCGAATTCCGTGGCATTATCAGCAATTGATTTGGAGCTTTTTGATTTGAAAGAACAGGCACTCTCTTCAACCTGAGTTGGAGTAGAGGCATCTAATTTATATTTCAAAACATTAAAATTTACTAAACCCTGCTGAAGTTGCATGATATATAATGGAATTATTTCCAACAGAATAAAGAACGTAAAATGGAAAAATGAGAAAAACTGGAACATTCTAATGGACAGTGAAAGTTCAAATAAAAATATGCACTTATCTAGTAATAATACATATACAAAAGGAGACAGAGAGAGAGAATATAAATAAGGCACCGATACTTAAAAATAATTCAAGCACCAATGTTTGTGAATAAAATCACCTGCCCAACACTAAAACCACCTATTTCATCCAGCTTGATATCTGTGAATAACGAGCAAAAAAGGACTATATTATTGGACAGATAAAAGAAGGGAATAAAAACAAACTCCAATGGTAAAATGGTACATTAAAACAAAAGATTCATGAAAGAGCTAAAAAAAAACTCCTTTTTCAACATAAAAACTCAGAAAGAAACTGTTTAAGGTAAACCTCCACAAGAAGTAGCCACGTCCTCAATAGGTTTCCCATGGTTCATTTTTCTTGGTTGTTGCACCAGCCCAGGTTCTTCATCTTCCCCGTCGGAAATAACCACACGAACACGCTTGCGACCAAGAGACTGGTGGTTGGTTAAATTTCCAGATGAACCCTCACCCAAACTATTTGCTGATTTGGCTTTTGTGTTTAATGAAGACATCTCCATCTTGGATGATTTTTTGCATTTCTGAGCAATCATTCTCAAAGGAACATCATCATCAAGTTCATCATCAGTGACAGCACTTAGCTTAACTTCAAAAGCTGCAGGATTATTAATATCCCAGGAATCACATTCAATAGGTGTAGGATCAGATGCAACAACGCCCTCTGTTTCAGTTTCAGAGCAGTAATCCTGATCCACTCTCATCAGTAAATCACCTCCATTCAGTAAACGCCTCACATTTTGAATCTCAGTCTGTAATTTCCTGTAAAAGCGCAACTCAATATGAGGTTTAGGTAAACAACAGTCTCTTAAGTGCACACAAGAACTTGCACAAACCCAGCAACTTAAAGGAGTTCCAAAATATAAGGGCTAATTTCTGAAGTTCTAAACGTCAACAAGCATACCTGGCTTCTTCAACATTGTCAAATCTGATCATATGACTATAATGCATGTTATCAAGTGCTGATAATTGTACAGAAAGTAAGTTCCCTTTGACTGATATTCTGCATGTAGATAAAGTCAACAAAAGCGTCATTTACCATTCAAAAGAAGAATAAACAACATTTTACATTATTCAAGTTATACGCTGCCAATTAAAAAAGTTTTGCATAAATTCCACTAACACAGATATATCACCTATAACCTTCCTCAAATGCCTCCAGTGCTCCAACCCAGTCACCCGAAGAATCCAAAACCTCACCAACATTAATCTTGGCTAACGCTTGCCCCTGAAGTTCTCATAATCATAAAATACGATGCCAGTAAATGAAAAAATCCTGCAAATTATTAGAATAGAAATATTGAAAGATACATGTAGTGGACGATACCATAAAAATGAGCCTTCCAGATTTATGACCACTAAAGATTGAAACGAGCTTCACAACAAAGAAAAATTCCAAAGGACAATGGTACAGTTACAATAATCCTAAACAATATAGAAGCCAGAGAGAGGCTGATTGGTTAATGTTATTTAGATTGCAGTGTTACAGTGTTAATCAGATAAAAAAGTTGTATGTTTGGTTCAACTAACTCAAAATAATGTAACTAACTCAAAATAATGTAATTATATCTTTAGATGATCAATAAGATCTTTATTTTTTTGCCATTTATTTTAACCATTATATTATTTGATATTTAGATGTCAACAAACTTAACCGACACTATAAATAATCAAAATAAAGTTTAAATGCCATTTTTCATAATTACCATTTAAAAGTGTCATCAAACCAAATATTGGCATCGACTACTAATACAACATTAAATTGCAGAGGTCAGCAAGCAAAAGAGCAACTTAATGGGAAAATTTAGCCAATAAATATAACATATTATGTTAAGAACTTGATCCACCGGCTACTACGTGGTTCAGGAATGCAAAAGAAATCATAAATGACAAACCTCGAGGTTACCAATAGACCTGTAGACATTCCAACTTTTCATATACCATTTGCGTGCTTTGCCAAAGTTTCTGAGTTTCTGGTAAGACTCTCCTATAACCAGAAAAGA
The DNA here is from genome assembly GCA_019514585.1 of Dendrobium officinale. NCBI lineage: Eukaryota > Viridiplantae > Streptophyta > Magnoliopsida > Asparagales > Orchidaceae > Dendrobium > Dendrobium officinale. The sequence goes on from CM033688.1 coordinate 71,474,882, forward strand.
ATCACTGAGTTTTTCCTTGTCACACAGCTCAGTTGCTACTCTTTTCTTCCTTTTTGCAAATTCTTGATGCTGATAGTTAAGATAAAAAAAAGAAATTATTTGGAAGAACAAATTGGATAATTGTGGGCACAAGTCACAAAATCAAATTTGGGAGTGTTCTTCAAAGAGATCGCCGGTTCAATTCACACAGAACTATTTATTAATCTTGTATTTTTTAACAAGGTCAAGCTTGAAGAAATAGTTAGATTGTCTCCATTTATTACGTGGAGGTCATTAATTAGATTCACTGAAATAAAATCTCTAAATTGTAGGAGTAGCGTTGTGTATATCAGTCCCTCACCATCCATCCTATATAGAAGGGAATCTCATGCATTGGCTATGCCCTTTTCTTTAAAGATAATGGCATTTTCAATAGTGATTAAATGGTTTCCCTAACTTTCCATGACTACAAATACTTTTATCTAAAAAACTAAATCATAGTTCAGCCGGAAGTTTCCAAGGAATCACAGTACGAACATCCAGTTTAATGAATACTAGTGTCTTCGGCTCAATGAAACAAAACTAGGTGTATACTCATTATGACTATGGAAATAAACTCACATATATTTGAATTCATAATACGAAAGAATTCAACTAAGTATTTTCCCTAAAGAAGAATTTGATCATAACCAAGATCAAGAGGTAAATCACCAAAAGAATATGGACAATGGTAACTAACAATATACTTGAATTTCCATCCTCGGACATATACTGGACACAATATAGACAGAGACAACTTCAGATTTTATTTAGCACTTATATTGATCTTATAAGATCGAGACGCTTACAGTTCATGCAAAAATATCATAAAACACAACCTGAAGCCTACCATCTGCTGAGGTTCCTTCGAAGTTCAAATTAATTGAGTTTTCTCTTAGAATAGTTTAATCACGGAGCTAGAAAATGATATTAATTGTTTTACTGGTGGTTGATAACATCACTTATTCGTCTCAGAGAAGTGTAAGAGTCATTATTTCCACCAAGAGTGGTTCTCGCAATCTTATTAAGGTATAAATAATGACTGTTTGACCATTCCTGGAGAAAAACAAGCACAGACAGAGAAATATGAAATGCAAGATAGACATGCCATACAAACCTTTGGCCATGCAAAAATCATGCTGGATTTTTCAATCAGACTATCCAAACAAACGTTTTGCTCTAGCAGGCACTTTCTTTCATTTGCTGTTCCACGAGCATCACTTGTGGCCCTCATCAGTCTTCTGAGTTTTTGCTCATCTTTTTTCAATGACTCGAACACCTTAGATGCTTCTTTTACAGTATTAAAATTCTGAGAAATATGATCGACTAAGGAATCCTCATCCTCCATGCTTTTTGCAATATCCATTGCCTTCTGATAGCAAAGAATAGCTTCATCATACTTTTGTACTCGATAATGCAGTTCACCAAGATTGATGAACCCCTTTGCTTCACCTTGGGGATGTCCAATCTGTTTACAAATTAATATGTCTTTCTCTATGTGGTTCCTTGCCTTATTCCATTCCCGCAGTTCCAAATAGACACTTCCAAGATTATGATGAAGCCTGCTGCGCCCATCATCATCTTCATTGACTTCTTCTTCATCACATATCATTAAACCCTCAAGAAGCGTTTTCTTGGCTTCTTCCAGATTGTCCAGGTCCATTTCAAGCATACCAATATTATTGTGTGCATCAATATATTCTTTCATAAAGAAACAATTTGTTTTGGAGGGAGGATTTTCCTTGAGAGACCGTGCCAGTTTCATAGCCAACTTGAAGTATTTCTTGGCACTTCTTACTGCATGGTGATCGCTTTCTGATTTTAAAAACATTTCGTGGTAAGTTCGGCCTAGTTGTGTGCTTGCTCTCTGTTGTTCAATAACGTCATCAGAATCATTGGCAAGCTCCAGATGCTTTTTCTGCAATCCAAGGGAATTATAGCATGAAAATTCATGTTTGAAAGTAATAGGATAAGCCAGAAGCTGGATTAGGTATTTCCCTGAAACCTATGAGATGAATGTATTTAAAAAGACAATATTTTGCAATATAAATGGAACACATAAGAAGGTTAGGCTTCTATTAGGTAACAAGTGCAGAAATTTTTGGCTGAAATTGAAATTTCAGCAATATAAAACCAGAGATAGAGAAGAATCTTGTGGCAAAACACTTAAATAGCGTTTAGACTGAAGAAATACAAAAGAAGACAAACAAGATACAATGGATCTTCTATTGGAGAAGAAGATCCGGCTCTCCCAAATCTCTAGATGCCGCTAGAGCTCAAGCAAGAACTAAGAACAAGAAAAAATTCAGCAAAAATAGAGATAAAAAACTAAATCTAGCCACCAAAACATACTTAAGCATACAATAATTAGGTAAATCCTAAAATAGCCCATTCTATCTGAATTTTTCCTCCTAAATCCCCCCTCCCCTTCAAAAGTCCCCTTAATTAAGTCTGTGAACCTGTTAGACCGGCCCAGGATGGGCCGGTTGGACCGGTCCAACAGAGACCGGTCCACTGCTACGCGCGACGGACTGGGCGGAAGCGGCAACAAGAGGCGGAGCTCCCTGTGGACCCCACGTGGGATTAATTTTGATTTGGGAGGGAGAATTTGAATGAGGGGGCTGTTTTAGGAAATCCATTATTGTCCTTTATGATTATTTTGGTTTAATTAGGAGATTGGGGGGGAAATTGCGATCATCTTGAATTTGAATGTAATTTGAAATCTAGGGTTTCTTGCTTGGGCTCTTGGCGTTGCCGGAGATTGTCGGAGAGTTGTTCTTCCTCTCGAATCGAAGAACATTGTATCTTGCTTTCGTTTTTGAGCATCTACTAGTGGAATATAAGTCCATTGTGTGTTTTTTTCTCAGATTTCCTACAATTTTCTACTGTTTTCCTGCGAATTGGGCTGTTTTCCTGCAGAAAACAGCAGCTCTATTGCTGTTTTCCCCACTCGAGTCGATAGGAAATACTTGGATCTAAGTATTTCCTATCAAATTGGTATCAGAGCAGCGATTTGGGGCCACCGACGGCTGAAATTCTGAAATTTCAGCAAGTTCCTCGTCTCCGGAAGAAGATTTCTGTGAATCCGTTAGAAGAACAATGGCCGGAAAGAAGGTGGATGTCTTGGAAAGCGAAGTCGGTCAATTAAAAACCGATTTGGAGGAAAGATTTTTTTATTTTCAAAATCAAATCACCACCAACAACAAAAGGTTGGAGGAAAAATTCACGGCCATGGAAGAAATGATGAAGAAATTGTTGGAGATGAAGACTAATCCGACGACGTCGGAAGCAAGGGAGACTACCGGAGACCATGGCGTAGGAGGAAATCCGAACCCGCGTGGGGGGAGGAGGAATCAGGAGGTAGAGATCCTTGAGGGAGACGACGACATGCCACCTCTAGAGCCACTTTCTAGAGAGGAGATGAGCATGGGAAATCAACATCGAGGTGCTGATTTTCAGCGTCAAGGTGTTGATTTTGAAGGCAGGAGGGGGGAATATGAGAGAAGTGCAGATTTTGGCAATAGAGGAGAAGAATATCAGCATCGAGGTGCTGAATTTCAGCGTCGAGGTGCTGATTTTGAAAGGGGAAGAGGGGAATATGACGACGGACTTGGATACCAACGTCGGAGGAAGGACCGGGACACTTGGGGAGCACCTCATCTTCGAGGAATGGGAGGTTATGGAGAGTACCGGGGTAACGGAAGGGATCCGAAGGTGAGGAAGTTGAAGATGCCCATCTTTGAGGGGGAAGATGGCCATGGCTGGATCTACAAGGTGGAACGGTATTTTGCGGTCAACGGATTGACAGAGGAGGAGAAACTGACAGCGGCAGGACTGTGTTTGGAAGGGAAGGCACTGGCATGGTACCAGTGGCGGGACATGAGGCGACCTATTCGAAGCTGGAGGGAGTTCAAGGATTGCCTGCTAGAGCATTTCCGAACTAGCAGCGGAGGGGATTTCTACAAACAGTTCTTTGCGCTGACACAGGAAGGGACAGTAGCAGAGTTTCGGGACCGGTTTGAGTACCTAGCTAGCAGGTTGGATCGTCTTTCGGATACCGTGCTTGAGGGAAACTTCATGAAGGGGCTCATACCAGAAATCAAAGCAGCCGTTAGAGTAATGAGACCACACGACCTGGGGGAGGCCATGGAGTTGGCACAATTGGTCGAGGACCAGAAGCATCTAGAGAGGGGGACTCGAGGCAGCAGCTCTGGGGGATCCCACAGGATGACGACCACGTTTTTAGCTTCCAAGGGGGCTGCACCGGGGGGTACACGAGAAGTACCAAAGGAGAGATCTGGAGGAGGAGGGCCTGGGGGAAATTTTAAAAAGCTTACTGATAAGGAGATGCAGGAGAAGAGGGCCAAGGGATTGTGCTTTAGATGTGATGAGAAGTACATGCCGGGACATAGGTGCAAGGACCGGACTCTTCAGGTTCTCCTTGTTTGCGAAGACGAGGAAAACGAAGAGGTAGGTGGGAGTAGGTCCGAAGTGGAGGAAGAGGAGAAGTTACACCTGGATGTGGCAGAAGTCTCTCTGAACTCCGTAGTGGGATTCACTTCGAGTCACACTATGAAAGTGAAAGGGGTGATAGCTGACCACGAGGTGGTTATTCTGATAGATAGTGGGGCAACCCACAATTTCATTTCCACCCAGCTGGTGGAGTTGCTTGGAATGAAATTAGTGGATACAGGAGGCTATGGCGTGATGATGAGCACAGGAAAGGTAGAAATGGGTAGAGGAGTTTGTAAGGGAGTGGTGATTACCATCCAGGGAATAGAGGTGAGGGAGGATTTTCTTCCCTTAGAATTGGGGAGTACTAATGTGATTTTGGGAATGAAGTGGCTGCAGACTTTGGGAGAGACCAAGGTGAACTGGGGGGAACTGAGGATGGAACTAGTAGTGGGGGGAAGGAGAATGGTGATACAGGGAGATGTCGGCCTGTCTAGGACGGGGGTGTCTCTCAAGTCCATGATCCGAACCATTCAGGAGGTTGGGGGTGGATACTTGGTGGAGCTGCAACGATTGGAGAAAGTCAGTGTGGGGGAAGAGGGAGACATTCCTCTTGAAGTGCAACCAGTCATACAGCAGTTCAGGGAGGTTTTTCAACCTCCACAGGGTTTGCCACCTCAGAGGGAGCTGGAGCACGCCATTACTTTGAAGGAAGGGGAGACACCGATCAGCGTTCGCCCTTACCGCTACCCCCAGATCCAAAAAGATGAGATAGAGAGGCTGATACGGGAGATGTTGGAGGCAGGGATCATAAGACCAAGTGTAAGCCCTTTTTCTAGCCCAGTCATCCTAGTCAAGAAGAAGGACGGGAGTTGGAGATTTTGTGTGGATTACAGGGCTCTGAATAAAGGCACTATACCAGACAAGTTCCCAATTCCTGTGATTGATGAGCTATTGGACGAGCTACATGGTGCAGTGACGTTCTCTAAGCTAGATCTAAAATCCGAATACCACCAGATCAGAATGAAGGAGGCGGATGTTCCAAAGACAGCGTTCAGAACTCATGAAGGGCACTATGAATTTCTGGTAATGCCCTTTGGATTGACTAACGCTCCTGCAACATTTCAATCCTTGATGAATCGGGTATTCAAGCAGCACCTTAGGAAGTTCGTCCTAGTCTTTTTCGATGATATCCTGGTGTACAACAAGACTGTGGAGGAGCACTGGGAGCATTTGAGAGTGGTATTGGAAGTACTTCAGGAGCACCAGTTGAAAGCCAACCTCAAGAAGTGCAGCTTTGCTCAGGCAAGTGTGGAATACTTGGGACATGTAGTATCTCAAGAAGGAGTGGCAGCGGATCAAACTAAAATTGAGGCAATGCAGAAATGGCCGCTATCTAGGAACCTCAGGGAATTGAGGGGCTTTCTAGGATTGACTGGATATTATAGGAAGTTCGTGAAGGGGTACAGTACCATTGCCTGGCCTTTGACTGAGCAGCTGAAGAAGGACAATTTTTGCTGGGGAGAGGCAGCCACCCAGGCGTTGGAGAGGTTGAAGGAAGCCATGACGACGGTCCCTGTTCTAGCTCTTCCAGACTTTGATCAGGCTTTTATAGTAGAGACAGATGCCTCGGGATATGGGCTAGGGGCGGTGCTGATGCAGAATCACAGGCCAGTAGCATACTTCAGCCAAGTGCTTTCAGCCAGATCTAGATTGAAGTCAGTATATGAAAGAGAGTTGATGGCCATTGTTTTGGCAATCCAAAAATGGCGGCCGTATCTCTTGGGAAGACACTTCATTGTACGGACGGATCAGAGGAGCTTGAAGTATTTGTTAGAGCAGAGGATGGTGACCGAAGAGCACCAGAGGTGGTTATCCAAACTATTAGGCTATGATTTTGAAATCCAATATAAGCCTGGTTTGGAGAATAAGGCGGCCGATGCTTTATCAAGATGCGTTGGGGAGATTCAGGAGTTGGTTGTGTCGGCACCATTGATAGTAGACTGGGGGGCCATTAAAGAAGAAAGTATGCTGAGCGAGGAGCTGAGGAAGATCAGGGAGGATCTGGAGAAGGACAAGAGCAATCATCCTGGTTACTACATTGAAGGGGGGAGACTATTGTATCATGGGAGGTTCGTGATGCCACGAACTTCCATACACATTCCCCGTCTGTTGCAGGAATTTCATGGCAGCTCAGTCGGAGGTCACTCAGGAGTTCAGAAGACATACAGGAGGCTGGCAACGGAACTCTACTGGAAAGAAATGCATAAAGATGTGGAGGAGATGGTGGCGAGTTGTGAGGTCTGCCAAAGAAACAAATACATGGCCATGGCTCCAGGAGGTTTACTACAACCATTGGCACTTCCAAACAGAGTTTGGGAGGAAGTCCATGGATTTCATTGATGGCTTACCCAGGTCAGAAGGATTCACGATCATTCTGGTGGTGGTGGACAGGCTCAGCAAGTATGCACACTTCATTCTCCTACGACATCCTTACACGGCGGTGTCGGTGGCTGCGGCATTTATCAGAGAGGTGGTCAGGTTGCATGGGGTCCCAGAATCTATTGTGTCTGATCGAGACAAAGTGTTCCTCAGCCAAATTTGGAGAGAGTTGTTCAGGATGCAATGCACAGTCCTCAAGAGAAGCACCGCCTACCATCCACAGACCGATGGGCAAACGGAGGTGGTGAACCGAAGTCTGGAAACTTACTTGAGGTGTTTTGCTTCAGAAACACCTCGGATGTGGGCAAAGTGGCTACCTTGGGCTGAATATTGGTACAATACGCCGTACCATTCTGCCTCTCAGATGACCCCATTTAGAGTGCTGTATGGAAGGGATCCCCCACACTTAGTGCACTACGGGAAAGGAAGTACACCAGTCTCGACAGTTGAGCAGTACATGGAGGAAAGGGACAAGGTGCTGGAAGAATTAAAGAAGCATCTGATGAGGGCTCAACAGATCATGAAGAAGCAGGCAGATTCACACAGGAGAGACATGCAGTTTGAAGTGGGAGAGAAGGTATTCCTAAAACTACGACCCTACAGGCAAAGGACAGTCGCGAAAAGAAGGAATGAGAAATTGGCGCCAAGATATTTTGGCCCCTACGAAGTGTTGGACAAGATCGGAGCAGTGGCGTATCGTCTGAAGTTGCCCTCTTCTGCTACCATGCACCCAGTGTTCCATGTGTCACAGCTGAGGAGAGCATTAGGGGAACAGGTAGCTAGAGCGGAGCTACCAGCATCTTTGACAGAGGAGTTAGAGGTGATCATGGAACCTATGGAGTTGCAAGGAGTGAGGATTGATAAAAAAGGAAACAAGGAGGTGTTGATTAAATGGAAGAATCTTCCTGATTACGAAGCTACTTGGGAGCCTTATGAAATTGTGAAGCAACAATTCCCCAATTTTCACCTTGAGGACAAGGTGAGTTTTTGGGAGGGGAGTAATGTTAGACCGGCCCAGGATGGGCCGGTTGGACCGGTCCAACAGAGACCGGTCCACTGCTACGCGCAACGGACTGGGCGGAAGCGGCAGCAAGAGGCGGAGCTCCCTGTGGACCCCACATGGGATTAATTTTGATTTGGGAGGGAGAATTTGAATGAGGGGGCTGTTTTAGGAAATCCATTATTGTCCTTTATGATTATTTTGGTTTAATTAGGAGATTGGGGGGAAATTGTGATCATCTTGAATTTGAATGTAATTTGAGATCTAGGGTTTCTTGCTTGGGCTCTTGGCATTGCCGGAGATTGTCGGAGAGTTGTTCTTCCTCTCGAATCGAAGAACATTGTATCTTGCTTTCGTTTTTGAGCATCTACTAGTGGAATATAAGTCCGTTGTGTGTTTTTCTCTCAGATTTCCTACAGTTTTCTACTGTTTTCCTGAGAATTGGGTTGTTTTCCTGCAGAAAACAGCAGCTCTATTGCTGTTTTCCCCACTCGAGTCAATAGGAAATACTTGGATCTAAGTATTTCCTATCAGAACCCCACTAGGATTGAGGTGACAATGATGGGGGCAGAACTCCCTGTTTCGCCTCCTGTACACATGGATCGTTCATGGTGGATCGGCTGGACCGATCCAGGGATTAGTCAATCAATACTCTCCTCCCAAATAGTCACATTGTCCTCAAGGAGGAAGGAGGAAAAGTGATGTTTTACCTTCTCATATGACTCCCATTTGGCATCATAATCAGGTTGTTCTTCCACTTAATCAACACTTCCTTAAGCTCTCCCTCTACTTGTCGTACCCCTTAAAGCTCCAGTAGTTCTAAAATCACCTCTAGATCCTCTGTCAACGGCCCTGGTAATTATGAACTAGTTTTATGATCCCCCACAACTCTCATCAACTGTGATACATGGAACACAGGGTGTATGGAAGCAGTCGAGGGTAACTTTAAGAGATAGGCCACTGCTCAAATCCTCTCCAACACCTCATAAGAGCCAAAGTACCTCGGGGCTGGCTTTTCAATCATTATGTTGGCTACTGTCCTATGTCTGTAGGGTCGAAACTTTAAGAATACTCTATCCCCAATGGAAAACTCGATGTCCTTCATGTGCCCACCCACCTGCTTCATCATAATTTGTTGAGCTCTCAGCATATGTCTTTTTAACTCCTCCAGCACTCTATCATTTTCATTCAGGTACTGCTCTATTAAAGATATTGGTCTGCGGCTCTACCCAAAATGTAGCAAATGTGGAGGGTATCTCCCGTATTGCACATTGAAAGGAGTCATCTGGGAGGTTGAGTGGTAGAAGTGTTGTACCAATATTCTACTTATGCCAGCCACTTTACCAATGCCCTAGGTGTTTCTGAAGCAAAACACCGCAAGTATGTCACCAAGCTCCTGTTCACTACTGTCTACCAATATATCTGGGGGTGGTAAGCGATGCTCATCTTCAACATTGTCTTATAGGCTAAACAACTCCCTTCAAAAATGACTAAGGAACACCTTATCTATGTTAGATACTATAGACTATGGTATCCCATGTAGCTTGACCACCTCCCTGATGAATGTGGCTGCTACTATAATTGTCGTTTAAGGATTTCATAGGGGGATGAAGTGAGCGTACTTGCTCAATCTGTCAACTATCACAATAATCACAGTAAACCCTTCCGATCGAGGTAACCCATCAATAAAGTCCATGGTGACCTCCTCCCACACCCTATCAGGTAGAGCTATATGTTGAAGTAACCCCCTACGAGCCACAGTCATGTACTTATTCCGCTAGCACACCTCACATCTAGCTACCATCTCTTCCACATCCTAGTGCATCACCTTCCAATACAGCTCCATTGTCAGTCTCTTGTATGTATTTTGTACACCAGATTGACCTCCAACAATGCTCCCGTGAAACTCTTGTAGCAACTGTGGAATATGAACTAAGGTCCTAAACATCACAAACCTCCCATGATACAATAATCTCTCCCCATCTAGAGAGTCGGTGGGTAACGGTTATCATCCTTTAAAAGATCTACTCTAATTTTTCCCAACTCCTCATCCAGCACACTCTCCTCCTTTATAGCCCCTAGTCCAACATTAGTGGTATTGACATAACCAACTCCTGGAGCTCCCTCATGCATCTGGACAAGGCATCCGCCGCCTTGTTCTCTAATCCTGACCTATAATGAATCTCAAAATGATAGCCTAATAGCTTTGACAATCATCTCCGATGCTCCTCAACCACCATCCTCTACTCCAACATGAACTTTAAGCTCATCTGGTTCGCTCTGTCAATAAAATGCTGACCCAACAAGTATGATCGCCACTTCTGAATGGCTAACACAATAGCCATCAATTCCCCCTCATAGACTAACTTCAACCTAGCTCGGGTTGTCAACAATTGTCTTAAGTAGGCTATGGGTCTGTGATTCTGCATAAGCACGACCCCCAACCCATATCCTGATGCATCCGTCCCTACCACAAAAATATGATTGAAATCTGATAGGGCCAAAATCGGTATTGTGGTCATGACTTTCTTCAATCTCTTAAAGGACTATATAGTCGTCTCTCCCCACAAGAATCTATCCTTATTTAGTTGCTCAGTTAATGGACATCTTATAGTGTTGTATCCTCTCACAAATCTCTTGTAGTATCCTGTCAAACTTAGGAAACCCATCAGCTCTCTCAGATTCCTAAGTAGAAGCCATTTCAGCATTGCCTCAATATTAGCCTGATTGGCAGACACCCCCTCCTGAGAGATCACATGCCCCAAGTATTCCACAGTCTTCTGCAAAGCAACACTTCTTCGGGTTGGCCCATAGCAGATGTTCCTGTAATACTTCCAAAACCACCCTCACATGCTCCAAGTGCTCCCCCATCGACCTATTGTAAACTAGTATGTCATCAAAGAAAACCAATACGAACTTCTGGAGATATGGTTTGAACACAGTTCATGAGCTACTGGAAAGTGGCAAGGGCGTTCGTGAATCCAAACGACATCACCAGGAACTCGTAATACCCCTCATATGTCCTGAAAGCAGTTTTCGAGACATCCTCCTCCCTCATCCTGATTTGATAGTATCCTAAATTCAAACCCATCTTGGTGAACACCACTGCCCCACACAGTTCATATAGTAGCTCATTGATCATCGGTATAGGAAAACTGTCCAGCACTGTCTCTTTATTCAAAGCATGGTAATCAACACAGAAATTCCAGCTCTGATACTTCTTCTTAACCAGCATGACTGGGCTAGAAAATGGACTCACACTCAATCTGATGATCCCGCCTCCAGCATCTCTCAGATCTACTTCTCAATCTCGTCCTTCTAAATTTGAGGGTAATGGTATAGTCGGACACTAATCAGCAACACCACCTCCCTTAAGGTGATAACATGCTCCTGCTCCTTCAATGGTGAAAAGCCTTGAGGTGGCTGAAAGACCTCACTAAACTACTAGATGAGATGTTGTACTGAAAGAAGATTTCCCCCTCTTCCTCTAATATGATCCCTTCTAAGCTCTGCAATTTCACCATAAATCCTCCTCTCACCTCCTATATGGTCCTGACCATAGCATTGAGGGATATCATGGCCTTGGACAACCCTGCATCTCCCCAGATCATCACTCTTCTTCCTTCCAACACCAGCTCTATCGTTAATATCCCCCAATTGACATTGGAATCTCTTAAGATATATAGTCATTTCATCCCCAAGATGACATCAATGCCCCTTAACTCTAATGGGAGAAAATCCTCTCTCACCTGAACCCCCTGAATAGTCAGCACCACTCCCCTACACACTCCTCTATCCATCTCCACTTTCCAAGTGCTCACAATCACCTCATAGCCCCCGATGTCCACCAATTTCATCCCCAATTAGTCAACAACATGATTGGAGATAAAGTTGTGAGTAGCCTCACTGTCGATCAGCACCATCAATTCTCTGTCTATTATTTCTCCTATCACATTTATAGTGTTATTCGGGGTGAACCTCTCCACTGAGTTTAAGAAGACTTCGGTCATATCAAGATGCAACTCTCCCTCCTCTTCTACAACTGCCACACTCTCACACCCCTCTCCTCAACTTCCTCGTCATTACAAATGGTGAGAACTTGAAGAGTTTGGTTCTTACACATGTGCCCCGGCGTGTACCTCTCATCACATCTGAAGTACATCCCTTTTCCTGTTTCTAAACTTGAGGGTTTTTCTTCCTAGCTTGAGCGCTACCATCTTCCTCTACTTAATTCTTCCTCTAGTCTTCTATCTATTTCATCTCTCCACGGTTTCCCTTCCAATTGTATCATTCTTCTCCAAATATAGCGAGTGTGGTATGTTGTTTGGTCGGTTTATTGGTATTTGTCGGAGGAGTGTCGATCGGTGTTGGATCAAGATTTCTGTGGCGAACCTCTGGTTTGAATTTTTCCTTGGAACACCAATACCTAATTTTCATATTTACATGTGAGGTGACCTTTTTTTAAGGTTGTTCTGAGGACAGTTTATTTTATATATTAGTTTGTTTTTGCTAAGTTTCCTAGAAGTTCTATTACATCTGTTTCTATTAAGTTTTCTTTCTGTTGTTGTTGGTTTTTTCTTACTAAAAGTGGTGTCCTGTTTATCCTAATATTCTCCTATTTGGTTCTGGAATTTAAGTTACACCAGAGACCCAACATAAAACAAAGCTTAAATCCTACCAAATTGAATCAAGGACTGATATGAGTATGTATAAGGTGGTGTTTTGCATAAATCCCTTGTACATGTGATAAGTGGAACATCTTTCAACAAATTTGTAGACGTCACGATGGAGTTTTAACTAGAGGAAATGATTTGCAGTAATATTAGGGTCTTATCCTGGCCAGTATGAGCGTTGAGTTCACCTCCATGGAGCTTTCTAATTAAATGTCATTGGACATGCCGGCATGTGCAACTAATTTTCCTTGAAGATAAATCTTTTAAGTATGGAGTAGTCTTTATCAAGAAAAAGATTGATGCATTTCTACCATGGTAAAAAATTATTTTCTTCTGCATAGATGCTAGTCTAAAGATGTTGCAACGTCTCCATTTTAATGATGCTAGTCTAAAGAGTAACCAGGAGACAAGCATGGTCGCTGAGCAACGCCTATCCATATGATTTCTCCTATTTTATGTTTAAAAACAAAGTTGATTTTATGGAGGAATAAACCATGCATGCATCCGGCTTTAGATTGTGTTGTCTTCAGGAATTGTAGGGACTAATGATAGCTAAAGAGAATAAAAATCCTAATATACAAGAAAACGCTCTAAATGTTCCAAGGGCTGAACTATCATACACAATTCACGTTTGTACATTGACCACTTTCAACGAGCCGCACATAATTTTTTATTAAAAATTATATAGACTTGCCCTTCTGTGATAACACAACCTCGATACCGATTGTCAAAGCATCTATTTCAACTTAAAATGGGATCTCAAAATCATGAGTTGCAAGCACCGGAGCTTCACATAGTTTGTATTTGATGACTTCAAAACTCAATTGCTAATCAAGATAACAGGAAAATAAACCTTGCTTCAGGCAATTGGTTGTTTGTCCCATCATGGAGCTAAAGTGTCATATAAAACAACTACAGAAAATAGCAAGGCAATGGACTTCAACGATTGAGGCATAGGCCACAACGTGATTGCATCAATTTTTGTGTGGGGCAGCTTGTACCCCTTGAGCATTAATGACGAAACCCAAAAAGGGACAGGAGCAGCAGCAAAATCACATTTGGTGAGTTTAAGATATAACTTGTTCTCTCATAATAAGGTGAGCACCAGACGCAAATACTTTAAGTAGTTCAACAATGAATGACTAAAAACAAGGACATCTTCAAGCATAGATGTCAATCGCACAAAATAGCAAGCGTTGCATAGTACAGCGCGGCGCACCTATAACGTTATTTCCTCAAGACGGATCACTAATTCAAAATATCACATGATATTTATGTCATTCCCAAGAGTCTTGCTACCGTCGGCCATGGATCAATACCCTTATACCAAAGTGCTGCAGAACATGCAAGAGATAATGAAAAAGGATAAAAAAATATGAAAATTTCTCTGTAAAAAATCTATAGCAGAACTAATTCAACCCCTTCGTTTCTTGCAATCACCGCCTAAGTATTCACTCGACTAAAACAACGATACAACCAGCCAACCAAAATAAGCAAAAAGAAATGAAACAGAAAAAGAAGAAATACTCCAATACAATTAAATGCTAATAGCGGTGTTATAGAATAAGGATATGGTGATATAGTGCAGTGACTGTATCACCGTGTAAAGGATTCTAAACAATACTTGCAACCATTCAAATAGATTGAGCAAATTAAACTTTAAACAATTATGACCTGATAGTGGAGTGCTTCTTTGAAGCGCTGTAGCCGGAGGTAGACCTCGCCAAGCGACTGGCATGTCGCAAGGAGCTGCTTCTGGGGAAGATACTTCGCCGATACCTCGTAATCGATTCGGAGCCACCTCAGAGCCTCAACGTACTCCCCCCTCCTCTTGAGGAGGTCGCCGATCACGTTCGCCCACCGCGCTTCTTCCTCGTGGTTCCCATCCCGAACCGCCTCTTTGTACCCCAGCTTCGCTACTCTGATCTCCTCGTCTTCTCTTCCCATTCTTTTTTCTGAGACGATGAGAAAGCTATCGACCTCTATATCTGCCCTCGCGGGTTTTCGGCTTCTTAGGGTTTCCCGCCTTTTTATTATAAATTTATAATATTGGTAATTTAAAATATAAGAGAGAATTATAATATGGTTTACATATATAAAAAAATATATATTTTAAATTTTCTTTTTAATATTTCATTTAATTAAAGAGTGTCATATATATTATTACCGAAATTTATTCTATTTATAAAATTATAATTCATCTAAAATTATATATTTGTGAGTGAGATCAAAAAATTTTTTGAATTTAATAATGGTGAAAAAAAATTGTTGAATACCTATAACAAATTTTAATTTGTAGAATAACTTTATAAATGAAAGTAAATAAATGATAATTTATTTATAAATGATTTTATTTTTATATATTTTGAATATAAAAAAAATGAAACCATCACTTTTGATGGTTTTAAAGATGTTAACAAAATGTAGATTCATTGATTTCTAAGTACTGTAAGCCAAAGGTAAACAGTTTTTAGCTGATTTGAATTAATATTTCATTTGTGATGACTTTCTTATTGCTTCTTAAAGCAGTTTTTTGGTACAAAAATTAAAATTTTTATACTTAAAAGCTGCTTTAAGAGAAATTCTATTATGTGCGGCCACCGAAAGGTGTTCATAGGTCAATGAGAACCTACCACATCATTTTTTTCTTGTGCACCGCTCGATATCGGGCGATGCGGCACTATCTGATTCGCCTCTAACCCGCTCAATGACTACACTGAATAATTTCTCACTTTAAGAAACAGTAAGAAAACCGTCTCAAACAAATCCTAAATGTTAACCATTAGACTCTAGTCAACTTAAAGCAAATCATCAATGAAGAAATCCAAATTCAAATTAATCAAAATGATTTGCTTAGCCATTAAATTTATTTTGAGATAAGTACAATACATCATCAATCATTCCACTCTTAACTCTCATATTATATTCATCTCAAAATAATTTAACAATTAAAAATTTCATTTAGATCAAATGTGGAACACAATATGCATATTGAAATTTGTTCCATTGAGATGTAACATAATCTCTTACTAAGCAAATGCTTATAGAACCTTACCTTACAAGTATGAATATATGGTACACTGATACATATCCTTGATTGGTTCAATGCTTGTTTGTTTGTGTTCAAGATCAGCTCCACTATACATTACATGATTACATACACAACATGCTGTGCTACAAAAGGCTTTATCAACTTTATTATATCTTATTCATATTTTCTTTGAGTTGATTCTTCCCTATGCTGGAAGATATAGAATATATAAAAACCCTGCAGGCAGAAGATGAAAAGACTAACATATTTCGAAGGTTTGAAGCAATAATCACATCCATCCTGGAAGGAAGCCATTGACATTGTGAGAAGAAGATCCGGTGTTCAATTGTTGTTCTATACAGACTGGACTATATCTGTAAAGATGAGCAAAGATGAGTCTAAATCTTGGACATCCTAAAAATTTGAAGCAGAATAAGTAACTGTATTATTGCTATGCTAAAGGCATCTTCAACCGAAAATCCCATTTTTCACTCCAAAATACAGTGAAACTTAAAAATGTTGTGATTCATTTCCGATCGAACTCCATTTTGCGGGCTTCTGTGAAGGTAATTGTCTTTGGCGTGTTTCTTCGACTGATCCGGTTGAGACAAAAAAATCGCGTTGGTGAACAGTGTGATGCCAATATTGGTGTTGCACTGTTCACCCGCAAGCGGAAGATTTGGCGTTCGGCTAGAGCGACCGAACGACGCCATATGCAAATTTGGCGTTCGGTTGAAGATGCTCTAAGGTCTCATTTGGTTGCTTCTATGTGGAAAATATATTTTTAAAATTGTTTATAACCACAGCCAAATGATGGAATTAGCAGCTTTTATCATGCAAAAATTATTTTCCAGCTTGAAGCAACCAAATGGGGGCATAAGAAGAATGTAAATTTCAGTGATACTGAAATTAGAAGCAGAACAAGGGGGGCCAGATTCAATTAGTAGAGGAAGCCGGGAAAAATTGGTAGGATTGAAAGTTACCCAATTTGCAGAGAAGGATCACAAGGCAAGGGCTGAAAAAATACATCTGATTGAGGTTGACGATCACAATGTCCACCACCGTTTCCGCCACTGCAGCCACCTGGCCAAGATAGCTGGAGGGGAATTTCTGGCTCATCTTCATGCAACTGTGACATTTAAATGCTATAATAAGAGAAAATTCAAAAGTGATAAGGAAAGGTGATGGCATGGCAGTGCCATTTTCCTGAGTGTTAATTGTTTAGAACTGTTCATTAACATAACTTTTCATTTGAACTTTTAATGTCTTTTGAAGAGGAGAAAACGTCTAGATATCCGGACCGTCCGGATTGTGATGTACACAGTGTACAAACAGTGCGTACAATCCGGATTGTGATGTACACACTGTGTACAAACAGTATTTGTGTGTACACAGTGTGTACATTACAATCAGGACGTCCGGACTCCGCACATAATAATCTCTCCTTTTGAAGAGCATTTCAAAGTTTCTTTGTCATTAAAAATGATCATGTGTGAATTCAGACAAAGACTCGATACTTATTTGAACTAGCTATAGTATAAGAAACCATTGACACCTGCACAATATATGATGCCTATAGATGAGAAACACTTACAAACAATCAAACAATATAACAATATATGGTCACCATACCTTCATTCTCAGAGCTCTGTTAGCTTCCTGCAGCATTTGCTCCTAAATTGGAGAAAATGTTAATTTCAAATAAAGTTAGCCTTACTAAAGAATTCAATCAGAGTTTAAGGTAAAGATGATGAGAATATATTGAAATGACATTATGAAAATACCTTTCTTTTGAGATCACACAGTTGATCAAGCATAAATTGGCTCTGAAATAATAATACAAAGGTACATTAGTTCAGATCAGAAGAAAATAAAATGCATACTGCACAGAACTTGAAATAATGAAGATGCCTCCAATATACTTTCTTCATGTCATCATTTTTAAGTAACATGTTGGATTATTTGCACTTCCATTTTCTTCTATCTTATGCAGATAGTGTTTGAAGGGCAAGTAGTGTACTTGCTTTAACAGCAATTGACATAATAATTTTACATAAGCTATGGATCTTACCACCACAAGAAGTAAGGATTGATAAGATTTTTGTATGTTCCGAGCCATTGTTTAAGTTTTCTTTTATCTTTCCGCAAGAAAAACTTAAGCAATTCCGAAGGTATATATAAATGGAGAAAGTAATAACATTAAAAAACAATCATACAGTTCTGACGATAAAGATATACTTTTCAGCTTTTCCATTGTTGAGTACGAGCAGTTAAGATATGGTAAATTTCCTTTCTTTGATGCTTCTAAAACCCCAACCGGCAACAAAAACAAACAAGACAGCATCGGTAGTGGTAGTAGCTTCAAAGGAATTGGTAGTATTTGTTGCATAGGAAAGCGCTGAACTGCAACTATACGAGGGTTAATGATCAACTCTTTGTCGGATACTAATTTTCACTACTTTAGGAAAGTTACCCGACAACTAGGATAGCTTGCGGTATATATTCCTAAAAAGAAAAAACAATTCATTTTATTTCAATGATCAAAACAGTTTATTTTACGGTCTTTAATTTTTCTAGTTTTTAGGGGTGAATGGGTGATTGCAAATTTTCTTTTTATTTTTCTGAAAAAAAAAATGAAGTATTGGATTCTAAGTGAAAATAAATGTACATTTCTTCCTTCCATAGAATTAAAGCAAGAGCATCGAAATTCCACTAAAGTAGGTAAGTCCGTAAAACCCATTATTAAATTGTTGAAATGATGTCTTTAGGTTCCAAGGAGAAGCTAGCTACAACGATGGTGTCTACTTCGATTTTAATTTTAGATAGATATTGAGTCATGATTTGATCTTTCATGAAGAATTTATGAAGTCCATTTTTTAGTTGAATGATGTGACAATAATTTATGGAGTTAAGGGTGAGATCATAGGATAGGACATGAGCTAAAATGGAGTGGAATGCGATGGAAAGTTTTAGTGGTATGAGATGTGAGTGGAATGTAGGAAATATGGATGAACCATATTTTGGGAGTGGAATGCAACGATTTTAATAGTTTTGCAAGTTTCCAATTAATAAGCATCTATGTGTGATATTTTGGGATTAGAGATGAATGAACCATCATCGTAAGTAGCGAGTTTGACAAGTCATGGGATATACATATCCAAATATCCCTTAAATCCATTTTGGATAGTTCTCAAGAATGAGACAAGTGATTTTGATGTTTAGCATACAAAAATTGAGTTGAAAAGAAATATAGATGTCTCCCATAATGAGGGGGTCACTTTGTGCATTGATGGAGTTGTTGGTCATGGATGTTGGTGAGGGATACATGTTTCAGCTAAAGAAGTGGGAAGGGAGGCAGTTGTTAGAGGTATGAGCAAACGAAGGAGATGTCATTAGCCATTGGTCTCTAATACCATGAAAACTAAGCTAAAGAAGGTTTGAAGTTTCTGATCAATCAGCATCCATGTGTGATATTTTGGGATTAGAATGATTGAACTATGATCGTAAATAGCATGCTTGACGACAATACATAGGGTGGTATAATTGTCCAAATATCCCTTAAATCCATTTTGGATAGTTCTTTACCTTGAGATAAGTTTTTTTTTTTTATGTTTGAAATTAAAAATTTTGAGCTAAGAAGAAATATAGATGTCTCCCATATTTAAGGGGAAGCTTTGTGTATTGATGGATTTGTTGGTCGTGGATATTGGTAAGGGATGCATGATTTAGCTAAAGAAGCAGAAAGGAAAATTGTTGCAGGAGGTATGAGCAAATGATGGAGATGTCATTAGTCATTTGTTTTTAATATCATGAAAACTAAGCTGAAAAAGGTTTGAAGTTTTCGATCAATAAGCATCAATGTGTGATATTTTGGGATTAGAATGATTGAACAATCATTGTAAATAGTGGATTGACAATGCATGGGTATAATTGTTCGGATCTCCCTTAAATCCATTTTGTTTGACTCTCTAGAGTGAGAAAAGTGTTTGTACGTTATGCTTCACATTAAAAATTGAGCCAAGAAGAAATATGGATGTCTACCATATATATTTGGGGGGGGGGGGGGGAAGGGGGGTTTGGCTTTGTGCATTGATGGAGTTTCTGGTCATGAATACTGGTGAGGGATACATGTTTTAGCCAAAAGAAGTGGAAAGGAAGGTGTTCATTGGAGGTGCGAGGAAACGAAGGAGATGTCATTAGTCGTTGGTCTCTAATACCATGAAGATTAAGCTAAAGAAGGTTGAAATAAATATACAAGGGGGATATAAGGCGATGCCAATACGCCTATTTGCTTCGCTTCATTTCATTCAATGCAAAATCTATATTAGCATTGTTTTATATAAGGCAATATTATGAGTATGACTAAAAGTTACTAAGTTTGTTTTTAATAGAGGTTTTTGATTGGTTTGGTGATCATGATGGTTGTTGTGCATGATAGTGTTGTATCTTTTGATAGCTTTATTTATTGCCTTTTATAATTATCAACATTAGCTTGATAAACATATATTTGAACTAGTTTATTTATCATATTTATTAATTTGGTGATTGATCTCTCACCTAGGCAATTAATTTAATAGAAGCCACAAGGAAAGGAGATATTTTCCTTTATTTATTTATGTAATCCATAAAAAACAAAAAGATCTATTATAACTATTAATACATTGTTTATAAAACTGAGGTCATTAACATATGAAACCAACTCATCTAATATGCATGAGCAATATAAACTTTTCAATATGTTTGTATGTTGAGGTTTTGAAGGACCTCCCCAATTACATGAATGGTGCATTGCCCTCATTTGGTTCATGAAATCTATTTTAATAGCTTGAAGAGATTCCATTTTTGTCTCAAATGTAAATATTAAGGTCTTCTAAAAGTGGCCCAACTTTCTAAAAATCCTTTATCTTCACGTACGAACACTCACTAGCAAATATAGTTTAACGGTAAAACTAAGCAACAATAAAAAAAGAATGATTGTAGTATGATGTACTGAATCATACCGGTAACAAGTTAATGCAAAGCTATTATTGAATACCTTTGTTGATCTGATCTGTTTGAGAGATATTTCTAGTTGGTGTTCTAGTTGCTCTAGTTCCTTTGTGGTCAGTTGGCCTAGGTCCTCTCCTAGAAGATTCCTGTAGAGGCTTACATTTTAAAATATATCATGCTGACAAAATAATCCATAATTAGGAAGGACAAATTTAATTAAGAGAAATAAAGTGTCTGAGTAACCTCTGTGATCGTTGTAGATATTCAACTCTTGCTTTTAGTTTTAAATATTCTTGATAATTGTTCTGCTTTGATATAAAGAAACAAAATATAAGTTAAACTCATAGATTGAAAAAATTTGCAAAATCAATTTAATATATATAATGCCAAAAAAACTTAGTTGCATGTAAAAAAATATATTTGTTAACCAAACAAATATAAATAGTGGCTTAAATTATCATTCAGAACAATAATCTCAATATTACTAAAAAATTTAACATATAATTAATATGCTAATGAGTGGTCACTAATAAATAAACTTAATCAATAAAATTAATCCATTTGATGAAACCCTTAAGATGTGATCTAGGAATGATTTTGCCCGTAAATATCAACATGTAATTAACATAAACGGATGACAAATATAATTCATGACCAATTTTATATCATCACAAATAGGTTGGTTGATATTTAAACATTTAGTAGTTGGGTGTTTGTCATGGTTTTGAAAATCGGACCGGACCGGCCGGTTCAACCGTGAACCGATCCTAAGGCCGGTTCGGCCCTCCTAACACTGTTTGTAGTCATTGTATAAGGTGACAACAAAATTCTTAAGCTAAATTGGGGATTAATAGGGTTGGATACTATTCGATATGATATTAATTCATAAAAGAACATGCTAAAAAGATTTTAGTTGGTCACCAGTACTATATACTAGGACAAGGGAAATTTTGGAGCTACTTGGCACAATCTGCCCTAGATTTCCAAGAGTTCTTCCTATAAGAAAAAACTTAGAATTTTAAGATAAATTCAATAATTATAGAAATTTTCTTTTTTTAAAGCATGATTTATTCTCATGTCAGAAGCATTCTACGTTCTTTAGGCTTTGTTGCCCTCGAGCATATAAGACTCTATTCCTTAAATGATTTTTTATGATGAATAGATTAGACTAGATAGGAACATGACAGAATTCCCCTCTCGGAGTATATACTTCACTTTAAACTATTGCCCTCGAGTGTGACTTTTCCTAGTACCTTCTCCAAATATTCATAAAAAAAATAGGTCCAACACTTCATAAGTTCAAAAAATCTGATTAACTACCAATTGTGAGTAGACATGAAAGTTTAGTTTTTTCAATCTTGTTTGAGATGCTAGCCTACTTTTGCTAAGCACAACTTCAAACTCTACCTAATTGCAGGTAATAGAAAATCTTACAGGCTTGAGAGCACTACATCCACTCTATTATTATTTTTCATGAGGTCCCGTAAGCCAACAAGCTCTAGCCTCCATCAATAAACAAGTTCTAAGATCCCTTCGCTCCAAATTCAAATTTGGAGTTGTTACTCCATGTAGATTCAATAGGAAAATTCTCCAATTTTTTAGCTTTAGCAACAAACTGAAGTACTTGATGTTGCACTCATTGAGTTTGATTGACCACTTTGTAAGTCATCCCAGTAGCTCTAGAATCTATCACTCCCTAATAAATGGGTCAGTTAGTCAAGACCTTTGTTAAATATTTTTCAAAATATGGGCTCAATTTCTAAATGAAAAATTGTAATGCTAACACCAACTTGTCTATCACAGGGTATCTTTGCATCGGATTGGTGAGGGTGTTAACAGAATATATAAGCAATCTTTACTGCCATTTTTTTTGTCTAATTAGAGGCTTTGGGGGAATGAAGATGGTGTTAAGAGTTGCTTGAGGTTGGCGAATGCCATCTCACTATCGGTCATCCACTTCATGACTTTCACTATTTCAAAGTCATGTACTGGTGGAGGACTTTTCATGTAACTAGGTAAGAAATCATCTTTATATTTGCATTTATCTACACATTATTAAATTGTTATGAAATCAATTATTTACTTCAAAACATTAAACAACAAAAGATCCCATTTTGAACTGAACTTCTTCCAAAATTAAAAATATTTTAAACATGATACATATAAATTACATTAAGCAAATAGTAGAGAAAACTCCATTATGATTGCTAGATTATTTCAGTGGTTAAGATTTCACAATTTCAAAGTCATATACGTCCAAACTTTCCACTTAATAACAGGGGCGGATCCACCTTAAGCACCTTAAGCCCAACAGGGGTAATTGCCCCCCTAAAAAAAAAAATTCTTTATTATATGATTCTTTAGGTAATTTATCCCCCTCCATCTTTTTTTTTTTTTTTGTCTTTATTACAAAAAAACTCAATTTTAAAATTAGTTTTTAATTAATTATTTGTAATATTTTTTAATAGAGGTTTTAATTTAAAAGCTAACACCATAGCTCAAAGCCGTTTATAAAAGTATATTTGAAATTGATTTTGAGCACAAGATGGAGCTCAAAATTGGCTCAAATCAGTTTTAGTTAAATTAAATTATAATGGAGTTTTGATTATTATTTTTAAAAACCATAGCTCAACATTCTCAATTATATCATATTTCTAACTTTATAAATTAAAAATATGTTTAGAAGTCTTAAATAGAGTTATCTTGAAAAAGTAAACTTTGAGTTGACTCAAATTGATCCTAAGCTAGGTTGGCTCGCCTTAAATGGATTTTGATTTGAGCAGGAATCTAACTTAACTAATTTTAAGCCAAAAAAGCTTGCACAAAACTATCTTGGCATTGGCCCTAATCAAATCATAACTTTTCAAATATATCTAATATAGTCTATATAATATGTAATTTTTTTGTTAATACTATCTTTTGATTAACAAGAAAACCAAATCAGAAAGAATTATTATCTTCTTAAAAAATTATAATCCACAATTCTATGGGGGTTATTTTCTTGCATTTAACAAGTGGATCGGAATAGCAGAAATAGGAACCTGCGTCTCTTTGGATGGAATCACGGTCTCTGATGAATTATAGCTGCACTTTTGGTATCTCTCAAGTGTCTTCATCATGCTGCACAAAAAGCTAAAATAAATAAATATCCATGGCTTATAGTTACAAAATACATCAACTCTTCAAATCCTTAAATCATAAAACCTAGTATTGAAAATGCATTAGAAGTATTACTCGAATTTGACACTTACAAAGAAAACTTTATAAAACTAGAATAAAGCTTGGTGTGCTTTATGAATTTAAGCTTGGTTTGAAACAACTTTCTTACTATTTTATAAAGCTGCTTTCAAGTATAAATTTTTTTTATTAATTGAAATTTTTTTACTAAAAAGTTACTTTGAAAAGCATTAAGAAAGATGTCCCAAACAAAGCCTTAGTGTTGGTAATAAAGGAGCCATATATAGTCAGCTCTAGCATGACCACCCAATATTGAGGCTTCGTTTGGGAAGGTTTTTTCATTGCTTCTTAAATCAGCTTTCTAGTATTAAAAATAAATTTTTTTTATTAAAAAACTGCTTTAAGAAATAGTAAAAAAAATAGTCCCAAAGGAAAGCTGAATGTTCCTAAAATACCATTTCTTCGAACGATTAGAAGATCTCCAAATACACTTTAGGAATCACGTGATTGTAGGCATTAAGTGCTGCTGGTAAATCAGTCTTGGTACACGTGCTTTCCTCCATCTCAAGATTGATCTTGCCTATGGATCTGACTTCTTCGTTCGCGTACAAAGTAGGAGGTATTGGACAGCTATAAGTATGTGATGTTCAGTTAGAATTTCCTCAAGCAAAAGCGAAATTGGAGGCTTCCACCGCCATGCCCTCTCGTCCGCTAGAATGTTGTTAAAGGATATTGGAGATTCTATTGGCGCAATTTTGAAAAGGATTTTATGTGAGAAATTTTTTGTTATGAGTTAGGCTGTAAATGAACCGAGTGTTTGACGATCTACTCGTGGCTTGGCTTGATAAGAGCTCGTTCATATTTTGATAAGATAAACAAATGAGCTTGAACATTTTTATAAATAAATGAGCTTGAACATTCAATAACTAAATAGAATTTGAATAACTTGACATTTGGTTCATTTATGTTTATAAACAATATCATTTAACACTCATAAACAAACTTGTTAAGAAGCTCGACTATGAAGCTTTATTAGAACTATATTAGAGTCTTAAAAAAATATATTGTTTAATTTAATATTTAATAATTTTTTTTTTACTTATCCCGTCTAAAATCAATTAATAATTTATTTTTACTTCCCACATCCACCTAAAAAGCAAACAATCCGCTCTCTGAACAAATATACAATGAACCATAGATCGTTTGTTCATGAACGAGCTCATTGAGTAGATCAAAAATACCAATTATATATGTTTATGAACGGGCTTATTTGATAGCTCAAGAATGCTTATTAGATATGTTCGTGAACGAGCTTGTCTGATAGTTTAAAAAACTTTGCAATATATGTTCAGGAACATGCTCGATGTAATTGTGTGTTAGAAGACTCGATAAGGCTCATTTGTTAAGTTGATGTGCATCTAGAAATAGAGCTCGCTTATAGCCCGATAAGGCTCGTTTGTTTAAAGCTCGATAAGAAATAAATGAACCGAACATAAACTAAGCATAAACACCCATTAATTTAAATGAACTAAGCTTAAACACAAATAAAAAAGCTCGAATCAAACTCAAACCAAACTTAAACAATCTGATCATAAACGAACTCAAATATGAACATGAACATACTCGGCTCGGCTTGATTCATTTTGCAGCTCTAATTATAAAATATATTATGGGATTTCTTTTTTGTTATGTGTGTATTTAAAAATTGTGAGAGAATCTATTAGTACTATTTTCTTAGTTTGCAGAGCGTAGTTGTTTCCTTTTTTTTTTAATGAATAACATCATTGATTCTCCTCTCTATTGGACAAAGCTAGGTTTGAATGTAACTTCATTATATTTTTGCACTATATTACTTTTTGTTTTATTTTATGGTATATTTTTTCTCCATTCTTGATAAATCCTAAACATCTGCCACCCTCCATTCATTTGCTCACCGTCAATCTTAGCCTAGGATTTTGCTAGCCCTAGCATGGACAAGCGATCTCGAGCTAGTAGAGATGTGCTGCTTTCTATTATGCACAAATATGGATACGACACGACACGGACACAGGACACGTTAATTATTTAAAATATAGAACATGGACACATATTTGACACGGTATTATATTTTTTATTTTTTAAAAATAGTGTATAAAAATTAAATAAGTATAATTAAAAAAATAATTTAATAATAATAAGTCATTTAATTAGAATTTGTGCTTAAAATGATTAGTATTATGATGTCGAGAGTCGGGCGTTGATGCAGTTTATTAGTCACCGAGAGAGGAGATGACAATGTTAAGTGCAGAAAATTCAGGTATTATCGGCGATTAGACCACTGGTATTAATCGGCGGTGTTTAATAAACAGTCGTCGGAATTAGTGGCAATTTAATAATCGCGGGCTATGACGTCAATTTAATTTTATACTGGCACCTTTACCGGCAGCCAAAGCCGCCGGTTTTAAGTAATTGTTTTTGGCAGCGGTATAAACCGCCAGAAAATTGCCGGAAAACGTCCTAAATTTACCCATCCCAAGCCTTCCTCATCACTTCTTCGCATTTCTCTCATGCTGCTGCAGACGCTCGCCCCCTCTCCTCTGACCTCTCACGATCCCGCCTCCGAGTACTGCGCCGGAATCCGGCACCGACAACCTCCCTCAGGCCGAAGATCTTGCCCCCAAGCCGAACCCATCTCCTCTCCGATCTCCTTGAGTCACATGCCTCGAATTTCTACTCCAGCCGTCGGACTCGTCAACCTCCTCTACCCTAGTTGTTGGCTCTCCTATTTGTTGTAGGTACATTCCCTAAAAATAGTGATGGTCATGTGTTTGTAGTAATGCCTATTAAGATACATTAATTGTGAGAGTAATATATTGATTATGAGAGTAATATCTATGGCATGCATTTGCAAGTTATACATTGATTGTGAGAGTAATATTTATGGCCAAAATATATTTTTTCATGATAATTATATCATTATTATTTCATTTAGAAAATATTTAAATTTAAAATTATATGATCAACTATGGCTAAGAATGAGTTATTCGACATAGGACATTACTAGGGGCATATTTGATGGCTCCCCGACCAATGGAAGAGCAGAGTTGGTAGAGGCACACATGTGTAATGTTTTATATAAGGACCTAAAAAAATTGCTAAACAAATTTAAGGCCTCAAGCGTGGCAGGAGTTGAGTAATTTTATATCATTTCGAGTTCATTTGATCATCAAAATAAAATTTTAAATCAGCTTCTTAAGTGTTTTTAGATCTTTGATTTGCATAAATAAATAATGATAGATCATATAAAATGATTAGCATATTATAAAGTATCAAGAGAAGTGCTGCGTAGAGTTCTAGAAAAGAAAGGGGTAAGTTATTAAGGATATGTATGCAAGAGCTATTACTTGTGTTCAAATACAAGGTAGTTTGACCAAGAATTTTCTTATTTCAAATGGATTACATCAAAGATTAGCCTTAAGCCCATATCTTTTTTGTTTTAGTCATGAATGTTCTCACTAGACATTTAAAAAGGTTGTACCCTAGTGTATGCTTTTTGCTGATGTATTCTTCTTGTTGATAAGGATAGAGAGGGAGTTGAAGCTAAACATGCATGAATTATGGAAGTCAACCTTAGAGTCTAAAAACTTTTGTTTGAGTAAATCTAAAACTGAATATATAGAGTGTAATTTTAGTAATAATAAATTTGGTGGAGGGATTGTGACTTTGGGTGATTAAGGCATTAATAAGAGTACACATTTTCGATATCTTGAACCTGCTGTTTAGAGTGATGATAAAATAGATGAGATATAATTCAGGTTGGGCTTGAAGTGGAGGAATGCATAGTGGCTTTACCCTTAAAAATAGGATACGAGTCATTAGCTGAGTTTTCCATTTTATCACATAAATTATTTATATTGTCATGTTGTATTTATTTGATGGTTGGTGAATGTATTTTAATTCAAGGAAAGTATATTTGTTCAAAAGTAAAGCACATACACTTGTTCAGACTGCAAATATTCTAATAATTAATTTTATAACAATGCAGGGAAATGTTTATTTTAACGTCCAAATGACTATTCAAGAAAAGAGATATTGGATGTATAATAGATTATTACTGGATCGAAGAGGATTGACAGATGAATTTATACATGGAGTTAAAATTTTTATTCAAGTTGCATCTCAACTGTCTTACTTTAAGTTCAATGGAATATTTTGATGTCCATATTCGAAGCACAAAAATCAAGCATTTCTCAAACCCGATAATGTGAAGGTTGATTTATATCATAGGAGATTTGTTCCACATCAGTATTTTATAATCCTAGTAGAGCTAAAGAAACTGTAAGCCAGAGGGTTACAACCTTGATGAGAGAGATAGAAGAGATGAGAAATGTTCAAAATGAGATGCAGGCAAAGCTACGATCCTATAAAGATAAAAAAAAAATGAAAGAGCAAGAGCAGACACATGCATCACTAGACAGGAAGGACACAGAGGGTGATTAGTACTTTTATTTATTTGATGAACTTATGGTTTAAACATTTAGTTTAATGAACTTGTTGTGTGAAAGCGATGACATGAACATGTTATTATGGATTTATGCATTATGTTCGTTATAGACTTTATTTGGTTTGATGAGTTTATATTCATTGTTATGTTCTTATTGTGGATTTCATTTCAGTGTTATTGTAGTTGCTGGAAATTTAATAAAATTGTCGGTACATACTGGCGGTTTGCCGGCAGTCGACGTCAGTCAACCGGCGGTACCCGACAGTTTAACCACCGGTAAAACCTACAATTTTGATGGCCAGTAAGACGTCGATAAATAACCGGTGGTAAATCAATGGTAACCCGACGGTTTAGCCACCGCTAATACTGGTGGTTTTGACAACCAAATGGCCGGTACGCCACCGGTGATTAACCGGTGGTGACCGGCGCTACGACCGCCAGAAATTATCGGCTGTCTAGGCCGCCAAAAATTCGTCGGTACGTATAATCATCAGAAATCATTTCTTATGCGATTTAGTCCATCGATTTTTGAACCGCCAGAAAGCCACCAGCTTTTTACAAAACTGCCATAAATCTTTCATTAACCGCCAAAAAAAAAACCTTCGATAATGCATGAATTTCATGTAGTAGTTGTCGAGAGTCGGACATTGATGTTATGCAGTAAATATTGGGTGTTAATATTAAGAGGGCATTTATCGTCGATGCTGAGAGGGCATTTGTTGTCGATGTTGAGAAGGCGTTAGACAAAGATGAGATGTCAAGTTGTTGGTGTAAAAGTTGCTAGTATCGAGCATCAATGTAAACATAGTGTCAGACCTTGATATGAAGATCATTTTAAAATGTTGATGTTGTAATAATGTCAGACATCAATGTTGAGATGAAATCGGATATTATTGTGAAATCAAAGTTATAATCCACCAAAGAGAAATGAAAATGAGAATATTTCATGAATGATGTATTAAGTGCGGACGATTGATTTATTATTGTGGATAGGAAATAATAAATTTAGTTATTATATTTTAAATAAGAAAAAAATTAAATACAAGAAATATATTAAAAATTTTCATAAAATATTTAAGATACATGTGTCGGACACGCGTGTCTAATTTGTATTTAATATTTTTTTTAATAGGACACATTTCTTATGTGTCTGACACATGTCGGAGGAGTATCGTGCCGGACACTGCACGCCTCTTTGAGGAGAAGTATCGGTGCATCATAGGCTGCTTTTGATGCATGCAAAAAATTTGCAAGCAATCAACACTAAATTTAACATCATTGTAACTACTCTCCATGGCATCCCAGCAACCCCCTCGTTAGTCATCGTGTCCCTGTTTCCTTGAATCCATTTTATTTTTGGTTTGTATCGTCCACATTCTTATTAGATCTGATTTGGCTTCGTTAGTTCTTGCTAAATCCTTCAACCTCTCTACACTTCAGCCCAAGATTGCTAGTGTAACCAACTTCCGCCTTCTCGTCACACCTTCTTTGGTTTGGATAATCCTCAAGCCTTCTCGTCATTTATTGTCTAGAGATTTCATTGATGTCAACACCAACATATGCTGAAATTCACCTCATCCCGACTCCCTAATGGCTTTTTTAGGGTACACTTTGGTGCTCCCCCTGCCTAATACTTCCACCATTGGCAGCCCGACTCCCTTGCTAGGTGGTTCCTTTGTCGATGATCTTTGTGGTTTCCCTTTGCCTCTATCGAGTTTAGTTCAAAGTGAGACGTATATTCTCTTTTCCTCTAGTTTGCAACCTTTATGACTTCCAACTCACTAGGATGAACTTGCTCTTTTTATTCCTAATATGTGTTTATAAGACTATCAAATCATCTAAAAATTTTATAATTAGTGGGTAAGTTTATGAATGGTAGGCCTTCTCTTCAATCAAACATATCCTCCTTTCAAGCTATACAATTTATGGAAGTTTCTCTGTATCATTGCTTAATCCGAAGCATGTCATAATAAAGCTTCCTCATATTGATGATTATATAACTATCTTATTTAGGAGATTTATGTTAGTTGAAGTTTCTTTAATGAGGCTTTCAAAATGATGTCCTAACTTTTGATTATCTAATGATGAATCCATAATTATTCATACATGGATGCATTTTCACATTTAAGAGTTCACCTACTTGACAAATCCATCATTTTCTAATTGGGTTTTTAATTTGTCAAACCTCTTAGGTGGATACTTTTATTGCTTTTGTTTTGTATTGATTCTTAAGTCAAAATATATTGGAAGAAAGTAATTTTTAGGAAAAGGTCAAACTTTTGTTATCATTGTCTCTTGCCTAGGCATGGCATTCATATTTGATGAAAATCCACCAATGAGAGCATTGAACACCAAGAACCCAATACCATTATTTTTGAAGAATTTCCCCACTTAAAATGGATCTCATACCATAGGTCCAATTCAATTCAACGGCACCAATACTTTCTTCCAACAAATTGCTGATTGATTTCCTTTCATCAAGCTCTAGAATCCTAAGCAATTATCTTAAAATCATAATACAAATCTAATTATAATTTGATAGTATTTTAATAATGGTGGCTACAAATTCTAAATCTTGTGATGTTGATATTGATAATCTCACTATGAAAGTTATATACCAACATTGATTACCTCTTCATTAGCAAATCTAAAAGACCTTTGCCATTCCTCATGATCACTCCCTTGATGATAATTTCACTATAAAAGTTGCTCCCCTATATACCTCCCTTGCCAACTTAACAAATCCAAGATGTACAACCTATCTCTCTTTTTTAGTTTGGCTAGTTATGCTAATAAAAGTACCAAAATATACTCTTACATAAGCAAGCATCTTTATGTGGGTGGAAATATAATTCATCGTAACATATTCAAGTCACATACACCTTTGCAACCTAGATCATATGCTAGACTAAGGCTTCGTTTGGGATAACTTTTTTATTGCTTCTTAAAACAAAGTTTTAGTACAAAAGTTTTAATCTTTGTATTTAAAATCTGTTTTAAGAAGCAATAAAAAAATCATCCCAAACGAAGCCTAAATGAAGATGCTATGTTGGAGAACTCTAACTTCTACACACAAAATTCTAATAGGTATCGTGAGAAAGGCTTAAGCAGTGCCCTCATTATACTAGATTTTCTTCAATATTTATTATGTTATTTGATGTAATAGAGTGGGAAGAAGAAAACAACTAGACTAGTCCTATCTACCTTCTTATTTCATAGATTGGCCTAATGTGACCTCATATTATAATTGTGATTTTAATTAATGATAATTAATTTACTTTTAAGAAATATTAAGAATTCCAAATAATCATTAAATGGCCTAATAGCCTCCTACAGTTCTTTCGCAAAGTGAAAATGGGAATTGAAGTACAAAGGAATCATGAGCACCATCCTCTTGTAACAACTAAGAGACTTTTATTCAGCTCTTCAACTTTTTTTTATTGAAATTAAATTCATTACATTAGCTCTTCAACTTATTTATCATCTATAGTCATCATTAGGGTTATGAAAATTGGGTCACGGGTCGGGTTGGGGTCCAACCCAGAATTAACTCGACATTAGTTGACCCAACTCATTTTTGCATACAAGTAAGGTATTTCAACCTGGACCTAACCTGTGCGGGTTGTCGGTTTGACCCGACCCGACTCGCTGTCAAATTTTGATTCAGAAATGTGCGTGCAATTATGTGACGACACAACAACGATGAGTCAGCAATCCCGATCAGGGTAGCATGCAGGCGACTGTGGCTATGGGAGCTCGGGGCTGTCAGCTCGGCACCGACAATGGCAAGGCACGGGTCTGCATGGCGTCATAACAGCATGGCACAACAACCGCGGTCATGTCAGCGCCATTAATGGCAGCATCGTCATAGGCTTATCCATGGCTCCATGTACACTTCACGCGACAAGACGGGTCAGGACAGCGGTCACTCGACGTGGACAGGGCGGCCTACGTGACTCACAAATGTTTTTCAAATGGGTTAATCCGGGACGTTGAGTTTGGGTTTCTAGGTCAACCCGAACCCTACTTGTCTTTCCAAACGTGTCACATCCGGGAACCCAAATCCAACCTGTTTGTGAAAAGGGTTGATCCTAACTGAAAATTTTTTGGGTCGGGTTCGAGTCATATTTTTGGGTCATGTCAAATATTGACACCCCTAGTCATCATGTAAACAAAATTGAGATCAAATTTAAAAAACCTATTAATATGCAACTATGAGAAGAAGTTATATATCTAGAGCCGAAGTGTATATCTATATGTGATTTTTCTTTTGGGATTTATAGCATCCCTCACATTATTCGATCAATATTTGACTCAAATCAAAAGTTTGTCAATAAACTCTAAATAGTGCCACTAATTAGACTTCATATGACTTATGCTAAGATCTTTCAAGTAGTGATTTACCCAATTAGAAAGTCAAAATAAATAATCGATATGGTTGAAAAAAAAAACTATTAACTTAAAATTGCATGAAAATTTGCATATAAATAGGTAAGTTGAGGGTTTCATATATCAAATGTGATATTGTTGTGGAAAATCTAGAAAAAAATATATCGCAAAGCCTAGTCCAATTAAATGATTTTACTAGTACAATTTGATAATTATAAAATGTGCACTTCTTCATAATTAGAGACCAAGCATTTATACAATAATTGGCATGATTCATGAAAACATCACCTATGGTGATGTGATGATACTTGATTTATTGGATTTGTCATCAAGCATTGATGAGTCATTGGCATGATCAGAGGTCGAGTGACCAAGGAGTTATGCATAGAGCATTGGTGACTGATAGATGTCAAACATCACTTATTAGTAAGAATCAAGTGGTAATTGAGGGAGAATCATCAAAAGTTAGTGATGATGGGCAATTAACTATATAGTTCTCATAATAAGAGGAGTGCCTAGGTGGTTGATAAGATGGTTATCAAATTTCATGCATTGGAATTGGACAACAGTCAAATGAAACTATTAGGAATCAAGCGATGATAGTTGTTTTCATTGATCATTCTTCTAGTAGGATGGGAGAGCAAGTAATCGGTAAGGTATGCATTGAATGTCAACAGATAACGAACATTAGATGTTATTTATTAACAAGTATTGATGGTCGATTGTAAAGGTTAAAAATCGAGAGAATGGTGGGTATTTAACTTAGTAGTTCTCCTTATATGAAGGGAGATTGAGTGATCTAGAAGATGATGGTCAAATGTCAGTTGTTAAAAAATATTAAATTTTGATAGCTAACGACTATAAAAGATTAATTATTGGGAAACATCATACAATAATCAACTTGGAACATCATGAGATAAGTGATATATAATAAGTGATTGGTTTAGTTTTTTTTTTTCAAACAAGTGGATAGATCAAACATCTAGGAAGATAGGCATTAGACATTGCTATCATACATAGAACGTCAATCATTGGTAGATGTCAATAATGATTGCTGAAGAACATCAAAAGTTGGACAATGTTTAATAGTGAATATTATAGGCCATGCGATAATGACTGATTAATTTGGTCATAAGAGTGAGTTTAGGCAACCAAAATGATAAATGTGTTAGGTATCAATTATTTATAGCCTTCAAATATTATTGTGGTACAAATTTCAATGGCTAATATACATATATTGTTGGTCATGTATATGTGTTAGATAATGGTCAATAAGAAACATTGAAAACCAAGTGACAATAGGGTCATCAACTTTGTCACTCACTAATAAGATGTGACATTGGGAAATTGCGACAAGACAAACACTGGTGGCTAATAGACAAAGTCACTATTAGATATTAAGCGATGATCAACATTGATTATCGCAAGTAAGGTGATAGTTGGCGATCAACTAGATCATTCCCTTTTAAGATATTCAAATGCCCAGTAAACGATCCATGATTAAGGGGATCAATATCGACCATCAATTCAAACTACTCTCAACGTATCCTTGATCTCCCTCCTATTTATTGGTCATGTCATTCCTAAAAAACTATAAATAATCTTCTCTTTCTTTATTGAAGGGACCCAAGCATGGAAGAAAAGGAAAAGAGAAAAATTAGAGTTCTTTTCCCACCAAACTCCCTCCTTGACCATGGTCGATCCACTGACTATCGTCGGACTATCGCCGCACTTCCGTCCAGCCATCGACTGACGTCGGAATTCCGCCTTGCCACCGACTGTCATCAGACTTCCGTCCAACCACCAGCTATCACCGGACTACCAAGCGGCCGCCAACTGGAGCCAAATTTTTTTTCAACTTCCGAACATCGCCGGATTTCTGTCTGATCTCCTTTCATCGCTAGATTTAAACTAAATAGTTGACCGTTGTAATCAGATCGTCCTCAATTTCAAGGATGAACCAGTCATTTGTAATATATTCAAACACTAGTGAAATTATTTCAACTGGGTGTAGCCCCGTCGTTTTTCCCTCCAGGATTTTCCACGTAAAAATTTCCCGTGAATCTTTTTTCTCTGTTTGTGTGCTAGATACTCATGCAACGCAAATACCTGAAGTTTTTCATACTTTACCGCCGCAAATATTCTAGCCCTCAACATTACTAAATATAAAGATTCTCTCCACCAAAACTCTGCCCCTCATTGTGATAGAAAGAAGATATATTTAAAGATATTCAAAGAAGATATTTTGATCATTTCTATAAGAATCCATATTAGAAGGTCGATCTTAAATAAACTCGCTTTGATCGTTTTACATTTTTTGAGCTTCTGAATGTCTCGATAATTTAAAATTGAGCAAATTTTTTAATTTTATCCCGTTCTTCCCATTAAAATATTTGTTTTGAATAAAAGCATGCGAAGTCAGGATGAAAGTGAATCCCTAAACTGCCTCGAGAAATTCAAAAAAAGATATTTTGTTCACTTGTCCTCATAATAGCTCAAAAGCCTGAACTTCTTCTCAAGCTTAGAAAAGAAGATCCTCCATTAAACCAAAGCACACTAATTAATCTTCCCAAGAATTATCTCTGCACAGCCGTTTTCACGTCCCCCTATCTCTAAACAATCATATAAACACTAAAAAACCAAAAAAATTGCCCTGCCAAACCCGTTTTAAACCCTACAGCACCAACAAATAACAAAGTGGAGATAGTCTTGTCAGAAGAATCCAATTATCCTTCACCCCTAACCTTCCAAATCTTCCAGACAAACACAAACTTCAGAGACAGCCAAATAATCAACTTCACAGAAACAAAAACCTAGATCCAGGCTACCGAGGCCCCCACCACCAAGATCTCCATCCCAAACCCACAAACCCAAAGCAATCCATGCACCACTCCCCCATGATCGCAAAGCACACGTACTTCCCTTTCCAGAACCCTAAACAAGTGAACACAGCAAGTAAAAACTTCAACACAACAATTCACCAGTCAATCGAGCTAATCGCTGTTACCTGGAGCTACTGCAGAACTCGAACAGCCGGCCGCGGTTAGAGAATATGATGAGCGCAACTTCAGCATCACAGAGCACTGAAAGCTCATACGCCTTCTTCAGCAACCCATTCCTCCTCTTCGCAAACGTCACTTGTCTGTTAATCTTGTTCTCAATCATCTTCAGCTCCACTCTTCCCCTTCCCATCTCTCTCTCTCTCTCTCTCTCTCCTCTCCCTTCAACTTTCTTTTTCTCTCCCTTTCCTTTCACGATCACTCTGTACGTATATAGAAGAGAACGGAGGGGGATTAATTGCGGGATTAGGACTTAGCTTTTCGTAATTGTTTTCCCCAATTTTGACGCGGAGCTTTACAGTTTGGAGGTGACGAGCGTCATTGCAAACCTTAAAAAGTCCGACTTTTGGCGGAGACGATACGTGTCGAGCAGACAATGGAGGATAAAAGCGGGCGTTTTAAGTTCGCTTAAATGCCACTGGGGTTTTGCCGAATTACGGAAAGCAGCATCTGCATGCTTCTGTTCCTTGAATATCCGAACCATTTTTTCGATATTGGGACAAAGGCTAGAAATGACAAAAAATTAATGGGGGTGTGAAATGGTCTTGTTTAATAAAGATATTTTATTCAGTAATAGACTATTTGAGATAATTTTTTTTCTATTTTGTATTTTAAATATTAATTATAATTTTGTTTGATAGTTGTTTAATTTCTTACTATTTATTATTATTATCTTTTAATATTTCTATAATAGAAAGTTGATTTATGAGACCATAGTAGCTAATTGCACCGTCTCAAAAGATCTTGTGAGATAATAATAATATGTTAATGATAGAGATAGGATTGTTGAATTTTTTCAATATGTCAAAATAGGAAATAAAATACTTTTTGCCCACTAATATATATATATATATATATGGATGTCTGAAACTTTTCATAAATATGATTATAAAACTGTTGTGGAGAAAATAATTTTTTTGAAAGTTAGTTGTATAAAATAACTTTTTAGTACATTTTTTTTTAAAGTGGCAAAAGAGTGTAACCAATAAAAATTAAGGTTGAAATTTGAAAAGCAAAGTAGTAAAAAAGATGTCCCAAATAAAGTCTAGGATTTCACTATTCAAATGAAATTAGAATTTAACAAGAGTTATAATATCAAACAATATAGTTGAATATCATCATCATAGCATTAATTAAAAAAAATCTTTATTTATGATAATATATTAGTGAATTCATGCAAATTTATCATCATAGTGCTGTTTTGGCCACAATGCAATGAAAAAGATTAGTTTTATTCACCCTACATGGCTTCATCCCTTTCATAATCCTTTCTTTTGGAGTAAATTCATATATATTTTTCAAGAAGGTGGAGCGTCTTATCAGAGAGATTTAACTTTTTTGTGGAGTAAGCTTCTATGTGCATAAAAATGTTCATATATTATCCTCAAATAAGTGAGTCGTCCGACTTAACATATGAATAGTTTTGATGAGTACTTAGAGACACTTATCAAATTGGATTACAATTAGAAGGACCAAGCCTTGGCTATCTTATAGGAGGTATAAGTGAGGGTTAACTTATAAGTGTTGATTAGTATTTATATTAATGTTTCATAGGACAAGAAGAAAACACAAAAAAATAATCTAAGAGGGTTATGCAATAAACTTATATAAATAAGCTAGCAAATTATATTTATCATACAAAAAAGTTTGCAAATTTGAAAGGATGAAGAATCTACACAAAATTAGGAGAGCTATTGAGGTGTTTAAATTCATAGAAAAAAAAACCCTTCTACTTATTAATTGTTACTATAAGAAATTAAGAATACTAGTGAAAGTTTTGCAATATATAAGCACCATTTCAAACCTTGCAAGACACTTAGGCTTCATTTGGGATGAATTTTTTATTGCTTTTTAAAGTAAATTTTTAGTGCAGATATTAAAAGTTTTATATAAATAGTTGTTTTAAGAAGCAATAAGAAAGCCGTCTCAAACAAAGCCTTAAACTTATTATAAATGAGCATCCTTTCTTTGTATGTCTTTTATATACTATACTTCATTTTTCTATGATCAATATAATAATGTAGGAGTTGGATACCACTCAAGTATGAATTTACTTGCAAGTAATGATAAGTACTATTTGTCTTAAAAGGGATAAGAAAATATAATGTGCCACACAAATACAATAATATTTATATAATAGTTTACTATTAAGACCTATATTGATTATAATGAAAGGAACATTCTGAATAATTTGCAAATGATTACATGAGATTAAATGTTACATTAAAGTTAATGAAATTAAAATAGTGAAGGGAAATTTATGGATATTTTTGTGCCTTCCTAAGGTTGGTTAACATGATCAATTATGTTCTAATCTTAAGAAGACAATTGAAAAATCTTCAAGGGTGTTGTGTGGTTAATTTCATAACTGCAAAGAAGCTTAAAAGACAACTATAGAGATGCATGCATCGCGTCCTATGAACTAAATGCAACTGTTAAAGAATAGATATAAGTTGTCACCAAGTGGAGAATATGTTGAAAAAGCAAGGGTAATTCAAGAGACGATATTTTTGGTGAAAAAAGTAATCAATGTTATTTTTACAAATCATAAAAATTATTATTATTATTATTTGGAAACCCACAGAGGGGCCTACGCGTTAATTAAGGGCAAAATTTACACAGTCCTTACAGGAAATAAAAGCTTACTAAGGCTCAAAAGAGCTACAAAATTCAGAATAAAAAGAAAACCTAAAAGCTTTAGTTCCCCTCTAAGCAAAAGTATATATAAACCTAGATACATTCTATGGTGCATATATAAGAACGAGCACCCAAAAAATGAGAGTACCACAAAAGACTCTAATCCAGCTCGAACTCCAGCTAATAAACAACAAAATAACCTGTACAAAAAAGAGCTTGTACAAAAGAGTAAAATAGCATTCATGATATGAAATAAAGACATCAAACTTGTACTGCAACCCAGCATTCACCAAATACATCAGGAGATCATAGGCCAAAGAGGGCCAAAGATGGTTACCAACAAAATAATTGATCCATATAAAGTAATTTCGAATGTAACCATAATCAAGATTTCTGGTATCACTAGCACCACCAAAGATATTTACAAACCCCAAGAGATTAGAAAATTTTGGAGTAAGAGAAATCCACCAGCAATCGAAACAGGAATAGTTGGTTAAGACACAATCAGGCCAATCAATAATAACAATCAAAATGGGCCAAATAATCAAGCAAAACAAACAACCCCAGCACAGAACACCCACCCTTTTAGTGAAACAAAATCCAAGCAGAAACGCATTAACAAGGCCCCCGATCAGTCAAAAAGGAATGCCAGCAAAAGACAGATCCATCACCTCAAAATAACATGAGCCAATTTGCCAAAGTGGAGTTTGATTATGATAATATTACAAAGTGGAGTTTGATTTTGATAAATAGGATCCTTAGAAGAATTTGCATGCTGTTCTTAGAGAAAAAGTTAAGAGGAAATCCAAGAAATCTCTAATGAATATGCTAAAATGAAATTCAATTGAATATAAGATGAATGACTAAATAAATTGATATTGAGTATAAAAAATTACTCACTGTTATAGCCAATAACTCAATAAGTATTTAGTACAAGGTCAACAGGTGAATGCTCAAAAGTTAATGTGCTTAAGATGTCGAAGAAAACATGCGACTAGCAGAGATGCATGGCACCATGCATCAAGATGATTTTGAATTTAGCCATCACTATGACCTTGAGCTAACTTAGCTAGCTGACCTCATAAATTGATTATATAATATGCATGTTCAAATATAAGTGATATGAAAACAATGTTTCGTGGTGGTCCATCATTAGTAATATCTTTGATTAATTATTCAAATGTCTCACATTAGAAATCTTAACATCATAAATGCATTCACATTAACATATAAAAAATTTGTTGTTAAGATTTACAAATATAATTTAAAGCAAGATTAACAAAATTGGTATAATTCTTTCAAGGAGGGTTGGTTCTACGATAAATATTATGTAATCATATTCATCTTCTTACCCATAGGCCAGTTTGCTTGGGCCTATTTGATTGATTCAACGGCTAACTAAAATAAACTTTGTATAATTTTTATATCCATAAATTCAATACTTTGAATCATATTTTGTCGGATCTCTATGTCATTTCGAGTTTCCTTAATATATAATTTCAACTTTCTAAAAAAAATTAAATATTGGAAACATACATGAGCACCTATATAGCAATAGACATAGATGACTAGTCGATCATGATTTTATGTGAAAAATGATACTATGTGAAAAGACCCATAGAGAGAAGCCAAACAAAACTTGGCCAATTGTTTGGTAGACATGCCCTTCATGCATGTCTCTTCACATGTGGACTTGGTGGCATTTGTGGAGAAACTTTGTTGTCCATTATTGGCATCCATCAACATATAGAAATAAATATTCATAATGTGGAGGCCCCATCAACAGTCATGGCTTCATGTTCACTATTTTGTCTCATAATTAAGCATCCAATGCTTTGTTGACACTCAACCTAATTTGATCAAGAATTTTATAAGGAACTCCTTGTAGTAGTTGGGATGATGAAGAATAATTGTAAGCTCCTTAAATAAATGTTTGACTTAAAATTATTTAATATATCAGTAATTATAAAATGTAATTAAAATTAAATATTAAAATTAATAAAAATGTATTAAATCTTGATACGGCATCGCAAAATCATCTTGATCGGGCACGAATCTCGAGGCAAAACCTAGTTGGAAACTTCAAAAATTAATTTCGGGAGCATATGAACTCCGATTTCAGCGAGCTTACAGTCAAACTGAGCGTCTCGGAAATACAAACCCAACGACACCAAGATCAACCCAATCCGAGCCCAAATGAGTCCGAATCAAAGGTTCGAAGCGCTGTTGGGAGGTTCAAACCGCAATTTGAGTTACCAAACGGTCTCCGATTTTGACGAGCTTATACTCGAATCGAACGGCTCGACGAGACGAATCCAACGAACCCAAGATCATCAAATTCCGAAATCATTAAGGCCTTCAAATGTCCAACGAACGGTGCATGATCGAAGGATTCGATATCGGCCGTCCATTCGGATCACTCCCAATTCGCCCTTGATCTCACGCCTATTTACGGGCTGTGCCACTCCAGAAAAACTATAAATAGAGCCCTCATTCTACACCAAGGGGCTCAAGTGAAGAGAGAGAAGAAGAAGGAGAAGGAGAAAGGGGAATAGGAGATTCCTCACCTCCTCGACCACCGCCGCCGGAGTTTTTCCTGCCACCTGAAGACGCCGGAACTCTGCCGGATTTTCAGGAAACGCAAGGAATTCACAGGATTTTGTGAATTTCGTGGAAGAAATAAGTTGTATTTGGATTATCCCGACTTGTGGGACGAAATCCGCCATTTGTAATCTACAAAAACACTAGTGGAATTTTGCAACTGGGCGAGGCCCCGTGGTTTTTTTCCTTTTTGGGTTTTCCACGTAAAAACTCTTGGTGTTCACTCCCCTTTTCTGTTTGTGTGTTAAACTTACGTGCAACGCTCGGACGCAAATTTACAAACTCTACCGCCGCGTATTTTCTAACACGCAACAGTTTGACGCCGTCTGTGGGAACAACTATCCCACTACTTCGAGTACTGCTACGATGGTGAATAGGCGCAACAGTCGTTTGGTTGGAGCTTCTCGCTCCAACTCTCATCAGTCCAGAAACTCGTCTATTAACCATAGACGACCAATCTCAGTATCTTTGCACCCCGGGGGGCAAAATGCTGCCGGTGAAAGAACCTCAGGGCCTTCTTTGGAAGAAAGGATTCGGAAGATGGAAGAATCTCAGAACGAGATTCTTCAACTCCTACGAGACGATCGACAGCCGACGTTGGGAGAGATCCTTCGCCCTCGGGATCCACCAAGGGTTGAAGATGTTCAATTCGAGCATCTTCAAGAAGAGATTCACCTTCCTCCACCTAGGAGACATCCTCAATCATGACAGGAAGAAGAACTTGCCGATACAGCGAGTTCAACACATCCTCGCATTTTTTCAGATCTCCCCGAAGGCTCTCCCCAACCACACATTGCGGGACTCTCTCAGAATGTCCTGCGTCGCGAACTACGAAAATTGGTACGGGAAGAGTTCCCCCGAGGAGATGTGAGGCATGCTCTCCGACAGAAGAACTTCGAGAAGTCATCACCTCTAACTGAAGCTATTCTTCAGCACCCCATTCCGGTCGGATTCAACCAAACATTGAATCCTACGACGGGACGACCGACCCATATGAGCATATCGACTACTACAGAACCATCATGCATATTCAACAAGCATCAGACGCGCTCCTCTGCCAGGTCTTTCCCGCCACCCTTAAAGGACGGGCCCGAACGTGGTTCTACTCACTTTCACCTGGAACGATCTCCTCTTTTGTCAAATTGGCCAAAATATTCGTCGAACAATTTGTGGCCAATCGAAGAATTGCTAAGGATTCTTCCCACCTCTCCGGGATTCGCCAAAATGAGGGAGAATCGTTGAAGGAGTATTTTCAACGATTTTCCACTGAAGCACGACAGATTCCAGGAGTAAACCCTGAATTGCTCAGAGGGGTCTTTCTTGGAGGTCTTCGTCCTGGCCCCTTCTATTCGGCCCTTATACGAGACACCGTCCATTCGTACGCTGACTTGATCCATCGCGTGGAGGCACAAATCTCTGCGGATGACGCTATAAATGCTCACAGGAAACAGTTTGAGCAAATCAGTGGGAAGCGCAAAGGTGCACCTAGGATGAATAATTCTTTCTCACAGCAGAAAAAGCATGGGAAGAATAATCTACCTCATATGTCTCCGTCATCACGACGAGAACCTCGCCAAGGAAAGGAGTACACACCACTTAATACATCCCAAGCAAATGTATTAATGGCAATCCGGGATCAGGAGAACGTGAAATGGCCACACCCTTTGAAGCCTAATGTCGGAAACCAAGAGCAATATTGTCACTTCCACCGTAGCCGTGGGCGCACTACCGAAGCATGTTGGCAGCTTAAGGAAGAAGTTGAGAGACTGATCCGACAAGGATATCTCCGACAATTCATCAAGAATACACCAACCCGAGATGAAGTTGGTCCGACTGGGGGGCAGAATCAACAATAAAGACAACCATTGAATACTGTTCAAATGGTTGGAGAGATTGAATGATCACGCACTTTGTGTATTTGTATTAGCAAATATTACTTGTCTTGTTATCGCTTTTATGTTGAGTTGAGTGTCACTTTGATATCTCTAATATCTTCTCCCAAGTTAAATATTGTTGTATTGTCACCGTGCGTAGGTCTTGCGTGTTGAGTACTTTGTAATTTGTAAGTCGTACTAGGGAACTATTGTACTATCTTACGTAATGCAGTAATAGAATGTTCATGTTGTTGTGATATGATTTTTCCTCTTGTGAAAGATAAGAAAAAACTTCTCAAACTCTATCTCCGTGATTCGAGAAATACACAATCCACATTGTATCTCAATCACCGGACGATCAATCCCAGGGGGATTTGATCCTGGCCTCATCCACACAGGTTAATGTCGTCGAGAAGGGCTCCGACATACAACCTCGGATAGGTCTTACATCC
This sequence comes from Dendrobium officinale, assembly GCA_019514585.1. NCBI lineage: Eukaryota > Viridiplantae > Streptophyta > Magnoliopsida > Asparagales > Orchidaceae > Dendrobium > Dendrobium officinale. The sequence continues at coordinate 71,518,159 of CM033688.1, forward strand.
TTGGTGGATTTTCTCGACCTCTTCCACATAGGTTAATGTCATCGAACAAATGTTCTGACATACAACCTCGGATAGGTCTTACATCCTTGGTGGATTCTCCTGACCTCTTCCACACAGGTTAATGTCATCGAACAAATGTTCTGACATACAACCTCGGATAGGTCTTACATCCTTGGTGGATTTTCTCGACCTCTTCCACACAGGTTAATGTCATCGAACAAATGTTCTGACATACAACCTCGGATAGGTCTTACATCCTTGGTGGATTCTCCTGACCTTATCCACACAGGTTAATGTCATCGAACAAATGTTCTGACATACAACCTCGGATAGGTCTTACATCCTTTGTGGATTCTCCTGACCTTATCCACACAGGTTAATGTTCGAACAAATGTCATACAACCTCGATACACATCCTTGGTGATTCTCTGACCTTATCCATACAACCTCGGATATGTTCTGACTTACATCGGATAGGTCTGGTGGATTCTCCTGACCTCTTCCACACAGGTTAATATCATCGAACAAATGTTCTGACATACAACCTCGGATAGGTCTTACATCATTGGTGGATTCTCCTGACCTCACCCACACAGGTTAATGTCATCAAACAAATGTTCTGACATACAACCTCGGATAGGACTTCTACCCAACATCGAATTTCTACCCGTCGACTCCTGACTGTCGACTCCTCCCTGTCGTCAGACTTGCTGCAGACTTCTACTCGTAGGAAGACTCCTACGCATCGTCAGACTTCTGCTCGCCAGCAGACTTCTACTCGTCGTCGGACTCCTCCCTGTCGTCAGACTCCTGCTCGTAGGAAGACTCCTATGCATCGTCGGACTTCTGCTCGCCAGCAGACTTCTACTCGTCGTCGGACTTCTGCTCGTCGACGAATCTTCGTCGGTCTTCTACCCAAAGTTGAACTTCTACCTGACGTCAGACTTCTCCTTGTCATCGAATTTCTGCTCGTCAGCGGACTTCTACTCGTCGTCAGACTTCTGCTCGTCGACGAATCTTCGTCGGTCTTCTACCCGAAGTTGAACTTCTACCCGACGTCGGACTCCTCCCTGTCGTCAGACTTCTGCTCGTTAGAAGACTCCTACGCATCGTCGGACTTCTGCTCGCCAGCAGACTTCTCCTTGTCGTCGGACTTCTCCTCGTCGGCGGACTACTACTCGCCAGCAAACTTCTGCCCAAATGGCATTCAAATCCCGTAGGCTTCTGCACGCGGGGAGGGACGCTATTCGAGTAGGAAAAAATTCCAACTCGCAAATAACGGAAGCCTCACCGTCAGTAAGCCGGAGGGGGAGATCCCGTAGGCTTCTGCACGCGGGGAGGGGCGCTATTCGAGTAGGAAAAAATTTTAACTCGCAAATAACGGAAGCCTCACCGTCAGTAAGCCGGAGTGGGAGGAAGAAATCCCGTAGGCTTCTGCACGCGGGGAGGGGCGCTATTCGAGTAGGAAAAAATTCCAACTCGCAAATAACGGAAGCCTCATCGTCAGTAAGCCGGAGGGGGAGGAAGAAATCCCGTAGGCTTCTGCACGCGGGGAGGGGCGCTATTCAAGTAGGAAAAAATTCCAACTCGCAAATAACGGAAGTCTCAACGTCAGTAAGCCGGAGGGGGAGATCCCGTAGGTTTCTGCGCACGAAGAGGGGCACTATTCGAGTAGGAAAAAATTCCAACTCACAAATAGCGGAAACCTCAGCCGCCAGAAAACCGAAGGGGGAGGAAGAAATCCCGTATGTTTCTATCGCCAGTAAACCGGAGGGAGAAAGAAGGAGGAGTTGCAAGTTTCCTAAGGGCCTAGGAGGCCTATTTATAGGTTTTGGAGAGGAAGGAGGGAAGTTATTGCCATTTTTAAGTTTCCCTATTTTTCTAAATTTTTTCCGAATTTTTCGGAATTTTTCGGAATTTTTTGAGAATTTTTTTGATCCAAAAATAGCAAAAATGCCATTTTTGGACGGATGTGGGGCCCACATTGGCGGTGCAGCCAACCGGCTGCACCTTTTCGCGCGGCCAGGCCAGCGATCCGCGTCCAGCACACGCGGATCGCGGCTGGCCAGCCGTGGCACGCAGGCGGCCACACAGGCCAGCGCTGGCGCACCCCCCCCGCGCGGCTGGCGCGGGGCGCGCACATCAGCGAGGGCACACCCAGCGGGCGCGGGCGCACCCCAGCGCGGGCTGGCGCGGGCGAGCCCGAGCGCGAACTCGCGGGCGCGGCACGCGCGCGCAGCGCGCAGCCGCGGTTCCGCGGCGGCGGCGGCCGGCCGGCCGGTCCGGTCGGTTCGACCACCTGGCCCGTTTCGGGCCCGTTTTTTCGCCCCGAAAGTCCAAATTCGATGTTTTTGGGGTCCCCGGGACTGTTTTTCGACGTTCCGGACTCAATTTTGGCATTTTCGGAGCCGTTCGGGGCTTCTACAATCCATATCAATCCGGGGTCACTCAGAAAAATTTTCCGAAATTTGTAACACATATTTTCGGACCTCTGAAGCTACGACGTCCGAAAATAGGGGGGCAACTGATACGGCATCGCAAAATCATCTTGATCGGGCACGAATCTCGAGGCAAAACCTAGTTGGAAACTTCAAAAATTAATTTTGGGAGCATATGAACTCCGATTTCAGCAAGTTTACAGTCAAACTTAGCGTCTCAGAAATACAAACCCAACGACACCAAGATCAACCCAATCCGAGCCCAAATGAGTCTGAATCAAAGGTTCGAAGCGCTGTTGGGAGGTTCAAACCGCAATTTGAGTTACCAAATGGTCTCCGATTTTGACGAGCTTATACTCGAATCGAACGGCTCGACGAGATGAATCCAACGAGCCCAAGATCATCAAATTCCAAAATCATTAAGGTCTTCAAATGTCCAACGAACGGTGCATGATCGAAGGATTCGATATTGGCCGTCCATTCGGATCACTCCCAATTCGCCCTTGATCTCACGCCTATTTACGGGCTGTGCCACTCCAGAAAAACTATAAATAGAGCCCTCATTCTACACCAAGGGGCTCAAGTGAAGAGAGAGAAGAAGAAGAGAAGGAGAAGGAGAAAGGGGAATAGGAGATTCCTCACCTCCTCGACCACCGCCGCCGGAGTTTTTCCTGCCACCTGAAGACGCCGGAACTCTGCCGGATTTTCAGGAAACGCAAGGAATTCGCAGGATTTTGTGAATTTCATGGAAGAAACAAGTTGTATTTGGATTATCCCGACTTGTGGGACGAAATCCGCCATTTGTAATCTACGAAAACACTAGTGGAATTTTGCAACTGGGCGAGGCCCCGTGGTTTTTTCCCTTTTTGGGTTTTCCACGTAAAAACTCTTGGTGTTCACTCCCCTTTTCTGTTTGTGTGTTAAACTTACGTGCAACGCTCGGACGCAAATTTACAAACTCTACCGCCGCGTATTTTCTAACACGCAACAAATCTAATAATTTTCAATATTTATTAACTTATTATTATGGAGTCCACCTTGATGCTGATATCTAACACAAATTATTAAGTCTTGCACTTTTGCTATTTAACAAAAGTATGCAGCTAAATTTATTGCACATTCAATATTTATTGCACATTGCAAATTGAAAATAATTGATTGATTCTCATTGTAGAAATTATAAAAGTTGGGTTTCCATAGGTGGATAATTGATGTGCGACGACGGGGTTGGATGTTAATAGTTAGGTGATAATAATCGAACGACATAAGTCAGCCGATGGTGGTGGTTATTAGTATGGCGGTCGTCAACGATGATTGTCGAAAATTACAATTGAGTTTTTTTAGCTCTTTCGGCTCTTGAACTCCCTTTCATGTAGAAAATTAGGTCTTAATTATATTTTCTTAGGAATGACAAATTGGTAATTTCGTCAAAATTCAAAGCACTTTATATTGATTTCCATAATCATAAATTATTTATAAAGTACTTAAGTCCCTTAGTGATATGAGAACCACATATTCTTAAGCTAATTAGATTTATCTTGTTGAGCCACTCTAGTTGGCTATAAAACACGTAATATTTGGAGATCGTTTGATCATTTGTTTAATATTTAGAAGTTTTTATATATGCTTCAAAGTGTTTGATTTGCCCTCATTTGGACTCATAATGAATCAATTTTGGTGTCGATTGATTCATCTAATTGAAGCATTCAACTAGATTAAACATTTGTTGGAATTGGCATTCATATGATCATGAATTTAATTCAAGAGATTTTTAATTCAATATTATAATCAAATTCACACACACATATAAAAAAAATATTTTGATCGGGCACAAATCTTGAGGTAAAATTAAGTTGAACTTATGAAGTTAAATTTGAGACCATCCAAACTCTGATTTCAGCAAACTTATAGTCAAACTAAATGTCTTGAAATGATTAACACAATGACTCCAAATTCAACCCAATACGATCCCGAATGGGTCCAAATCAAAGACCCGAAGCACATTTGGAAGGTTCAAACTATAAATTGGAAGATCAAACGATTTCTAAATGTGACATGTTTATTGTCAAATCGAGTGGCTTGACGAAACGAATCCAACGAGTCTAAGATCGTTGAATTCTAACATATTTAAAGCACATAAATGCTTGATAAGCAGTCTCTAATCAAGGGAGTTAATATCGGTCGTCCATTCAAAACACTCCTAACACACTCTTGATCTTCTCCCTATTTACTAGCCATGTAACTCCCAAAAAATTATAAATACACCCCTCATTCTTTATTGAGGGGGACCCCAATCAAGGGAGCTAGAGAAGGGAGAGGAGGAAGTGCGGTGGGAGGAATAGGGAGGAAGGGAAGAAGAGAGGAGATGAAGATAAATCTTAGATCTATCTTGCCACCAAGTTCCTCCTCGACCACAGCGTGGAAACCAACCGTCGTCAGACTTCCTCCCAATGACTAATTGTCACCATAATTCCCATCCGGCTACCAATTATCATCGAACTTATGCCCGGCCAGCAGTTGTCGTCGGACTTCCTGTAATATCAAAAATCTGCTCCAGGATCGTCCAGGACGATCTGGATCGTCCTGGGACGATCAGTTGTAATTTTGCTCCAGATTTTGTCCAGTTTTGCTCCAGGTGGTTTTTTGTGCATATCGTCCAGGCCGATCGGCACTGTAGAAAATATCGGCCTAAGAATAGTTCTGGAAATCGTCCAAGACGATCGGGACGATCGAATTTTGGTCTGATCATCCCGGGACGATCTGGCGATCGGCCGGGCCGATCTGAGTATTATAAAGCTGAAATCAGTCGTTTTGAAGAGAGAGAAAAATCAGAAATTAAAAATAAAAATATCTGAGGAGAGAGAAACTCGAGGATTTTTAGAGAAAAGTTGATTTTCGGACGACGCGGAGCCGTTTTCGTCCGAAGTGACTGTTCAGAATATTGCTATACGCAAGGTAAGGCACATTCCGTCTTTCTCAATTTTCAGTTCCGTCGAGTTTGGCGGTATTTTTCTGTCCGGATTTTGTTTCCGTTACAGTTTTTCGTCCGTATCTTTTGATTGGTTTAGTTTTTACCGCGTAACTTTCCGTATATTGTTGACGTGCCGAGTGTGCACATTTTGGTTATTTTCCGAAGATTTTTGTCAGGGTATTTTTGATTCGGCGGAGTTTTTCGTAGACTACATTTTTCTGTGGAATTGTAAATTCTCTGTGCAGTAGAATAAATGTTCTGGAATGTGATTATCTATATTCTGTGCGAATTTGGTAAATTTTCTTTGCAGGAAATTTTGTGTAAATTCTGTCTACTGCCGTTGTGCTGCCCGATTTTTGTCTGATTTCTGAATTGCCCGGATTTCTTCTGAATTGAAATGCTATGTGTATAAGCTATAAAAAGGGAGCTATAAGGGGCCTGGATGCTATGAGATTCAGTTAGTGTCTGGGGAAATTTTAGTTAAGCTCAAGTTGGAGAAATTTCTGTTCTGTCTCGGATCCGAGGATTATTCTGGTGTCGTGAGCACATTTAGCTTAGCTATTAATTATTCAGCGAATTTCTGGTGCCGTGAGCACAAGGGAGACATAAGGGTCAGAATCCGTAGTGATTCTGTTTAGTTTAGCTTAGCTATTAATTAAATATCTGATATCCGCTATTATCTGATATCTGAAGCTGTTCTGTTGATATCTGAGTTCCGTATCTGCTTTGTTGATATCTGTTCTTTTGATATTTGATTTCCGTATATGTTCTGTTGATATCTGCTTTCCGTATCTGTTCTGTAAGCAAATTAAATTCTGATACGAAATGATCTGCAATTCTGATTTCTGCTTCTGTTGATGTGATATGTCTGATTCTGTTATGTATTACGACTTTCCGTACAATTCTGTTCTGATATTATCTGAATTTCTGATTTCTGTATGATTCTGACTTTGTTGATTTATTCTGTTTTGTGATCTGATCTGTACGACTCTGATTCTGATTTGATATCTGTCCGTATAAGTTCTGATTTTCGATTCTGTTCTGATTCGTGATTCGATTCTGTTCCGATTTCTGATTTGATTTCTGTCTGATGAGTGTGGTTTTGAATTCTGAGAGTTTAGATTGGTGGTTTGTTGCTTTGCTGAGCTGTTGAGCTCACCCTTGTTTTCTGGTGGTTTTCAGGTTCTGGGAAAGGAAAGGAAGTCCAGGACTAGAGTTCAGAGTTCTGATCAGTATAGGTATACTTTTGATTTTTTGTACAGTCATGGTTTTTCTGTTCTGTCTTTCTTTCTGTGCAAAAGCCATGTACTGTATTTGTAGATGATTGTTTTGAGGAAAAGAAAGAAAAAAAATAGATGTTTTGTTCCGCTGTGTTTGATGATTCATAGTAGCTCTGTGGTTGTGTGTCTGTTGAGTTTAATGATTTTGGAAGATTCAGTTCAGTAACCAATTCCAAAGCCAGATCCTGGATAAGAAGGTTCTGTCGCGATCCGGCTCGGGCGGGATCCGTCCCCGTCGGGTCGGGTCGTGACAAACTTTAGTGGTATCAGAGCACTGATTTTGGAAACTGGTTGGATTGTAAGACAGAGCTATAGGAAGTGATCAGTGAGTCTGTCTGGGGGTAGTTTTGGGTTGTTTGGCTTTTTATTGTGTTGTTTTTGTGTTGTTTTTGTGATAGTTTTCCGGATTTTCTGGATTTTCTGTATGGATCAGCCAGACCCAGACATGACAGACGGGCAGAGTGCCAGTCAGGCAGAACCAATGGGGAGTACAGCCCCAGTGGCCGGTGCAGATACACTGTCTCAGTTTGCTACGTTTGTTGCTCAGATGATGAGCGAGACCCAGAGTAGAGCTTCTACTGTGAGATCTGAGGACATTGATCGACACCTGCAGTTATTTTTGAGGTTGAAACCTCCGAGATTTGAGGGCGCTGTTGAGCCCAGAGCAGCCGAGGAGTGGCTGAGGAGATTGGAAAAGACTTTTGACGGGATGCAGTGTCCTGCAGACAGGAAGGTTCCGTTGGCCGTTTTTTTGTTGGATGGAGAGGCTGAGCACTGGTGGGAAGGCCAGCAGGCAGCCAGATTTCAGGGCAGGCTGAACTCTTTGATTACCTGGGAAGAGTTCACTGGAGTATTTCGAGAGTGGTTTGTTCCCCCTTCTGCACGATAGCAGATGCAGGAGAGTTTTCTGAGGTTGGTTCAGGGGAGCAAGACGGTGATGCAGTATGAGGCTGAGTTTACTGCCTTAGCCAAGTACGCTCCGCAGCTGGTTAGCACTTCTGCTGAGAGGTGCTACAGATTTCTAAGAGGGCTACGAGACACTTTGAGGCAGCCTCTGATACCATTCAGGATTACTGATTTTGCTGAGCTTGTGGAACGAGCTCGTCTGATAGAGAATGACATGACAGCTACTCAGCAGCGGTGGACTGCGAGTAGGAAGAGATTTGGAGGTGAGACTTCTGGCAGTGGTTCCTCTGGGAAGAGGAGATTTATAGCTGGTTCTGGATCTGTTGATTCCAGGAGGAGCGGAGGGTCGTCTGGTACTGCTACCAGTACGACGAGTTCTGGATCTGTTAGTACGGCACCTGTGTGCCAGAGTTGTGGACGGCGACAACATGGCCAGTGCTACAGGCTAGCTGGTCTTTGTTTCAGATGTGGTCAGCCGGGACATAGGATTGCAGAATGTCCACAGGCTGGATTTGATCGGCGTTCTGAGTACCGATCAGAGGGTTCTGTTAGACCTGTCAGTTCAGCAGGAAGACCGAGGACTGTTCTTCCTCGTCCTGAGGGATTTTTTGGTAGAGGTGGTAGTACTACTTCTGGACCACGGAGACCACCTACTGTTCAGAGAGAGCCGAGTAGTTCTGTTGCTTCAGCTCCTGCTCCAGTTCAGCCACGAGTTTACAGCCTGAGTCAGCAATAGGCTCGTGATGCTCCGGATGTTGTGACAGGTACGGTTTACATTTCTGATCAGCCCTGTCGTGTTTTGTTTGACTCTGGAGCGAGTCATTCTTTTCTGTCCGAGCGGTGTTTTGAGACTTTACATTCGGATTCGATGGTTTTACCGGTTTCTTTGTCTGTGATTTTACCGGCTGGAAATCCTTTGATTGCTCTGAAATTTTGTTTGTGTGAGATTGACATTGCTGGCAAGAAGTGGAAAGCTAGTCTAATTTTATTGCTGATTTCGTCTTATGACGTGATTTTGGGAATGGATTGGCTGAGTCGGTATGAGGCTCAGATTGACTGTCTGAAGAAGCAAGTGAGTTTGCTTGTGGCTGGAGAGAGAGTTGTATTCCAGGGATTACGAGGTGTTCTTTCCAGTTTGATTTCTGCGTTGGAGGTGAGCAGAATGTGGAGGAAAGGATGCCCAGTGTTTTTGGCTTCGGTGCGGGATCTGAACCTGGAGGTTGGTTCTGTTTCTGAGATCCCAGTGGTACGGGAGTTTGCTGATGTTTTTCCTGAAGAGTTGGTTGGTTTACCTCCGGATAGAGAGGTGGAGTTCTCTATCGATGTTTTTCCGGGTACAGCTCCTATATCAAAAGCTCCGTACAGGATGGCACCGAAAGAACTTTCTGAGTTGAAAGTGCAACTTCAAGAGTTGGTTGACAGAGGTTTTGTCCGTACTAGTGTTTCGCCTTGGGGAGCACCTGTTCTGTTTATGAAGAAGAAGGACGGGACACTCCGTATGTGTGTGGATTATAGAGATTTGAACAAGGTCACGATCAAGAACAAGTATCCTTTGCCTCGGATTGACGATTTGTTTGACCAGCTTTCCGGATCTTCAGTATTTTCGAAGATTGACTTGCGATCCGGATATTATCAGGTGAAGGTGAAGGAATCTGATGTAGTGAAGACTGCTTTCAGTACTCGGTACGGGCACTACGAGTTTTTGGTTATGCCTTTTGGGGTAACCAATGCGCCTGCTATTTTTATGGATCTGATGAACCGAGTATTCAGGGAGTTTTTGGATCAGTTTGTGATCGTCTTTATTGACGATATTCTGGTATATTCTGCTTCTGAGGATGATCATGCCAGACACTTGAGGATTGTGTTGGAGACTATGAGGCGGAATCAGCTGTATGCCAAGTTCTCCAAGTGTGAATTCTGGCTGAAGAGTATTTCTTTTCTGGGGCATGTGGTGAGTGGAGAAGGTATTTCTGTGGATCCCCAGAAGATTCAGGCGGTTGCTGATTGGCCAAGGCCGACTAACGTATTTGAGATACGTAGTTTCTTGGGCATGGCCGGATATTACAGGAAATTTGTGAAGGGATTTTCACAGATTTCGACCCCTCTGACGAGACTGACTCAGAAGTCAGTAGCTTTTGTTTGGACACCAGAATGTGAAGCTAGTTTTCAGAAATTGAAGGATTGTCTGACTTCAGCTCCAGTGTTGGCACTTCCGTCAGGTACGGAAGGTTTTCAGGTGTTCAGTGATGCTTCACTGAAAGGTTTGGGTTGTGTGCTGATGCAAAATGGAAGGGTAATTGCTTATGCTTCGAGGCAGTTGAAATCACATGAGAAGAATTACCCGACACATGATCTGGAGTTAGCTGCCGTTGTCTTTGCTCTGAAGATTTGGCGTCATTATCTGTATGGCGTCAGATGTGAGATCTTTACTGATCATAAGAGCCTGAAGTATATTTTCACTCAGAAGGATCTGAATTTGAGACAGAGAAGATGGCTCGAGTTGATCAAGGACTATGACCTGACTATTCAGTATCAGCCTGGGAAGGCTAATGTGGTAGCGGACGCTCTGAACAGGAAGTCTTCTGGATTATCAGGTTTGCAGCTTACTTGTGATGACTTTCTGATTAGAGATATGGAGCGATTGCAGTTGGAGGTGATTTCCTCCAGTGATTGGGAGTTGGCTCAGATGAGTATTCAGTCTTCTTTAGAAGCACGGATTCAAGAAGCCCAGAAGTCAGATTCTAATTATTCGAAGTTGATTGCTCAGATTGGATCTGGTAAGACTCCTGAACTTCGAATTTCTGATTCTGGTGCTATTTTTTGTAAGAACAGGTTGTGGGTACCTGTGTTCGGAGATTTGAGGCGGGAGATTCTGTATGAATCTCATTTTTCTGGCTACACTGTTCATCCAGGCATTGGTAAGATGTATGCTGATATGAAGCTTTTATTCTGGTGGCCTGGGATGAAAAATGATGTGGCAGAGTTTGTGTCGAGATGCGAAGCCTGTCAGTTGGTGAAGGCAGAGCATCAGCGACCAGGTGGACTGTTGCAGTCGTTGCCTATCCCTGAGTGGAAGTGGGAGGAGGTGACGATGGACTTTGCGATGGGTTTTCCTCGATCACGGCAAGGACATGATGCCATTTGGGTAGTCGTAGATCGATTGACGAAGTCAGCCCATTTTCTTCCGATCAGACAGACCGATCTGGTGGATCATTTGGCACAGATTTATGTGAAGGAAATAGTCAGATTGCACGGTGTGCCTCGAGTGATTATTTCTGATCGAGACGGACGGTTTACTTCCAGACTTTGGAAAGGCATTCAGCAAGGCTTGGGTACGAAACTGCATTTCAGTACAGCCTTTCATCCTCAGACCGATGGCAGTCTGAGAGGACCATTCAGGTGCTGGAAGACCTGTTGAGGCTTTGTGTTCTGGACTTTGGCGGAAGCTGGAAAGATCATATTCCGCTGATTGAATTTGCTTACAACAACAGTTTTCAGTCCAGTATTGGTATGGCACCGTACGAGACTCTGTATGGCAGGAAGTGTCGTACTCCTTTGACTTTGATTGAGATCGGAGATAGACAGGCTTTGGGTGCCACTTTTGCTGATGAAACTGCTCAGAAGATCAGTTTGATAAAAGAAAGATTGAAAACGGCTCAGGATCGACAGCAGAAGTATTATAATCAGAAGCACAGGTTTGTTGAGTTTCAAGTTGGTGACTTTGTATATGTCAAAGTCAGCCCGATGAAGGGTGTGAGCAGATTTGGTCAAGTGAGTAAGCTGAGTCCAAGGTATGTTGGACCGTTTGAGATTTCGGAAAGAATTGGAAAATCTGCTTACAGACTCTTGCTTTCTGATTCGATGCCTGATGTGCATAACGTGTTTCACGTATCCACTCTGAGGAAGTGGGTTTCAGACTCTGGGAAGAAGGTATCAGCTGATGAGGTTAAGATTCAGGAGAATCTGGCGTATAAGGAAGAGCCAGAGTTGATTTTGGCGTACGACGTCCGAAAGTTAAGAAATAAAGAGATTCCGATGGTTAAAGTCCAGTGGAAGCACCGGACTGCACGAGAAGCAACTTGGGAAAAGGAGTCTGACATGAGACGGTCTTACCCGTACTTGTTCTGACTGTGTTTGGATTGGATAATGTCGAGGACGACATTTTTTTGAAGTTGGGGAGATTGTAATATCAAAAATCTGCTCCAGGATCGTCTAGGACGATCTGGATCGTCCTGGGACGATCAGTTATAATTTTGCTCCAGATTTTGCCCAGTTTTGCTCCAGGTGGTTTTTTGTGCATATCGTCCAGGCCGATTTGGACATCGTCCAGGCCGATCGGCACTGTAGAAAATATCGGCCTGAGAATAGTTCTGGGAATCGTCCAAGACGATCGGGACGATCGAATTTTGGTCTGATCGTCCCGGGACGATCTGGCGATCGGCCGGGCCGATCTGAGTATTATAAAGCTGAAATAAGTCATTTTGAAGAGAGAGAAAAATCAGAAATTAAAAATAAAAATATCTGAGGAGAGAGAAACTCGAGGATTTTTGGAGAAAAGTTGATTTTCGGACGACGCGGAGCCGTTTTCGTCCGAAGTGACTGTTCAGAATATTGTTGTACGCAAGGTAAGGCACATTCCGCCTTTCTCAATTTTCAGTTCCGTCGAGTTTGGCGGTATTTTTCTGTCCGGATTTTGTTTCCATTACGGTTTTTCGTCCGTATCTTTTGATTGGTTCAGTTTTTACCGCGTAACTTTCCGTATATTGTTGACGTGCCGAGTGTGCACATTTTGGTTATTTTACGAAGATTTTTGTCCGGGTATTTTTGATTCGGCGGAGTTTTTCGTAGACTACATTTTCCTGTGGAATTGTAAATTCTCTGTGCAGTAGAATAAATGTTCTGGAATGTGATTATCTATATTCTGTGCGAATTTGGTAAATTTTCTTTGCAGGAAATTTTGTGTAAATTCTGTCTACTGTCGTTGTGCTGCCCGATTTTTGTCTGATTTCTGAATTGCCCGGATTTCTTCTGAATTGAAATGCTATGTGTATAAGCTATAAAAAGGGAGCTATAAGGGGCCTGGATCCTATGAGATTCAGTTAGTGTCTGGGGAAATTTTAGTTGAGCTCAAGTTGGAGAAATTTCTGTTCTGTCCCGGATCCGAGGATTATTCTGGTGCCGTGAGCACATTTAGCTTAGCTATTAATTATTCAGCGAATTTCTGGTGCCGTGAGCACAAGGGAGACATAAGGGTCAGAATCCGTAGTGATTCTGTTTAGTTTAGCTTAGCTATTAATTAAATATCTGATATCCGCTATTATCTGATATCTGATTTCTGAAGCTGTTCTGTTGATATCTGAGTTCCGTATCTGCTTTGTTGATATCTGTTCTGTTGATATTTGATTTCCGTATCTGTTCTGTTGATATCTGCTTTCCGTATCTGTTCTGTAAGTAAATTAAATTCTGATACAAAATGATCTGCAATTCTAATTTCTGCTTCTGTTGATGTGATATGTCTGATTCTGTTATGTATTACGACTTTCCGTACAATTCTGTTCTGATATTATCTGAATTTCTGATTTCTGTATGATTCTGACTTTGTTGATTTATTCTGTTCTGTGATCTGATCTGTACGACTCTGATTCTGATTTGATATCTGTCCGTATAAGTTCTGATTTTCGATTCTATTCTGATTCGTGATTCGATTCTGTTCCGATTTCTGATTTGATTTCTGTCTGATGAGTGTGGTTTTGAATTCTGAGAGTTTAGATTGGTGGTTTGTTGCTTTGCTGAGCTGTTGAGCTCACCCTTGTTTTCTGGTGGTTTTCAGGTTCTGGGAAAGGGAAGGAAGTCCAGGACTAGAGTTCAGAGTTCTGATCAGTATAGGTATACTTTTGATTTTTTGTACAGTCATGGTTTTTCTGTTCTGTCTTTCTTTCTGTGCAAAAGCCATATACTGTATTTGTAGATGATTGTTTTGAGGAAAAGAAAGAAAAAAAAATAGATGTTTTGTTCCGCTGTGTTTGATGATTCATAGTAGCTCTGTGGTTGTGTGTCTGTTGAGTTTAATGATTTTGGAAGATTCAGTTCAGTAACCAATTCCAAAGCCAGATCCTGGATAAGAAGGTTCTGTCGCGATCCGGCTCGGGCGGGATCCGTCCCCGTCGGGTCGGGTCGTGACACTTCCTCCCAACCACCAAGTGTCATCGGACTTCCGGCAGGCCACCAACTTTTGTCGAGCTTATGCCTAGCCACTGACCTTTGCCAGACTTTCGCTGAACTTCCGGCCGATCATCAACTATCGTCGGACTCCCGCTCGGCCATTGATCTTCGCCAACTATAGCCTGTCCGACCAACACCACCGGCTACGATCCTTTTGGACCTCCATCGCTAGATAAATGTCATTTTGACCTCCGTTACCTACCGACTCCAAGCAAGAAAAGAGAAGGGAGAGGAGGAAGCAAGGAGGGAGGAAGGGAAGAAGAGAGAAGAAGAAGAGAAATATGAGATCTCTCTTGCCACCAAGCTCCTCCTCGACCACCATCCAACCACCGACTATTGTCAGACTACCTCCCAGCCACCGAATGTAGTCAGACTTTCATTCGATCACCAACTATCCCTGGTCTTACGCCCATCCACCGATTGTCGCCAGACTTTTTTCGGACGTCCTTCAAACCACCGAGTGTCATTGGACTTCCGCTCAACCACCAACTATTGTTGGAGCTATACCCATCCACAAACCTTTGTCGGACTTCTGCCAGACCACCAATTATTGCTAGACTATGCCAAACTTGCCCACAACCATCGATCGTCGTCACTATGGCCTCGCTGATCAATATCGTCAACTACGATCCATTTCGGATCTCCATCGCCAAATAACAATCATTCTGACCTCCGTTACCATCCAGCTCAAAGCAAAGGAAGAGAATGGAGAAGAGGGATAAATAGGAAGGAAGGAAACAAAAGATGATAGGAAGAGACATATGAGATCTCTCTTGCTACCAAGTTTCTCATCGACCACCACCCGACCACCAACCGTCGCCGGACTTCCTCACAACCACAGATTGTCGCCGGACTTCCATTCGGCCGCCAATTGTCACTGAACTTACTTCTGACCACTAACTGCCACCTAACTTTCTCCGGACTTTTTCCCAACCATCCAGTGTCACCAGACTTCCGCTCAACCACCAATTATCGCCGGACTTATGCCCAACCACTGACCTTCTTCAGATTTTTTCCAAACTTCCGCCCGACTACTAACTATCGTTGGACTTTATTGGATTCCCGCTCAGCCATCCATTGTCGCCAACTATGTCCTCTCAGACTAACATCCCGAAGTATGATCCTTTCGGACCTTCGTCGCATGCCGACTACGGTCCTTCCAACCTCCGTCACTAGACTATGATATTTCTTTCCACCATTGCTCGCCGACTACGGTCCTTCCGACCTCCTTCGCCAGACTATGGTCTTTCCGACCTCTGTCGCTTCTCGACTACGATAACTACGGTCCTTCTAACCTTCGTCGACCGACAATGTTCTTTCTGATCTTTGTGCCCACCGACTATGATCCATCTGACCACCGTCACTGACTATTATTCCGGACCTCCATCGTTTGCTGATTATGGTCCTTCTAAACATCGTCACCCGATTATCATCTTTCTGACTTCTGTCACCTGCCAACTGCGATCCTTTCAACCGCCATCACCCTATTACGGCTTTTCTAACCTCTATTGCTAGTCGACTATTATCTTGTTGACTAAACAAACATGTTAATATTTATTCTTCCAATTCCACAATGTAATGCACTATATATGGTGTATATTTGGTACATCAAACTATGTCCTTCCCGCCAATGAAAAGCCTCATTTGTAATCAATTCCAAATACAAGTGGATTCATTCAAACAGGGTCAAGCGTCGTGATTTTTCTCCCTTTTTAGAGGTATCCAGGTAAAAGCTCTGGTGTCTCTTCTGAACACTAGAATCCTCTCTTTTATCTGATTGTATGTTGGATATTCACAAAAAAATTAAGACATTCAATTTTATATTTTGTCTATTACCGTGTATATATATATATTCTTTTGGAAAATTAAAATGTAATATTATTTGTTTTATTAGTTAAAAAAAAATGATTACGAACAGGACCTTGACCAATGCATCTACATTTTGCATAACGGGTCCCACGATTCAACCAATTGTTAATCGACAACACAGTACGATAGCGCCCAGCCCAAGGACCGTATACTGCTGGATGGTACGGATTACACTATGGGCCGGCCGCGAACAGAAGGCTTTAGCCCATTTAACATTTGATGGATACCGAACAGATCCCTGCTGTCTTCCATGTTAGCTTCTCTGCAGTACGATCGTACGATCCCCATGATAATGCTTCCTACATGGCCGTTTGGTGTTTTGTAACGTGCAGCTGCTCCTTATAGTTCAAACTTAGGTATTGTTAGAGGAAAAATTATTCTATGAGGTCACGGGGAGAATTTATTATTCTGTGCAGAGTCCGGAGGGCGTCCAGAAATCAATAAAAATGTGTCACGTCACTCTATTACTGTGTACTCAGCTCAGTATCCCTCAATACACAGCGCTTAACTAGACGGTTCTCCCGTTCGGTGTCCGCACAAAATAACAGCTCGACTGGGAGATCAATCAAAATAATATATTATCCGGTACCAAGCGGTACCTAGCACCTATACTGATTAAAAAAATGACGTGGCTCGTTCTGATTGGCCTTTAAAAGACATCTTGTATCCACACAGAATAATTTATCTTGTTAGAGAAATTTTTTTAGTGATTTTTCAATTAACTTTTTAATATAAGAATTATTAAGCAGCAAAAAAGACCGTCCCAAAAGAAGTCTTAAATGAAGTTTGTTGTTATAGACTTCCTCTATAACTTCTTGTTGCTTTATTTTTCAAATTTTAATCATAATTTTATTTGACAAATTATTTTTTATTAACTAAAAAAAATTATACTAATAAGTTGCTTTCTATAATAGATTAAGAAAATATTATTTTTCTCAAACAATTTTACAATCACTTTATAAATAATTACATTCATCCCAAATTAACCCTTTTTTATTTAGAAATATGAAGTAATTATGATTTTACTTAAAAAAAAAAATTTTTACTTTATTGCACACATTAATTAAATTTGAATAAAATGAGATTCAAATTGACCTAACTAATCTCACATTCGCTTATATATATTATGTATATATTTCAAGGGTTATTACTGAAAGTTTAAGAAGAAAATTTCTAAGTTTTAAACCCTTGCTTTCTCTCTCTCTCTCTCTCTCTCTCTCTCTCTCTCTCTCTCTCTCTCTCTCTCTCTCTCAAATATGTTAAAATTTTAAATTATCATATATATGACATTTTATTTTTTTCTTCATACCCCCTCTATTAAAAGTGCACATGGAAATGTCTCAAGAATCGACTCAACAAAGATTATATTATCTCGCCAAACTCACGATAGAGTCATAAAAACACGCATGATCTTGCCAAGACTTAGGCTTCGTTTGAGATGATTTTCTTACTGCTGCTTAAAATAATTTTTTAGTACAATTTTTTTATAATTTTGAACTACCAAGCTGCTTTAAGAAGCAGTAAGAAAGCCGTCCCAAACGAAACCTTAAGTTTGGTTTGAGACAATTTTTTTACTGCATATAAAGCAAATTTTTATTACAATATATTTTTTTTACTTTCTATTTTTGTACTAATAAACTGCTTTAGAAAACATTAATAAAGCTGTCACAAACAAGAAGTTATTATATGTAGAGTTTGGATGCACAGAGTTGCGTCTAGATGTGATTTCACTACACACTCTGTACTTTTAGTTTTATACACATTATGTACACTCATATATCCGGACAAAATTCTGTGTCCTGACCCCACACAGAATAATCTCTCCACTGACACTACTCTTTATTTTTTTTTGTTAAGGAATTTGATACGATAAACTTTACGAAATATTTTCGTAATAAATTAACCTAAACGAGCAACACAATAACATACTATTGTCTATTTCTAAAAAAATTATTATTATTATTAAAATAAAAACACAATAATAATATATTTTTTACCAAATGAAAATATGAAACCTAAATTCATTATAGACATCCACTTAAAAAGGTTTGTGCCACCTCAAATTTAAGATGTTGAAATTAGTCATGTCAACAGACTATTTATTGGCATTTAGCTTGGCCACATTATGCCTTCCACTTTGAACAAGTTCCTTAATGCTTATGATAAAGACCTTAAGGGGATGCCACTAGAGATTGATAAAGTATGATGATACCTTAGCAACAAAGACCACCCATTCATTTTGGCATTAAAGGGGCAATATGATGGAAAATATGACTCCATGTAATTCTTTATAAATAGAAGATTTTTTTTTTTTTTTTTTTATAAATAGAAGATATGATTGTGATATTAGTTGAAAAATTAAGGCTTTTTAGGGCCATTTTTATTTAAAAAAAAACATATTTTGTCTGATGCATTTTTAATTATTTTATTTTAAAAAATAAATTTAGTATTTATTTGGGACGGTTTTCTTACTGCTTTATAGTATAAAAATTTATAATTTAAAAAGTAAAAAAAAAAAAAAACTGCTTTAGAAAGCAATAAAAAAGCCATGCCAAACAAAACCTTACGTATCGTTTGTGATGGCTTTTTTAATGCATTGAAAAGCTATTGTAAAGAAATGAGTTTTTTAAAGCTGTTGTAGAAAGCAGCTCTCCAGTAAATTTTTTTTATTGAAATGAGCAAAAAAATAATGTTTTAATAGAAATTATGGCTGCGGTTTGAAAAATAAAGCAGTAAGTAAGATGTCCTAAATGAGGTATTAATGTTTTCAAAATCAATCACCTTCAAAATTTGGCACTATCTCATCTTGGAGAAATTATTTTGTGCAGAGCCGGACGTAGCTCTACTTCCGGAGGCCAATCAGGTGCAGCCACGTCAGTGGTACCGAGCCGCGATTACGAGCGGTACCGAGCAGCGGAAACGAGCGAAGGGGTGACGTGGCGCATTCTGATTGAACTCCGGATGGCGTTCAACGTCCACACAATAATTTTCCTGATCATGAAACTAAAATATTGATTCCTAAGAAATCCATATTATTCTGCAAAATCTAGTTGATAATGATGAATATAGTTGCTAGTTGAATCCCCACTCAGAAGAATAAAATGCCAGTAGATTTATGAATCAGCTGATAAAACTAGAGACATATATAAAGCAACAAGAACTCCATTAAAAATTGCTTAAAAAGCTAGCAAATCATTTCAAGCTTGGAAGCTATTAAAGCTTTAAGGAACACATGAAGAAAGTGCAGAAAACAAGAAAGCAGGTCGATTCAAACAAGATAAGACAAATGCCCTAAGCATAAATATAATGACAGATAAAGCTGAGATTAGAACTTTACAGTTCAAAAGCAAGCAAGATGAGAACAATTGATTCAAGATATGACAGCAAATTTTTGAAAAAAAAAAGAGAACCGATTTGAAAAGAACAAAAGAATAAATTCTTTTCTTGAAGTGTTTTTTGTTTTTTTGACTAAGTGCTTCAATGAATATTATTCTGAGTCTTAGATTTTATTTGGGAAAATCTTCTTAATGTTTTTTAAAGCAGCTTTTTCATACATAAATTTCTGAAAAAATTTGTACTAAAAAGCTGTTTTAAAAAGCAGTAAGAATACCGTCCCAAACGAAGCCGAAGTTGAAAGGATATATTTACTTTATGTTGGGATCATTGTATACAACATTTGGGGAAAGAATTGCAGGATATATATTTTGTTCTTAAGCCCATTGTTCTTAGTGCAAAAGATTTATATTTTTTTTGTTTCTCTCAACTTTGAGATGTGGAAGATTAAAGATAATGCATGTACGCCTTTTGAACACAAACTATTTATTGATGAAATGGCTCTAAAGGTTTTTTATTTTTATCTTGTAGGATGTGATGAGGATGCTCAGGTGGATGAAATGGGCATATATTTGAAAAGGTTGGAGTAGTGCTAGTGGAAGATAAGATTAGAGAGAGTCACCTTAGATGATTTGGTCATATAAAACAGCGGCATTCCAATGGCCCGATTAGAAAAGTAGAGGTATTAGATTTGATTTATGTTAAGAAATGTAGAGGTAAACCTAAAAATACTTGGTAAGAAAATATTAGAAATGATATTTCTTTATTAGATTTAAATGAGAATTTAACTTTTAGTATAACACAATGAAGAAAAATGATTCAAGTAGCCGACCCCATGTAGTAGGACAAAGGCTTGATATTGATTTTTTATGTGATGAATTTTTCCTAATTATTTTTTTATGTTTGCCTTTATTGGGTGATGATTATAAACTTATTATGCACACACCCATTCGGCTGGAACTTCTGTATATACGTACAATACATGAATGATTTATGATTATATTCTCAAATAGATCATTATAAGAAAGCATCAACAAAAGATTAGAATCACACATATAATCAGCGACTATAATAAACCTCTACAAAATATTTTGGATGGAATTCGATTTGTAAGGGGTCATCAAACAAATTAGGATTTAGATTTTGGATGCCATTGGATTTAATTCTCACAACAAATAATTAGTATGTTACAAAAATTTCACTTTCATTGACATGAATTTTAATACATTACTTTATATGAGAAAAATTCATAATTAAATTAGATTTAGTAGGGTTTTAAAATGGGTTAGTAGGTCAGGTTCAGGTCCGAACCGATTTAGGATGTCTGAACTTGACATGTTTACTAAACATGTCAGAATGATGGATCGGAACCCGACTGGCAAATTGAATTATCGGAGACTGTCTCAATTTTTTTATTTAGATAAAGGTCCAATACAACACACGACTAAAGCACCAAAACAGGCCAATGAAAATAAAAGTACAGCCATACGATTACAATTCTCGAAAGGGCTGAAAATATGAAATAGGTAAGTCAGATGGACTCAAACCGCCACCTGGTTGTCAAGCATGAGCCATCCAAGGAGGAATAAAAGGAAGCATCCAAAACCAAAATCCACCAAAATTGAAACCTCCGCCAAGGTTGCCCACCAAGCCAAGGCCATCCAAGGCGCACGCAAGAAACCTGCTTCATCATTGTCCATACCCCAATTCTGTGCCGCACTTAATGCAAATAAAAAATAACCAACCAAGCTAAACCAGGCAAAGACCCAAAGGAAAAATCATTTCTTTTTGGCCTTATGATTTCTAAACTTATCATTCTTTTTAAGAAAGTCATCATCTGCAATTAGAAGAGAACCCATAGTTAACTCATTAGTCTCCTCTCCACCATCTGAATAAAAACTCTCATTAAGATGTCCCCTAACACCATCAGCCTCCACGCCAATGCTCACAACATCGGAAAAACCCAGGACCTCCGAAGAATGATCACCCCCTGACCCATGACCCGCAAGAAAGACATCACCAGAATCAACAAACAGAGGAATAACACCCTCATTAACGTCTCCAATCGGATCAGGAGTACCACTAGGACAAACTACCATATTAGATAAGCAATTGTAAGGTTCATCAACCTCACCAACATTAGGATCAATAAAGTGCCACATTCTCGTCACCCTTTAAAGGAGAAATCGAAACCAACACAACATTAGAATCCAACTTCTGCGCTAAATCATTGGCCTCAATAAACACAATAATATCCAACTCCACAGCTAATTCATTCACACCAGAGTCCTCACAAATAAGGCCAATAAGGGACACAACCAAAGGATCAGACGAAACATCCGCAAGACCAGGAAGCACACAAACGACTTCCCCACCCTCTTGCAACAAACTATTAACTTTAATAGTAGGCGGAGGCATATTAGAAGAAGGGACAATGTGAGGATGCAAAATCTGACAATCAACCTTCGAATGACCCAAAGAATAGTAATGCGTACAATAAGAAAGGAAATCTTCCAAAATCATATACTGCACGTAACCTATATTATCTGAGCCAATCCAAATTTTATTAGGAAATTGTTTGGTCGCATCCAGTTCAACCAAAATGCGAGCAACAAATGGACGCGAATTAGAAAAAGTTGTGTTATCAATCTTTAAGGTTTTATCAAAAATGGAGCCAAGGCCATGAAGAATACGCGAAGCGAAAAGGTGAGTCGAAGATTAGGAAAAGAGATTCAAATAGGAATGACATACGATTCAACCTCATTGTCTAAGGAATGAGTCCATTTAACCAATTTCATATAGCAATTGCTCACGAAATAGGACCGATGAGAAAAAACCCTATATTAATCCATGTCGTTAAAGAGTTTAATCAAAACATTCATTTGGTTCAGAACAGTAACAAAACAATCACCATTAAGTTTAAGGTTGAAGAAGAAATTCCTAATAGCATCAAGAGATGGCCTTCGGCCAGAAAATTTACCAACAAGGGAGAATTCAAAAGGAACAACAAGATAAAGGATATATGCTTTCGAAATCCACAAGGCTGGCATACCCTGGTGGGAAGAAACTTTAAGGTCCGAAAAAGAAACGAAAGAAGGGGACACACCAGATAAGGCATTTTTAAAAGAAAGTGAGGAAGATCCATCCAAAAAATGAGGATCTGTAAACCGGGGAGGCGCCATAAATCCGAACAGACGACAAACAACAAAGAAATCGGAAAAAAAAACACAAGAGAAGAAGGAACTTTCTTGAAGCACGTGAGATGCACAACCAGGCGAAAGTGAGGAAGGAGCAAAACAACACCTCCAGGTCTAGAAAGAGCCACAAGAGGCGGCTAGGGTGAAGCCCTAGCACGCCCCAGAGGAATCAGGAGAGAAACCATCGGGGTTTTTAACGGAGGCCAGAGCCTATCTCAATAATCCGTCTTTATTAAAAAAATTAGGTAGAATTTATTAACTATAAAATTTAGATAAATTGAACATAAAATATGAAGATTATACTGACAATCAAAAGAATTTAAAACAAAAAAAATTATAGGTCATTTTTTTTTGTCAAAATTAGGTTCATCCGCCAACTCGAATATGAACTGTTTACTAAATAGGTTAATCCAAATCTAATTTTTTTGGGTAAAGTTAGTGAGTCGGGTTATGTTTTGACACCCTTAAATTTTAGCTAAATTGTTGAATTGAGCATTGCTACATGTTGAACTCAACGACGTCAAATTTTGATTTGATTTAAGTCCAAATTAACCCAAATCAAGTACTTGAAGCATAATTGAAGGACTAAACTCCAACCAAATATTGCATGCTTGTAATTAAATAGAGCATCTTGTTGAGATAAATCCAATGAGCTCAATGTTGACCTTGATTTTGCCAAACCCCTAGGCATAGTGGACTAACTTGGTCAATCCAGGTCTTAATGGGTCAATTTTGACCCATTAGGCCCATTAAGGGCCCAAATTGATTTCAAAATTGAATCCAACCCTTTCATAGCCCAATATCTCATCCCTTTGACTCTCTTGACTGATTTGACCAAGTCAAACTTTGACTTGGTCAAATTAAGTCTTAAATAGGTCATAAAAGCCTATTTAATTGGAATTTAGAGCCCATTCATTGCTCAAATCAATGCCAATTGATTCCCTTTCGTTTTGAATTCAAAACCACAGCCCCTAGCTCTGAATTCCCTCCAAATCAACTCTTGATTGGGTCTTGGCCGTCCATGATATATTGAGGGCTTTAAATATAAAAATTTGAGGTTATTTTTGGATCTTTTTCAAAAAAATCTTAAGCCTAGCCCCCTTGAGCCCGAGAACTTTGGTTGGAGAGCTCTTGGGACTTTTCCATACCTTCTCGAACCAAAATCCCGCCGACCAAGCCTGTCGCCGACGAGATCCTGACGAACCCGAGGCGCTTTCACGTTCCAAGATAGATCCCGCTCGATCGAAGGATTTTTGGAGCTTGACGTCAACTAAGAAATTGTTCCTGGAGAGTCCACGAGTCCAATCTGCCCTTCCAATTGACCCGTTCGCACGGTGCTCTTTCGTCTCACAAGATAGGACGATCAGTTTACAATCAGTTTCTTCTAAATCAAAACAAAGTTACAAAGTTCTACAAAATTTTGGCGTATCCCGAAAATCCAGCAGAGTTCCGGTGTATTCAGGCGGCGGAAAGAACTCCGACGGTGGTCGAGGGGGAGATGATTCTCTTTTCCCCTTTTCTTCCTCTTCTCTCTTCTTTCTTGAGTCCTCTTGTGAAGAATGAGGGCTCTATTTATAGTTTTTCTTGAGTGGCATGGCTTGTAAATAGATGTGAGATCAGGGGTGAATAGGGAGTGGTCGAATGGACGATTGATGTTGAATCCTTTGATCGTGCACCGTTTATTGGACATTTGAAGGACTTAATGATGTCTGAATTATGCGATCTTGGGCTCGTTGGATTTGTCTCGTCCAGCCGCTCGATTCGAGTATAAACTCATTAAAATTGGAGACTGTTTAGTAGCTCAAATTGTGTTACGAGCTTTCCAATAGCACTTCGGGTGCTTGATTTGGGCACATTTGGGCTCAGACTGAGTTGAATTTGGTGTTGTTGGGTTCGTATTTTCGAGATGCTCAATTTGCCTGTAAGCTTGCTGAAATCGGAGTTCGGGTGCTCCCAGATTTAATTTTTGAATTTTCTGGGTTGGGTTTTGCCTCGAGATTCGTGCCCGATCAAGATAATTTCATGATAACGTATCATTGATCATCTTGAATTTTCAGTACACAAAATCAATTGTACTAACAATCTAAAAAATATCAATGGAGGCTCAAAGTCTTAAATTGTGCTAAAAATAAAAAAGCTAAATTGGATGCTCAAATTCATTCTAATGCCTCTGAAAATTTGGCAAATGAATTATATTGCATGACCAAATTCATATCGAAACAAAGCTACTTCATACAAGTTAGTTCATTGAGAAATACAAATATTGAGTCTATTGGGCATTGTTTAATAACTAGAAAAATCACTATTACATTTAAATCTTACAAAAAAAAAATCATTAGATTTAAATCTTATTGTTCAGACGTTAATCGAAAGGCCTATTAGCTCAGTTGGTTAGAGCGTCGTGCTAATAACGCGAAGGTCGCAGGTTCGAGACCTGCATGGGCCAAGCTGTTTTAATTTTAGTGGGGTATGTGGGCTCTTTATAGGAATTGGTGTAATTGTTAGGCCGTTCATAATAAGGACTAACATTATGTGCCATATTTGGCCCATGCTTAAACATAAAAAATTTCTGAAATTATTATATTCTAAATTTAATAATTTTTTAAAAAGTTAATATTAATATAATAAAAATAAATTTATCTGTTTATTCTTTATTAATAAATATTATTGAATATTACAGAGCTCTTTGAATTTATTTTTACTTATTTCTACCGCATTATATATATATATATATATATATATATATATATATATATATATATATATATATATATATATATATATATATATTAAAATGATGAACAAACAGTTGACAAAAATTGTTGTCAAACTTATAACCCTAAATTACATTATTTTAATTTTTAATTCTTTTATTATCCCATTTTATTCACCTCTAAAATAATATATTAATAAATTTGTAAATAATAATATAAAATTATTTATCAAATATTCCAAAAAATTTCTTAAAAGCACATCATTTAATGGAAAAATTTATTCAGTGCGGACACCAGACGGCGTTCGAAGACCAATCAGAACACGCCACATTACTTTTTTGCTCGGTACCGGTGCTCGGTACCGGGTGACATGGCACATTCTGATTGGTCTCCAGACCGTCCGATATCCGCACAGAATAATTTATCCATTTAATGGCATTCAAGGGACATAATAATTACCTTCACTAATCATTAACTTAAAAAAAGACATAATTGATTTAAAATTATTTTAATTAAAATAATTTATAGTGATGTGAAATCCCAAGCCTTTGGAGTATGGGCAAAAGTATTGGGAGTGGGAAGTGGGCCCAACCTCACATTAATTATGTTGCTTAACCCTCACTTTGTGTGTTAGTTAGTAAAGCCACGTTTGTATTATCCGAACCAAACAGTCATTATCCTTAGTATTATTATACTATAATTAGTAATCTATAAAGTTTTTAGCATATTTTTAAATAATTTGGTCCAGCAAGAAAAGTTCATTAATAGAAATAGCCGTTAAATTGATGCGATCATTTGTGTTCAAATTGCTTCTATTAATTAGCTGACTCTATGGTAAGACCGTAAGATTTGCTTTGAAAATCGAACTAATTATTATTTACATTGATAAAAAAATAGCTCAATTTGGTTTTGGTTACACATGTTTTGTAGTGATTTGTAATATTGAAATTACATGTAAATTAAAATTTGTTAATTTCTATGATAATTTAATTAAAATTTCTTCCATAATTTTATTTGAAGTCCATCATCACACTTATGACTTATATATGTTTAAATATAAATCATTTAAGCAAAAAAAGAAAAAAAGAAAAATAAAAAGAAGCTTTTTATAATTAAAGTATTGTTTGAGACAATTTTCTTGCTGTATTTTACAACAACTTTTTAATATAATAAATTTCTTGAAAACAACGAAAATATAGTGCAAAGATCTTCTCCAAAAGAAGTCTAAGATTTTATTTGGGACTGCTTTCTTTTTGCTTTCTAAAACAGCTTTCTAGTATAAAAAATTTTTGAATTTGAAAATTTTGTACTAAAAAACTGTTTTAAAAAGCAATATGAAAGATGCCCCAAATAAAGTCTAAATTTTGTACCCGAAAGTTGTTTTAAGAAGCAGTAAGAAAATAGTCATCCCAAACGAAGCCTAAATATACGACAAATATGATGAAATATTATAAAATTATAAAATAAAATATAGAATAATTATTTGATTTTTTTTTTTAAATGACCAACTTGAGGAGTCAAAAAGGGGAATATAAGAGGGAAAGGTAAGCCACTTGGTACAAGGATCCAACTCTTCTTTGTCTCCATATTAATGGAAATGCATGAATCTAATTTATGAGAAAAGAACAGGTCAAGAGGGCACCAAACATGGCCGAAATCCAAACACGTATGGGAGAGATATATTCCATATTTGTTGCCTTGTCCTTTCTTAAGGAATGCTACATTTACCAAATTATGTCACAAGGGTAGTTTGGCAATTTTTGAACTATTATGATGTAATTTTCTTAACATTGTGATTAAGGATCACATACTTAATTAATTTTCTTAAAAAGTGTGAAGGAATGTAACTTTTAATAATATTTAGAAAAAGTAATCACATTTATAATATGGTATAATATATACTATGAGGTTGTTGCGTGTCAAAATAATCGTGACGGTAGATAAAGATATTTTGACAATTTAGCATATTATGTAGATCAAGTACAAATGCATATAAGAGAAGAATTGTAAGAGATATTGGAGCAATTATGTGGTAAACTTATACAAAGGGAAAAAATCATCTACGCGAAACAATTGAAATGATTCTATTTGTGTTTGCCATTGATTACAAATGATGCTTTTTTTTCTCTCGATTGAGAAAGGAGTTTGTACAATATAGTAAACATAAGCTGCATAGAACAAATTTTATGGTAGAAGTCAAAAGAGTCATATGGTATACGAGTTATCTTCAAGAGATTGTTTGCTATTTGTTTTATCATTATCTTTTTTTTTTTTAACAACAAAAACATAATTTTATTCATAAGAGAAAAGGAGTACAACATCAACGGGCTAACAACCAACGCGACAAAACAGCAAGAAACAAGACAAGACATCAAAATCCAAAAAAAATACGTATATCAGAATAAGAATCCTAAACAGACAGAGGAATGGAAGCCCCCTGCACCAACCCTGTGGCTAGGCACGGACCATCCATTGGCGACAACTACTCATAACCACAAGCAAAAGGCTGAAGCACACAAGTTGCCAACCAACTGACACTACAGGAAAACCCGTTAATACCGGCGGACAAAATCCGCCGGTAAACATAGATAATCCGACGGAATAATGAGTTTCCGTCAGACTTTTCGGCGGAATTTCATACGCCGGTTTCGGCCGCGTCGATAAATTATTTCCGGGAAGCTGGGGGCCTCCTCATCATCGTCCACAAAGTCATCAAAGACCACTACCGTAATAGCAATAGAAAATGCCAAAGCCTATTTGTTCTTATATTTACTTTTATGCCTTTTTCCACCATCATTGAGACAACCTTGATCAACAAAACGTCCTACCATATCCTCCTCAAAGTCATTAAAATCCTCTTCCTCCCCCTTAGAAGGTGAAGAAAGGGATTCATCCAAAACCAGCCAATCAGTTTGAACCAATACAGAGTTATTCACAGACTGAGTCACACGAGCCTTCAATTCATCGTTAGACATAAATGAAATAGAAATATTAACAAAAGTGGCATTATCCTTCGAGGCAACATTAGGATATAAATCCAATTTAACATTAACATGCACATTCAAAACCAAATTAACAGATGAAGAAACAACGTCATATTCCACAGAATTCAAAGGAGAGGATCCACCACAACCAACCAAATCCTGGATTGGAGAAACATGGAGGCCATAAGGCACAACATCCCTAGAATTAACCTCCAAAGATAAATCTCTCGGAATAGCCACAACATCCGCATTAAAAAAAACTAGCTTTAAGATTAATACCACAATTCAATTCTCAATTTTCCTACCTCACCAACTAGGGGTGGAACCATCTATAATTTTCAGGGGGGGGGGGGGGGGGGGAGTTATAAGTAACTGTTGACAGATATATCGGTGGTCCAAGGGCGCAGCGCCCTCTAGCGGGGTTCGACCTGCTCGGTCAGGTCGCGGGGTCAAGGGGCAGCGCCCATGCGGGGGTTTCCGAGGGCATGCAGCGCCCCCGAAACAAATTTTGATTTACTATTTCTCTTTGTATATGGTTCATCATTCCCTGGCAATAACACCTCTACATAATGTGTTTAATTATACATGGGGCAATTGCCTAAATACCATAATATTTTAAAACTTTGAGGCGGGGGGGGGGGGGGGGGGGGGGGGGGGGGGGGGGGGGGGGGGGGGGGGGGGGGGGGGGCAAATTGCCTTAAAACCATTATAATAAAGAGTAAAATATAAATTTATGGACAAATCATCTAAAGAATTATATAATAAAATAATTTTTTTTTTTGGGGGGGGGGGGGGGGGGGGGGGGGGGGGGGGAATGAGGTTCCGCCCTTGTCACCAACACATAACCGAGGAACCGGGGAAACATGTTCCTCCTCAACCATAACAGAATCAATATGAACTAAATTAGAATTAAGAGTAATAGCATTATCCAAAAAAAAAAAAAAAAAACATTAGCACTCCCTGCCCCCTGTAGGGACATCAACTACAATAATCACATTCTCCACCCTAGTGAGGATTGGTACAACAGGAGATAAAGGGGGGGGGGGGGGTGAGGGGGGGGGGGGGGGGGGGGGAGGGGGGGAAGGGGGGGGGGGGGGGGGGGGGGGGGGGGGTGGGGGGAGGTGGGGGGGGGGGGGGGGGGGGGGGGGGGGGGGGGGAATGATTCAAAATAGGTTTAGTAATAACAGGGTTAGCATTAGACGGACCAACCGAAGGATGAGGACGACAATTCTTAACCACATGTTCGATACATTTACATGAAGCACAAAAGGGTGGGAAATCTTCCATAACCACTTCCTGAACGTAGTCCAAC
This sequence comes from Dendrobium officinale, assembly GCA_019514585.1. Classification (NCBI taxonomy): domain Eukaryota; kingdom Viridiplantae; phylum Streptophyta; class Magnoliopsida; order Asparagales; family Orchidaceae; genus Dendrobium; species Dendrobium officinale. The sequence continues at coordinate 71,547,385 of CM033688.1, forward strand.
TTCTCAGGACCTAACCAAATATTATCCGGGTAGGTTTTAGTGATATCAAGCTCCACCAACAGAAGTGGAAGAATCAATTTTCAATGGTTTGCCAAAAAATAAAACCCAAACTATGATACTCCAGGGAGAATAGAGATGAGGATGCAACTGCGAAAAAAGATACCCAAATCGGAATCACCGGCAATTCAACACTCACATCAAAAAGGGGAGACCACTTGGTAAGTTTCATATAACAATTATACACAAGATATGATCTATGACAAAAGACCTTACAATAATCAAGATCATTATCCAGCTTGATCAAGATATGTGACGGATCAAGCAGGTTGACCGAAACCTCTCCATTCAACTTAAGATTGAAGAAGAATCTAAGAATGAAATCAAGTGAGGAACATTTCGAGGAAAAGAAGCCAACTAAGGAAAATTGAAATGGAACAACCAAATATTGAATTTCCTGTTCTGAAATCCAAAGGGAATGTCAACCGCGAAAAGAAGATCGATGTATTAAGTTCTGGAAAGTTAGTAACAGAGGAAGAACACGTAAGATCTTCCAAAAACAACTGCGAATTAATCGAACTCCCTAAAAAACTGGGGTCACACAGCCTATTCGACACCATTACGGCATGCGCCGGAGTTGAAAAACAAAAACTAAGCCAAAATCCAAAACCACAGAAAAAACTAAAAAAGGAAGAGAGAACTTCCCTGGAAATCACCGAGGTTGCAGGCTCCAACCGAGGACGAGGAATCTCCCCAGTCCCAGTGGGGGGCGAGGGAAAGCCCAAGCGGAGATATTGTGGTTAGTGGGGGGGGGGGGGGGGGGGGGGGGGGGGGGGGGGGGGAGCTTTCTATTATTTTATCATTCTCCTTTGATGACAAGAGACTAAAGGTTAAAGGTTTACCATAAATTTTATTTATGGTGTTTGAAGTTAGAGTGGGTATTAATGATTTGTAATGAACTTATAGATAATAACGTATATCAAAATTTTTAGAAATGAAAAGAAAAGAAGTTAATGGATGTAGGTGTAGTCAGTTTATAATGGTTAGATGATCGTAGTTGGAGGATGGTAATCGAAGGACTATACTTGGATAATAGTTGTTGGAAAATCATAACTGGACGATGGTGGATTGTAGTAGGGGGATGGTGGTGGCAATTGATCATAATCAAGTGATGATGGATCATTATCAGATGATGGTGGTTACATGATCATAGTTGGATAATAGTAGTCAAATGGCCATCATCGGGAGATGGTGGTTAGAGAATTATAGTCAATTGTTGATGGCTGGAGGACTGTAGATCGATATGGTGGTTATAGGGCAATAATTAAAACATAGTGATTGGGGGATTGAAGAAGGTAATGGTGGTTGGAGGATTGTAATCGGGCAATGGATGTTAGAGAATAACATTTGGGTGACTATGATTAGAGGAACATAATTAGGATATTGTGGTAGAATGCGTAATAACCCAAAGTTTTAAAAATATATTTATTTGAAAAATATGACAATTTTGAATTCTAGCACTGCAACGCCATGCTTTTGGGCACATTTGCACTAGGGGGAGTAGCGTTAGGGGGCAGGAATTCAACACGGTGCTGCTGAGCTCTCTATTCTATAATAACTTTGGATTAAGCATGTAGAAAATGCGGCGTCGGGTCCAGAGCATTAAGGCACTGGTCACTGAATTATGTTTTTTAATATAAATTTCTCCACTAAGACATTCATCCCCTTTCTTTGTTTGGTTTGTCGGGGAAGGAATTGACGAAGGAGAGGAGAAGAGAGAGAAGGGCTTCCGAGGCATTTTTGTCCGCTACTTCTGTTACAAAAATTATTCAAATCATTGCATGTGATTTTTATCATATATTTGTTTACAAATTTTGATTTTGGGATTTATTCTTATGTATAAATTTATATTCATTCAATATTCTCCTAATTTAGTGAACTTATATTATATAACTTTTGGTATATTATAGTACTGATTATTCTAGTCATTTTGAGTAGATGGTTTTGTATTTTCACTTATTAAAATGTTATTATATTTTATATGATTTGAGTAAGAATAAGATATGTAGTGATTTTAGCTTACCGATGAAACAAATTGTGAATATATACAAGTGGATGAATGAATATTTGTTAATTGTTATTAATCATATATGGTCTATATTTTGTGCAAATAAGAAAGGCTGATTCTAAGAGAGATTGACTTGAGAATGATTTCACCCTATTCAGATGGGTGAACCAAAGGACTTTCATTAAAATAAGATTTATGGTGCTATCCTCGATCAAGATTAAGATCAAGATTGGGAGTTATAAAGAGTTAAGATGACAATTGGCAAGAGTGAAGACTCTTGAAGAAACCACCTGAATATTAAATAAAAGATTAAGATATTACAATGAACATGATACATGAGCAATTATGAAAAACATCACACAAGCCATAACATACATCCACTCTTACGTATTGATATGATATTGATTTCAAGATTAAGATATAAATGTGATTAAGACAAAGACAATATACTGCAATGATGGTCTCACAATGGTAGTGCTCAGGCGGAGCTAATTTAGAGTTCTTTAGACCGTTGAACTCTCTTGAATTACTAACCATGGGTCTTCATTATGTAGAGAGGCCATACATATTATAGATTATTAAGAGTGGCATGCCCCATAAATATGGAGAAAATTTTGAGCACATAATCAAATGCTCCATATTTATTTCTTTGATCATAGATCTTTTGTTTGACATTTAAGTGCCTTAATGTTTTCGGATTTAAGTGATCTTAGGCTCATTGAATTTTCTCGTCGAGATGCTAAATTTGACTATATGTATCCCAAATTTAAAGATTATTTGATCATCTAATTAATATTTCAAAATTTTTAACTATGCTAGCTTCAAGCTTTTAATTTGGCCTAATTTGGACTCAAATAGAATCATCTTTGGAGTTTTCAAGTTTGTCATGTCAAGCCTATCAACTTGACTATGAGTTTATTGAAATCAAAGTTTGAATGGTCTTGAATTGAATATTAAAAGATTTTAATGCCAACATGCATCGAGATTTGGCTTGATCAAGTTGATTTTTGATGACATATTAGGTCTCAAAGTAAGATTTGAGTTATAACTCTAGAAAGACGCATGTCATTAGCCCTATCTAGTAAACCTATAACAAAGTCATCTTCAATGCGGATCACAATACAACCACCTTCAACCATATCAATAGCCTATATTGTTCCATTCATCTACAATGTTCCTAATTTATTCATGTAGGGAAATACCTCAACACCCTAGACCATTTTACTCTCTAAATGTCTAAGTCACATCTTGTGCTAAAATCACTCAAAATTATTTAGGGATGGACCACTCTTAAGCTACTTTAATTTGAAATCAATCAATGTTGCTCCACTAGACCACTACTCTCTCTTTATTGACTCGACTTCTCACATAAAATAATTCCTTTTTTATCTTTTCATCATTTTTTAATAATTCATAATCCATTGATATTCTTAAGCAACTACTTAAAAATATATGAATTAAATTAACACACATTATCAAATTCACATATAACATTTTTCATAGAAAATATTGACAAACATGCATACATGAAAAGTACAATAGATGAAGAAGCACACACACTCTAATATTATAAATATCATCATGAATATATAACATTCTTTTTATACATTTAAATGGGTTTCCTCAAAAGATAGAATCCCATGATTCCCAACTACCATAGCATTTGCAAAAGGGAAACACCTTAGTAGCCACCAAACTAAGTAGTGAAAGTAGGAGACAAAAGCTCCAAAATATTATCCTATCTGACCACACTCAAGCTTAATGGATGGACATAGCTTATTTGTCAGTCATTTCAATGATAATGCGCCATCCACTTTTCCCCACTTTTTAAAGACAAAGAAAATACAATAATTTCTGAGAAATTAACAAATACAAAGTAAAATAAACTTGTATTTTTTCCTATTTTTTAAATACTTTAATTAATAACAAAATGTTTTTAAAAATATTTCTTTTTTTGTTGTTTCACATTGGTTGCCTTCATCTCTTACTATTAGTTTTGTTTGGGACATCTTCCTTATTGCTTTGTAAAGCTGTTGTAGAGAATGTAGCTTTTTAGGCTTCATTTGGAATGACTTTCTAACTATTTCTTAAAACAGTGAACATTATTTTAAGAAGCAGAAAAAAAATCGTCCCAAACGAAGCCTTAAAGCTGTTGTAGAAAGCAACTTTTTAGTACAAAAGTTTTTTGGAAGTAGTAAAAAATAATGACTAAATAAAAATTATGGTTGCAGCCTGAAAAGCAAAGCAGTAGGTAAGCTATCTCAAATGAAGTTTTAAACTTGTTATCTTTTGTTTTACTTAAGAAAAAACAAAAAATATTTCTAGTTTTCATATTATTCATGTTATTTTACCTTCTTGATCATTTTCTTCACCAAAAGATTATTTCAGTGTATTGAGGAAAAGCCTGAAATCCAAAGGTCTCAGGCTTCATTTGGGATGACTTTTTTTACTCCTTAAAATAAATTTTTATTACAAAAATTAAAATTTTGTACTAAAAAATAGCTTTAAGTAATAAATAAATCATCCCAAACTAAGCCTCAGTCATGAAGGGCATTAAAACAATTGATTATTTCAATTCACAACGCAATGTTTATTAGATTATATTCTAAAAATAATTACTGTCATTAGATTTTTATCAGCTCAATGGATTCTGTATGAGATTAACTGAATAATCTACAAAGTTTGTTTGGTTACTTACCAGTGTTATCTTATTTTCTATTGATCATGCCTTTGGTAATTAATATCTATTGCAAGTAGTTTGGTGGGAATGGTTGCTACCCTAAAGTTTGTCATAAAGATTTGGATTGGTTTTGGAGCATAATGGATATTATCAACTTGAAATATTTTAAAATTTTCCCTTTGCACCTATTGTAAAGTTTCGCACGCATGGTGATTATTTTTTCTTTTTTGATCTTCATTTGGTATTGAAAAAATTATGAAACTTATCTAATGAACAATCTAGGCTTTCTTGGGACGCCTTTCTTACTGCTTCTTAAAATAATTTTTTAGTAAAAAAAAATAAAATTTATGTGTTAGAAAACTACTTTAAGTAGTAAGAAAGCCGTTCCAAATGTAGCCCTAATTTTTTCAAGGTAAGTCAGTTGTCTATTTATTTCTTAATTAGGATAGGGGAGGGCAAAAGTTTGGTTGTTTTTTTCACCCTTATTTGATGAAGCTTTTATTGACAAACAATTTTTTAATGGTTTCATTCATCCTCCTGAAAAACATTATTAGTAATGAGACTTTTATTTGGGGGAGGTAGCTATTGTTATTTTGGATATCTCTTGTGAACCAGAAAGGAAATATTTTCATTATAAAAAATTAAGTTACAAAAGGGGAAATCTTAGACCTAAAAGAGAATGTTTCTAAGAATTAACTTGCTTTTTTGTTGGTTTCCAGTGTTGATTTGTTTCTTGGAAGCTATGGTTGATTTTTCTTGCTGTGTGTGGATTGGTTTTTGGGTCCTCTGTTTACTTCTCCTGGGTCCTCCGAGGTTGGCTTTCAGGGCAATTTTTTCTCTGGTTTCTATTCTGTTTGTTTGCTGTGGTGTTGTTTCATTGCATGCTAATTTAGGTTCAACTTGGCTTATACTAGTTGGTGGATAAGTTTTGACTTTTTTAGGAAGTGCATTGTTGTTTTTAATCTTTTGGTTTGGTTTCTCTCCTTTTTGCAGATGATTGGTTCAGAATTCATGGAAATTCCACCGAGGTGCTTTCTTGAGGGTTGGCTTAAATCCTGCATCCCTTTTGCTTTATAATTTATGTCTTATAATTTAGATATGATCATTGGCTCATCAAGTTTATTTTATTATGAATGTACTTTTTTGTGCTTTAGAGAGCATTTGATCTTTTAAGGACCTGTAACTTTTCCCCTAATCAACACGTAAGCCTCTCTGTGGGTTTTTACAAAAAAAAAAAAAAAAAAGACTTAAAAGACTTCATTTGGGACAACTATAAAAATTTTTGAAGAGATGGAAATGCTATTTGTGTGTGAAGATAAGGATAACTGTGCAGAGCATGCAAATATAAAGTAAATGACATTTTTACATCTCACAAGTTGCAAAGACACTGCACATGCAAAGCAGAATGTTTACCATAGATAAGTACAAAAACTCTATTACTTCCCATACTGCCAACATTTCAACATATATTTAAGGATTAACAACTACAAGCTAGCCTTACAGAAGAGTTCCCTCTCAGCATAAATAGCTCTACTTCTCAACTATAGCATCTCCTCATCTCTTCAATGAGAAGAGAGCACACAATGTACTAAAACTCTTCTCTTTCAAAGTCACCTCTTCATGCAGTGCAGCCACACTTCCATGTCTTTCTCCACCCACCGCCGGCAAAGCGATTCGTCCGAGCTTGATGTTTTCGATGCATCGCGGTACTTTTCGGGCTGCATTGACGGCGTCGGCTTTGGCTTTGGCTATGGCTACAACAGCACCACTATGTCCTCTCATAGACCCATTGTCATGAAAAAGAGTTTGGAGATAATGGCTTCTCTTCCATGCCAAAAGGTTCAGAGCTTAGTTAACAAATTTGTGCATTATATCCATATAATATAATGAATTATTCAAATTTTTTTAATGAAATTTGTATAATGTAACATGTTTATTAAGGTTGAGAGCACCATCAAGGAGGAGAAGAACTTCAAGCAGCCTATCTCACCTGGAAGAAAATTTGCCACCTTTCTCAACTCTTTATTTCAACAAAAACCTTCCAAGAAGAAGAAGAACAATCAGAAATCTTTAATGCAAAAGGTAGATCAAAGCAGTGGACAAAGAACAGCAAATTCAGAACACGAAGGAAGAAAGATAGCAAAGAGCCTCAAATCCTTCAACAGTACTGCATTTGGGGAGAAGAAATGGCTTCTAAGGAGAAATGTTGATGAGCTTATGGTGAGGAAAAGGGAAGAAGCTGAGATAAGAAAGAAAGAGAATAGAGATGAAGAGAGTTTTGATCATGAGAGTGACTCAAGCTCTGATCTGTTTGAGCTGAAGAGCTATGATTTTGCAGATTTTAGCTATGGGTTGCCTGTTTATCAGACTACTAAAGCTGGGGTTATTAAAAGAGGAGCTTCTGTTAAATTTTTCTAGTTTTGAATTTCAGAGAAAAAATTTTAGTGAAATTTTCATGTTCTAGTTCTCATTGTATTTTGAATGAGCATGAGAAAATAGTTCTTATGTTTGATGTCACTTTCAACTAAGTATCTTATACGTGAACTCACATGAACTCATCAAGAGAAAGAAACTCTCATTTATCTTTTCCTTTCATTTCCTTTATCCCTTCCATGCCAATGTTGCCCAACAAATAGGTGGATCTTCTATATATGTTCCTTGTACATTATATTTCTCAGGCTAAGCTCATCCTCTTCATTGCACTATGGATGTTGGCTATAAAGCCCAAACACTTATGTTAACCTTTGTTTGTTCTAATACTCTCATCTTCTTCATTCATCCACTACAGGAAAATGGTTTGTTACAGGTGAATGAAATCCGCCAGTAACAAGGAAAATCTGCCGGAAATGTTTCTTTTCTGTCGAAAATCCATACGATGGTAATTCGCACGTTGGAAAATCTAAACTAGTAGAATTTTTTCGCCGAAACATTTCCGGCGCAATTCCGGCGAAAAAATGAAGGTTGCACGTCGTTTTCTTTGAATGGATTCCAGCGGTTAATCTGCCGGCATTTTCTTCAAATGGAAATTCCAACGTAAATTTACCGGCGCATATTCCGCTATTTAGTCCGCTGCTTTTTCCGGCGCATGTATGTCCGGCGTTGTTTTTCACATTAAACTATTTTACTTCTATGAACCGTGAATTTTTCAGAGAGCATATTTTTATTGCCTCATTCATTTTTTTTTTCTTAATACAACATGAAGAGCAGGTGCAAATAAACTAATATTTTTAATTAAAAATTCCTTACAATTAAATATAAATTTTAATTTATTGTAGCCCAAAACCTATCATGCATCACCTTCCAAAAATTTTCTACTATATATCTCGTTTTTCTTCCATAGGAAGCTGCAAGTGGTACAGAAAATACTTTGCAAAGCCACTTGCATGTTCCAAAGTTCTTCTTTCTATACAAATCATTTAATTATTAAAAAAGTTTCAAAGTTTAGGCTATCTTAATTCTTGAAATCAACAATCAATATTTGTATAATGAAATGTTTTCCATTCTATTAAGATTTTTTTACAGTGATATCAATAGAAGAAGACTCCCTCTAAAATAAATTGGAGTGATGCTATTCTTCTTAAAATTTAGCTCAAAATATAAATATTTTTCTTAAAAATAATAATAATTATAAATATTTTTAGCAGTATTAATTGATCTTTACAAAATAAAAGAAAGATTATTTAAAATATATTATATTTTTTAACTAAACATTGTACAAAATGAGCTCTTATATATTTCTAAAATGTTTATTCTTTGATTAGATGAGTTAATTAAATCTCCTAGGGAGGCAAACTCATGCAAATGGTCTGGCCCGACAAAGATGTTTGGGCTGGACATTTTGGGCTCGCAAATGGGCTTAAGATTGGCACATTATTCTCAAACCAAGATATAGTTTTGATGCCATGATATTTGCTTAAAAATTACAAGGGCTGCGGCTTTTATGATTTTTACTAATTAAAAAGCAAATGGAGGGTGGCCCAAATCTTATATCAATTTTTTTACTTATATATTATACTTATTTTAAAGCAGATCTAAGGACTTTAAAGTTCTTTAGAATAATTTTTATCAGAACATGCTAGCCCAAATTATTTTCTGATCGTACATAAGATACTTTCATTTGCTATCGATATATAGATACAAAGTCAGTACTAGTATGCATCAAACATATGAACTAACATAGTGAAAGTAGATGTTCTTGTAATTAAGGAAACTATGTAGAAATAAACATGAACTGGATAGATTCTTCTTCAAATAAAACATCACAACAAGTAATTAGGAATTATAGAAAGGTTTCAATGTTTTGAAATTAACTAAGAAAGAAACTTAAGTAGTTGGCTAAGTAGTTCAGTTCTGACGCTCCATTTGCTTGAAAACATCAAAGGCTTCAACTGGAAATCCATTACCTCTTTCCTGCAACATCATAACATATTAAATATAAAGAGTGTCATTGTTATCAGATATTACATATTAAAGATAGTTAGGGATGATGAACTTACATGTTGAAACATGATAGATTTCATGGCTTCGTTGTTGTCAGATGTTGAGTTCAGAGGGTTTACACCACGAGGATCACACTTAGCCCACTGCATTTATTGTTTTTTTGAAGAGAAGTTGAGCACATATCAAATGAATTTGTAGCTAACAAAGCAGTTAAATAATTATACATACATTCTTTGCTGCTGTGCTGAAGGCTTCTCTGTGTGGGATGTCAGGCTTTGCTGCTTTAATTCGTTGTATCTCATCCCTGCATCCATGCAAGTCTCAACAACTCTAAATATTACTTCATTTAATTGCTTATAAAAAAATAAATACTATGCAGTAAATAAATATCATATGTATTTTTATGCTTTGCAAAGCAAATTAAATCATCACTATTGAGAGATTTTGAATGTGTTTTTTGAGTTTAAAATTTCTATAATTATTAATTATATTCAATCAAATGATAGTGTCTGAATGTATATATATATATATATATATATATATATATATATATATATATATATATATATATATATACATATAGTATATATGCATATATGCAAACAAATAGATGTGCATGAGTGATTGAATTCTTAATGATCTAATATTATGCACACACACATACACACATACTATTTAACTTAATTAAATAAAAATATAATGTTGTTTATGTCTAAACATATTTTCAATTTCATAACAACTCATTTTAGCTTATTTTTGTTGCAACTCATCTTAACACATACTCTTAGCAACCTATATGAGCATACTATCTCAGCATGTTACCTCAACATATGCTCTCACTAGATCCTCTCTATGAATCATCCAAGTAGACTTCCTCTCATATGGTAGATACCTAAAAATTAATTCCTAAATCATTTGGTTCTTCCTCAACACCCATATACATAATAAATAGCTATAAGATCATTTGTTCAATGCTAATTAAGCACAAACTATATTGAATTTGATCATCTTTTGGTCAATATGTACCCAACCACCATTATGCATCGAAGTGCTCAACCTATAGGATCTTTGAAGAGAAGACCTACACTCCATTTTTAAATCATATAGCTATAATATAATTATTTTTACTATCAAACACATACAAATAACACCTCTCCAAAGTTATACTTAATGAATGAACACTAAGTAATTTCACTTCAACCATATTAACAAATGGGAGAGAAGATATAAGATCTGCTAATCAACTGCAAAAAAGACATAAGAGTTATACATAATGAAAGTAACACTCATTGCCTTAATAATTCTAAAGTATGCCCTTTAAGAGACAAAAAGAAGAGAAACTCTATGATCTAACACAAAGAAGTTAACTCATAGCAAATTAAACTTCTTTTTCAAGCTTACATAGATGAAGAGACAATCATGATGTGCCACAAATATATTCTAAAAGATATGCCACAAATGATAGAGAATTGGAATATTTATTTTTGTTAAACCTTGATGGGCTCTCTTGATATAATAGGTAGAAAAAAACCTGCATCTATTTATAGGGAAAAAGCCACACGCCTCTCTAAAAAAACCTTGTGTTGAAATTTTACTACTTCCGCTTAGATGAATCTTAAATATTTACTACATTAAGTGCAAGTTGAATCTTAAAATCTAAAATAAGACATTTATACAAAAATCAATGATGATAATAACATTAGAAATTGAATAAAAGGGCATTGATTTAGGATTAGATATATCAATGATTAAACTCAAATTAGTTGCATCTTAGCATATTAGCGTATAACATTTGGAAAAAAATATTAGGTGGGTATTGAATATTAATGAGTAATTTAATTTAGTCTTGACAATTTTATACCTTAGGAGGAAGAAATGCAACACTTGAGTTGATGATGATGGCAAAAGTGAGAGAGATGGTTCCCTATAAGTCTTAGTGGTGTAGCTGGAGACTTGTAGGAGAAAGGGATACTAGAGAGTAAGAGATAGAAGGAGATCACAATGAAGGAGAGAGAGAGGAAGGGATATAATGCAATTGAAAGGAATTTGAAAGAGAGAAATATAAAGAGGAATGGATACATACCATGATAGGAGTATGCTTCCTAACAAAATGTGCTTTATTCTTTGCCTAATTAAGGTAGGAAGATTAAGAGAAGAGATGACCACCAAAGTTTAGGAGCAATAGTGAGGCAAGGAGCTAAGATGTCTTGAGAAAATAAACTGGAAGAATGAGTCAGGATTGTAGGAAGGAGCAGAGGGTTAATTCGTAAACCATCAACAAACAATTATCATATTTATCATTATAAATTCTTACTACTAAAAGTTCATATATCTACATATATTATTAATTTATCATAGATATAACAGAAAAATTAATCATACTATCCTTCATATTAATGATAATTTTTGTTGTTGCAATTATCCTTTTTATATGAGATGTATTCTTATAGTGTGATAAGCCATCCCACACACATGACTTTCTAGGTTATGAGCAAATCATGATGAAAATTAAGATTTTTGAGCATTCTCATACATGATTCCTTAGGTATGCCATAATTGTTCAATGAGATATCATTCTTGCTTGCTAACTTTACATGTAACCTAATCCCATTTATAACAAACAAGGATATAATCAATGTAACAATTCTCCTCTTGACTCAATGTTATGATACATTTGAAATTCTTTTACTTCCCCTCCAAGGCCAAGTAATCTAAGCTTTTAAAATTTTGAAGGACTTGGCATTGTGTAATCTCATGTGATGCATAAGAAATAAATATTTATGAAAACTTTTATATTTTAAATGTTATAACTTCAAGTAATATTATTGAATTTAAAGGTGAACATATAATTGATTTATCCCTATCAAGTGGTGGTCTCTTTGCCGTTAATGTTGTAATAAAATGACCCAATATTGAGATGAACTGTAGAAACATGATCCATATAATCTCTTAAATCCTTCATATTAGAAATTGTAATTGAAATTATTTAAAATTTTGATATACACATAAGCTAACTCTCCTATGCTCCACACCCTTCTCCCATAAAAAAAGTTATAGGATAGATGAAAAGAATTACAAAATTAGTTCTTGAAATTTCACCTAGCAATATATATGTCCTTTAGGTCTTCTAACTTATATTATAAAGAACATGTGAAAATATTAAATATCTCAACATTGCTAGAAAATATGTACCTCACATCATTGTGAGCACCCAATAATTTTTAAACAAATAATAAGATTTTCATAGCTAAAATGAAAATATAAAAGTGGATCTCTTATCTGCCTCGGTTCTTTTGGTAATGTTTTAGCTGCTTACTCTGCCCCAGTTCTTTGTACCATGACTATTTCTGCTGAGCTCAAATCTCTTTTATTTGGTCTTAATATCTGTTCCAATATGTGCATTAGATTTATTTGGATTGATGTTGATGCTTTGCTTCTTATCCAGATTATTAACAATTTTATTCCTGGCACCCGAATACTTTTTATCTTATTAGGAAGATTAAGCTCTCTCTTTCCAACGTTACTTATTGTATTTCTCATATTTATCGAGAAGCTAATGTGTGTGCTGATTGGTTAGCTAAAAGAGGTTGCAATCTTATTAATTATGAAGAGTTGAATCCTAGATGTTTGCATCCTCTGCTTCAAGGTATGATCAATTTAGACAAAACTGGTTTACCTTATTTTAGAAATGGTTAACTGCTGGATGTCTATGGCTGGTTGGTTTGTCCCTTTACTTCATTTTGTGCTGTATACTGCTAAGACTCTGATTACTGTTGCCTCTCACTCTTCTTTATCTGCTTCTGCTTCATCGTATAATCTTTTCACTTTGTTTGGCTGGCAGATTTTACATATGGTTATCTTTTTTTGTCCATTGTCTGTTACCGAGCTGCTCGTTGCCAATGTTCATTCTACTTCTGTTTTTTATACTTTCCAGCAAAGCCTTTATCTTAAGCAGTTTGTTATAGTGGGGAACTGGATGTTTTTAGTCTTTTATTTGTTTAGCTGCTGGCAGTGGATTTCCTTTTGGAATACCTGCAACTTTTGTTTCAGTTTTGGGGTTACTTCCTATGTCTACTATCACTTGCACTTTTATTTTATCCTATTCTATTTCTGTTCCCCTTATTTTGTTTTTTTGAGAATGTTTTGCAGGGTTCATTCTATTTTGAATTACACGCCCTTCCTTGTGTACAAGGTATGCCTTTTTTGGGTTCTTTTCTTGCTTTCCTTTTTCTTTCTTCATTTTTGCAGGAAGATGATGCTGAACGTCTATTTGAGGATCTTCCTTTTTTGGGTGCTGTTCGCTCACATCCCTAGTAGTGTTTTCTGCATTTCTTGTACTCTTAGGAGAAGGAACCACAAGCTCGTAGGTTTTTTCCCGTTTTGCTTGTAGCTCATTCGAGCATTAGTGAGCTAGTGGATCCTTTTAAGTACTGTGTAACCGAATTTTTGAAATTAACACGTAGGCCCCTCTGTGGGTTTTAACCAAAAATAAATAAAATAAAAGTGGATATCTTGCTTTCTAAGAAGTTAACATATGCTATAGCTAGTAAAATATAGGCCATTCTCACAACATTTCATTTTTCCCTTTGCCCAATAATTTGAAGATTGTTCTTTGAAGTGTTTGTATAATCAAGGGGATCATAATCTTTAGATCTAGTTTTTTTTTATAGATACAATAAAGATCTCTCGAGCTTCTTAAGTCATCAAGTGAAGGAACTTTTTTGTCAAAGATAAATAATCTTTAATAGGGTTGGCTTTGATGTATTTTAGATGAAGGAGGAGAAGTATATGAGATAAGAATCTTCAATGAGAAATTACCCCTATAAAGTACTAATTTTTGTGGGATGCGGGCGATATGCCAATTTGTGATTTAGAGAAGGGAGTATATTGGATTTAGCCTACCCATAAATATCATTATAATCACCTTGATTTATGAGAACTATCAATTGAGCCTCACGAAAAGTGGGCTACCTTAGTTACAAAGAAGGAGAAGGAATATGCATATAAGTAGCCATGTTTATAAGGTTCACATAAGGATTATGATTATATTGCATCAAGGAGGGGTTTTATATATCATTGACATTATTATTCTTATTATTGTTAGCGTGCTTTTATAAAGAATATCATGCCCATATAGATGGTAGCACTTACAAAACCATGGAAACTTTCCCAAAATCATTCTTTTATTGTAACAACTCTATTTAGAACAAATCCATATAATTTTAAGGAATTGCTAAGTCACTTCTACTTCAACCAAACTTTTGTTAATTATTGATCTAGATAGAGTAGCAATCTAAAAATCATTTATAAAAGGTTTATTAATTAATGAACTAGTATAAATAAAATAAATTGATAGATAATATGAATATGAAAAATAAACCTACACTGGAGTAGTTAGACATTTAGAGAAAAGATCTAAATGTGAAAATGATTAACTAATACTAATTTGAAATTCTCTAATATTCAAGACCATATATAAGAAAATAGCTAAATGGTATTCCAGCCTATCAAAAATTTCAAGACATTCTTAATATTAAGAAGAGAAAGTGAGATCCTAACCCAAGTGGAACGATCACTTAGAATACTCATAATTGCTTGCAAGGTGGATCTTTCAACAAAAAAAATACAAATAAGTGAAAAATGAAGGGGAGATACAAGTTTATTAAAAGAATAGGATCTTTTCAGAGGGTGAGAAATAGAGCATTTAGAGACTATAATAGATTTAAATAAAGACAATCTAGAGGAACTACCATAAATTAAGACACTATGAGGAGATAAGAAGAAGAGGAACGATGAATAGAAAGGGAACTAATATGTGAGGAGCTTTTGGTTTGGATCATAATATAGTTTTATAAATGAAACAACTAATAGAGAAGGCCAATTTGATAATACTATGTGGGAAGCTAAGTAGAGATATTTTAGATGAGACCCCACTAACATTTAAGATAGGAAAAAGAAATACTCATGTGTCTCTATAATGGAAGAGGTGGCACAAGGGCAAAGCCAGAGGGTTGAAGAATGAGCAAGGATAGAGGGATGATGTAATAGATTGTAGATGAGACTTTGATAACTAAGGCAACAAGAAACGATACGACCAATACAAGGGAAGGGGTAGCATTAAATGATTTTTATGAGTGTTATAGTCAATTATCCAAAAAAGATATACAATAAGTTACATTTATTATGAATACTAAAATATACACGATTTTCTTAAATTAGATGTATATCTCACCCTAGGTAGAGTTATAAATACCTTCTCTTTTTTTTTTTATTATGTTCTAATATAAATAGTGTAAAAAATTATAATCATATACATGCATTTTTTTCTTATAGATACACTATTATTATATGGATGAAAATGAGAAACTAATGAAATATTATGACATGTAGGAAAATAATATATTAAGTTTATACTTATTATCATAATTTATGTAATGTATAGTCATAACAGAATGCACAATATTCAATATTAGTCCTATATATACTAGCAGTCTTATCCATTAATTAAATGATTATCATCATCTTGTTGCTTCCTCTTCTTCAAATGTTCTAAGCTTATGGTATCTCTCCAACATAATATGTTGTCATAAAAATGCTTATAAAGGATAAATAAGGACCATAATAATGCCAACCCATATCATCATTTATCATTTTAATTGTATTACCTTCATATATAAGTAATAATTAATATGTATAATCTTTCCTTTTGATACAATTATTTGGCGAGGTTTTATTTTGTAGCACGAGCCATAAATTTTTTGTGATGGATTTCTCTAAGACTTTCATTAAGAATTTGCACGTCAAACAATATTAGAATGTTATAAGTTTGTTTGGCATACATATTTAACTATTCATTTTTATTAATCATTATCTTCTTCTTCAAACTTCCTATAAGTGTCTTCCTAGAATCATCTTAAGGAATGATAACATGGATCTTAGTTCATTGAGAGCCAAACTCTTTATCCCATCCAATTTATTAATCTCAAACATTAAGGCCATCTATCTTATAATTATATTTTGATTCCAGTTTGTTATCAGAAGGGATCTAATCAAGAAGCAAACATATCAGCCAAAATCAAGAATGACGTACGTGCCACTTAAATATGATAAATATAAGATGAAACAAACTAATAATTAAATATATCAAGCCTTATATGGTCTGGCTTTAGCTTAGCTTCCATCCATGAGAGAGAAGAAGATATTCTAATTTATTATCAAAGAAGTTATAAAAATTCTAGTGGAAGAAAAATTCATCATCATTCTCAAATCAAGCACACTCTATCACAAATAAAGAAGGATAAGAAAAGATACCTAAGAATAATATATAAAGAGGTTAGGTTGTTATAAAACATTCTTCTCATTTATCCTCTAAGAAACCCATAAAAGGCATGAAATTTACTTGATATAATTATAAAAACTACATGCATGCTTCTAATATCCTCATAATACTTCCTATATAAGTGAAAACATCGAGGAAGCCTACATCTTAATAGTTTTTAATTAGGTTTTTAAACTTTTCCTTAAGCATATGATAATTGTTTAATATAATATCAAGCCTTTCCATAAATCCAAATCCATATGCAAATTTAGTTCATAATAAATAAGGAATATTTTGAGTAAATATAACAATTCTTCCCCTTAACTCATTTGTGACCTAAAGTTGAATCTCCACCATGTCTTAAACTCTTTAAGACAAGTTTTTAAAAATCCAAAATCTTGAGTATCACATCACGAAATAATTAATCTCATCATACATAAATTATGTAAGAACTAAATACCTATGAGATACATTTTTATCATAATATGATGCTCTATATAAACTGGTACCTTCAAGCTTATATATGCACCTCTTGATATAGATTTGTGTTTCCTTAAAATGGAAATCTCCTTACTCTAAATACCATTATGGTACAACAGCTAACATCATTAAAAACTTTTTGTAATGTGAACATTATCTTTTTTTATCACCAAAAGTTTTCCATTCCCATCTTCACATGCTTACATGACATGTTTTGAATTTTTTTTAATAATGAGGGAAATCTCTTATCTACTTCCTTAAAATAAGATACTCTAATATAAAAAAAAGAAATAACTAAATAACTAAAAGTACACATATAAATACATTAAATTTTCTAACTCCTTAACCTCTCATGTTAATTAAAGTACCCCTATAAACTTTAAAGGTCTTAACATTGCTAGAAAATTTGCATTCTATTGTTTGGATCGTCTAAATTTCTAAGATTCATTATCTTATCAAGCGCATGTATCACATAATCAAAATGTCAGTCACACTATAATATATCCTTAAAAAAAATTAATTGCTCAATTGCTAAAATCCATATTCCTACAAACATCTTTTTTTTTCCCTTATGTAAACCTTCATATTATATGGTTTACAACTAAACAAATTGAAATGTCAATTCACAAGAAAAAAACATGTTAAGTTTAAAGTCCACTAATTAGTTACCTGTATGACCCTGAGATTTTCTTTGTTTGCTGCTACTGGGACAGTTATTGGTTCTGTTTTTATATGAGTGTTGGGAATAGTCTTTCAAGTTTTGAGCTTAATGGCCAGACTAAGCACTTTTGCGGGTCTTTGCACTGGTTTTTATGTTATGTTAACTATGTTGGTTGTAGTAATCTTGGTGGGAAATATGTGCTTCGTTTTGGTTTGAGTATGCACTGGGTTGGCTTGTTTCGGTAGAAGAGGTTAGATGTGTGGTGTATTATTAGGAACTTTGCTGTTTACGGCATTGGTAAGTCGGTTTGGAACTTCAGAGTTGTCCTCTGTTTTCTGCAGGGCTTACTTAGGTTTTTTTTGCGTTTACTAAATTTTGGCCTAACAGGGATATCATTATTGGGATCCTTATTTCTGTTATCTACTTTATTTCTCATACCTTTTTTTGGAGATTTCCTTGCAGGCACCTTAACACTTTATGAGTAACGAGCTTCAATGACCGCAAGGTATTCTCTTTTTTGTATTCATATTTCTTTTTATGTTATATTCAGTATTTTTGCAGGAAGACTGTGCTGAAAGGGACTATTCTGCTCTTCCTTTTTTGGGTGTTGTTTTCTCACAGCCCGAGCTATTTCTTTAGTTATTTTTGTAATCGTAGAAAAATGATCCACCGGCTCATAGGTTTTTTTGTTTCTTTTTTAATTGTAGCTCTTTGGAGCAGTAGAGAGCTAGAGGAACCTTCTAAGGATTCTGTAACCGATTTTTGGGATATTAACGCGTAGGCCCTACTGCGGGTTTTAACCAAAAAAAAAAGTCCATTAATTAATGTACCTATAAATCATAGTAATAGAAAGAACACATCAAAATCTATATCGATTACATTTTCATGTATTTTGATAACCTTTTGAGGGTTATGATCACCTTTTCTTGGCCCCATCTTCTTCAACATTGATTACTTTAATAGAAATAAGTTATGTTCTTGCCAATTGACTTATCACTGAAGATAGAACCTTTCTTTGTTAATCTTTATCTTCATGAAGAATTCCTTCCACTATTTTTCTTCATTAATACTCCCAAGCTTAAAAATCACATATTTGATTAAAAAAAAGTAAATTTCATGCCTTTTATGCTAATATTATCTCTTCCATACAACAAGATATGATGATATGTTTACAAGAGTAGTCTCACATATGAGTGGAACTTTGTTAAGACACATTGACTTATTAGCTTTACTCATACATCACATTTTGGAAAATATACTAATGAAAAAAAATCAAGTAATTTACCTTCAACTTTCTTATGCTCTTAAATTCTTTGATGACATTCTCCTTAGCTAGTTTTATGGAATTCCCTAATATCTCATCATTTTTGGGGCACAATTTTAGAATTTTGCTTAATCTTAAATATATTTAATTTAATTTAGATGGATGAAAGATTATCATATTATATTTTTATCCGAGATCTCTAATATTGAGGGATCTTTCATAAAATTTGTAAATGGTCCTTGAAGTTTGATCTTTTTTTTTTAAATATCCAATCGCTCTAATTTGGATATGACTTCCTTACCTAAGAGTTCAACTTTTTAAACAATTTGTTATGTTAACTTTGGCTTTATTATTTAATCAAGACATAAAATATTACAATTTTATTCCTACAATATTATTTATGTTAAGAACTTTCATAATTGTCTCGATATGGTTACTGCGTTTGGTATTCACATGGGTTTTGGGGCTCTGAATTCAGTTGATAAGATTGTTAAATGGATTAAACCTAAACCACCTTATGTCAAGCTCAACTCGAATGGGTCTGTTGAGCCTAATTATTCTGGTGCTGGTGGTATTATTCATGATCTTTTGGGTTGTGTTATTGCTGCTTATGCTGCTCCTTTACAGTTGTCCAATGTCATTACGGCTGAGCTTATGGCATTATCTTATGGCCTGGATATCTGTATTAAGTTGGGTATTAATTTTGTGTGGATTGAGGTGGATGTTATACTTCTTGTCCAAATTATTACCAATGTGGTTCCGGGAAATCCTCAAAACCTTTATCTTATTAGAAAAATTAAGAATTCCCTTTCATATGTCAATTATTATATTTCTCACATTGATCGTGAAGCTAATGTGTGTGCAGATTGGTTAGCTAATAAGGGTTGTCATCTTAATAATTATGAGGAGTTTGATATCCGGAGATTACACCCGATGTTGAAAGGTATGATTAATTTGGATAAAGTTGGCTTGCCTTATATACGTAATATTTAATAAGGTTATTTGTAAGCCTGGTTTGCTTCCTTCTAGTTTTGCATTCTCTGCTGTTTCCTCTTTATATTTCTAGTGGTGGAATCTGTGGAAGTGGTTGGTGTTTCGCTTTTTTTGCTGGAAGTCTTTTAATTTCTGGAGGTGGATTCGCTGGAGGTGTTTGGTTTATTTCTGTTTGTGCTGGCATTCGTTGAATAAGGCCTATGTTAATTTATGTTTGGGGTTTAACACTCAACCACTGTTTGCTGCACCTGTGTTAGCTTATTTTAACTTTAGGTGGTGGTGCCTTTGTGGTCATAAGTGGAAGTTTAATTTTGATGTTGCTTGGGGCTTCCATTCTCAGTATTTTACTGAGATGGTGGGCTATGTTATTTTATGTTTGAGGCTTAATACTGGTGGGCTTATAAACCTGGAGTTTCTTGATGCTCCGGTGTTAGTTTTTTATGAGACTAGGTGGTGGTGCCTTTGTGGTGATAATTGGAAGGTTATTTCTACAGTTGGTTGGGGTTTTGTTTCTCAATTTTGGATCGAGATGATGGTTGGGCTTGAGTGCACTATGCTGAACTACTTTCTCTTTTAGTGTATTTTCCTATTGGGGACCTGTTGGGGATTTTATTGAGTTGTAATTCAGAGAGAAAGCTGCTCTTTTTATTGAATGTCCAGACTATTGTTGATCATAAGGTTTCTGATAGTTGCTTGGTTCTTGGTTTTGACTGATTCAACAGTTTCTGTCAAAGCAGATATATGGCTTTATCCAATGGTATTTTTTGGTTTTGTTTTAATTGCAATCTTACCCTTTTGGTTTGTAAGTTTTTCTTATGTAGGTATGTTGGGTGGAATTTTACTTAATTATGCTGAGTCGTCGGACGCACAAGCCAATTTTGCTATCTATGGCTCGGTCCACATTTTTTGCAGGAAGTTCGTGCTGAATGTTGATCCTATGCTCTTCCTTTTTTGGATGATGTCTCTTGCAGCCCTAGTATGTTCTTAGGTATTTTTGTAACTATTAGTATAAGGAACCACTGGCTCTTAGGTTTTATTTTGCTTTATTTTGTAGCTTTTTTGAGCATTAATGAGCTGGAGGTCTTTTTAAGGACCTTGTAATCCTTTTTTATATTAACGCGTAAGACCCTCCGTGGGTTTTAACAAAAAAAAAAAAAGCTATACACGTGCATATTGCTACTATTACTTTATCTAGACCATCCATTACTAGCTAGACCATTTCTTGAAGTAGATGCCACTCAATAATTTCCTAATTCTATTTGGATTAGCTCTAAATATTTTGGTTACTATCAAAGATTGAAGATTAAAATGATCCTTAGATTTTGTATTCATTGTCACTTATATTGGCATGATGGCTTCTTAGTTAGGTAGAAATATAAAAAAGTCATCTTCAATTCAATGAAAATAATACAAATACCCGGCCATTCCCTTGCATAATCAAACCCCCTCCCTTAGATGGTTCCAAAAACAATAGCTTTTGTGCCTTCTTCATTTTCATCTCTAAGCCAATGTCCTCCACTCTCAAAGGACATGTTCATTAGCTTTGTAGAACCAATTAAATTATTGATTAAGAAATATCTATTCAATCCAGACCCTATATTAGCAGCAAAGATTAGTTTCTTTATATGCTTATGAATGTAATTTTTGGCCTTTTAAAGATATATATATATATATATATATATATATATATATATATATATATATATATATATATATATATATATATTATATATATATATATATATGTTTTGTTTGTATTTTTCCCTTATTAATTATAATATTCCTATTTGGCTTTAAAATAACTGACAAGTTAATTTTTATCTTGGATTTTTTCTTGTAAATCTTAATACGATCTCTGTGCAAATTTAGCAGATTTTTTTTTTACTTCATTTAGGACAGCTTTTGACCACTGTTTTTTTACCGCTTTCAAGAAATTTTGTAGTAAAAAATTGCTTCAGGAAGCAACAATTTGTCTCAAACAAAACATGAATACCATCAAACTTTTGGCCGAGTGTTATTAATTTCCTTCGCATGCCAAATGCAGATATATATGGTCTAAACTAATGTAAGTATCTTCCGTTACGTACAATGCATTGCTATCACTAAAATGTTCACCATCAACTTAATATTTAAGTTTCATTTGGGACAATTTTAGACCCCTGCTTTTTTCCTACTTTTAAGAGATTTTTGTACTGAAAAATAGCTTTATAAAACAGTAAGAAAGTTATCCTAAACAAACCCTTAATTAATCAAATAATGCAGCAAATAATCACCTAAAATTTTTGAAAAATCAGCCTTAACCTTTCTTTATATATAATGCAAATTAATTGAATTCTTCCTTAAAATAGTGTAAATGCTACAGAATGTAAATATAGATACAAAGTAATACATTAAAAATATATATAAATTCTCATCTTTTTTTCTACCCTAAACATCATTATATGATTAATTAGAAGCACCAAAATTAAATAATTTAATTTAAAAAATTAAGTCTGAGACAAGGATTAATTTACCTCATGAAGCGATTATAAGCTGATGGTAAGCGATGCTTCTTTTCTGGAGCTGCAATTGGTTATCAAACAAACTATGTAGAGATGGAGATAAAATATAAAATAAATAAATAAACATTAAAAAAATAAAATAAATTTAATACGTTTGACAACAAAAGGTGCTTTCGGTGCTTGCTCCATAGAAGTTGATGAAGATGCTGCTGAAAGCTGTCCCTTCCTACAATCATTACATGGATCCTGCATGCAAATTCACAAAAAACAAAGCAGCTCTCAGTAAATCAAAAGAACCCCATTCTTGGCTAAAAATGTAGCAGACCCTTTCTTCAGAATTTAATTTACTCAACCAAACTTGTTCCTTTCATAATAAGAGAGAGAGAGAGAGATTATATTTGTTGAATTTCTTTTGAAAAAGTGAACTTTGGTTGTATGTAAAAGGTTATTTTTTATTTCTAAGATCAAATATTTATGAACAACTTTAGATCTTTTTACAAGTCTGTTACTTGATAAAAATCTATCATTGATAGAAAAATCACATTTTTTTTAATTTTTTTTTAAAACAAGTGTGTTTAAACATTGATGAAAAGGGGAAAAGGTGATCAAGACTCTTCTAATTTTAGTTGAAAATGAAAAGGATTAGTTATGATAAGAGAGATTTAAGAAAGATGTTTAAAGCTTAAACTGAAATCTCCTCATTCTATTGTAACAATATTGATAGGAATCATTGAGATTGAATACATCATATGTTGCATTTATCTTATACGTTTTGTTTGAGATGACTTTATTACTGTTTCTTAAAACAGTTTTTTAATATCAAAGTTAAAATTTTTGTACTTAAAAGCTGCTTTAAGAAACAGTAAAAAAGTCGTCCAGAACGGAACCATAATTTACAAATCTTCATTTAAATTTTAAAGGCTTTCAACAAAATCTGCAGTTATCTACTTCAACACTTTGTATTCACTGCTAGCTACTTCCATGTTTTCAGTACGGTGGATGCAGCTCCAGAATTTTTCAATTATGTTTTGTTTCTCTTCGATCGAGCTATTGGTTTTGCTCATTATTTTGATTTATTTCTTCTTGAATTTTGATTCTTTTTTTCTTTTACATAGTAGTTAGTGATTTTATATTAATAAAATTCATTGATTTTAAGAAAAAAATTAAGATAAATTTGATTCAATTCTACATATTTGATATGCTATCATCTTCTCATAATACTGATAGGAGAATAATTTATATGAGGGAAAAGGAGGTATATATGGCTTATAAAAATGCCAAAAATAAAGAAAAACAGACCTGAAATCCTAACTGGTGATCAGAATAATGAGCTTGAAGCAAGCGCCTAGGGTTTAGGAAGGAGAGATGGTTACAGTGCCCACACTTTACAGTGACAGTATCCATTAACCTCTTGCATGGAACTCCAACCTGCAACTACCAACACATCACTGATCTCAAAACGCACAATGAATTCAGAAAGATATCTATACGAGTTCATCATTAAAGTGATTTTAGCTAACCCTAATATAACAAATAGCAATTCTTCTCAAACCCGCAGGTTCAAAACTCGCATGACCGGCCTGTGATCGATCAAGACTGTGTAATTTGTCTGATCTGATCGATCAAAAAGCTTTCTTGGTCATAGTTTTGGATCACACGGGTTTAAAGGAGCAATCTTGAACTGAGAGAGAGAGAGAGAGAGAGATTGGATCTCAGTGATGAGTGAAGTTTGCTTCAATATCTGATTTTTTTTTTCTCTCATGCTATGAATTAAGCTGTAGAGTTAATGAAAGATTACCGCAAGAACAGTGCTGCAATATGCACAGCGAACATAGCAGAGATGCTCCCTTGAAGAAACCAGATCCATAAGAAGAGGAAGAAGGAGGAGAAGAGGGAAAGAAGGAGAAGAAGAGGAAAGAGATAGAGGGAGGAGGAACGAATGAGTGGAAGAAATGAACGTTTCTATTCTAGCAATACTGCCCGCCGGAGGCCTACTCATGAACGTACGGCCATGGAGTAGAAATTATATAACACAAAAAATACACATCCCCCCCCCCCCCCCCCCCCCACCCTTCCCCCGCAAAAAAAATAATAATAATAATAAAAAAAATAAAATAAAATAAAATAAAAAAATAAAAATCTTATCAGCTATTTTCTTTTATAGATCAAAATAAAAAAGAATTATTTATTTTAAATATTTCTTAATTAAAAATAAAATATAAGATAAATATAAATTTTTTTAAAGGGAGAGATTTATATAATAAAAAATCAAAATTATAAAGTCCTTAAATGAAACTTCTATCCACCATTGCGTCCTCCAAGAGTTACAATCAAAAGAAAAGCAAAACCTATGGGGCAGAGGATCGATCTAATATAGCGGAGTAAGTGAGCCGAGACAGCTTGCGAACCAGCACGAGCTCGACTCGTTAACGAGCTTGCGAGCTGAGCTTATTGAGCTTTGAGCTCGAGTTTAAGTATGATGAGACTCGTCTCGCGAGCTCGCAATTAAGCTCGCTCAAATCACTATTAATACTTTTTAAATAATTTTTTATTTTATTTATTAAATACCCAGAAGCTCTTTTTTTTTTTTAAAATCACGCATGATGTTTAAAATTCTCGCATGCAATTTCGCAATTCCCTCCTGCAGTTTCGCAATTTGAGGCGGATCGTTCTCATAAGCTCAGAAGGCGGACGAACGGGAGGACCGCGCTCGTGAGCTCAGAAGGCGGACGAACAAGAAGACCGCGGAGGCTCGCGAGCCGAGTTCGCGGAAGATCGATGACCAGATTGCCAGAAGCTCGCGAGCAGTTTGAGCTCGTTTATAGTGGGACAAGAGCCGAGTTCGAGTTGGGCCTAACTCGAGCTCGACTCGTCTCGTTTACACCCCTAATTCCATACTAAATTACAAAATCAAATAAAAAAAGCAAACAATAGACAATAAGCCAAAGCCCAAAAAATAGAAAATTATCAATTTTAATTCTATACAAGGTGTTTGGTAAATTTTTATTTTATTGTGATTAAAAATTAAAGGAATACTTAATGTGATCTTTCTGTTAGTTTAGAGATCGAGGGTGGGCATGCTACACAATTTAGGGATGATGGAACTTCATGTGCCGACTATTAAATGACCATCAATTTTTTTTGCCATATTTAAAAAAAATTAAAAAAATAAAAAAGGTTTCAATTCATTTTAAGTAAATGATGGCTAAATATGTGATTATCTATTTAATCCTTATTAATTTAGAGAGAAAAAAGTAATATTATTTAGATTTTTTATGCTTAAATTAAGATGTTTTCTTCTTCTTTTTTTTTTTTTGTAAAGCCTATTTATCAGCAAATGTTCCATACTTAGCTATAACAAAAAAAAAAAAAAAAACCAGTTACAAACGATATAACGGTCAAAATGCTTGATGAACATATCATCAAAAACCACAGAGCAGCAAGATATCCCGAGAACCTGTAAAAGATAGACCAACAAAATCACAATCAATATGGAATGAACTGAGTAGAGAGAATGTTTAAATTAAGAGGTTAAATGCTTATGTTATAGTTGATTTAAAATTTTTTCTAAGGAAGTTGGTTAAAATTTATTTTTTTATAACTTTAGACTTCATTTAGGATAGCTTTTGATCACTTTTTTCGCTTATTTTCAGAAATTTTAAAGGTTGTTGTAGAAAGCGGTAAGAAAGCTGTTTTCAAATAAAACCTTAGTCTTGCACCTCCATTTTTTTGCTTATCTAGACATGATGTATTTCACCTAATTACCCTAATTATGAATGATCTCTCTAGTTTCTCTCTCTAGTCTAACAGAGAGAGAAATATTTTTCTCAATCCTTATAAATAAAGAATGATCTATTTATAAACACATGATCATACAATTAACTATGATTTATAACATAAAAATTACATGTTTATCGAGTTTAATCAATCAATTCTCATGATTGTTGTATCATTTATTAAATATGAAAAAATATATCTCACATTTTTCGGGAAGCTAATGTATGCGCTGATTGGTTAGCTAAACGTGGCAGCAATATTTCTAATTATGAGGAGTTAAGTCTTACGAGCTTGCATCCGCTCCTTCTTGGTATGATCTTGTTAGATAAATCTGGCTTACCTTATATTAGGCATGGGTAATTGCAGGTTTGCTGTGTTGTTTCCTTTTTATTTCTTTGCTGTCCGTTATTTCTCCATTGGCTGGGCTTTTTGTTTTGTTCTGGGCAATTTCTGCTTCAATAGGTTGCTAGCTTGTTTTAGTATCTTATCTGGCCGGGTGTTCTCTTTTAACTGGTATATGACTTATAATGTTTCTCTGACTTGCTCCTGTCCAATGTTTTGTAATTGGGAGTTTAGGTTGATTGACATGCAGCTGAGATCTCGTTATGTTTTGATTTATCTTTTATGCTGGCCGAGCTCTATGAACTGGTGCTTAACGTCGTTGAAATCTTGCTCCCTGAATGGAGTTTCCGTTCAGCTTTCCATATCCTGTTCGCTGTGTTTTTTCATTTGCTCTTATGGGATTTTTTGGAGATCTCTGTGCAGGTTTCGTTTAGTTCCTTCGAGTTTTACCCTTTTGGCTATCCAGGTAATCTTCTGGTTGTTTCTTTTTGGGCTCCTTTTTTTGGTTTATTCTTTTTTGCAGGGAGTGGATGCTGAACTCTTATCTTCAGAACTTCCTTTTTTGGGTGCCGTTGCTCAAAGCACCATTAGTTTTAGCGCTTCTATTTTTTGTAATAGTAGGATAAGGAACCACGGACTCGTAGGTTTTCTTTACTTTTTGATTGTAGCTCAGTCGAGCATTAGAGAGTCTGTGGATCCTTTTAAGGACTATGTAATCGTTATTTTGATATTAACACGTAGGCCCCTTTGTGGGTTTTAACTAAAAAAAATGAAAAAATATATATTTTTTGAATATCAGATGACATAGAGAAACCCTTTAAAATATTTAGACATAGATCTCAGCAAATCAAAGATGTCAGCAAATCAAAGATGATATAAAACTTTCATCTTTCCTTGAATTGTGGATCTCGCACAAATTTAGCATCAAATGACAAAATGTTTATGAGATTTTTATTTTTGTAGAGCTAAAGGAAGAAAATACTGAATCCATTTTTTATATGGAAAGGCAATGTTAATTTAACATAAATGGGCAAGTTTTTTAAAATGTGAATGAACTTCTCTTCCCTTTCTTTTTCTCTAATGGAACACAAATAATGTGCACGGCCAGATCAAATAAGGTTTCGTTTGGGACTGTTTTTTAAAGCATTTTTTAGTAGAAAAATGGCTTGAATTAGAAATTTTTGTACCAGAAAATTGTTTTAGAAATCAATAAGAAAGCTATCACAAATAAATTCTAAGTCTTTATGATAGATGGAAGTTAAAATTTCATTTGCATGGGTGTGATATTATATATGATAGATGGAAGTACAATGATAAATGGATTGATTGAGAGAAAACATATAAGATAAATAATATTTTATATGTTTTGAAGAGTAATTAATCTCCTAATTAGTACACGATGAAAATTTTTTTGTGTAATCCCTCGTGTTATAATTATAATAGATGATGTGAATTAGATATTAGAATTAGGGTTAAGTTGAATATAAGAGTGAAAAATTAGCATATTTATTGGTGAATTATATAATGGAAACTAATTGTGCTTCCCAACCACAACATATTACTTGCTAGTAATCTTATTGAGGATCTTATCAGGGTAGATTTCTCGTTGCTTTACTTTTCAAAAAAATTTCGTGGTGATAGATTTTCATTCAAATATGCGTCGAGTTTCATGTCTCATCAAATTAATTTTTGACGATGTATCAACCCTTTATGTTGGAGCATGAAAATTAAGAATTAGGCTTTGTTTGGGATAAATTTCTTACTGCTTTCTAAATCATCTTTTAATCTACCAATTTTTTTTAATTAGATAATTCTATACTAGAAGCTTATTTACAAAGCAATAAGAAAATTGTCCAAAATGAACCCTTATTCTTGAAGCTCTGTCAATATAAATTAACCATTAATAAGAGAAATTTGAGAGAATGGTATCAGTGTATAACAAAGCATTTGCATAAAATCTTGCTAAATTAACCTTTTCTTATTTGCAATATAAACGCTGGACAATAATAAGTATTATATATATATATATATATATATATATATATATATATATATATATAATTTAAATTTCTATTTTATAAAGAAAAAGTCTGGCTTTTTTATTCGTTCAAATCTTACAGCTACATTTGAGCTGTATGTCTGTACATTGGAGGGGCCAATGGATTTAAAACGAGTTGGGTTTTTAGATACTTTTTCTAAAATTAGAAGGAATTGCTGTTTGCAGTTAATCTTCTAACAATTAAGAACAATGAATTAAATTCTAATTAGACTTTGCTTAATATCTATTGAGTGATAGATTCCAAGGTACTAATTTTATATAAAAGCTTATTTGCTTTGATTAGTCAGCTTGATGTTTATCTTCTTCCTATCATCCATGTCTTATTAGGGCAATCATAATATATCAAATAAAAAACTTTCTTTCTCAAAAGGACAACTAGATATTTTCTCAATAGTGAAATGCTCATGACCAAGTTCCGCATTAAGGCTTCATTTGGGACGGCTTTCTTTATGCTTCTTAAGAAGCAGAAATAAAGCCGTCCCAAACGAAGCCTAAGCTTCTTGACCTCAATGTTGATCCTATAACAACCCAAGATCCGTGTAGCGAAAAGATTCATCTGATCGATCATTCATTTTTTTTTCTTTTTCAGTTTCTATCGGTTTCCTCATCTATCCATCCATACATATATCCAGAGCCAGAGATAATTACATTACAGAAAAGAAACAGCAGCGGATACTATAATTCACATATAGCACAATCAGAGAACAGACAAAAGAGTCCAAAAGAATATTTACACTAGCCACACAGGCTACAAAAAAAAAGCCTACCAAAGGCTACAAAACAAAAAGCTGAACTCGACAGAAAGATCTTCAGACTGGAGGCCATGCACCTGAAATATTAACCACATATAATGAGCTTACAAAGCCCAGCAGGTCACCAAAGCCTACAACTGAAATCAAAGCACGACATTGAAAATAATATGCAAGTCAACCAAATCAAATCAATAGGCTATGATCAATGAATCTATGCAGGTACGGAACTCAAATCAAATCAGAGCGAATCCATCAATAGTCAATAATAAATACAGCGGTAAAAACATCGATAAATCAATTTCCCAACAATCAAATCAGTAAGTGCTTTCAGTCAATGTCTATCCATCGTAGCAGTGTCTATCAATCAATACTATCAATTCAATAATGTGTCAATCAATACTATCAGTTCAATCAATCGGGCCGTCTAGTCAATTCTTACAAATCAGTCAATCCAATTATTCAATACGATTACTACCGCAGCGAGGACGGTTCAAAAATGACGACATACAATACTACAATAGGAAAATCATCCCAATCAAGAAAGCACTTTCCAGTCAATTATATCAATCGGCTCAAATCCCAATAAACAATCTAATCCGTACGGCGAAAGATCAATTGAAATCAAATCAATAGAATGAAATCATCAGGTCAATAGAAATCAAAGAAATCTATTCTACGATAAATCAAATCCGTATAAATCAAATTCGTACGACAACAATCCATTCAATCAATCAATCGATAATCGGCACGACGAATCAATGTAGCAGTATATCAATAACCTATCAGGATCTGTCGTATCAATAATATCATATCTATCATCGATATAATCTATATTCATGTCGCTGTCAATATCTATCAATACACAGAATCCATATCAATATCGGTGCCAGTGAATCAATGCAATCTATATCAATATCAGTGTCAATCTCTATGAATCAATACGCAGGATCCATATCAATATCGGTGCCGGTATCAATACGAGAAATCCAATCTAAAAAGCAATACGATAAATCAATAAATCCGTCAAGTCAATCAATCAATCAAATCCAGTCTATACTATCAAGTCGATCAAATCAATCGGAAGGACAATACGATAAATCTACAGTAGCAGGTCGAATCAATGCAAAATCAATGAAATCAATGAATCTATAAATCAATATCGTCCATATCCATATCAATGTCGATAATCAATAATCAATAATCAATAGTAGCCATGCTCAGTGATCAATCAATGAAATCAATCGATGAAATCAATGAATCCGGACGATAAGCAATCAATTCGATAAATCCATCAAATCAATAAATCAATGCATATCAGGAAATCCATATGATGCACATGCAATTCCATACAATGGTCTTACTCGACAAGCACAAACACTAGTCATGATCAATAGTGCTGTTGTAGAATCTATATTACTATTGTAGATATCCGCACGTTGGTTTCGATCAAGAAGAGTCGTCACTCTTTTGCCCGTCGGCATATAAAACTCCTTATAACTCCCAATCGTTATATCGATGATCTATGGTCTATGATTTAAAGGAAAGCCCGTCGGCCCACCATCCTGTACAGGTCAATATCTATCTCCAACCAACGTTCAACTAGGTTCCCACTTGTCTTTCAGTATCAATCAGTTCGATGCAATACTCAATCAGAGATAATTACATTACAGAAAAGAAACAACAACGGATACTATAATTCACATATAGCACAATCAGAGAACAGACAAAAGAGTCCAAAATAAATATTTACACTAGCCACACAGGCTACAAAAGAAAGCCTACCAAAGGCTACAAAACAAAAAGCTGAACTCGACAGAAAGATCTTCAGACTGGAGGCCCTGCACCTGAAATATTAACCACATATAATGAGCTTACAAAGCCCAGCAGGTCACCAAAGCCTACAACTGAAATCAAAGCACGACATTGAAAATAATATGCAAGTCAACCAAATCAAATCAATAGGCTATGATCAATGAATCTATGCAGGTACGGAACTCAAATCAAATCAGAGCGAATCCATCAATAGTCAATAATAAATACAGCAGTAAAAACATCGATAAATCAATTTCCCAACAATCAAATCAGTAAGTACTTTCAGTCAATGTCTATCCATCGTAGCAGTGTCTATCAATTAATACTATCAATTCAATAACGTGTCAATCAATACTATCAGTTCAATCAATCGGGTCGTCTAGTCAATTCTTACAAATCAGTCAATCTAATTATTCAATACGATTACTACCGCAGCGAGGACGGTTCAAAAATGATGACATACAATACTACAATAGGAAAATCATCTCAATCAATAAAGCACTTTCCAGTCAATTATATCAATCAGCTCAAATCCCAATAAACAATCTAATCCGTACGGCGAAAGATCAATTGAAATCAAATCAATAGAATGAAATCATCAGGTCAATAGAAATCAAAGAAATCTATTCTACGATAAATCAAATCCGTATAAATCAAATTCGTACGACAACAATTCATTCAATCAATCAATCGATAATCGGCACGACGAATCAATGTAGCAGTATATCAATAACCTATCAGGATCTGTCGTATCAATAATATCATATCTATCATCGATATAATCTATATTCATGTCACTGTCAATATCTATCAATACACAGAATCCATATCAATATCGGTGCTAGTGAATCAATGCAATCTATATCAATATCAATGTCAATCTCTATGAATCAATACGCAGGATCCATATCAATATCGGTGCCGGTATCAATACGAGAAATCCAATCGAAAAAGCAATACGATAAATCAATAAATCCGTCAAGTCAATCAATTAATCAAATCCAGTCTATACTATCAAGTCGATCAAATCAATCGGAAGGATAATACGATAAATCTACAGTAACAGGTCGAATCAATGCAAAATCAATGAATCTATAAATCAATATCGTCCATATCCATATCAATGTCGATAATCAATAATCAATAGTAGCCATGCTCAGTGATCAATCAATGAAATCAATCGATGAAATCAATGAATCCGGATGATAAGCAATCAATTCGATAAATCCATCAAATCAATAAATCAATGCATATCAGGAAATCCATATGATGCACATGCAATTCCATACAATGGTCTTACTCGACAAGCACAAACACTAGTCATGATCAATAGTGCTGTTGTAGAATCTATATTGCTGTTGTATATATCCGCACGTTGGTTTCGATCAAGAAGAGTCGTCACTCTTTTGCCCGCCGGCCGGCCGCCCGTCGGCATATAAAACTCCTTATAACTCCCAATCGTTATATCGATGATCTATGGTCTATGATTTAAAGGAAAGCCCGTCGGCCCACCATCCTGTACAGGTCAATATCTATCTCCAACCAACGTTCAACTAGGTTCCCACTTGTCTTTCAGTATCAATCAGTTCGATGCAATACTCAATAAGAAAGAAAACGAAAACGATCATATCAATGGTTATACGCATATCAATTCAATCTATCAATTTCAACCAAATCAAAAATCGTACGAAAATCGGGCAGAGTAACGGCAGTCGGTCAAATTTACACAAAAATCCTACAAAAAGACACAATTTCCAAATTCTTCCAAATTACAATAGAATATCAATAACCTCAATACAAGACTATTGCCCTATAGAAATCAAATCAAATCAAGTCCCGATAATTTTCTATTCGATTAAAATCGCGTAGAATTAATTCCGACCGGTAAAATCTTCGTCGAATACAGTCAAATCGTGTGCAATAATCATATCTATAACATATCAAAAGTTGTGCGGTGAAAATTGTGCCAAAACCAAATCACGTCGAAAAGTCGACTATGAAAACACAAAACAAATCATAACTCGGTCAAAACTCAACATCTTTGAAAACAGAAATAGGGTTCGGAGTCCTTACAGCGAGACAAACAAAATATCCAACAGCAACGAACGACGAAAATCGCTCCGCGGGCCCCGAAATCGGACTTCTTCCTTTGCTTTTCCGCTCTTTCTCTCTCCTCAAAATATCTGATTTTTTATAAATGTTTTCTCTCTCCTCAAAACGAGCTCATTTTCTTATATCATTAGTGGGATCCGCCCGGCCGATCGCCACATCGTCCCGGGACGATCAGGCCAAAATGGATCGTCCTGGACGACTCCCAGAACTATTCTCAGGACGATATTTTCTACAGTGCAGATCGGCCTGGACGATCTCACTATCGTTCCGGACGATTCAGTCCAGAAATCACTCCAGAGAACATTCCAGAAATCAACTGTTTTCAATACACTGATCGGCCTGGACGATCTCACCATCGTCCCGGCCGATCCTGGGGAAAAATCACTTTCCCAACAGCTACAGCAAAGGAACGAGGTCTCACAGATCCCACCATCGACCTATGTTGAGACTCACCCAATAGATTCCTTTTAAAACTTTTAGGAGGAATTCTTGAGGTCTTATTATAAGAGAGAAGAAAAGAGGGAGAAGTTAGCTATTGGAGGAAAAATTATCTAAAGCTTTATTTCATTTTCCCCAACCTTTGTATCAACCTATACATCCTATTTATAGGAATTTACATTGATGTGACATCCCATGGAGTAATATAAAAAAAATTGGACCAAACAATCCTAACAATCTCCACCTTGGTCGAGATTTTACAATCAAAGAACCATCTGTGCGCCTACAGTGATTTGATAAGCTCTATGCACAAACACTAGATTAAATTCACTAAATATCGGTGGTACGTATTTTCGGCGGTCAGTTGACGGCCGAAACTACCGGCAGTTTGACTGCTACTATTAAACGTAAAACCACGTACCGGAACTTTTGTTTTTGTTTTTGTTTTGCCGCCGGTAATAATCGGTAGTTTCACCGCCGGAAATACCAACTATTTTTGCGCCTAAATTTTTTGGCAGTTTACTTGCAATTTTGGGTTCATTAATTTCTGGTTGTTTGAGCCGCTGGAAAACTGCTAGAAATTTTTCTACTAGAAATTGGCCGCCTGTTTACTTTTCCTACGTGTTTTATTCCGGGATATATAAACCGCTGGAAAACCGCTATAAAATACACAAAACTGTTGAAAATTACCGTCAATAATAGGTGAATTTCCTGTAGTGTAACTCCATGAGCAAACACACTGAACCAAGCCCAATCCCACTCGCGAATGGCCTCCATTATGCATTTCAATCCACGACTACAGCTCACGCTCCCATGCATTCTAACCCATGCATGCCTACGTCCCTTGCTGTTCGATCTTCCCATGATCTGCATGCTCGTGCCTTGTGTATTGCCTACTTCTGTATGCTTCTGGCTCCCTACCATGCATATGCTCATGTGTGGCATGCCCACGCTCTAGCATCGAGCATCCTTCGGCTTTCCAGTCTTCCCCGGACATCCGTACGGACTCAAACCTAAGACTTCGCACGAGCCACATGTCCGAATATGAGGATATTGATCTTGTCTCTTTGTCTCCGTTGCTCTGACACCAAACCCAATCGACATTGCTAGCCAATCTATAATAGTTCCAACCTGGAAGCTCCACCTCAAAATATTTAAACAAATCTTTAATCAAGAAAAGGATCCTTGCCTCCAACGCCTGTTGGCACGACATTCTCTCACCCATGCCACCGAAAAAGCTTCTTCCGCCTCTCAACTTCGGCCACTTCTTGTTCGATCACCTACAATGCTTAGGCCAGGAAGCTTTCTTAATTCCTTTTGTTATTGTGTTTACTTGTTATGGAGTGGTTGGGGGGGGGGGGGGGGGGGGGGGGGGTGAATAACATTTAGCCAATTATGACAAATAAACCCTTATCTCGTTACGATCCTGATTTTTTGGGGGGTAAACCTCAATCGAAATCCTTTAAAGTTGTGTTGGCCTATTCTTCTTCCCCCCTCAATTTTTTCAGAACTGAAGGCTGCTACCAATGCATCTTGGTTTGCCCTCTCAATGGATCTCAGAGGAGATCCAGGCCATAGCCGCTCCCTTCAGGTTCTCACTTATCAAAAAGCTTTTTGGTCGTAGACCTTTGGATGGGATTTTTTTTTTTTAACTTGAAATTTTCAATCAAGTTTTCTGCCACTCTTTTGAATCCCAGGCATGTTTTGATTAAATTATCCAATGATTTAGATTATGGTATGATTTTTGCTCAGGGTTCATAATATGTTAACAACTATTTTATGAAGTAAATCAAATGGGCCTTTTTGTTTGATCTTAGCAAGGAATCTCTTGTGGTTCCTATTTGGATTTCATTTCTGCCCTTATTTATTTTCTCAATGCATTTTATTTGGGTTGGGCTCCCTCTTTGGCCATACCCTCCAAACGAAAAATGCTATTGCGTCTAGATCGAGAATTTCAGTTGCTTGTATTTTAATCGAAATTGATATCACTAAGGAATATCCTAATAAGGTTTGGCTTGGATCATAAAAGTTTGGTTATGTTCAAAAAGTTCTTGTGTGTGATTTTCCTTCTTTTTGTGGGCATTGTAAATGTATTAGCCATGAAAATTTTAAATATTTTTTATTTACATTCTCATTTGAGGAAAGCTAAACTTCAGAGAGTTAATGGTGGAGTTAATTGGGGATATTACTAATGATCAAGGAGGTGTTATCACTATCTCTTCTAATGTTTAGGATCAATCTAATATCACTGTGAATCAAGAAATTCTGGCGGGTTAAATCTTGTGGTGGAAATTTCGACTACATATATTGATAACATTCTGAATCCTTCCAATGTTAATGATGTTGCCGTTCTTAAGGGTAATATTGATAATCTTGGGTTGACTGTAGAGGTTGCCTTATATATGTAACTCTTCTTCTGCTTATAATGATGATAATTTTTTCAGTGATCATAATATAGAAGTTGTTGTCGAGTATTGATGTTTTAACTTAGTCCCGATTATTCCCATTCCTATTACATCGCTGTCTAAAGATAACCCATCAAATAATGTGGATGAGCTCTACCAACGATTTTAGGATTCTGTTAGGGACCCTACTATTCTTTATGATGGGTCTGGCCAGACTACTCTTTCTGCTTCCATTTGGGATGATGAAGAGTTTAACACAGATGATGTGGGAGTTTATCATTTGGATATTCATGATTTGGTTGAGCTAAACATTATTAAAGTTTCCAAAGATGATTCTATATTATCTTATTATAAGAATAAAAAATATAAGAGAAAAAAAAACTACAACTCAACCATCATATTATTGCTTGGGTTAGTACTAGAGCTAATGCTTCTTCAAGGAATACTTTCCTTGTTTAGTTTTATTTTATATTTTGGGGTGTTATGCTCTGCCATTTGCATTTTGAGTGTGTGGTGGTTGGTGTTGCTGTTGTTGTGGTTCGTTGTTAGTGTAGATGTTTATTGAGGTGATGTTGTTTCATATTATTGTTCATTGTCTGTGTTAGCTATTCTCCTTGTTTTTGTTAGGTTTGGTTATTTGTTCTGCTTATGGTGCCCTAGGTAGTTGAGTATTGTTATGGTGTGGGTGTGGTTGCCTTGTGTTAATATGTTTGGGGGTCTGCTGTTGGAATTAGGTTGCCAATGATGGGTAGCATTTCTTGATCTTGGGTGTGTCAATGTTTTGTTGTTGTGTTTTCTTTCATCAATCTAATTTGGTTTTCCTTAGCATTTTTTGTTCAAGTGATGCTCGAGGTCCAAGTAATTCTTGTTTTTATTTTTTTGGCTATCTTCTGGTGCTTCAAATTTTGTTAGATTTATTTGTCACTGCTTATGCTTGTGATTCTTACTAGTTTTTTGTTTTTTCTGTGGGTCTTCTGCACCTTTCGTATTTTCATGTTTCTTGAAGATCTCTTTAATTTTAGGGTGATGGCTCCTAGCCGCCCTTAGATTTTTTTTTAAATAAGTTTTATTTACTTGCATTAAAGGGGATCTTGGCTCATTGGTTTTATTTTTCTTTTGGATTGTAGCATGCGCTTTTGAGCTATAGTGAGCATTAGACCCCTTTTAAGGACTTTTACTTTTATTTTATATCAACACGTAGGCCCCTTTATAGATTTAAACAAAAAAAAGAGAGGCTAAGAACCTAAAATGTTCTAAGCGAATATATGTTTTTTTTCATTGTCTCATTAATTAGGGCTTGTGAGAACAATTAATGAAATAATAGTAAGTAGAATTATCTTTTGAGGGTCGAAACATATTTAAGATTTGGGTAGGATTTATTATACATGTGAATAAGGTTATAAAAAAATCAACATTAAGTAAACTTAAATATTGTTTGGACCATCTTTAAGACAAACAAGCTAAAATATTTAGTTTATATTGCACTTGTTTATACATTGGGATGAACATGAGTTGTTCAGAAACATACAAACTAACCTGAAAGTTTTGACCTACCTATCGCAACCCATGATGCATGTGATCTAGCAAACATAAATTCTCATATTTGTCATTATTATTGTTAGCTTTTATTGTCATTCATATTTGTCCCTTGCCTATGTCTATTCAACAAGTTCCATCAACTTAGTTCTCACCCATCTTTGCACATCTCTACTCTAGTTGTCATACCACCTATAACACGATTTTTTTGACACCTCCTACCACTACTGGGTGTGTCCACTTGTAAATTTTCTCATGATCGTTGTAGGAGAAGTTATTTCTTTTGAACTTCTCTGAGGATTCATGTATTCTATCATTTTCTCATATGTCATTTAATCTGTCATCCTTATGGCTCTTTAAGATCTACATATATTTGTCATGTTGCAGCCTTATAACTCCTCCCACCAACTAACTTTGTGGCTCCTATTTTGTCAATAAGATCTATTGTCTTTCCTCCTCTCCCTTATGTGTTTCTCCTTTCATTAATAGCTCCTACACTCTTTAAATTTAGTTCTAATTAATAGTGCATTTATTCCTATATGTCGGGTGTATCAAAATTTATCTTTAACCATCCTAAGAAATCTTATGCTTTTGTTCTTGGCTTGGGGTTTTCATTTAACCCCACTTACTTTTTGGTAGTATGGACCCTCACCCCTATGTCCAAATTCTTTCAAGAATGATTCACAACCATTGCCACTTTCTTATCACTAAGGTCAACACCTTGAGCTAGAGTTTTCAAATAGTAAAATTATTAAATTGATAGCCTCCTTTCAATTTTCTCTTATAATGATTAGATTTTTTGTTCAAAGTATTGAACAATGATTTTTTTTAATGAATATGAGCATATTATCACAAGATTATAATCTTTTCTCGTAATGTACAACCACTATTATTTGGATAGCTTTCTGCCACCTAAGGGTCCATTTGATCGACAAATTAAATTATTATGTTCACATTAGTTTCATTATTTGGTAAACCCTTATGCATAGATGCCCCTACCATAACTCTCTTTAAACCATCAATTTTTGTTATCACAATTTCTCTTTAGAGTTTGTTCTTCTCGCTTCGTATCCACCTCCATTCAATGCCAAATAGATTCCTAATACATACCATTTAGCCCCTCTACGTAATCATCATACTATTAATGTCTTAAGAACTCATGAACCCATCATTTCATCTATCAGAACAACAAATCTAACGATGATATCCCTTTGGATTAATTATTCAGCTAATCTTATGAGATTATTATCAACATGGATTAACAAAGGAAAGAAGCATCATCATGAGCAAAGTCCTCCTTTAACTAGTAGGGCTTCTATCAACTTCTTGAATAGCAGTAGTCTTTCTGAACAGAAAAAATGCTCAAAAAATTTTTTTTTCTTACTTCATAACTATAGACTTTATTTTTGCAATACTCAAGTCCAATTACTATTTTATATATTTATGTATTGTATTTTCATCTATATAATAAAAATATTATCCTTTATCTTGAAATAAATTTTTTTTTAAAAAAGTTAGGATGCTATATTTCATAGTATACAAATAGGAAAATGTAGCAAAGGGCTAAAGATGAAGCTATACGTAGTGAATACCATGTTAGGGAAAAGGTTAAAGGGCACATAAAGAGAGGGGAAAGAAAGTAGAAAGTAAGCATCGTTTTCAAATTTAGGGTAGAAAAGGATGGGCTAAGCATTGATGTGACCATTCCTCGGCTGCCATTTTAGGTAATTAGACAACCTCCATTTTCACCCTTTCCCTCCCAAATTCTCCATATTTTACTAATTACAATATTTAGATACTTCATTAACTTAATTAATGCACTAAATCTAATTAATTAAATGTTTGGCTAATTACTTTGTTGAATTTCAAGTGTTATGAGTCATATTTATTAATAATAAAAAAATTAATATTTTTATTTGTTAGATTATTTAAGCAATTTTGAAGTTCAATGTTAATTATTAGATCTATTTGTCTTTCAAATGTGATTAGAACACTATTAAGGTTTCAACATAATCTTTTTAATTTTAGGGATAAAATGAATATCTAGCTTTTTTTTTTATAGAAAAATGTGTAAAAGTTTTTTATTTGGGAAAATTTTGAGCTTAGCCCATATATTAATAAAAAAAAAGAGATTACAATGAGGCCCAAAAAACAGCCAAAAAATAATGGTCATGCTCAAAAGAGCACAAAAATACCCCCAAAAATGAATCATATAACCAGAATAGAAAAACAAAAATTCAAAAACAGCTCCAAAGCATAACAAGTTTCTCTATGCTTTGATTTTTAGATCGTTTTTATAGTACTGTTTGGCTGTTACTTTATTGATGCTTTCTCTATACTTCTTAAAAAAAAAGTTAAATTTTCAACTACAGCTTCACAATCATATTTACAAAATACTGCATCCATTCCAAACAATTCCTTAATCGCCTTAGCAACAATATTTTTTTCATAAAGTATATCCAATAAATATTATTTAAATCTACTGATAATTTAACATTTTAAAAAAATTGACTGGTAACTAATATTTAGCCACAACTCCTAAATAATATAATGCTACGATATAAGGGCACACACTGACTGTGTTCATTCAGATTTAGACTTAATTGAATCATATAAAACAAATATTTAGAATTTCATCAAAATAAAAATATGCCCAATATAATTAAACTAATGAAGATATTTCTACTTCACTCCTAAAAAATACATTTAATAAATATATTATAACATAAATAAAATTCATCATCACTCTCACTCAGGCTTCATTTGGGACAGCTTTCTTACTGCTTCTTGAGAAGCAATAAGAAAGCCGTCCTATACGAAGTCTTAGTTAACAACCCAACATTAAGACATGTTAATTAGGATTAAGAGCTAATCTTGGTCTTAATCAAATTGAGATTAAGAAGGGTTTATTAATGGGTGCTAATTTGGTGCATGGGTGCAACAAACAATCTAGAATTTAACTTACTACACCCATCACATCACCACAAGTAAAGGTATATATAGAGATATAGGCTTTATAGCACCTATAGAAGAGCCAGCATGGGAGACTTGTCCCCTTTAACCAATTTGGACACAATGATTAGCTCAAAGCCAGACCTCCTTCTCCCACAATTTGGGAAATATTTGCTTTATTTTTTATTTATTTTTTAATTTGATAAGAAGTATACTACACCCAATATATTTTTATTAATTAATTAAAAGTATATTTATGTGTCAATTAATAAATGAAGAAATAATTCTTCAATTCATATTTCAAAGCTGTCAATATTAAATTTTATTTTCTATAAATTATACTACTTAGATTTTTTAAAATTAAAAAATTTAGAAAGTTTTTTTGTTAGAATATTTTTTGGTGAGATAAAAAATTAATAATAATAATTTGAAAATAAAGATTATAAAAAAAATTAAATAAAATATTGGTCTACTGAGCCATCACATCATTTCCTTGCTTGCATAAAATGTTGCTCCTGTAACCATTTGTGTTGATTGGCCTTTCTGATGCAATTTAGGGATGCACTTCTTACAATTCTAATGCTATCTGTACGTACCTTTGTGGCTTAGGGGCACTTTCTCTCTCTCTCACTGCTTTTTATTTTTGGCAACCATCTCTCTCTCTCTCATCAGTGAAATCTAGTGAGATTCAAACAAAAATTTACTTAAAAATAATTTAAAATAAAATTATATGTTTATTCATTCACATTTTCTAACTCTTAGATATAATTAAGATGATTAAATTTGAAAACTTTAGAGCTAGCTTCAAATTCTTTTTCTATGATATAGAGCTCACTAAAAATTGATATTTTTCATACATATAATAACATCATTTTGAAAACTGTTGCTATAGAGGATTTTCAAAACTAGTGCATATCCGTTCGTACTAGTCATTTTCAAAATAGTTGTGAAATGTCTTTGTAGCAGATATCGAGTTCATACAAGAGACAAGCAACGGTTTTGAAGCCGCTGCAGACTATTTTGTGGCTGTTAAACCGCCACGAAAGCCAACATTATGTGCTAATAAAATTATCTTTTCAATTGCTAACGTGCACGAATTACTAAATTTGCGTAGCTCCCTTAAAATTTTATATGGTATATTTATTTAGAGGTGATAATGAATTAGAATGAGCAATAAGTATTTCTCTTATGATTATTTAATTAAATTAATTAGAAAAAAATAATAAAAAATTGAATAATTAAGAGAGAGGTTGATGGACAGCCATCACATGCAACTACTGATTAAATTGTACTACTTCATATATATATATATAAGTAATTGATTGGCTCAAAGGAAGGGAAGAAGAACAATACATATTTTTGGCTATTTCTTGTCTTTTTTATGTTTTTTTCTTGCTTTTTTTTCCAATGGATAATGAATTCCATTGGAGCTTATGTGCTGCTGAAATTATCAAAGGGACATGACTGATGTCAATGTCTCTCCATATCTTTATTTATTATATTTCAAATAAATAAATAAATATATAAGGAAGAGAAAATGTATATGGATATATTTTTTGAATTTAAGTGCAGTTAATAGTCTCATGTATTTAATGGTTTACACCATACCATATATAGCTCATGCATTAATGAATATGATAACAAACTATGCACTAGAAATGACTAAGTAAATCTTTAAAGTAATAGATTATGTTTATGCACTAGAACTAGACAAACATAGATCAATGACTAAGTAAATCTTTAAAGTCTATAGAAACACAGTCAACTTTCATCAACTGCAGAGTCAGAATACATGATTAGATCTAAAGCAATGAAGGATTTTGAATGAATGGATTATTTGAGGAGCTTGAG
Organism: Dendrobium officinale; assembly: GCA_019514585.1. Lineage (NCBI taxonomy): Eukaryota > Viridiplantae > Streptophyta > Magnoliopsida > Asparagales > Orchidaceae > Dendrobium > Dendrobium officinale. Next base: position 71,589,823 of record CM033688.1, read on the forward strand.
AATAAAGAACTAACAAATAGTATTCTTGTGTGATATTTAAAGTTTGATTCGGGTGATCAAAAAATAGGTATTTGATATAAAGAACTATTCACATTGGCATCAAGTTGCATTTCATTAAAGATGTTTATACCAAAGATAATATGGATGTTCAGAAAGTTCATGACAGCATGCTAACTAAGGTAGTGCCTTGAACCCAATTCCATTACAACCAAACTTTGCTTTAGGTAAGTAGGTTAGTTAAAGAAGTGTTGGGAGAAAGAAGGCTGAGCTTATCTAATAATTGATTCAAGATGTAGATTATTATTATTTTGATTGAAACAAGTATTGGAGTTTTAAATCTATTATTTTGTTGTTTTTAAATCATTGTGGCCATTTATGTAGCTTAGTTCACTACAAGAAAATATAGGTGATTAACAGTGGACCATATCCACCAGTAACAATGAAAAAATGCCTAAAATTATAATTTTCCGGCAAAAAATCATACGACGGTAATTCGTGCGTCGCAAATAACATTCCGACATAAAAATTTTGCCGGAAACATTTCTGGCGGTACTTTCGGCGGAAATATTAGACATATCTATCGGTTTTAGAATACCTTTTTCCGGCGTAAGTTCCGCCGCTGTTTCCGGCACAAGTGTACGTCAAAAAAAGCGGCGGAACGTACGCCGGAATTGTTGTCAAATATCGATTTGACGGATACACCGGCGTAAGCACCGCTGGTATTACTGACGCATTATTACACCGATAATAGCTATTAGAAGACGTGGTATCATATGACAGCAAATTTACAAGAAGAAAATCCACCAGAAACCTGTAGCAAACAGAAAAAAATTGCTTTCCCATAATCAAAATGGATTTTCACACATATGCAAACAAATTTCAGCATAACATATAAACAACATATAATATCAACATCTGATTTACAACATATAAACAATATCAAAAACATATAAATAAACACATTAAGGAGGCCAATAAATTGATTGAAACATTCACATGGTACATTATATTATGCTTTAATACTTAACATCTTAACATCAACAGATAACTCCGAATGAGTTGTGCAATAGTTAACATATTGGGCTTGTTGATTGATTTGGTTGAACTTTAATGGCCAACATTCTGCACCATAAAGCATTGCAGGTCTAACAACCATATTATATAATTTTCCCGTAAGTTTAAGAGGGACTTTTCTATCAAACAACAAGCCCAATGCATTCCTCCAGTTCAACCATCCAACTTGAATTCTACTACTAATATCCTCATTTATTTCATCGGAAGGCCGCTGTATTGTATGACCAGACCTTCTAAGATAACTCTATCTAATATTATCTTCCATCGGAGCTGCTCCAACCTTTACACGTATATACCCATTTCGTATTCTGTCTCGAAGAGTAAAGCCACTCATCCACCTAAGCATCCTCATCTCTGTAACACTTAATTTAATATTACGCTTCTCTTTCAATGGCCAACATTCTACACCATAAAGCATTGCAGGTCTAACCACCATCTTATAGAATTTTCCCTTAAGTTCGAGGGGGACTTTTTTATCACACAATAAGCCCAATGCATTCCTCCACTTCAACCATCCAACTTGAATTCTATTAATAATGTCCCCATCTCTTCTTAATGAATTGATCACCCAAAGTCACAATCACCCCCCCCCCCCCCCCACACTAATTTACTATTATTACTAAAATTACATTCCATATATTCAGCTATAAATCTACTCAAATAAAAGCATTTAGACCTAAAGTTCACATCCATAATTCAAGTTTACCTTCAACTCCCCCTCTAGTCATATCAACAATAAGAATATCATCAGCAAATAACATACACTAGGGAACTACCTCTTGTAAATGTCTAGTGAGAACATCCATGATTGAAGCAAAAGTAATATAGCTTTGAGTATTACCGTAAGAGACAGACGGAGTCACGAGAATCGATACGGGCGAACGAAGATCGGCTCACCTTAACGGTGATGGAGGACAAGAACGTCAGCGAAGGCCAATAACGATGGCGAAGGCCAAGAACGGCGGCGAACATACGACTGAGGTCGATGAGGTGTCGGTCGCAACTGGACATCGAACAGAGAACCGAATGAGAGCAAATGAGAAAGAATGGGCTGAAGTGTGTAAATAGGGCTCTTTCCGTCGAAATTACTGACGAATACTATGCCGATCCGATTTTCGGTGACCTATACACCGGTAATGAGCCGTTGTGTTTAAATAAGTTGCCGGCTAATACGATGGTATAAATGCCGGTAATTTTCGACGCATTATGCACCGGTATAACAAACATACCGGTGAATTAACCGGCATTATATACGATAGAAATGTACCAGCGTAATATACGCCGGTAATTACGCCAAAATTATTCCAGCGTAATGTCTGTCGGTTAAACCGCCGCTTTAAGCGACATATACAGATTTGCCAGAAATAAGCAATTTTCCTGTAGTGATTGATCACTTTAATATTAATTTCTTATTTCTTGTGTAGCCTATTTTTCCTCCTATTTAATCCCTACAAGATCATTGATTGAGTTTATTACAACTTAAATCAAAATATTGATCAATAACAAGGGATGAGAGTGAAGCTAGGGTTTTTCTATTCTTTGTATGAGAAATTGAGGAGGAAGAGTGACACATTTTTTAGTCCGTATGCGAGTTCGAGAAGGATATTGGTCTAGGGTTTCACATGAGGTCGATGGATATTTCTTAGAGTAGAAGATGGTTAAGAGATTCATCTCTATGAAGATTAACAGGAGAGGGATCATGAGGCATTATATGACAATAAAAATTAATATATTTATTGCATAATATTGGTGATGAACATGCCACTTTTTTCAAGCATTATTGGTTTTGTGTGCCATAAAATATTTAAATTGGTGGAGCCATCAAATTAGTGAATTCACTTTCAACCTCAAATTACTTCCTACGCATATTGATTCAAAAATAATTAGTCTACTATGAGTGAATATTTTCACATATAATCAACTACCACAATCAATAGATTCCCAATTATTCCTTGAAAGTAGGGGTGTCAATATTTGACACCACACGAAAATCCGACACGGACCCGACCCGTTTTAAAAACGGGTCGGGTTCGGGTTGACCCAACGGGTTGGCTGGTCAACCCGGAAACCTGTTTAAACTGGCTACCCGCGAGTTCGTGACCGCGCAGGCGTGCTGCAGCGCACCCGGCCAGCGTCGCACCCGCCGCCCGCGCACCCTTAACGTCCCATCCGCGCACCCGCCCACGTCCGGCGCACCCAGCCAGCCGCGCACTCGCAGCGTCCCGCGCACCCACGCGCCCAACTGAGCACGCGCGCGCCCGCTCGCATCCCGCGCGCACCCGCAGCCCGCGCGCTCGCTCACGCACTAGCGCACCGCGCTCGCTTGCGTCCCGCACCGCGCTCGCTTGCGTCCCGCGCACTCGCTCGCATCCCTTGATCTATAAGACTAGTGTTAGATATGATGAGGAGCTCTTCATTTAGATATATTTACTTATTTAATTTTCATATTAATGATGAATGAGCTCTTCATTGAGATATATGTTCTTATGTCATCATGATGAAATTATGAATTTTAGGATATTGAGTTTAAATTGTGTAAAAACCTATTTTAGTAAATGGTAATTAATCAAATAATTTTGAACCGCCTTGATATTATTTAGATCTAAATTTGTGTTGAACTTGAGAAGAACGAGTGATTGATCTTGATATCAAGAAAATTATCATCTCATCCTTCTCTCAATACTATGATAAATTCAGAGCGCCTTGATTTCCTTTACATAATATATAGGATAAATTCAATACAATTTGATATGGATGTTAAGGTAGTCTAAAGTCATTGAACAAATTATTTTTATGAGTTGTATCCGCTGGAGTATATTAGTCTGTCGAAGGAGCACATTCAAAGGCCTATTTCTTAAATAAACATCAAACTTGATACGGCATCACAAAATTAGCTTGATTGGGCACGAATCTCGAGGCAAAATCAGTTCGGAAACTTCAAAATTTAAATTCGAGAGCATATGAACTCGGATTTCGGCGAGCTTACAGTCAAACTGAGCATCTCAGAAATACGAATCCAACGACACCAAATTCGACCCAATCCAAGCCCAAATGAGTCCGAATCCAGGACCCGAAGCGCTGTTGGAAGCTTCAAACCGCAATTTGAGTTACCAAACGGTCTCTGATTTTGACGAGCTTATACTCGAATCGAACGGCTCGACGAGACGAATCCAACGAGCCTAAGATCTCCGAATTCCGACATCATTAAAGCCTTCAAATGTCCAACGAACGGTGCATGATCAAAGGATTCGATATCGGGCGTCCATTCAAAACACTCACAATTCGCCCCTAATCTCACGCCTATTTACGGGCTATGCCACTCCAGAAAAACTATAAATAGAGCCCTCATTCTACACCAAAGGGGCTCAAGTGAAGAGAGAGAAGAAGAAGGGAAGAAGAGGAGAAAGGGGAAAAGGAGAATCCTCTCCTCCTCGACCACCGCCGGAGCTCTTCCCGCCGCCCGAACACGCCGGGATTCTGCCAGATATTTGGGAGAACGCCAGTATTCTTCCCAACTTCCACGGGATGTGGAAATTCTTCTCATTTAACGACAGAGTTCCCTCCTGACGCCGAAACTCCGCCCAAGTGAGGCCGGATTTCTCCTCTGCCACCAACAGACGTCGGATTTCTACCCGACGTCAGACCTTCACTCTTCGCCAAGTCTCTACCCGATGCCAGACTTCTACCGGTTATGGGACTTCGCTGGACATCTACGCGAAGATGGATTTCCTTCTTTTGTTGGACTTCTACCTGACGTCGTCCTTCTAATCTTCGTCGTCAGACAACAGTTCTTCTGACCTCCGTCGCCAGCCGACTACGGTCCTCCTGACTTATGTCGCCCACCGAATACAGTCCTTCCGACCTTCGTCGCCAACCGACTACGGTCCTTTTGACTTACGTCGCCCGCCGACTACAGTCCTTCCGACCTCCGTCGCCAGCCGACTACGGTCCTACTGACTTACGTCGCTCACCGACTACAAACCTTCTGACCTCTGTCGCCCGCCGATTACGGTCCTCCCGACCAAACGAACATGTCAATAGTGATTCTTTGTATTTACATCATGTAATGTACTCCATAAGATGTACATCAAGCTAAGACCTTCCACCAAAGAAGGGCCTCATTTGTAATCGACTACAATACTAGTGGATTCATTCAAACTGGGCTAGGCCCCGTGGTTTTTTCCCCTTTTTCCACGTAAAAATCTTGGTGTCACATAAATGCTAGACCCTCTCTCTTATCTGATTGTGTGCCGGATTTTCGTACAACGCTAAGACAATAAACTTTATATTTATCTACCGTCGCGAATACTCCTGGACGCAACAAAACTATTCTATGAATTATATTAGTCCATATTATTTTTCTTTTTTTCTCTAAAAATCTATCATTTATGTTTTTATTTTATTAAAAAAATGATACCTATTAATTAGAATGATATATATATATATATATATATATATATATATATATATATATATATATATATATATATATATATATATATATATATATATATATATATATATATTATTGCCCTTCTCATAATTCTTAAATCTATTTTCTCCGTAGTTAAATCCTCAAATATTAAGAATATTTTCTATCACAAATAATAATAATAATAATAATAATAATAATAATAATAATAATAATAATACGTAATTTATGTTTATGTAATTCAAGTAGTTTTTGAGATTGGCTTTGAAAAGATATTTTTTAAACCTTCCAAATATGTAACTAACTCAATCCCTTGCTATTATAAATAAATTCTATAAAAAGTAAGTCATTTAAACACTATGTACTCAAGCCCAGCTTATCAGGCCTCAGCGTTGCTCCCAAGATATTAGCAGGCCCAATTCATATGGTTGATCTTGCCAGTGGGCTTCACTTAGCTGGGCCCAATGTGATCTCATTTTTTGTTAGCTAATGTCCATATTTCTAACATAACAAGCCCAACAAGCAACTTATGGAACCATACACCTATCTTGCTTACCCTACCTACACTCCTCATGGCAAGGCACCAATATGGATTTTGTTCTTGTTTTGCTAAGACCACCAATATATTTTATTTAATAAAAACACTCCATTTATTTGGCACTTAAAAGTGAAATCTATAAAAAAGAAAAAAAATTAGTGCTAAATTGATATTTTCTTTTGCTTTCCACCCACAAATAAATGACCAAATGAAAATGGTTAATTGCAAATTTAGGAACTCCCTTATGATTGTAAAACCAAAAAATTGTAAAACCCCTTAAAAATAAAACGAAATACTTAAATATCAAAGTATTTTTTGGTGTAATGATTGAAACAACGTTATAAACTTCAAAGTCAAGTGTGCTCGTATCGAAACATTTCTAGGATGAATTACCTCCTGAAAAATCAAATTAAGAGGGCAGAATCGTGAAATCATTATATTAAAGTAGATAATATCTTGATAATTGATAGTTTGAATTATTATAATAACAATTTCTATGTGAGACTTTGGATAAATGTAACTTAGTACTACCAATGATAGAATTTGCTATAGTATTTCTCCTTGTAGGACTACTAACAAAACCTCTTATCTTTTATAATAGAAGGCTTTTTATCCCAAGTGATCACATCTCCCAACCTATTGATCATGCATTTTTATTTTTCCCATAAAAATAACTTGCATGCAGGGCGAATCCATCTTAAGCCCAGGGGGGCAATTGCCACCCCCCTAAAAAAAAAAAAATCCTCTGTTAAAAATTTCTTTACGTAATTTGTTCTCATCCATCTATTTTTTAATCTTTATTGCAATGATTTTTAGGCAATTGCAACCCCCCTCGCAAACCCATTAAACTCATCTCTCAATCTACCACATTTGTTTTTTTTTTTTTTTAATTAATAAAGATTGCTTAACATATGCATAAATTGCCTCAATATAGAGGAAGGTCTGAGACAGTACATGCAATGCCTCTCAGTACATCACATTACTGAGAATCAAAAGAAGAAGACAATTCAAAGTTGTTCAATATTCCATGGAAAAACTTCTAATACAACAATAATAATAATATCAAGCTTTTATCCCACCACATGGGGTCAACTATATGAATCCATTTTCTCCATTATGTCATGTTACAAGTCAAATTCTCAATCAAATCTAATAAAGAAATTATTTCTAATATTTTCTAACAAAGTCTTTTTAGATCTACCTTTACCTTTCTTAATATAAGCCAAATTTAATACATCAACTCTCCTAATCGGGTCATTGGAAAGTTGTCACTTTATGTGACCAAATCATCTAAGACAACTCTCTCTAATATTATCTTCTACTAGAGCAACTCCAACCTTTTCACATATATACTCCTTTCATATCCTATCTCTTAGAATAAAGCCACTCATCCACCTGAGCATCCTCATCTCTACAACACTTAACTTAATATTATGCTTCTCTTTTAAGGACCAACATTCTGATTTTAGAATCATAAAGCATTACATGTCTCACCACCATCTTATAAAATTTTCCCTTAAACTTGAGAGAATAACTTTTCTATCACACGACAAGGCCGATGCATTCCTCCACTTCTAATGGCCAAATCATCTAAGACAACTCTCTCTAATATTATCTTCTACTAGAGCAACTCCAACCTTTTCACATATATACTCCTTTCATATCCTATCTCTTAGAATAAAGCCACTCATCCACCTGAGCATCCTCATCTCTACAACACTTAACTTAATATTATGCTTCTCTTTTAAGGACCAACATTCTGATTTTAGAATCATAAAGCATTACATGTCTCACCACCATCTTATAAAATTTTCCCTTAAACTTGAGAGAATAACTTTTCTATCACACGACAAAGCCGATGCATTCCTCCACTTCTAATGGCTAAAGAAAATCCAACATACATACAAACTCCAATGACAGTGCTATAAGACTGATATTATTTGCAAGCTTTCAATAAAAACTATGAAAAAACTTATCAATGGCATTGGCATCTCCTTCTACTCAAAATAAGACGAACTACAAGTCCAGTCTCAAAGAATGCGGAGGTCTCACTATGACAATTCAAACCCATTAACAGTAATATAGATGCAAAGCCATGCAATTATACAGACATTCTCCCCACAGGAATTCATATTGCTCAAACTCCGACAGAATACCGTTACACAAATTCAAATTTAAAAACCAAATATATTAATTAAACTGTCAATAAATCACTTCAATCACCACAGCAATTTAAACATTAAGTAAATAATAATTTATAGCCATCTGGAATCAAGATAACATAGTTCTTCTTACTCAAATGCAATGAAATAAAGGAAGAGGAAAAATACTATGCTCTTCAAATATGCGACTAAAATAAAGTTAGAAGTAGGATACTGTAAAGTCTTGCAATTCTACCAACCAAAGCTCACAAAATCGGGACTATCTATTTAGCCTTGGCTGTGCCATTGACTACAACAGCATCTGCATTCGGAGAAGGGTTAAGCTCATCCCAGGCCTCAATCCATGTAACCATGGCATCTGCAAGCTTGTTGAAGTAAGGATCAACCTTGCCCAGCTTGTCCTTCACCTGCTTTGAAAGTTCAATATAGCATTTCTGGACAGTGTTGGATTCTTTAGTGAGAGTCGCAGACTGGAAGAAGGGAATCAGCTCTTCTTGCCAGAAGATGCCATTGTATTCCTTCTTGAGGTTCACAAATGGGTTGCTAGCTTTGCTATGCCAAATGTATGGCAACCCTGTTTTCACTCCCAATCCCAAGTGATCGCAGATCACCTGCACATAACGGTTAATAAGATGTCAGGTAATTCAAATAAAAGTTGGCTAACGGTAGGAAAATAACTAATGATGTTAATTCTGTGGAAGGTTCAATAACATACAAATAACCAACTAGGACTTGTTTAATAATAAAATAACTAATGATGTTAGTTCTATGCAAGGTTCAATCACATACCTTTATACACCAACCCGCCCACATATCGTCGTACCGGCCAATAGGCTGGCCATCACCCATAAGGCCGAAGTACATCGCAGGGCCGATAAGTTCACGGTTGAAAGCTAAATTCATACCGCACATGGGAAACAAGGTCCCTTTAGGGATCGTAAGAACCGCATCGACATACCTAAAGAGAATTCAAACACGCATAAGTATTTTAATTAATCAAACAAAGTTACAATGAGATATTGCAGAAGATGGTACCTGGTATTTCTTTCCAGGGGTTTAACAAGCTGGGTGGGGGCATCATAGTCAGGAATGTTGAGCCAAAGGCCATGAGATACTGCAGTTGGTGCACCTTGTCTAAGACTGAAAGGATATCCACGAACAAAGTCTGCACCTTCTCTGAAAGGATCGTAGAGAGTATTAAAGAAGAATGGAGTGGAAGGGCTCAGAAGATTCTTTACGTGCTGCTCAAGAGCATTGATCTGTTTGCCTGATGGATCTTTGGCAACCTATTTAAACAAAAAATTTAAGAATAAATAAAGCAATTTAAATTTACACATAGGCAAAGAGCCAAAAATAGGAGATGATTAATGCTGTCAGTAGAAAGAGAATCCAAACTTGGAGATGATTAATATCTTCAGTCTATAAGCAAACTCAAATTATGTAACTTTGACATAGCTGATCCCCATTAATAGTTCAGAATCAATAAGAAACAAACAAGCCATGTGCAAGGAGCCTAACCACGTGATGTTGGCATGATTACAAAATCAAACTTGGAAATTAACAACAAACTTCATATCGTGAAATCCAATGATTTTTAAGGGTTCGTTTGGGACAGCTTCCTTAATGTTTTTTAAAACAGTGTTTTTGTTAAAAAAGAAATTTTGAATTAAAAAATTTTGTACTAAAAAACTATTTTAGAAAGCAATGAGAAAGCTGTCCCAAACGAAGCCTAAATCAGATAAACTATCAAAATTTGCATGGAGGGAAAAAATTGCTAGCTTAAATGTCAAAAGAAATCTTAATGAAACCTTCTTGACTAACAAAAAGTGGACCATCGTGGACCATTGTGACATAAGTTAGGTAATTTAGTAATGAATTTTTGGAGATTCCAATGGTTAAAAGGTCAAAGGATATTAAAACAACTTGATTCCATAATTGGCAACAAAAATATAGTCAATATATATAATATGTCTATCAATGAAGAAACAAGGCCAACAAAGAAACTGGTGTAACATGCTAGAGTAGAACAGCTAAGAAAAAGTTATAAAGCTGATTGATTTGACATTCATAGCAAGAACATAAAGATCTATACCCAAAACAAGTGCTCATACAAACATCTTCAACCAAGAAGAAGAAGAAGAAGAAGCCGTTATCCCAGTATGTGGGATCGGCTACATTAATCCTTTTTCTCAATTGTGTCTTGTTAATAGTCAAATTCTCATTTAAATCTAATAAAGAAAGATCATTTTTAATATTTTCTAACCAAGTTTTTTAGGTCTACCTCTACCTTTCTTAACATAAGCCAAATCTAATAGACTAATACATCTACTTTCCTAACCGGGTCATCGGAAGACCGTTGTTTTATGTGATCAACCATCTAAAGCGACTCTCTCTAATCTTATCTTCCATGTGAGCTACTCTAACCTTTTTATGTATAAGCACAAATATCTTCAACCATCACAAAATAAAAATATTTAAGATGAATGAGCATCCTCACTATACAGCAATTAAGACAAAAAAAAAGATCACAATATTCAACATAAATTTCTTAAAAGGCATAAGAAAAATGACATTGAATGATCAACCAAATCTTCAAAAACAAAGATGTGCATAAATTTTTTTAGAAATATATGAAGCATAAAAGAATATATATAGAAATGCTCAAAAATACAAATATTATTCCCATATATTTATTAAATATTTCTCTTAACTATTGTGCCTACTTCTGATTGAATGAAAAAAAAAAAAAAAAATTTAAGGCCAACAAAGCTCAATTACAACATTTTTATGCACATATCACTGATCAAACTAACATCAATATGACTTTCTATCATCTAAAAAACAAAATATTTTATAAAAGCAATACTTAAATTTTCACTACTAAAGGAGAATGCCTTCCATCTAATCCATAATCTAATAGATCCATCACATGGCTTAAAATCCCTTCTATAAATAAAAGGAAAGCTCAAGATAGAACATTACCCCAACAAATTGGGATCTACATTATGAATCTTGAGTTTCCATTCGTTCATGTTATGTTAGATCTACTCATATTTCTTCATAACCTCCAACACTAATTTTATCTACCCAAATGTAACTCCAATCATTACTTTAATGAAATCATTCATTAATTTATATTTTCTAATTTTGCTGCAAATCAATCTTAACATTTTCATCGATCGCAAGCTTAATTTAACTATCGACAACATTTTCATTGACCACCGCACAGATCCATATATTACCAGATCTAAAAACAAATAATAAATTTACCATAAGGTTAACAAAACAAAACACTAAAATCAAAATTCCGCCAACAATAACCGGCACACATATCCTAAACAAAACACAGAATTCCAAACCCACAAAAAAATCTCATCTTTCCCCAAAAACTACCAAATCCAAGATCCCAAATCCTTAATTCATAAAATAAGAAAAGAGAAGTAAAGACTCACAAAGCAGTCATCGTCGATAGTATAGATGTATTTCTTCTTAGACACCATGTAACCGAAGCATCGACATGCAGAATCCTTGAAGGAGATACAAGCGGCCTTGGGTCCCAGGATCCGATTGATATCGTTGCGGTTATAGAGCTCGTAATCGAAACCCTCGGGGACATTGATCGTCTTCGATGGGTCTCCGTCTTGCACGATGATGAGGTGGTAGGGCTGGAAGAAGGGCCTCCACATCTCCAAAAAGTCAAGGTTTCGGATTGTTGGAATCACGATATCAAGCTCATCCTTCAGAAGCGGAGTAATGGGCACAGAAGGAGGCGAGGGTGCACCGGCCATCTCTCTAGGACTTCGATTTGCAGCGAGATCTACAGAAGAATAGACCTTGCCGAGATCGAAGAAACGAAGAGGAAGAAGAACCAACAGGAAAAAAGGGTTTTTTTTTCTCTTCTCTTAGGAGAAACGGAGCTGGGTTTTAAAAGAGTTTGACACGTGCAAACGGGTCGGGATGTGCGACGGGCGAGCTTGGCATGTGTGAGCAGGAAGCTGGTGCGCTCGGCTTATGCGATCCGGAATAGCCGGAAGGAAATGGGGCTGTAATTTATTTTGCCAAGAAAATGTTTGTTTGTGATCATTTTATTTATTTTAGTTATATTTTAAGATAAAATTAAATTTCTTTAATATCTAAAATTTTAATTATTTTATTTATTATTATTATATAATTTATAATTGACCATCAATAATGATAATTATAAAGGTAATATGTGAAAGTGGTGGACATATGATAATGATATGACCAGCATAATTATTTTTAAAAATATTTCAAATATTAATAATTTATAATTAAAATAAAAAATAATTAAAATATAATTTTTGAAAATAAAAAATAGAAGTAATCTCAAAGAGGCCCTTATTTTTTAGCATAATTTTTAAATTTATTTTTTAATTAAAGTTTAGTGTATAATAATAATGAAAAAGTTATGAATTTGAGTTAGAAATTCGATCAATTTGAATCGAATTAAAGGCATAAAATATTAACATAATTACTATAATTTAAAATATTAATCCTTTAATTAACTACACTCAGTTACTATAGCAATAAATTTTATTTAATGACCATAAAAATAATAATTAAAAACTTGTTCTTCCCTGCATTTGAATGTAATACTTTATACAGTATTGATTAAAAATAAAAACAATATCAAATTAATTTTAGATTTTATTCCAACCCGAAAACTGAGATAAGAATAATAATTTATTTTTTTAATAAAATAATTTTATTTTCATTTTTAAATAAAATAAGAAATTAAACTAATTTTAGACCAATTTATCAATAAAATAAAAATTATTTTCTTTTTTCATTAATAGAACAAAATTTAATAGATCACAGATTTTTTTTTGTGCTAATATTTTTTTTTTTTTAGAATTGAGATATTTAGCTGAAACTAAATAAGATAAAATAATAATTAGAAAACCCAAATAAATCAGAGCATTTCCGTTCCCACACGCGAGAGGAAGAACGGGAAAATAAAGCTGATGCTTTAGAAAGATCTGAGCCGTCCATTGTATGACATCACGTTGACTCGTTATTTGACGCGGTAAGAAGACCTATTGGAGCACGTTAACGACTTCTTCCCCGGCGGCCTGTCGACCCTCAGCCAAGTCTTGTGATTTTGAGTGAGGGATATAAATAATATAAACTAATAATTATAAATCATGAATAATAAACTTAGAATAACTATTATTACATATTAAAAAATTTGCAATGATAAAAATTTTCTACTCAAATCTTTTTATTGCAAATCATTTATTGAGTATTTAAGTATTATGCCCTCAAAATAAAATGATCGATCTAGGGTTCATTGGATTCATCTGGTTGAGCCGCAGGTTTTGACTGTAAGAATGCAAAATTCAAAGACCATTTGATCCTCTGATTAATTTCTCAAAGTTTTTTTACCATCGTTTAAGTGCTTGGTTTGAGCTCATTTGAATTCAGATCGAATTACCTTTGATATCGTTGGATTCGTCTTGTCAATACATTCAGTTTGACTATAAGTTTACTGAAAACGAACTACAGATGATTCTGAATTTAATTCTAAAAATTTTTATAAGCAGAGGGAGATGGAACCCATAATAAGTGTGATTTTTTCATAGCTATAAACAACATGTCATAAATGGAAAATTATCCATCGAAAATCATCAATACGTGATAATGGTGTGGTGGTGATTGCTGAAGAAATCTATGATTGATGAACGTAAGGCACCATCGTAAAGCTCTTGATGTCATAAAAGAAGAGAAATTCAAAGATAAAAAGCATATATCCAAACTAAGGTTTCATTTGGGACAACTTCCTTACTGCTTTCAGTCAAAAATTTTCATGAAAGCAGCAAAAAAGTCGTGGCCAAAAGCTGTACCAAACAAGTCTAGTTCCATACAAATGTTCCCCACATGTGATGAGTGATTGACCCACTCGACCAATGCAAATATGTTCAAATCGATCGATCCAATACTATCGATACGAAGATAAAATGTGATTATGATTTTAATCAAATATCATATTAATTGGTTATAAAGTTTATAAAATCAATGTATATCTAACTTGTTATAGTTATTGTTATAACTTTAAAGTAGTGGGTACCCACTCCTCACTTCATGTTCAATTCCCAACTACTTTCATGAGTGCTATAAAAAAAATATTGGTGGTTGGCTTTGTTCAGAAATATCTACTCAGAGCTTTCAGTTTTGTTCAAATAAGGATAGTTCTCCTTACATTATTACTAAATCTGAATGATATCAATTTTCTTTTAAAATAATAATTGCATAAATTTATGTTTATTATTCATTCTTAAAATAAATTTAATGACTATGGAATTTATATTGATCAATTTTAATAATCTTATTCTCTAAAAAAAATTTCTCCTAATGAAAAAAAAAAAGAGAATCAAATAATGTCATATTTGTAACAAATAATTTAGAAAAAAATGCCATAATATATAAATTTCACAAATTTTTATTCCTTAAACAATCAAGCAAGAAAATTAGGAAAGAAAGAGTACGCTAAGGTTAATTAGGCTTCATGTGGAACGATTTTTTCACTATTTTCTAAAACAAATTTTTAGTGTAACAATTTTTTTGAACTATAAATTAAAAAGTTGTTTTAAAAAAGCATCAAGAAAGCCGCCTCAAATGAAGCCTTAGTTTGGGGCAATTTTCTTACTCCTTTCTATATCAACTTTTTAGAATAATTTTTTTTAGAAATCAGAGAAAAAGAAATCACCAAAAGCTGTGGGACAAAACTTAAAACTTTGTTTGGGACAAATTTTTTTTTTTTGCTTTCTAAAATAGCTTTTCAGTACAAAAATTTCAAATTACAAAAATTTCTAAATTTTTTGAATTTGAAATTTTTGTATTAAAACATTATTTTAAAAAATAGTATAAAAGCTATACCAAACGGAGCCTAAGTCTAATTTAGTTCACAAAATGTTTCAATTGAAAAGAATGAGCACTCTCCATCTAATTTAGTTCATCTGCCATTGTGCATTTCTCATGCTGTGAAGGTGTTGATTTCAACCAACTTTTGACTATATTTTGTACTTTTGCACTCCAAAAAATGGTTTGCATTTTTTATTAATAAGCAACTAGTTTACTGTTAATAGTTTTGAAAATCATATAATTTTTCTTTGAGTTGTGAACCACACTTTATGATATTCTCTTTGTTGACAAGACTAGAGATGAAGTTGAAGGTTTACTTGAATTATGGAGGTCAGTTTTAGGAACAATTATTACGTCCTCTGATCGGACGTAGAGCTACGTTTGGCCATCAATAACATGTCGCCACGTGCTCTTACTCTCTACCGCGCGGCCCGACCACTTGACCCGGACCGGAACCCGGGAATGCTATGTTCGCGTATTGCGAGGTATTACTCGGTATTTGCTCGATATTACATGGCAATAACGAGAAATATTAGAAATGTTCTTTCTTTATTAGATTTAGATGAGAATTTTACTCTTAACATGGCACAATGGAGAAAAATGATTCATATAGCTAACTCCACATTGTGAGATAAAGGCTTGTTGTTGTGAACCATATCCAAGAAAAGGACCAATATGAGCTCCATTCACTTTATTTTTGCTCTATATTGTTATTTAGATTCATTTTTTTGGAGTTATAAAAGATTTGTTGCTTCAAGGAAAAACATGGAGATGAACAAATATTATAAATATGAAAATAATAATAATAATGGATTGTCATAATGTCGTTAGGGCTTGTCTAGAATCTTATAAATAGAAAATATAATTTAGTAAATAAAATTTTTTTATTAATTGTATGTGTTAAAAATGAAATTAAAATTTTTATGAATTCTAAGGGAATTCATAGAATTGAAATTCATATTGATTTGTAAGACTATCTCAACCATCTCTTATGTACAAATCTCTCTCTCTCTCTCTCTCTCTCTCAATTATTACGTCCTCCGACCGGACGCAGAGGAACGTCCGATCAGAGGCCAAATCCCGCCAAAAAATGAGTTGTACCGAACAAATACCGAGCAATACCAAACAATAACGAGGAATTCCATCATTTGAAGACCCAATACCGAGCTAAATCGAGAAATACCGAGTTATACAAAAGTTATACTTCTCGGTACAGCACGTTATAACTCGGTATTGGTCTTCAAAGAGCGATATTTCTCGTTAATATCAAATAATACCTAGTTGTACCAAGCAAATACCGAATTTTTTGACGGGATTTTGCCTCCAACCGGACGTTCCTCTACGTCCTTACACCGGACGTAATAAAAGTTCCTCTCTCTCTCTCTCTCTCTCTCTCTCTCTCTCTCTCTCTCTCTCTCTCTCTCTCTCTCTCTCTCTCTCTCTCTCTCTCTCTCTCTCCCCCCCCCCCCCTCTCTCGAACAATTATTACGTCCTCCGACCGGACGCAGAGGAACGTCCGGTCGGAGGCCAAATCCCGCCAAAAAATGAGTCGTACCGAGCAAATACCGAGCAATACCAAATAATAACGAGGAATTCCATTATTTGAAAACCCAATACCGAGTTATACCGAGCTAAATCGAGAAATACCGAGTTATACAAAAATTGTACCCAGTTTTTCCTAGAAAAACTCGGTATTTCTCGGTACAGCACGATATAACTCGGTATTGGTCTTCAAAGAGCGGTATTTCTCGTTAATATCAAATAATACCTAGTTGTACCAAGCAAATACCGAGTTTTTTGGCGGGATTTGCCTCCAACCGGACGTTCCTCTACGTCCTTACACCGGACGTAATAAAAGTTCCTCTTTCTCTCTCTCTCTCTCCTTGTCTCATTTCACTTTTTCACACCATTCTTCACTCAAAATAAAAAAAATAGACACTTTTCAATACACCAAAAGATGCAACCTTTTAAGTTAAAAATGAAAAATAAGAAAAGAAAACTGTCCAGCACGACTCGTAGTGTTGTGATGCAACGGTTTGAAGCATTGTGGTGCTTCAAACTTGTAGCATTTCGGGATTAGCTCTAGAACGTTGTAACGCTTTGCTCTCTATCTCACACTCAAGACTATAAAATATTCACGTTGCAATATACAACACTACAATGCATAAGTATAGCATTGCAGTGCAATACAATAATTTTTTTTTTTTTGCAGGAACAAGGCACCCAAACCCCAACCAGCGATAGGCCCCCTAGCGAATTCATCGAAGATAATTGAGGTATGAGTCAATAATAAAACATGGTTAATCGACACAATCAAATTCTACACAAAACTAACACTTCAGTATAATAGTGAGCATTTTTCCTAGCTTCGGTACCGACCTTTTTTCGTATCTTACGAAAGGAAATCAACTATAATTCAAGACTACAAATAATACTTTTTTTATTAGGTTAGATTCCATGTCTTTTTTCACTTTCAAAATTTCATACAAAAATCATGTATTCCATATTCCTTTTATTACTTTGTTGTATGTGGCTCTCTCTCAATCACATTTTCTAACATACAACAAGTTGTACCAAAGCTTCCCTATTAAATCACACTCACAATCAAAAGAAAATTTCAGTTAGTAAACCTAACAAGTTAATTTTTAATTAAATGCTTAAGTACTTTTGGTGAGAAAGCTGTTGGATGGGATCCACCGTACGTTTTTGTCTTTGTCCAATTTAAAACTTCCATTTTAAATACGTTAACAACGAATTAAAGATAATTAATCTTGTAGTTAATTATTTTATTCTTAATTAAGCTCAAGATCCCATTCGGTAGAACCGTTCTAACAACGTGGAGGCCTCCAACTCATTAGCGGTTGTAATTATTATTGGAATGGGAGCAACATTGCTTTCCAAAGTCCAAAATTATATTTTGTAAGTATAGAGTTTTTTAATGCCTAAGTTGCATTATATTGAGGGTCTGTTTGGGATAATTTTTTTATTATTTCATTTTTTAGAATGCAATCGAAGTTTCTATATGATATTGTTTTTCCGAATTTTTTTTGTCACATCACAAAATGCTATTTACAATAACTTTCAAAAAAGTTATTTTTCCTATAATAACTTTAAAATTATCTTTATAAAGAGCTGCAGTTATTCCAAACAAATTCTAAAAGTAAAAAAATAGTGGAAAAATAGATTAAGATTTTAAATTTTTATTTTATTTAATAAATGAACTATCAAATTATGTGGAGTCTTATTTTTAACTGACGAGAAAAAGTACTACGTAAACCTAATTATGGGCTCAATATTTATGGATGTTTTATTAAGAATATGTTTGGGTTGGGTTCGAGTCCAACTTGAAATAGACTCGCCCACGAGTACTCCAACCTAAACCCGACCCAATTACACAAATGAGTCATACATCTAAACCCGAGAACGAAACTACAAAAAATTCGAGTTAACTCGACCTAACACGCGGATCCAAGCGAGTGCAAATTAGATGACATCGAGCGCAAAGCATGGGTCGAGCACGCCTAGACGAGACGCAGTGCGGGTGTAGGCAGGAGTTTCAATGCGATCACGTGGGCGAGAGCAAGATGCAATGCTGGCAACAAATGGAATGCGGTGTGAGCAGTGGGCGATGCGGGCAGGGATGCTGGTCATTTTCGGGTGAGGGGTTGACCCAAACTCAACCTAATATTTCAAACTGATTAAAAATTAGTGTTGCAATCCATGACCCTTAATTTAAGATTTTGTTGATGACAAATAATGCCTTCTGAACTACTATTCATTGAATATCTTTGATTTCTATTGTTGTTTGTGAGTACTAACATTTCAGGAAGATCACAAGTTACTTAGGACAACAAGAAGACTCAAGACTGGGTAGAGTATGAGTGTGAGTCTGTAACATTGTAACTTTTTCATTTATTTTATTTTCTCATTTCTTGAGTCTGGCCACAAATTGCATGTAAATCTGAGCAACCATGCACACACATATGGGGAGAGGGTTTTAAAAGAAAAATGTATATTTTTTCTCTATTGATCGTATTGTACGAATTTATGTCATACTTTATGATCTGATATGGTTAAAACATCTTTATGTGAACAGATCGCACTATACGATTAATATCGTACTGTACGATGTGTTACTAATCCAAAATCCTAGCCACCAGATTAGTTTAAGTAAGTTTTATCAGCCGTCTGTACTGTACGATTTATTTTGAATACTTACTTAAATTAACTTGTGAATAGTGGAATAAATCAATGATTAATCTCTGATTGGTAATTATACTGTATGAAGCAGTTCGTACTATACGATGAACCGAGGCTGTCTTTGATCATCCCGGAGTTCGTCCTAGACGATCCCTTGATTTTGCCTAATCATACTATACGAAGTAGGTCATACCCTACGATGTACAGAGACGAGTTGAGATCGTCCCAGCTATCGTTCTGTACGAACATAAGAGTTGAGGATCGTACTGTATGAGTTTATATCGTACTGTACGATTGTATTCAGAAGTTTTTGAAATATTCATAAACCTTCGTACCAGGACGAAGCTCATTTATACTAATCATACTGTACTATGTGGAATCGTATTGTATGATAGTAACGACTAATTTTAAAATTTTCAAGGTTTTTGGAGCCGGTTTTAAATATCAAAATGTTATGATTTTCATGTATGAATAAGAAAGGGGAACGTGAGTAGAAAGGGTTTTCTTGGGTGAGAGCTCTTGAGGAGATTCTAGAGTTTATGAGAGGAAGGAGAAGGTGGGCTTGGTGAAGGAGAAGGTGTCACGACCCAACCCGACTGGAACGAGTCCCTTCGCGTCGGGCCGCGACAAATGTTGAAGAAAATCCAGGATCTTGTTTTGGAATTTGTTTCAGAACTTTTTTCTAGATATCAAACAAACAGAAACACAGAGCTGCTATAAACTTCAAATACATATATAGAAATACATCCACTATTTTTTTCTTCTTTCTTTCATTAAAATAATCATATACAATACAGTGTATGGCTATAGACAGAAACAACAAAACAGAAAAGCCATGACTGTACAAAAATCAAAAGTATAAAAAATACCTAATCACTGATCACACACAGAAAGGCTAATCCAAGACTTCCTTCCCTTACCCAGAACCTGAAAACCACACAGAAAATAAGGGTGAGCTAACAACTCAGTAAGACTACACTCACCAATCAAAATCTCCAAAAATTCACATCAAAAAATACATCAGAAGCAGTTATTCAAATAGTCATATAGAAATCGTATAACAGATAGAACAGATACTTGATCAAATAGAAATTAAATCACAGATACATGAATTCAAATCAGAGTGCAGAACATATCTTATAAAACTTATAAAACTTTTATATCACAGAACGGATCGGATCGAACAAATCAGAATTCAAATCAGATAAAATCACATTCAGATATCGCATATCATATATCATATAGCCCTGACCCTGACAGAATCTCGACGGATTATGGCCCCTTATGCCCCCCTTCCCTGACACTGACAGAATCTCAACGAATTCTGGCCCCTTATGTCTCTCTTCCCTAACACTGACAGAATTTCAACAGATTCTGTCCCTTTATGTCTCCCTTTGTGCTTATAGCACTAGAACAGAACAGATATACAAAATTTTCAGAACATAACTTATTTTTCAGATTCTAAGATTTCTCTGACACAGACAGAATCTAAAAGATATCTGGCCCCTTATAACTCCATTTTAACTTATAGCACCAGAACAAAACATATATACAGAATTTTCAAAACAGAACTTATTTTCAGATTTCTCAGATTTTCCTGACACATACAGAATCTCAAAGGATTCTGGCCACTTATAACTCCCTTTTGATATCACAGCACATCAAAGCATTCAATTCAGAAAATTAGATTTTGTTAGAAAAATCGTCAGCGGCATAACGGCAGTATACGAAATTTACACAAAATTCACAGATTCAGAAATTTACCAAATTACCACAGATAGTGCAAAACATCATTGTAAGACTTTTATTGTACTGAAGTAATAATTTCAGACATCCAGATAAATTATTATTCGAGCAAAATCCCGTAGAATTCAAAATACCTGGTAAAAATCTTCCAGAAAGTACTCAAAACGTGCACAAATATCATCTCAGAAATATACCAAAAGTTACGCAGTAAAACTTTTATCAGAACAAAATAATACCAGAATTTCACTAACGGAAACAAAATTCAAAACTGAAAAGTCGTCCAAATCAACGTTTCTGAAAATTGAGAAAGGCGGAATGTGCCTTACCTTAAGTCGGTCAACTTTCTCAACTGCAGCTACGGACGGAAACGGACAGAAGTTGCCCAAAAATCATTTTTTCTTCTTTTTCCTTCGGTTTTCTCTCTCCTGGGCTTTCTCTTTCTTCAAACATATCTCAAATCCTATATATATCCAACCAGATCGTCCCGAACGATCCCAAATCGTCCCGGGACGATTTGTCCTCTAGACAAATTTCATTTAGACAAAATTATTATCGTATCAGGACGAGTTGCTATATGTAAAAATTTCGTACAAATGAACCCCACTTCGTCTTGGGACGAACCTCCCAGCCAGCTAAACCTGTACAAACCTGTACCGATCGTCCCAGGACGATCCAACTTCATCCTGGACGATCCTGGAAGGAAAACTGCTTTCACAGAAGGAGTGTGAGAGAGCTCACACGGTTGCTCCAAGCTTGCTGCACTTTGCTCCTCTTGTGGCCCGAGAAGATCTTGTGGGAGGCTTTCTTAGGGGGAGACTCTTCTACATCAGTGTCCTCTAAGGTACTCTGCCTTCTCCAGGAGGAAGAAAAATAAGAAGGTACGCTGCCGTAGCCAGGAGGGTGAGAAAAGCGCTTGGGCACTCCGCTACTCCGGGTTGGTGAAAGTGAGCCTTGTAAGGGCTTCTCCACCTTGCCAAGGGGGGCAAAAGGAGAACTATAATTTTGTACTGAAATTTTCAGAGTGGAGGACTCCGGGGAATGGACGTAGGTCAAGTGACCGAACCACTATAAAAACTATGGTGTGCTTTTCTCTTTACGGCTTTTATTTTTGCTTGCACTTTATTTTCATTATAACTGCTTGGTGAAAATCATTGTGGAATTAGTTGTTGCAAACTATGCTCAAGTACTTGCTCTCACACTAGTTAAATTTTTCTATTAAAAAAAAAATAAAACAAAAAAAATAATATTAGAACTCATATGTCACCTTTATTAAACGGGTTGAGTGGTTGACCCGAAATTTTTTTTTTTTGTCGGGTCGGGTCATAAGTTTACACTCCTACTTAATCTAATTTTGAACATCTACTCTCTCTCTCTCTCTCAACCCCACCCAACCCCCACCCACCCACATGAGGATGCCATAATCTAATAACAGTGAGGACGTACTGTAAAAGAAATAAATAAGCATTGGCTCTTTTGCTACCAATATAACATCCAAAGCTACCAAATGTGGTGAAGTTATTTAAAAGAACAAACTTAGTGAAATCAATGGGATATTTACAAAGAAATTTATTATAAAATAATAATTTGTTGAAAATGGATCAACACTTGACCAATTCAACATTAATGTATATTGCATCCAAAATAAGCTTGTGGTTAAACCACACAAAAGCTTTGGCCAAGTTATGATTTCTCCAATTTTTCACGTTTTATAGATTGAACAAAAATGATTAGATGATGGGTCGGTCTGTCTTTGAATTTGTATCGAGATTAGTGCTACATATTGAAATAGGACTGCACTAATCTTAACACAAATCTAAGAATAGATTGACCCATCGTGTGAAAATCACATCAGGATATCCTGATGTTGATGTAAATTTATTTAGATTAATGTATTTGTGATCAAAATCTTTTATATTTATAAATAAGCACTCAAATATTTAATCTGAATAAATAAATTTATATATTTATGTATGATGCAAGTAAATTTAAAAGAACTTAACTAATTATTATTGAAAGAAATTCTTAAATTTGTTGCAATTTTAATATTTGGAAGATTGTAATGGAAATAGAATCATTTCAATATTTCTTATTATTTTATATTTGTGTCTGAAAAAATGAATATTGTTTAATAATTAAAATTAATGTTATTATTTAATTATGCCTAATAAATTATAGAATTTACTGATTTTTTTTCTAAAATATTTTTTCCTGAACTTGCAATCAAATAATCACTTAAAGCAAAAAAATCCAAGCTTTAGGTTTTCTTTGAGACAATTTTTTTGTTACTTTTATTTTATTTTATTTTTCATTTTCTTAGGAAAAAAACGTCAATTTTGACTTGTGAGATTTAGGGTTTTTGGTTTCGTTTGTGACAACTTTTATACTACTTTCTTATAAAACAATTTTTTAGTATAAAAAAAATTTTTAATGAAAAATTTATATACTAAAAAACTACTTTAAAAAGCAACAATAAAGTTATTTCAAACAAAGCATTATTGTTCGTCTTGGC
Organism: Dendrobium officinale; assembly: GCA_019514585.1. Taxonomy (NCBI): domain Eukaryota; kingdom Viridiplantae; phylum Streptophyta; class Magnoliopsida; order Asparagales; family Orchidaceae; genus Dendrobium; species Dendrobium officinale. Next base: position 71,613,366 of record CM033688.1, read on the forward strand.
TTGTGAATTGGTCTACACAGACACGATTTCAATAAATAGATTCTCGCCCATTTTTCACTTCAATATTTATTATTGGACGATAATGTTTAGGTAATATTATCTATATAACACTCAACTTTTATACAAAAAATTAACATTTAAGTGCACAAAATTAATTTTCATTATAAGGCCTTATCTCATAAGTATTCGCGGCGGTAGAGAAATATAAAGTTTATCGTCTTAGCTTTGTACGAAAATCCACTAGTATTGTAGTCGATTACAAATGAGGACTTTTCTTGGTGGAAGGTCTTAGCTTGATGTACATCTTATGGAGTACATTACATGATGTGAATACAAAGAATCACTATTAACATGTTCGTTTGGTCGGGAGGACTGTAGTCGGTGGGCGACGGAGGTCGGAAGACTTGTAGTCGATGGGCGACGTAAGTCAGGAGGACCGTAGTCGGCTGGCGACGGAGGTCGGAAGGACTGTAGTCTGACGACGAAGATCAGAAGGACAACGTCAGGTGGAAGTCCAACAATGGAAAGAAATGCATCTTTGCATAGACGTCCAGTAAAGTCCGATAACCGGTTGAAGTCCGGCGTCGGGTAGAAACATGGCGAAGAGAGAAGGTGCGACGTCGGGTAGAAATCTGACGTCTATTGGTGGCAAAGGAGAACTCCGGCCTCACTTGGGCGGAGTTTCGGCGTCAGGAGAGAACTCTGTCGTTAATTGAGAAGACTTTTCACATCCCGTGGAAGTTGGGAAGAATTCTGGCGTTCTCCCAAATATCCGGCAGAATCCCGGCGTGTTCGGGCGGCAGGAAGAGCTCCGGCGGTGGTCGAGGAGGAGCTTCTTCCTTCTCCTCCTTCTTCTCTTCTTCCTCTCTCTCTCTCCACCTCCCTCCCCCTTGGTGTAGAATGAGGGGTCTATTTATAGTTTTTCTGGAGTGGCATAGCCCATAAATATGCGTGAGATCATGGGCGAATTGGGTGTGGTTTGAATGGACGGCCGATATCGAATCCTTTGATCGTACACCATTCGTTGGGCATTTGAAGGCCTTAACAATGTCAGAATTCAGTGATCTTGGGCTCGTTGGATTCGTCTCGTCGAGTCGCTCGATTCGAGTATAAGCTCGTTAAAATCGGAGACTGTTTGGTAACTCAAATTGCGGTTTGAACCTTCCAACAGCGCTTCGGGTCCTTGATTCGGAACCATTCAGACTCGGATTGGGTCGAATTTGGTGTTGTTGGGTTCGTATTTCCGAGACGCTCAGTTTGACTATAAACTCGCTGCAATCGGAGTTCGGGTGATTTGAAGTTTGCAACTAGCTTTGACCTCGAGATTCGTGCCCGATCAAGCTAATTTTGTGATGCCGTATCAATAATTATGATAAAATCAATTAAAATTTGATCAAAATGAATTTCATAATCATCAAAATTATTTTTAAATTATACCAAATAATAATACACTTATTTCAAATAAATATTGATCACTATAAAATCACTTGATAATTAAAAAGATTTAGTAAAAGTGTATTTTGAAAATTTATGTTTTATAAGAAAGCTTAAGGCTTCGTTTAAGACAACTCTCTTATTATTTTCTAAATTAACTTTTGAGTACAAAAATCTCTTGTGCTAGAAATTTTTATACTAGAAAGCTATCCTTATCATTTTCTTAAGCAGCTTTCGACTACAAAATTTCTTGAAATCAATAAAAAAATAGCTACTAAAAGCTGTCCAAAGGAAGCCTTCTTATTGCTTTTTAGTATAAAATTAGTTTAAATTAGAAATTTTTATACTAAAACGTTGTTCTAAAAAGCAATAAAAAATTGTCCCAAATAAAATCTACGTTGATCAATCCATACTTGCCATAATTGATCTATATTGCCTACAATAAATTATTTTAGAAATATATTTTTTTTATAATAAAGATGAAATTAAGATTTTTTATACTATTAAATATTTTTTATTTTAACATTAGCAGTGGCATAGAAGTAAATTTTTATACTTATTAAATTCAGTATTATATTAATTAAGTCTATCTATAAATAATATAAACTAACTAATCTCCATTAATATCCTTCTACGACTTTTTCAAATTCAACGAGGACGCCCGGCCCAAGCGCCCAAACGACGGCCAGCTGTACGAACTTTTATTTGGTCCGGTGCAAGGACCTAGAGGAAGGTTCGGTTTTGCCTAAAAAAGTGCAAATACCGAGTTTTTTGAAAAAATACCGAGTTTTTTGAAAAACTCGGTATTTGCACTTTTTGATCTATTTTTGCCTAAAACCGAACATTCCTCTGCATCCAGTGAAAGGACCTAATAATTGCTCCAGCTGTACATCCTTGTTGGGCCCATCCATCATGACTACGAACGGCTGAAATGCGCTAGCTTCTGATCGGACGGCTTAGACCTGCCAAATGGCATGCGAATACATTTATTCTATGCGACCACACCTGCCGGCTTTGCTGGCCCAGGCCCGCATGGACCCGTTCGTAGTAAAGGGATAATGCTCTCACGACATAATAAACTACTACAGAGAACGATATTCAGTGTGTTAAAACTCTAGCTGTTAGTGGTTCTCCATATGTCTTTCATATGAGAGATTATTCGGTGCAGTCACCGGATCAGTCGGAAGTGAATCAGGATGTACCACATCATCTGGTACATAGTGATATACAACACTGGCATACAGCAAAAAAGTGACGTGGCGTGTCTTGATTCGTCTTCGGACGGCATTGGGTGACCGCATATAATAATTTCACCTTTCATATAGGTTGCATTTAAATGTTGACATGTATTACAAAGATAATAATAATATTTATTTTTGATATAGTTTGGCCATTAAAAAAGAAATATAAAATTAAGTTAAATGTTGCAGAGATGAGGATGCTCAGGTAGATAAGTTGCTTCAGCATTATAGACAGAATGTAAAACGAGTAAGTTGGAGTAGCTCCAGTAGTAGATAAGATTAGAGAAAGTCACCTAATTAGATGATTTGGTCACATAAAATATCAGTCTTCTAATGACATTGTTAGAAGAGTAGAGATATTAGATTTGACCTATATTAAGAAAGGTAGAGATAGACAAAAAAAGACTTGGTTATGAAGTATTAAAAATGATATTTCTTTATTAAATTTAAATGAGAATTTGACTCTTAACAGACACAATAGAGAAAAAATATTCATGTAGCCAATCACACATATTGGAATATTAGTAGCATGGCAGCATTAATAATTGCTATTATTTTTTATTCAATGTGATAATTCACCTAATTTATATCACATTATTTGCTAAATTATAAGAAAATTAATAAAAAATTCATTTGTTGACAACTATATATAAGACCTTGCAAAATGGGTCCATACATCATTTCATATATACTATGTGTTACTTCAAATTTTTTGTATTTTACCTTACTTATTGTATTGTAAATGGTCTAAATATTTTCTATGAGAATATTCTTAATATATATTTTTTTATGAGAACTTATTATGTTTTATTGTTTCTTCAAATATATATCATATAAAATGGCACATTTGTAATATCCTAAAAAAGATATTTATCTTAGAGTTCATTAATATATCATTAGTTAGATGGTGTTTAGACTATGACAATCAAGTGGTGGCCCGATGAAAATTTGATGGCGGTCCAATGGACCGGTGCATCGGTGGAGCTATGAGATTCTTAGAGCTCTAAGTTTTCTTGAATCTCAAGCTAAGATCCTAATTTCACGTCCTTTTTATATAAGGTGGAGGCCTATTTCTAATTTGAGTGTGACATACCAAATAAATGTATGATAAATTTGAAAGAATCTATCAGACAGCCCATATTACTTCTCATGATTATAGATCATTCATTTAGCATTTAAATGTATTAATGATGTTTAATTAACTAATCTTAGGCTCCTTGAATTCATCAAGATGCTCAATTTAACTATAAACAAGCAAGATTAGAAGATAATTTGTCCTCAAATATTTTTCCGAAAGTTTTCAATTCTGTACCAAGTAGTTGATTTGGACTCATTTGGGCTAATTTTGGTATCATTTGGTTCGTCTCAATGAGTTATTCAATTCAATTATAAGTTTATTGAAATAAAAGTTTGAATAGTCTTGGATTCAATTATATATATATTTTTTAATTCAAATATGCATCAAGATTCGTACTCTATGAAAGTGAATTTTAATGATATATCATATTTTTTGCTAAAAAGTTGGTAAGGGTAAAGCCTAAGTTGTTGGCATCAGAAATCTGTGTTTTACTGTTATTAGTTAGCTTAGTTGGTACTTAGTATAAGTTTATTTACTATTATATGCATGTATTATTTCAAAACAAATAATTCAAAAGTAATAATTGCCTTCATTCCTTAAAAGGCCATTTTAAAAAAAAATGTATGTTCAAATGTCTACTACTAATTATATTTAAATTTTAAATAATACTATTGTTAGTTATGTCATAAATTATTTTTTTATCCGATATGAATCTCGTTGCACATTTGAGTTAGACATTTTTGGATTAAATTCAAAACTATATGAAAAATGATTTTAGCAAATTTATAATCAAATTGAACATATTGACTAAACAAACTCATCGACACCAAAAATGATAACTCCAAACGAGCCCAAATCAAGTACTTGAAGCATAATTACAATTTAGGGAGAATAATTGGAGGAACAAATAGTCACCAAATATCGCTTGCTTATAGTCAAATATAGCATCTTGATGAGATGAATCCAATGAGCTCAACATCTTCTGATTTTCATACTAGTAAGGCATTTAAATGCTATGATCAAGAGAATCAATACAAGTCATTTTGATGGAGTGTTATGATTTTTTATATATTTATAAAGTATGCCACTCTTAAAAATTTATAAATAAGCTCTCACTATCTACATCAAAAGGACCCTAGACGTTGGCTTGAGGCTGAATGAGCTCAAAGACTTGAAGAATTTCTCAATTCCTCCTGAGCATTACCACATATTACCATCGTTGGACTGTGCCAGACTACTGCCACAAGAGCATTGTTCGACAACTCCAATGAACCACAGCTTGATTTTTGTTATTGAATCAGTACCACCATGCCATCATCACATTTCTACTGCTCTTCGATCACTATCATCTGATTACGAGCCTCTGACTACTCTCACTTGACTATAATCATTTGACTATTATTGTCTTGTTACACCATGTCAAATATTTTACTTCAATATTTTATGTCCACCAATAGAATCATCAGAGCATCTAAATCCAAAACGCCTACTAAATGTCCTCCAAAAATATAAACAAACTTAAATGATATTACTATAGCTGATTACATTACTTTAACCTTAAATATCTCTCAAAGATTAACATGAAGTGTGAACTTAAAAGCTCCTTTAGAAGTTGCACAACTATCAACTTAAAATCATGAAATAAGCAGTCTGAGTTTGCAAGAAATATACTTAGTAATTAAAACATCATTGAGTAAAACATAAAAAACAATGAATGGATATTGTTGTGTCCTAAAACATTCACAGTAGTAGAGAGATAAGGAGCTTAATGACTTAGCTTTGAACGAAAATCCAGCACACACAAATAAGATAGAGAGGGGTACAAAATTAATAAGAGATGCCAATATTTTTATATGGAAAACCCTAAAAAAGGGAAAAATCATGGGGATTGGCCAAATAAAAGATGATTCCACTAGTATTAGTAGTTGATTACAAATAATGTCCATCCTCCGAGGGAGATGACCTTCGCTCAATGTAGCAAGTCTACATCATATAAATTGTATTACATGGTGAGAGTTGGGAAAAATCCAATGAGATGAGAATTATTTTCAAGAGAATGTCAGCCTGTCCATTTGGTCAGTAGGATCATAGTCGGTGGGCCACATTAGTTTGAGAAACCATAGTTGGTAGGCAATAGAGATTGCATGGACTATAGTTGGTGGGTGACGGAGGTTAGAGAGATTATAATTGGCAAACGACGAAGGTCGAAAGGACCGTAGTTATGCAATGGTGGTCGAAAAGATCGTAGTCGGGCGACGATAGTCAGAAGAATTGTAGTCGGGCGATGGTGGCCAGAAGGACTATAGTAGACGGGCAATGGAGACTAAAAGGACAGTAATTGGGTGATGGTTGTTAGAAAGACCATAGTCAAGTGATGGTAATCGGAAGGACCAAAGTTAGGTGATGATGATTGAAAAGACTGTAGTTGAGCGACAGTGATTGAAAGGACCGTAGTCGGTAGACGACGGAGGTCGAAAGAATTATATTTAGGAGAATGTGGTCGGAAGGACTGTAGTTGGACGACGGTGGTCGGGAGGACCTTAGTTGAGAAAATGTGGTCTGAAGGATCGAAGTTAGGCGATGGTTATCTAAAGGACCATAGTCGGACGACGATACAATTAAGATTCCCCTCGCACCCATGTGGTTGCCCGCCTACATGTCTCCAGCCTGCACTCCCATGTCCAATGCACAACACACATTCAGCCCCACTGCACTCTCTACTCCAAACACATGGCTCAATTTATCAGTATGTTGTGATCCCATTGTCTGCCCCTGCTCGTGCACGTGAATTCTTTTGATACATGGAGAGTATGATACGGTGCATCTTAGGAATATAATATCTTAGGAATAGTTTACCTATTTTCATATTTGTTTTCTAGAAAGTTATATAAAATTGTTAGAGGAGGACAATATGACATAAAATTTTATTTTTGTAATTAGTTCTCTAGTTTTGAGTTCTTTATATCTTCTTCAATTACCTCCACTACATTACATATCATATTGCAGCAATAATTTTTTGTAAAGGTCATATCACATTTAAGCTCAGTTATATATAGATTACATAATTCATGATTTTTTATCTTTAATTGTTATTCACAGTGATAAGAATAAAGTACATGAACTATTTAGGAAACTATCAAACAATAAACATGGTAACACAAACTATCATATCATGTCAAAATGATAACGTGAAATACTATGAATGAATTAGCACATTCTATCATATATCATCAACATATAATAAGTAGCATGGGATAAGCACCTAGGAAGGAAGAGTATATTTATCTCTTACTCAGTAAAGGTTACCTACTAAATAAAAATCATCAACTGTTGAATATTTCGATCATGATATCATCCATATCACTCCAACACATGATATTACACAAATCCTAAATTCATAGGAGTTCAGATCAATCATATATTCAATATATGGCACATCATCATATTAAACAATAAAAATAATCTATTAAATGTATTTTTTTATCAAAGCTTTTACCATGCTCCTTAATTTATTCTTCATAATTAATCTCAAATATTAATGTTTCTTTAAGACCTCTCATATAAATATCTTTCACCATGACTTAATGAAATATTTGATAATTCTTTAAAAATCAATTCTCATAAAGGTCTATTTAAATGTTAACTCTAAAATACATATACACGCATGTAATCAATTTCCTCAATGCATAAAATAGCTTCTCCTAAATAGTAAAAATTAAATTCCCCTAACATAAATTTCTACTAATCGTAGCTTTAGAACTAGTTTAAAAATATACATGTACAAGTATTACTATATGCCAATGTCTACTACGTTATAGATTTGATTGTTACACATGATAAGTTAATAATGAATCTATATGGTTAAATAAATACAACAACAAAGACAACATAAAATCATATGCCACTAATCTCTCAATTTAATTGTTGAAATAAAAATTTAAATGCTAAAAAAAATCACAAAACATCAGAAATATTTATTTTATGCATGATTCATCTCAAGACCTCTAAAAAATTACATTAGATTTTAAAAATAACTAACATTTATCCACCTAGAAAAAAACTATAAAAGTTTAAAGCAAATTTGGTGTTAGAGTGTACCTAATTCAAATTTTGATGAAGAAATTGATGATGTTAAAAAAGGAAAAAAAGATGAGATATTCTTGATTATCCCCCTTTTTTCCTTCACTCAGCCTCCTCTCCTACAGCTTGAGTGAACAAAGTCATCTAATAGTAAAGTTACTGAACCACAAAGCCTTCGAGCACGCCATGGCCACTCATCTCCATTGCTAGCGCATCACATGCCATAGGAGGCCAACAAGAGCACAACCATGCCATCAATTTCCCGCTCACAAGCCGCATAACGTCCTCTCTCTCTCTCTCTCTCTCTCTCTCTCTCTCTCTCTCTCTCTCTCTCTCTCTCTCTCTCTCTCTCTCTCTCACGCGTGCGCGCGCACAAATCATTCCCTAAGTCTCGATTTCAATCTTAAAGGTGTGGGATTGCCTTAATGGGGTGTGAGACAATGTGAGTGAACCAGGTCGGTTCAGCTTCCCCCTTTTTTGAGCTATTACATGTCTGAATTTAATCCTCCAACCATTGCCACTCAACTACAGTCGTACAATCACCATCGTCTAGCTATAATCATTCAACTAACGCTACATGATTACAATATTCCAATTATCCAACTTTCATTACTGGACTACAATCCTCCTACCATTATTGCACTACTACCATTGTTGCTCGACTATAGCCCTTTGACTTTCATCACTTTACTCGGGCCTCTATTCACCATCGTTAAGCTATGATCCTCTTACCAACATCATCTTACTTCAGTCCTTCGATCATAGTCACATGACTATGATCCTCCAATCATCTTACTTGACTATGATCCCCCAAAAACTACACTCTTATATGATCCTTTAAACACTATCACCTGATTATGATTCTTTGATCGTCGTTCAACTATGAAACTCTAACTATTAATGCATAGCTATGGTGATGTTGTGAAACTTCATCACATGTTGTTGCTAAAAACATTAATTTATGTCATTACCTACAGGTCAATGAACATTGTCGACATCAACTCTTACTCTTGATGCTAGCACTAATATTTATAGTGAACTTCTTGCTCTCTGATCTACTCCCCTCAAATGAAGATGATCAATAAAAAACAAATGATCTATTGAAGACAACCCTTATGCCACATGACTCTTCCAATTTCTACAATGAAATTAAAGAAAGCAATCAAATTATAGAAATATAAGAAATTAAAAAATAATAACACTAGAAAAATTAAAATTTCATCTAAAAAAAGATAATCACAAATCATTTGAAAAAAAATATGATAGCAAAATGGAGATAAATCTCATACATTTTAGAATAGTTTATTTTTAAATAATGATGAAAATAAACCATTTGTAAAATATTTATTTTAGAGCATAAAGGTCTAAATTTTCAAATTTCATCATCCAACAAGCCCTTATAAAATTTTTGCATAATATTTCATCTCACTAACAATTGCCCAAATTTACGAAATGATAAGGGGGACAACACTAATAAATGATTTTGTTAAGGTATATGCGAAAATAGTTGGGCCTGGTTCGGATTCTTCCACCAGCTTAAACGCTATAAAAATAGGTTAACCTGTAGCTAACCCACTCTAACATCTCCCACATTCTCTTATCAGCTTCATCGGCGATTCCGATCGGCAGAAACAGAGGTGAGAAACCCTTGCCTTAATCTACTTCTAGGTCTCTGGATCGGCCTTTCGATCGGCTAGATTTGTCATTTCTTCTTGTTTATGTTGTTGTTTTAGTTGGGATTTTTTAACTGAAGAAGCCGGCTCTTTTAGGGCTTCTGCTTCGTTTGGGGTTTCATTCGTTGCAGATTTTGAAATTTTGACTGTTGTTGAATTGGATCTGATTTTACAGCGTACATTTTCAGACCGATCTTTGGTTTGTCTCGTTTCGCTTCTTTACAGATAGTGCAGAACTTGTTATGTCATCCCTGTGAATCAATATGTTTCTTCTCCATTGCAATTATTGTGATGTTGCATACATTAGGTCAGATTCAAATTTGGTCGGTATACGTTTTAATTTGCGTGCTCTTAGACCCGATCGGTGATCCATTCGCGGATGGAACATTAATGTTTTGTCTCCACCGGTAATTCTGATTTGAATAACATTAGGTGAGAAACCCTTACCTTAGCGTGCCTTCGATAGCCTAGATTTGCCATATCTGCCCGTTTTTGTTTCTTTCCTCCACGGGCTTTGCTCAGGAGGCGGATTCTCTTAGGGTTTGTCTCGGTTCGGAGCTGTATTCAGCTTTTTTATTGATATTTTGACGGATATCGAGTTTGATCTCGTTTTTCAGCTTACCACTTAAGATCAGTTTATGATTTGTTCCTTTTCGCTTATTGGCCATGCATAGAGTGTTCACTTGTTTTCTTGTTTATCAATCTGTTACTTCCCAGTTGCAATTATTGTGATGTAGTATGAATGAGTTGATGGTTGGTTAGCTTCGACTTTGGTCAGTACACTCTTTAATATGACTATTCTTTGAACTAATCGTTCTTACTTGCTGAAGATGGAAGATTGATGTTGTATCTTTGCTGGTGATTCAGATCCGAATAACTGGATTTTGGAACCCTTACCCTAATTGCGGATGGAAGATTGATCTATTATGTTCTGGTGGATAATATATCAATCAGTTGTGACTTCTTTGTCTTAATAATTTGATTAGCTTATTTTCCTTTTTAATTTAAGAGTAAAGATGAACTTTGGATATAGACATTGTTCTCTAATTTTCACATGTGTCATTCCAGTTCATCCCCAATAGTCTACTGTGTTATAGTTGAGTTGAGATGGGCAACTAGCTTGAAATGGGTCATGTATGATTTAATTTTGAGTATTCTTAGACCTTATTGGTCGCCTACTTGCAGATGTTAGATTCATCTATTATAATCTCGTAGACAATATATCAATTAGCTTTGACTCCTTCGTATTAAAAAAACAACATAATTGGCCTGGCTTTCTCTTTTTGACAAAGAGGGTATAGGAATTTAGGATTATATTAAGGATGAAAGTAAGAATCTTTTATTTGAGGTGATTTGTAGCACCATACCAGACTAGGCTAATTCGGTACTAGAGTTTCATGTATTTTATTTACTTACCATAAGTATATACACAATTTAATTTGTTCATAATTCATTCTCAATAGGCATTAACTTGACCAACATGGCAAGTTAATTGTAGAGTTGGGAAAGTTTTTATGGAAGAGCTAAATGAACAAAATTATGAAGCATGGTATAGATTGACTACAAATGTAAAGATAAGTTAGCTTTGAAAAAAAGCTGGAAGTTGAAGAAAGAGTTAGGTTCTGATCATATTATTTGTTTAGTGTAGGAGATTCATTGGAGATATTTGAGTAGTGTATTTTATAGATATTTTTAATTAAATCCTAATGATTTAAGCGTTAAATTGATGAGGAAGAAGAATTTTGGCTCATTTGTAAAAACAAAGAAAATTCTTAGGATTGTAGTAACCATAGGAGAGTCAAACTTATGGGGCATAGAGTAAAGTTATGAGGGAGGGTAATGAAACAAAAATTGTGAATAATGATATTGGTATTAAAAATTTAATTTGATTTTATGCTAGAAAGAACTACTATGAAGGTATTTTAGTGTCAAGGACTATGATGCACAGACACGGACACTGCGACACGGACACGACACGACACGGACACGGGACACGATTTTTTTAAAAAATATAGGACACTGGTACGACGCGGACACGTCAATACATTTTTTTATATATTGTATATATATTAATGTAATATCATATTAAAAATGACAAACAATAATAAATGAATGACATGATAACTTGTCTAGCTTATAATATAAAATATTTAGTACAAAATATCTAGTATAACTACAAAAATATAAGCAAATAATCACTTACTATAACATCAAGCATTCAAGCTTCAACTACTAGGATTAGCTTTAGAGGTTTGTTTTTTGCCTTCATTATCATCATCATTGAATATCACTATTTTCAACTCTGGTTCAACAAGAGAAAGATTTGTAATTGTGCAAAAAGAGAGGAGATGAAAATACCTTCACTGTCAAAGAGAAATGAAAATGAGAATATTCGATGAATGGGTATTAAATGCAGACGTTGATTTGGTGTTGTGGATATGAAATAAGAAATTTAGTTTAAATCTCGCCAAATATAAGAAATTATATTTTAAAAAAATTATAAAATATTTAAGATACGCGTGTCGGACACGCGTGTCCAATTTGTTTTTAATATTTTTTTAATCGGACACGTTTTTGGCTTGTCCGACACGTGTCGGAGGAGTCTCGGACGAGTGTCGTGTCGGACACGGTGTCGGACACTGCATACCTCTTTGAGGAGAAGTGTCGGTGCATCATAGGTCAAGGATATTAATGTAAATATAAAGAGCAATGAAAGAAATTCAGGTGATGTGCTCAGCTTAGGAAGCATATGATCAGATACTAATAGAATGGATTTGCCTTGCAATAAAAGGAAATAATCATGTTACAGGTATATTGAAGCCATAGATATACTTCTGATGGGTGGGTTTTAGGCTTTGTTTGGGACGGCTTTCTACTGCTTCTTAAAGCAGCTTTCTAGTACAAAAATTCAGCTTTAAGAAGCAGTAAAAAAATCATCCCAAACGAAACCTTAATCTGCGTATTAGACCCTGTTCAATCACCCTGGAGAAAGAAATATTGTTTTTTAATGTTTTGGTAGATTTTAGATCAACTAGTTATGACTTTTGCTCTCAAAGTTTTAGTTAGCTGATGTTCCTATCATGAAAATCTGCTAATTTAGGTCAGTACGTAGTGCAATAGGATGAAAGTAATGATCAATTGTTTGAGATTATTCGCGGCCAGCTGTCTGATGTCCATCCAATCTGGCAAATTAGAATATCATGTGTTTTCATTTAGTTCTAAGTATACATAAAGTTTAATGTGTTCATAATTGATTCAATTATTCTCAATGCACATTAAATATGCTGAGCTGCTTGTCAATTCTTGAGTAGGTAAGGTTTGTTAAAGGAGCAAAATGAAACAAAATTGTGAAGCATATTAAAGATTGATTAAAAAAGGAGAAGTTTACTTCCAAAAAAAAAAATTGTTTGAACCTAAACTAGAATTAGGCCTATGTTGGAGAGTCATTAGAGATATGGGAGTTCTATAGTTAATGAAATCCACAAAATTGAGAGGGTGTTCAATTATTAAAAAAGAAATTTTTTGGCTTGTTTATAAGAACAAAAGAAACATTTGAGATTATGGTAATGATAGGAGAATCAAACTTATGAGTTTTCCAAAAAAAACTATAGGATCATTGATCATATTACAAACGGAAAGATTGATAAAAATTATATTTGCGGTAGAAAATTAATCTGATTTTATATCGAAAAGATTTATTCTACCTTAAGAAAAGTAGAGGTAGACCTAAAAAGACTTAGTTAGAAACTATTAGAAATGACCTTTTTTATTAGATTAAAAGGAGAATTTGACTCTTAATAGGGCACAATGGAGAAAAATGATTCATGTGGTCGACCCCATGTAGTAGGATAAAGGCTTGATATTGTTATTGTTCTTGTTGTCGAAATGATTTTTGTGCCAGTTCAAATTATTATTACATATAATGTCCAATGAAAAATTTTCAGATAGTTTCAATTATATATGATTTAAACAATACAATAATGAATTTGACTATCATTAAAATGCAAATGCACAATGAATTTTGATTTATTGCATGAGAGAATGAGAATATAGTTGAAGACAATGGTTGGGATCAATGCTTGGTGTGGTCAACAGGAAAAGATGCTTCAAGAATACTACTTGAATATTATGAAGACAGATAATCTAATAAGCTCATAATGAAACCAACTATGCTTTATGAATTTAATGTTGGGTTCCTAAGTCAATGACAGCCAAACTAAATATGGAGGAAGTGGAAATATTAAGAGAAATGTTTGGTCTGAAATGGTCATTAAGATTTCGTCCTATACTTTTTTATTGCTTAAGAAAATAGTTTTCTAGTTGAAAATTTTAATTTTTTTATATTAAAAAATTATTTTAAGAAACAGTAAGAAAGCTATCCAAACGAAACCTAAGTTGTCTCTAATATAATATGTAGGTTCCTGGCTTTAGAATATCTAGCCAGCCTCTCTAACAAAACAGAACTTGAGGCTTCATTTGGGACGGCTTTCTTACTACTTAAAGCAGTTTTCTAGTACAAAAATTAAGAAGCAGAAAGAAAGTCGTCCCAAATGAAGCCTAAGTTGCATTTCATTATAATATTGCAGCATCTCATGATCTCTGATGCGTTCTTATTTCATTTGAGCTTGAAAACTTGTTCAGGTAGAGCAGCAGGCGGATATCCAGTTAAGTGGGAATGGGTCGCGGCGTGAGCAGTGGTGGGGGGCAGAGCTCTTTGGGCTACCTATTTGGGGGTGGTGAGGCTCCCAAACCTGCTACTGACAACACAAACCCTGCTCGCAATGCAAATCCAGCACCAGTTGATAACAGCAAGCAGATTCCCGCTGGCATCCCAGGAAATGTCACAAACAATTACTTTCGAGCTGATGGCCAAAACAATGGAAATTTCATTACTGTATGCATCTCTCTATCCAAAATCTGTTTTCCTATTTCTTACCTGCAGTTTTTAAACTGTTTCTCCACGGCCTTCTCCAACCGAACTCCAAACACATGAATGGCGTCGCTCGCGAGCTCCAGCCGAAGGGCAAAACTTCCAGTATTTAGTTGTAGGTGAACAGTGCGACGTCAATATTCTGCGCTATTTTTCTTTTTCTACCGGATTTGCCGAAGAAACGTGCTGAGGAGAAAGACGGTTATCCGGGCGCAAAATGGAGTTCGATTGGAGATGAATCACACTATTTTTTAGTTTCACTGTATTTTGGAGTGAAGAATGAAATTTTCGATTGGAGATGCCCTAACTCTCTAACATTCTCTAACATGACGACACTTTCAACATGTGATTCTCAAAGTGACCGTAGCTTTTTGCTTGTGCAGGACCGACCTTCAACCAAAGTCCATGCAGCTCCAGGCGGGGGTTCCTCTCTTGGCTATCTCTTCGGTGATGGAACCAAGTGATTCTTATCTTGGGCGAGTTTCTCCTGGACAATACAAATTAGAAGGGTTTGTTATCCTTTGTTGTGAACTGGTGCATCAAAACTTAAGAAGAAGAACTCTGAAATTTTTCGCTGATTACCTCTTTTTTTTTTTTTATCTTTGGTTCTGTTGTGTAGTATTATAATATTGCTTTCTTGTGGGAAGTGTCTTTCGTGAGAGACATCTTGATGGATGATTGGGAAAAATAGTTGATTAATCCATCTGTATCTGTAGACTCTTATTGAAATATGTTGTTCCTTATCTGTTTTGTTCTACTTTTATTTAATCCTTTTAACTTTCAGGAAAAAAAAAACTTAAAAAGTATATTAGTTGATCATTATTTATTGGTAATTTTGTTGAAATTTCTTTTTTAGTACTATTAAATTTAGATTTTGGGGAAATGTAGCTTCAGCAATGGTTTGTTTACATTAGCATTTCTGATTCAGTGAATGAATAATCTTTTTATTTGTGCTTGCTTGAGTGTATAGATTTATGAGAAGACAGAATGTTTGGTACGATTTTATTACTGTTTTTAAAGTAGTTTTTTAGAAAGTTATTTTAAGAAATAATAAGAAAGCTGTCTCAAATTAAGTCTAAGAAAGAGGTTTTTTGTGGCGAAATGAAGCTTTAGCAATGATTTGTTTACATTAATTATTTCTGATTCTATGAATGAAAACTCTTCTTCTTGAGTATAGATTATGACAAGGCATATTAGTACATGTTAAATTTCCTTACATTAAAAAAATTAATGAATTAGCAATTTTGAAATATGTTCTGATTTCTAATATAGAAAAATGTCAAACATGAAAAATACCATAGAAATCTATGATTAGTAGAGAACTAAAAGTATTATCTTTGATAAGTGAAAAATCATACCTCAGAAATGGGTAACACAATCATTTTTATTGATGATTATTATTCTTGATAAATTTATATGCATTACTTAGAATAAAGCCCAGTAAGAATTTGAATTTTATAATATATTTAGATTCGATGTTGTAAGAATTTGAATGTTTTTAGCTGAACTGAACCTATCAATGTGACAAACCCAACAACATGAAAAGTGTTTCAATTTGAGCGCAAATAGAGCCTAGCTCTTAAGGTGTAGTTGGAAATTTCACAACATTGATTAAAGTACCAAATGGTCTCTAAATTTTGAGTGCTTAATGTCAAAAAGAATGTCTTCATGAGAGAAATTCAATAAGTCTAATATCACTCAATTTTGTGGTCATTAAGACACTTAAATGCTAAAAAAAAATAATCTATAATAACTCAATTTTCAAAGGCTAAGCTTTTAAAAATATAGATTCCTATTACACAAAGATTGAGAGTTTATTAATTATTATTACTTCCAACACCTTAATTGTAGACATTACTTAAGTTTTTATATTTATACAAACATAAAGAAGCATACATTCAAAGGTTAAATAAATAAGAAATATTATTTCAAAGCCAAATGTTGAGTTACCATATCTATATGGTGTAAACAAACTATTCATTAGGTTTTTTTTTTTTATAGACTTCTAAAATCTTCAGTTGTTTCCTTAGCTTTCAACAAGTGGTTCCTTATCATCACTACTTAGCACTCAACATCTATATCAAGGAAAAAATCAAGCTCTCCTTATTAACATCTTTGATTGCTACATCAATGATGTGATGATAAATTTGTCTGATGATCAGTCAAAGACAGATACAAATCTTTGGCACATTTCTGCAAATGCATGATAGTTTGACACTCCTAATAGAGTATTATTACAGACTTTTAGGGAAGATTGTGCATCATCTATTTGGAATAGTATCAAGCCTCTACAGAAAAGAGTACCAACACTTGCAAACAAGGAATTATACATCTCCTATATATGATAGTGGTGAGCCTCTTTTAATAGGAGAAACCAAGATTTATAAAGCGAGCATTGGAGTTTGTGTTTTCCCGTAACTATACTTATAGAAGATAATTTGATGTGTTTTATAGAAAAATATTGGAGACTGAAAAGGGGAATACAATCTTCCTATACATTATATTGTTTAACCTTTTTTAAGAGAAGAAAAGAGAGCCTAACAATTTAGAATGTGAGTTTTCCCCCTCCCCAATGCGAACTATTTCTATTTGAAGAAATGAAGAGTAGTAGTTTTTTCTTAGAAATTCTAAAACATGTCTCAAAAAAATTTGCAATTTTTTGATAGCTTTTTGAAGCATTTATGGCTTAATTTAAAAATAATATATATATTTTTAATAAAAAATCGCTCAAAACATTACCTTATACATTAGAAGAAAAATGAAAAAATATATATATCGACATGCCTATAGAGAGGCATGTTGATGCAGACATAGTGGTTGGTCAGTTAGGCGGACGTAGTCTTATCAAGTATGTATAGGTTCAATTTTGTGCCTTAACAATTAGGATCCATACCATTTTTCAATGTTTTGGATCCAATATTAGTATTTTTTTTAGCTCAATTGAGCCTCTATAACTAATTTTTAGCAAACTTGAGAAATTTAGGGTAATTTTTTAATCAATTTTTGCTCTAGTTGACATGCCAATTTAAATGAATAGTCAAATTATAATTTAGGTAATTTATTATGTTCATAGCCATGAGTGGTGATTTTTCTTAAATTATAATTTTAAATCATAAATTTCTTAAAGACTCAACATATTTGAGGTTGACACAGATTTTGACTTATGAAAATAAAAAACAAATGATATGCACACAAAAAAAAAATCCTTCCAATTAAGCATGAATCTTAATGTACTATGAATTAAAAACTTTGGTAAGTAAATTCAAGACCCTATGAACTTCAACTACACCAAAATTATAATCGATCTAGATTTCTTGATGAGGCAAATCCAACAAAATCAAAAGTGCTCCAACCAAAGCCCAATCGAGCTAAAATTAAGCACTTTAAGTATAATTAAAAATTTTGTAACATTAATTGAAAGACCAAATAACCTCTTAAGTCCTATGTACATATAGTTAAAATAAGCACCTTGATGAGAGAAATCCAATGAGCCTAAAAAAACTCAATTTTGAAGTTATTAACATATTAAAAAAAAGGTTTTATTATCAAGGGAATCAACAAAAACCATCCGACGGAATATTTTGTGATTTTGGTTAAATTTATCAAAGTTTCACTTAAAAAAATTATAAATAGACCATCATTCTTTATATAAAAAGAAATTTGGACCTTAACTTGAAATTGAAGATAGCTTGGAAAACTAGAGATCCCTACCTGATGATCGATGTCAACAAACACCATCATTAATCACCATTGGCCATCTGTTATAGCTAAAATGTCATTTATTGGTTGATGTCACCCAACTTTTGCCACCTGACCATCGTTATCCAATTGATGTTGCCCCGACCATCATCATCCTACTACTACACCTTGATCATTAGTGCCGAACATTGGGTAGAGCTCTAAAGTTCTTCAAATGTGTAAGATCTCGCCAATCTCAAGTCTAGGTCATCTTTATGTGGAGAATGAGAGTTTATTTATAATATTTTAATATAAACATTCTAGTAAATCTAACTAAAACTTCATAACATTCTATTAGACAATCCATATTGAACCCTTTGTCAGAGAATGTTAATTTAGCATATAAGAGTTTTTCTAATCTCAAAATTGCATGATTTTAGGTTCATTTGATTCGTCTTATCAAGCCGTTTGATTTGACTATAGGTATGCAAGATTTTAATTTTTTTTAATCTGACAATCAATATCCCATAGTTTTTTACCATGCTTCAAGTGCTTGATTTGTACTCATTTGTATTTGGATTGGATTACTTTTGATGTCGTTGAGTTTTTCATGTCAAGAGGCCGATTAAGTAAATTTTCATAAGACATATTAAGAAATATAACAGTTGCCCGCAAAGCAATACTGTGCACACTCATGATAAGAAATAAATTTGTTGTGTACGTGCTAGAATATACGCGGCGGTAGAGTTTGTAAATTCGCGTCCGAGCGTTGTACGAGTATTCATCACACAAGCAGAAAAGAGAAGTGGACACCAAGGTTTTTACGTGGAAAACCCGAAAGAGGGAAAAAACCACGGGGCCTCGCCCAGTTGCAAAGTTCCACTAGTATTTGTTTGAAGTACAAAGGTTGATCCGTCTTACAAATCAAGACGATCAATTTACAATCAACTTCTCGCAAAGTTACAAAGTTCTGCAAATTCTCGGCGTTTCCCGAAAATCCGGCAGAGTTCCGGCGTCTTCATGCGGCAGGAAGAGCTCTGGCGGTGGTCGAGGATGAGCTTCTTCCTTCTCCTCCTTCTTCTCTTCTTCTTCTCTCTCTTCACTTCTGTCCCCTTTGTGTAGAATGAGGGCTATGTTTATAGTTTTTCTGGAATGGCATAGCTCGTAAATAGGTGTGAGATCGTGGGTGAATAGGGAGTGGTTTGAATGGACGGCCGATATTGAACCCTTCGTTCGTGTACCGTTCGTTGGACATTTGGAGGCCTTAGTGATGTCCGAATTAGGTGATCTTGGGCTTGTTGGATTTTTCTCGTCGAGCCGTTCGATTCAAGTATAAGCTCGTTAAAATCGAAGACCGTTTGGTAACTCAAATTGCGGTTTGAACCTTCCAACAGTGCTTCGGGTCCTTGATTCGGACTCATTTGGGCTCGGATTGGGTTGATCTTGGTGTCGTTGGGTTCGTATTTCCAAGACGCTCAGTTTGACTATAAGCTAGCTGAAATCGGAGTTCGGGTGCTCCCGGAATTAATTTTTGAAGTTTCCAACTAGCTTTTGCCTCGAGATTCGTACCCTATCAAGCTAATTTTGTGATGCCGTATCAAAATTTAAGTCCTATGAAGTCTTAAAAAAATAAATTTATTTTGAGCTAAATATAATATAAAATTTTATTAATTGATTATATATTAAACTCATATTACAATTAATTTAATAATTTTAAAATTTGTTCAGTAAATCATGAACATTTATCTCCTGATTTCTTCTTTTTCTCATGCCAAATGCCAAGGGCAAGTCTGTTGAGTCACATTAACCTCCTCTACTTCCTACTTAACTACAGTTAAATCTTCACGGTGAAACCAACCACAGTGATTAATGCTCAAACCCAGCTTCGACGGCCTATTTAAGCGTCCACCACTCTCTCTGTCTTCCCTCGCCTCAGTCCCGCCTTTTGGTTCTCTTCTTGCTCCCCGTTGCTCTCTTCCAAGAATACGCCGGCAACCGTCAAAAATCTCATTTTTTTCCCAACTCTTCCATAAAAACAACCCAAAATCTCATCTTTCTTCCACTCCTCCAAAACTCGCCAATGTTTCCCCCCGCCGACGACTCCCCTTCTATCCTCGTTCTCCTCCTCCCCAACACTACTGCCTTCTCCTTCCATCTCCTCCTCCTCTTCCTCTCCGCTGCCTTTCTTTTCTTTCCTGGAGGCATCGCATGGACTCACCGATCGCACATTCCAGGCCCCAGCTCCCTTGCTGCCGCCGTTGCCCTCTCCTCCACCACCGCCCACCGTGCCCTCGCCGCTCTCTCCAGTTCTCTCGCCGCCAACCGCCTCATGGCTTTCTCTCTTGGCTTCTCCCGTTTTATCATCTCAAGCCACCCTGAAACTGCCAAAGAGATTCTCAATTCCTCCGCTTTTGCTGACCGTCCAGTTAAGGAATCTGCCCGCGAGCTTCTCTTCCACCGCGCAATGGGATTTGCCCCATTTGGTGAGTATTGGAGGAATCTGAGGAGAATCTCCGCCACGCATCTCTTCTGTCCGCAGCGTATTGAGGCTTTTGGTGATCGCCGGCGGGAGATTGGGGAATGGATGGTGGAGGAAGTTAGAGTTTTGATGGGGAAGCAGGGGAAGGTGGAGATGAAGGGGGTTTTGCATTTTGGGGCTTTGAATAATGTTATGATGAGTGTGTTTGGCAAAAAAATTGATTTTGATAAGGGTGAGGGGATTGAGCTGGAGAAGATGGTGAGGGAAGGGTATGAACTTCTTGGGATTTTGAATTGGGCTGACCATTTGCCTCTTTTTCGGTGGATGGATTTGCAGGGAGTGAGGAGAAGGTCCAGGATTTTGGTTGGAAAGGTTAATGTGTTTGTTGGGAAGATTATAGAAGAGCATAAAATGAGAAGAAGGATTAATGGGTTTGGGGACTTTGTGGATGTGTTGCTTGATTTGGGGAAGGAGGAGATCTCTGATTCTGACATGGTTGCTATTCTCTGGGTGAGGTTTCTTTTTTCCCACTTTATTTTACTGTATACTATGCATCTTTCTTCAATTCAACTTTCTTATTCTTGTTGACTCATTTGATATGACTCAACTTATAATTATGGATTATAATTTTAAAAGATTTTAATTCTTAAAGTAGCTTTCTAGTATAAAAATTAATTTTTTTTAATTAAAAAGATGCTTTAAGAAGCAGAAAGAAAGCCGTCCAAAACAAAGTCTAAATAGTGTGATGTTTTCTAGAATGATCAAGTAGCAAATATGAATATAACTTGATATCTCAGTATTTGTGGGTTAAAATAAGACTTAATGTCATTTATAACATTTTTAACTCAAGATGTCACCAAACCAAGTAGCTAACATCTACTAATAACATAACATTACATGGCTTATGACAAAGAACTAAACAACCCCCTAATTTTTTGGCCTTTTCACTTGATGTTTTTTGGTCATTTATGAAAAACATGTCAATACAACAATGCTTCTGATTTTGGTGCATTAATGATGGGTCCTAAGAGTCACCTTGCATGAACATGCTTAATTTCAGGAGATGATATTTAGAGGAACTGATACAGTAGCTATTCTTTTGGAATGGATATTGGCAAGAATGGTACTGCACCCAGACATCCAAGCCAATGTTCAAGCTGAGATTGATGCCTATGTCGGCAAGTCCCGGGTTGTTTCTGATGCCGACATTCCCAACCTCCATTATCTTCAATCCATAGTTAAGGAGTCTCTCCGAATGCATCCTCCAGGCCCTCTCCTGTCTTGGGCTCGTCTTGCCATCCATGATGTTCATGTTGGTAATTACTTCATTCCTGCAGGTACCACTGCAATGGTGAACATGTGGGCGATCACCCACGACGAATCTATTTGGTCTGATCCTGATGAATTTAAGCCAGAGAGATTCTTGACAAATCATGTGAGCATAATGGGATCTGATTTAAGGATGGCGCCATTTGGTTCAGGCAGAAGGGTTTGTCCAGGGAAGGCTATGGGCTTGGCAACAGTTCACCTCTGGCTTGCTCAGCTTCTTCAGTCCTTCAAGTGGTTGCCATCAATTAGTGGGGTGGACTTGTCAGAATGCTTGAAGATGTCACTTGAGATGAAAAATCATTTAGTTTGCTGTGCAGTTCATAGGGATCCATGAATATCTTGCAATGCAGCTTATCCTGGGAGATCATACTGTTGCTTAATCACCATGTTTTTTAATCGATGGCTAGGTTTGGCATAAACTTGTTTTCAGTATTCTGTTTTGTCTTAGTGTTGGTAAGAAGGGCTTGTCATGTGTTCAAAGATAATGTAGAAGGTTATGTTGCATAATGTAGTTGTAAACAGCTTTCCATGATATACATAAAAGTTAGCTTTTTTTTTTAATCCATACTTTTTTTTGTTGCTCTTTCTACTCTATTACTGTTAATATGGATGACTAACATGCATCTTGAGGAGTTCATTTGGTTACTTGTAGATAGAAAACTTGATTTAGTAAATGTTGATTTTGTTTTCATTCATTTGATTTCCAATGTTTTCTTTGATGTAATGTCCTGTTGTTTATAATAAGAAATGTTTGTTTTGATGTTCTCTCTCATATTGAAGCAATTTGAAATCATTAGAAGTCAAAATTTATATGGTATTAATATTGAACAAATACATGCTATCTAGGTTGCCTCAATCTTAATGACTAAATGAGGAAAATTAAAAGAAAGAGCCTTGATCATGGTTAACTATTCTAGTTAATATTACATTTTTGGTAAAAGAGGAGATTATATTGCACTTACAAGATAACATATTTATTTGAATAACATTGTGATAGGAAACTGATAGGAAATAAAAGAAAATATGAAACTTTGCTGCATAAATCAACAAAACCAGCACGCTTCCAAGCAGTTTTTGAGAGAAAAACACAGAATTAGTGGAGGGAAAATTTTTGATTTGATAGTGAATGAAAGGAACTAGTAAGATACAGTTGGATCTTTAATTGGAGAGGAAGATCCTGCTCTTCTCTCTAGTCAAAAACTAGAGCCTAAGCAAAACCATAAGAAAACATCAAATTCATCAAAAATCCTCATAACCCTAAGCCTAGAACATAAAATACTACTTAAAGCAAAAGCAAACAACAATTCCCTAAACAACCCATATAATTTGAATTTTTCCATCCCAAATCCTTCTTAATTAATGCCCTAGCACCCCCATTAAGAGGGTTGGGCCCCAACCTCCCCCCCCCCCCCCCCCCCCCCCCACATCGAGCAGGTTTATTCTGCATAGAATAGATCCGAACCGATCCAGGTGGGACCAGTTCAGCTGGCTCCTCAAGAGTCGGTCTAACACAAACACTAGTAGAAAGAGAAGAGAACTTGGCTTAAATTGGAATTTCAACAAAGTGCAAATAGTATTTGAGAAATATTTTTATTGATGAAAGATGAAAGAAAACAAACAAGATACAATAGATCTTCAATTTTAGAGGAAGATTCGGCTCTCCCAATCCCTAGCCGTTAACTAGAGCCCAAACAAACCTAAGAACAATCTCAATTCAATCAAAAACCAAAGATCCCTAATCCTAGGGAAAATATCCTACTTAATGCATACAAAAAATAAAGGAAACCCCTAAGCAATTCCTCCTTTGAATTTTCCCTCCTAATCCATTAATCCCTTCATAAAAGCTGGTTTTTGGAAGTCACGTAGAGGGAGCGGAACTCTTGTTTCGCCTCTAATAAAACAAAGCCGGTCCAGGATGGACTGATTGGACCAGTCTAACACATTGATATGTAGATAATAATATGATTATCTAAATAGAATTCAACTAAATAGGCCTTCAACAGTTTCCATTATTTAATTGTCATATTTTCTAACTTAAAGCAACCATGTATATTATATCCCAGGGCAAATAGATAATCATCATATTATTGTAGTGCACCATGCACTTCTTTATCACTTGAAAGGATCACCAATTGCTTTCAATCTTTTATGCTATACTGACAAACACTTATTGCAACTAACTATTATTTATTTACAAAATGCCTCGTGCTTTGTAAGCCTACTTATCCTTTATGGAATTATGATTCTTCATGCTCAATAAAAAATATAACAAATATGTTGCAGGTCATTATCTATTAAAGAAATTATACTCAGACTTTCATTGATTTGAACTTTATTGTACAAATCAACTAAATGATTAAGGAATAAGAACAAAAACATAATGATTTGATTCCAATATCCTTCTCTTTTTGGGATCCAAATCCTACATAGAATATTTGGAGCTCTCAAAAGCTTCCATCTTTTTCATTCTCAAGTGGAAGAACATCCAAATGGCACCTGCACTTCCTCCAACTAAATACAACTGGCCTTTCTTCCTTATCTTGCTTACTCCCACTTTTATCGCTTTACTATTCCTAGCTTCTAACATTCCATTTTTCTTTATTTGAAAATTTGTGTAATTATAAGAGACAAGAAGACAAAGATTTGGAAAATCTTTGATGGATTTGACCATTCTATTCGTTAAAGAATATGACATGCAAAGTGGAAAAAAATTGTGCCTATATTGATTTTAATATCGCTACTACGTGGGGTTAGCCTCATGAATATTTTTTCTCTAATGTGAGTCATTAAGAGACCACCTTTTTATGAATGGTCGTGATTTTTGCAATGAAAGCAATCCAACCCTTGTTCTATTTCCCCTCTTGCCTTGGATGAATTATTCTGTGGATGTCGAACGCCGTCCAAAGTCCAATGAAAATGGGCCACATCACCCCCTATTCGGTATTGCGACTCGGTACTGCTCGGTACCGAGCTCGGTAATGGATGACGTGGTTGCACCGGATTCGTCTATGGACAATAAGTTGTGTCCGGTGTCTTCACAGAATAATCTCTCCTTGCCTTTACTCAACAGTTCAGCAACAATGTAACTATAACAGGCCGTAGCACTGAAACTAATCTATTGTAGCAGCTTGTGATACTGTAGTAGCGATAGTGAGACAAAAGCAGTGGCAGTGCAGCTAGTGCTATGACGAAGAACTGAACTCTGCCACTCTGGTTAATTGAAGTAGGGTTTTAGGAGTGGAAAGGGTGGTAGGAAGACCATTGCTTGTTATTTTTGGAGAAATTTTAAGGAGAGAGAAATTCTAATTCTTGCATAGTTATTGGGAACTCCAGTCCTCGGCATAGAAAAAGTTCTGTTGATTTTAAAATGATTTTACAAGTATTCCATGCATCTGATTATGGATCA
Source organism: Dendrobium officinale (assembly GCA_019514585.1). Classification (NCBI taxonomy): domain Eukaryota; kingdom Viridiplantae; phylum Streptophyta; class Magnoliopsida; order Asparagales; family Orchidaceae; genus Dendrobium; species Dendrobium officinale. The sequence continues at coordinate 71,638,694 of CM033688.1, forward strand.
ATACCCCCCTAATAATTTATTAAGGATTAATAAACTTAATTAATAAAAATTAAGGAGTGTACACAAATTTAGCGTTTCTAAAAGCATGAGATGAAATACACTCTTAGATTAATAAACTTTTCTTTTTAAGGTTGCGTTTGGGATAGCTTTCTTACTGCTTTTTAAAGCATATTTTTAGTATAAAAATTTTAATTTTAAAACTAAAAAGCTTTTTTAAGAAGCAATAAAAAAATATTTTCAAATGAAGCCTAAGTTAACATCAACTTATGTTAGTAAGGATTAGAAGAATAGAGTTAGTATACACATAATTACAAAACTTTAATATTGTATCAATAAATGTAAAAATTTATGATGATATATGAGCAAACATCTAACTACCTTATCATGCTCAAATTACCGTTAATTTGGCGATTTATGCAATATAACGACAAAAATAGAGAGAGTTTAGTTTAGTTTAATCAAATTAGAGAGCCATTTTAGAGAGCAATAATTAAGTTGCCTCTAGTGTAATATGGGACTAATTATTCTGTGCGGACACTGAACGGAGAGAACCATCCAGATTTGCTGCGCTTTTACTGTCCTTTTGCTCCGCCTTTGTAAAAGGGCAGTAAAAGGGAAGCAAATATTTAATATTTGCTAAATAATTGAATATTTGTTGCGCTTTTGCAAAAAGGTAGCAAAATGACAGTAAAAAAGCATTAATAATTGAATATTTGTTGTCCTTTTGCAAATGCGCAAGCAAAAAAGCAGCAAAAGTGCAACAAATTTGGACGGTTCTCTCTGTCCGATGTCCGAACAGAATAATTTCTCCTACTATGGAGATCCCCATTTTCATGTACAAAAATAGTTTTTCTATGAATGCAGAAATAAGACTACATACATCAACCCCTCCTCAGGAACAGAGCCTGTATTAACAGAAGCTCCATGCAATAAGGATATTTTAAGCCTGAAAGTATGATGATGTGTGCAATTGATGGAGAATCTTGTTGATGCCTTGTTTTAAATGAAACATGCTTCCAACAACCTTTAACAGAACATGGTTGGCTTCTTTTTGTACAGTGAGCATCAATTATAATTTGATGACCTATCAAAACTTGATTTGCCTTTATAAACAGTTCTGCTATTTGGTCTACTATAGCTCTTTGCCAGCAAAGCTTGAAACAAGAGACATTGTTGGCAGCTTGGCTGAAATCATCATAATTTGAGACTGTGTACTATAAATGGTATACAACATATAGTTAAATTGGATATCTTTGGAATAGTTTCAAATCTATGGAAGAATCAAAAAATTTTAAGTCAGTTGTCACATATTCTTCTTTTTAAGTTTCTTTTTTTTTTTTTTTTTTATTTGCATTACTTCTTGCCATGTTGTTGTTAATCTACTTCTTTTTTTTTATTATTGTATTTATTTATCTTATTGGAGTTATTGCCCCCAACTTTTGTAACCACCAAGTTTTAAAAATTGGAAAGAATATAATCTGCTAAGTCTATAACGTTATTTTAGGGACTCTTTGGTTGGCTGAAAAAGGAATGTTGTGTAAAAAGAATATTTGGTAGTTGTATGGATGAGTGTAAAAGAAATATATGAGATTATTATTTTTTTATTTGATTTGAAATAAAATAAATATAATGTTAAGTACAAAAAGGGTGTGGTATGTGGCCGACATTAACGGCGGTACTGGCCAACAGCAACAGCTGGTGAGGGTAGTGGCTCGTGGCTGCGTTGTTGGTGGCCGGTGATGTTTGGTAACAAAGATTTTTATATTTAAAATTTGAGTGATTATAGAGGAGTTTATAATTTAATATTAGCCATAATTTTAAGTTTGAGCTAAAGAAAAACTGATGAGTCAAATCTGGCTTGAATTTTAATCCGATGAAGTGAATCCATAACAAGATAATGCTCAACTTTGAGCTAAATTTGAGCACAATTTAAGATCAAATTGAATGATTTTAAGCTTATTCGGATTCCAAATTCAAATTATTTTAAGATCAAATGATCATTTGTTATATATAAATATTTAATGAAAATTTGAATATGACATTTTGAAAAGAACCTCAATTTGTTTATCATTTTATTCTTTTTCAGCTTTTTTTTTTTGGGGGAAATTAGGGGCCAGAGCCCAATTCATTCATATAAGAAGAAGAAAATTACAGTAAGTAAAATAGAAAAAGTCTGCTAGCATCACAAAAAGGCAGCAGACACAAAACCCTATCAGCAATTGGCTGCAGAAAAAGGAAAACTATTACAGAATTGAGAAAAACAGAAACAAAAAGGACTCAGAATAGCATTACACATGAAAATCACCCAGGCCACAAAATTGATCCAAAAGGATGCGATAATCCCCTGGTTGCCAGAAGGCCGTCCAAGAGGAGTAAATGAATGAATGCTTTCATCATCGTCCTTCAAAAAAGCAAAACCTGGTTGCCAGAGATGGCCCTCCAGGCTTTGGCAATGGTCGGTAAGCAGCAGGGTCTCGGAAAGCAGCAGGATCCTCAACCAGCAATACAGGCGAAAAATTGATGCAGATAACATTGAATTCAGATCATCTCCTCTTCCACTTGACTGTCTTAAGATGCACAGCTCGTTTAATCTTAGCAATAACAGTGTTTTGACAGTCAATAATGTTTCCAAATATCCTGTCATTCCGGGCACGCCAAAGATAGTAGACAATAGCAGAAAGGAGCATATAACAATAATTCTTCCTTCTCTTATCCATTTCCCAATCATCAATGCATTGGAACACTTGCCCAAGATTTGGCCTTAGCAGCATACAAGTGAAGTAAGGAAAAACTTTCAAAAGAACCTGGGAAGAAAAATCGCATTCAAAGAATAAATGGTTGTGGTTCTCCTCAAAGTTATGACACAAGGCACAATTGGGATTGACAGATAAACCCCTAGAAATCAGATTATCAGCCGTTTTGAGACCATGTCTAAAAGCCATCCAAGTCGTAAGAGAGAAACGTAAAGCCGAACGCTTATGCCAGACATGCTTAGACCAGCTAACAATGTGCTGATCCAGAAAAAAACATTTGAGAAAGCATTTAAAAACCGGTTTATCCGGTTCCGTCCAGATACAGTTGCCGGAAGTAGACGAAATAGGAACAGAGGAGATAGCTGCATTTATGTCAGGAGGAATGGAGCTGGGAAGATTCCAAGAACCAGAGACCAAAAATGAAGAAACATTTAGCTCATACGGATGAATCAAATGTTCCAAATTTGCAGCTTTAAGTCTATCAGCAATAGAAATACTGTCGCACCACGGGTCCCAGAAAAAAGACAGGGAAGAGTTATCCGAATTAATACTCAGTTGAAAAGAAGGGGGAAGCCTGGATGCCACCTCACACAAAAACCTCCAGTAGATGCTTTTCTTCATATTGGCCGTGCACCAAAGAGAAACATATTTGCCTTTCCAGCATTTAAAAAGAAGGTTATTGTTATTAAAAAACCTCCATATCAGAGAACACCCAAATGCATAGTACAGAGAATCAATGGTTGGGAGACCCAAACCCCCACATTGTTTGGGTAAACAGGTATCCTTCCACGATATGATGTGAAGCTTTCTCTTAGAAATATCCCCATAATATAAAAATTTTGCACAAAGGCTATTTATAATTTTGCAGCAACCCTTAGGTATGATAGTGCATCTCACCCAATAAGCCAAAATGTTAAAAATAGTGTGCTTGAGATACTGAAATCTACCAGCAAGGGATAGATTCTTAGCTTTCCAACCGTCAAGAGCACCTTGAATTTTATGAAGTAAAGGTTGAAAATCTGAAATTTTAAGTCTTTTGCTATAAATCGGGATGCCCAGGTATTTGAACGGAGAATGAACAACAGGGATGTTCAGAAAGTTCGAAATTCCCTCCTCATTATGCACATTTTTTGAAAAGACAATAGAACTTTTGGTGCTGTTGGTATAGAGGCCCGAGATTCCAGCAAATTCATCAAGAATACAATTCAGAGTTTGTGCATTTTGAATAGTGGCTCTACCAAAAACAAGCAAGTCGTCAGCATAAAGGAGATGAGATATGGAGATATTACCCAAATCTGTGCCTTGAAAGGAGTTATTCAGAACAGCATCCTCAAAATGGTCAGAAAGACTATCCATAGCCAGACAGAAAAGGTAAGGTGAAAGGGGGCACCCTTGTCTGAGGCCAGAGGAAGAATTAAAGAAACCTTCCAGAACCCCATTGATAGAAACTGAGAAATAAACATCAGTGATGCACCCCCTTATCCAATTCACAAAGGCAGTGGGAAACCCCTTATCATTCAATTGCTTCAAAACAAATTCCCTAGAAACCGTGTCAAAAGCTTTGTGAACATCAAACTTGGCACAAAACATGGGAGGTTTATCTTTAGCATTGAACTCCATAAGCAGTTCAGAAGCAAGGATGATGTTATCAGAGATGATACGATCTTGGATAAAACCAGCCTGATTATAGTGGGTGATGTGTGGCATAACTACCTTTAATCTATTGGCAAGAATTTTAGCAATAATCTTATAAAAGGTGTTGCATAAAGAGATCGGCCGGTAATCAGCGATATTGCTAGCATGAGGTTTCTTAGGAATTAAGGTAATGGCCGTGGCCTTAGCTTGCTTAGGGAGAGAACCCGTGGAGAAGAAGGACAGAATCCCCTCGCACAGCTGTTTACCAATGATGTTCCAAGAAGATTTGTAAAATTTGAAAGTATAACCGTCAGGGCCCGGGGCCGAGTGATTAGGGGATGAGAAAATGACCTGCTTAATCTCATCCACAGAGATTGGAGCAACCAGTCCAGGAATGAGAGGTGAAGGCAGCCTGTGGGAGACCGGGGCTGCCCGGCTATGGTTTAAAGGAGGGGTGGGAGTGTTGAACAGGTTACTGAAGTGTTGAACAATGGCAGCAGCAATCTCAAAGTGGGTATAGTAAGTTCCATTGGCCGTGGAAAGGACTTTAATCAGGTTTGAATTATGCCTCACATTGATTCTGGAATAAAGAAAATGGAGGTCATCCTCCCCACACGATAACCATTTAGCTTTAGCACGCTGGGAGATCCAATCAGTCCAGTCAGCATTTTTTTGGATAAGTTTGTGGCTAACAGCTTTGAGATTCAGGTTTAAAACAGGATCCAAAGGAGAATTCTGAAGCTGAGAGATAATAGAATTCTGGTTAATGGAGAGCTCCTTAATCTCATTATAAAGGGAGTTGGAGGTGGACCAATCTTTGCCTTTAATCTTAAGCTTGAGGTTCTTGAGTTTGTGGTAGAAGGAATGAATAGGGCTACAATGAAGCTTTTGAGAGAAGGTAGAGATCAGCTCCTCCCAAAAATCCGGAATGGATACCCAATAATTTTTAAATTGAAATCTCTGCTTCAGGTTTCGGTTAACACCATGTTGAAGGATAATAGGGGAGTGGTCAGAGATGTAAGGATCATCCACAATATAATAAGAGGTTGGGAAATTCTCCAACCAAACATCATTCACTAACATCCTGTCAAGTTTGATGTGAATTGGGTTATCTGTTCTCTGATTGTACCATGTAAAAAAATGATCTACCGAAGAGAGGTCATGAGCTCCCATGTTAAATATAACATTTTGAAAGTCCTCAAGCTTATTGGTTTGCAAAAGAGACCCACCAGCTTTTTCATGGGCAAACCGACAGCAATTAAAGTCCCCCAGGACTAACCACGGCTCAGTAATAGTAGTGCTAAGGGCAGAAATATCGTTCCACAGAATTTTCCTTTCCTCCATATCGTTAGAGGCATAAACCGCAGTTAGGTAGAAACTATCATTATGACTAGAAGTGACTAAGCCATGAATCATCTGACTAGAGGAGAACAAAGGTTTGAAGTTCACATTAAGTGAATTCCACTTGACCCAGATCCTGCCCGGAGAGGCGCAGGAAAAATTGTCAGAAGAGGCTTCATTGGGGAAAATGCAGTGACTAGAAAGAAACCAGCTATTAGAGGAGTTGGTGGAAGAAAATCTAGTTTCCAGCACACAAAGAAGGTCAAGATTGAATTTTTTGACCAAGTTTTTACAACACAAAACTTTGTCCGGGCTATTAAACCCGCGGGTATTCCAAGCCGCTAAGGAAGGGAGGCTGGTCATTGGGATTTGGAGGTGGGGGTTGTAGCCTTTTTGGCTGTTTTGGACCTGGTAGCTTTAGCATTACCAGAATTGGCTGGTTTTTGTTTCTCATGTCCCAAATCAGAGCCTCCAGGTGTGTCCCGACTGGAGGAGGACGGAAGCTCAGATTCTCTGGTATTTGGCATTTGATTCAAAGCTGGATCTTGCTTATCCGATAGGATAGCAAATTTATTGGTCGTGGGTATTGGAGGGGATTTAGGAGGGATAATGGATAAAGATGCGGTGGAGGTGGGGTTGGTGGATAGGGTTGGTGATTCAATGGTGGGTGAGTTAAGGTTGGGGACAATGGCCTGAGTGGGGGTGGAGCTGGAGGAAGGCAAAGAATTGGCTGGCGTTTGTTTTTCATGTCCCAAATTGGTATCCACAGAGTTTGAGGGGTTGGGAGGCGGTATTGGTGGTTTTGGGATGGTTAGTCTTGGGGGCGGTTTCCGCGGCTTCCGACTGGTGCTCCTACCGCGGAAATTGGCTTGTTCCGTGGCGGTAGTTTGGGTGGAGGGATTTTTGGGACATGCAGAGGAAGCATGCATAATAGAGTTGCAGGTGGAGCAATGGGTGGGTTTCCAGTCATAGAGCACGGTAAGAGGGAAGACTTTTCCATCCACGGAGTAGTAAATTTCATCAGGTAAAGGAGAGGCACTGCTTACCTGAACGCATACCCTCGCAAAAGTGAGCCGGGTCTTAGCTGCCGTCAAGGAGTCCACCGCCAAAGGAATCCCAACGCAGCTAGCGATCTTTGAAATTCCTTCCGGCGTCCAGCAGGACAAAGGGAAGTTCTTAATTTTGATCCAGAGAGGGATCGTCGGGAATTCTTCACGGATAGGGACGAATTCTGGTGTCCATTTTTGTAGGATGAAGGGCTTTCCAAAGAAGAACCATGGTCCGCCAGACCATGCCATGTCATAGTCTTCCCTGTTGTTGAACTTGAGGAGGAAGAAACCTTCGTCCAGCGTCAACAGGGAAAGGGAGCCTTTGAGAGACCATGTCTTTTTTATGGCAGTGGATAGAGCTTCGTAGTATGGCCTACGACCAACGGAATACCCCACCAGAGAGAGAGCCCACTCCGGTGATCCAGCATTAAACTGTTCAGAAGTGAAGTGTGCGGTCGCGTTTTCCGTCGGGTGGTGGGAGATCGATGAGGTGAACTCATTCGATACAAGGGGCTGTGAAGCAAAAAGACTTTTCCAGTCACTCGGTAAAGCGGAGGAGGGGGGAGGGCTGGAAGGAGGAGGAAAAAACAAAGGCAAATTGGAGGAGGACATCCCGTAGGAAGTCCTCCCCGGAGAGGGGTTGGTGGCCGCCAGAAATCGCAAAAAACCTAGCAAACCCTAGCGGACTGCACTAACCAGGAGCTTTTTCAGCTTTTCCTTTTGGTCTCTTGTTCTTTCATTCTTTTGGCTTCTCCTAGCTATGGCCCCTTGTCATTTAACTAGCTTCCTTTATCTTATTTGGGCAATAGGCTCTTGAAAGAATAGACCATGGCATCAAGTGCTTTCTCTTCAACTATAAGTAGTGATATCTTATTGAGAAGATCCTTAAATAAGGATAAATTATTCTATGTTGACGCCGATCGTAGCTCTACATTCAGAGATCAATGAGAATGAGCCACATCAGCAATACCGAGCCATGGTGTCGAGTGGTATCAAGCAGTATCGAACCGCGGTACCGACGTGACACATTATGGTTGGTCTCTCAACGACGTTCGACGTCCACACATAATAAATTCTCCTAAATGAGAGAATAATAACTAAGAGGTTGTTTGATGTGATTATAAGTGGGTATAAAATATTTTAAATATAGGGACTTTAAAATTTTGGTGTTTAAATTTAATGAAAAAGAAATTCATTCTTCATAATTGATATTGCCAAAATAATTAATTTTTATGCTTTCAATTTAATTATTATTTGAAGTACTTTTATATCTAATCAGTTCTTATTAAATGAAAAAATTATGTAGAATGTGATTTCTTATCTATCATATGTTCAAACAAAATAAAATTAATGTACATTTAGTAATATTATCTCACCAAAATGAAAAATATGATATCTCACCTATGAAATATATTTAAAATTCTTTAAAAAATTTTACTTACTTTAAATGACTTAAAAATTTATCAATTTTTAAGTATAATTTTCATCCATAAGCAATGAGATGAATCATAACATATTTCAATAATCTGATTATCACAAAAATCTCTCTCAATAATCTGATAAACCAAACGGATAAGCATAGATTATGAGATAAACTAAAATGATCATCTCTATACATATTTCAATAAAGTGATACATCACATCATATGATAAGTTAGGTTAAATAGGGAAAAAAATGTAATTAGTAGTTGGATCTTATGTGTTAGCTTCATTCTCATAGGAGATGAGTTCTATGGCATTGGCACTTTTTTATGCAAAATGTCACTATTAGTGTTAGTTTTGTGTGGAATTTGATTGTATCGATTAATCGAGTTATACTGCAGGCTCGAGCCTCAATTCCATCAGTCGAGCTCACTGGGTTATCGGGATTTGCAAAGGGTCCTCCCTCTATTTGGGTTCAGGTGCTTTGAACCAATGGAAAATTTTTTGTTTTCTGTACAACTGTACAACGCTGTAGCATTTTGTGCCCAAGCGCTACGACACTTTATTGTCTGGTTGGAGGCAAACAGAGAGTGGAGCACCGTAACGTTATGAATCAAGCAAAGACAAAGAGTGAAGCACTGCAGTTCTCTAGACCTGGTGATGTAGTGCTGTCAGACAAACTGGGGACAGAGAATGGAGCGCTGCAACGCTCCAAACCAAGCACTGCAAGGTAGGCAGGACAGTTTTCTTGTTTTTCATAAAGGTTTGAGTCCCTTAGTGGTTTTGAGTAGTTTTTCTTTGTTAGTTCATGTATAAAATGGAGCAGGAGTGGAAAGAGATAAGGAGATGGTATGAGAGAGTAAAAGAGAAAGAGATGTGTACAAATTTCTCCATATTTTCATAGTGGATACTTTGGCGCTACATGATGTTTTTTTCTAATTTTGGGTTTATCCATATTAAATCTTGATATTCTTTCTTTTTACAAAATTTTCTCTTCCTTTTTTATGTTCGCTAAGTGTTTTACTTCCCCAACAATTAGAACTTAGAATTTTTTTATATTTTTAGCATCTTTGGATGCTTAAGCAGAGTATTAGCTAATTAGGCCTTCTTTCTGGATCTGCATTCACATGTTGATGCAAATTAGGGAATGTTCATGCACATAAAATTAACCTCTTATATGTCATGTGGTTAGACTAATGTTGGATGTTCTCATGTCTATCCATATCACATACACCTTAAAGTCCCTTTGTATCAAAAATTTAGAAGTGTTTCTTGAATTCAAAAGTGTCACACCTTAAGTTTTGAAAAATATAATTGCTGTGACTGAAAATAATGCAGAATACTTCATAAATGAAAAAACTTCAAATAAAACAGACAAAATAATAGCATACATGGCAAAGGCTTCCTCGTTAATACAAAAAAAAAAAAAAATTTCTCATTTACGAGAAATTATTTTGTGCGGAGTCCGGACGGGAAGAACCGTCTGGATTGCTATGTATTTATAAATACTCGATAAACATGCATCAAATCATCAAATACTCAATAAATACTCACAATTGAGTCTTTGCTTAGTATTTACAAATAAGAAACAAATCCGAATAGTTCTCCCTGTCTGAACTCCGCACGTAATAATTTCTCCTCATTACACCCTCTTCCTTCTCATATTTTCTGAACGTCATAATTATTATCCTCGTTAAGCATATATCATCAAAATAAATGCATAATAACATTTGGTTCCAAATAAGTCGGATATAAGGAAGAAACTATAATACCGTGGGTTTATTTCTTTAAAATTAGTAAAATTAGTATATTTAATATAAAATTTAAAAATGAGAAAATTCGTCTGAATACGCTATTTGATCTGACGCATTCAACTCAAATAAGAGAGAAAAATAAAGCTAGAGAGAGGAAAATGACTAAAATTAAAGAATTAGCCAAAACTTTTGGAGCATTCTCTTTAGGATGAGAGAGGAAAGAGGGTGCCAGAGAGAAATGTTTTTTGTTTTCTTCTTTTTATAAATTTAAAGTAAAGTTTAAATAAAATTTTATAAATTAAAAAGAAAATAGTTACAAATATATAATAAATATCAAAATTAAATTTATTTAAAATTTTCATGCATTTTAAAATATTTAAATATACATAATAAAAATCCAATTTTTAAAATATGCATAATAATTTAAATTTTCAATATTTAGTATTTTTTAATATTTTTTCTTTGAATTTAAAATTTAATTTAAATCTTTAATAATTTTTAAATAAATTTAATATTTATTTTTATTATATATTTATAAATATTTTCTTTTTATTTTATAAATTTTATTTAAACTTTTTCTTTAAAATTGTCAAAAGAAAAAGGAAAATTTACATAAATACCACTTTATAGCATCTTATTTACATATCTAACACTCAAAATTTTAATATTACATGCATACCACCCTATATTATTTTAATATCAAATATACTAATTATATTTCTGTCCTACCACTCATATATTTCATTTCTACCACTCATATTTGATATGAAAATGAACTATGGGTGGTATGTATGTAATATTAAAGTTTTAAATGTTAAATATGTAAATAGAATAATATAAGATGGTATGTATGTAAATCTCCCCAAAAAAAACAAAAAAACAAAAAAATCTCTCCCGCCCTCTTTCCCTCTCATGCTCTCTCTCTCTCCCCCTTATCTCTCTCTTCCACCTCTCTCTAATCCTATATCTTTCTCTTCCACCTCTCTCGACTCTTTAATTTTTGTCATTTCTCTCTCTCTCTAGCATTATTTCATTAAATAGAGCATTTCAGAATATCCCATTTCTTTTGGCATTTTCTGAATGAGTTATTTTATTTCACGAATTTGCTCATTTTTAAATTTTATATTTGATTAATTTTAAAGATTAAACTGCTCCTACCGTGTCAATGCGGACGAAGTGGAGCGGAAGAAAAGCCAGGAGAGGCTGCCAGGCCGATACAAGAAGGAACGCTAATGCCGGAGGAGTAAGCTGATAACGTCAATGCGGGAGTTCTATTTTCCGGCGCTTGATCTGTAAATACTGCCACCGAAAGCTGAGAGAAGTCGAAGATGGCCTAGATGAAGTTCGATACGGTTAAAGAGGATAAGAATAATAAAAAAATTAGATTTTTTTTTTTTTTTTTTGAAGGGAGGAGCCTAAACCCTCCCGGAATAATCGGTCTCACAGCCGTCCGCTCCTCCTCGCACGGTTAGAATACTGATTTAGCAGCGAAGCTCTATAAATAAACGGCATCGATCCTCACAGTCTAAATCACTTTACCCAACTATTCTCTTCACCGTAGAAGAAGCAGATTAAAGCCTTTTAAGCGCTCTTTTGACTCCTCTCCTCTTGGGAAAGAAGAAGAACCTCTCTGCCCCAGCGGCAGCCGGAAGTTCCCGAACTAAAACTATCGATAAACAGAAAACCTTACTAAGCAACTCGTGAAAGAAGTAGCGGAGCGCCGAAAACACATACAGCAACTCCTCTTTCAGCTAGATTCATTGGCGGCCGACCACCACATCCTCGACAGCATCGAGCGCGACATTTTCGAGCTCGTCCTCTCCTCTGTCCTCACTGAAGACGCCGCCCATGAAAACGTGAAGATGGCCGTCTTGATGAAGAAGGCAGATTCGGCTGCTTCCAAACTCGAGGCCGCGGAAAGGCAGCTGCTTGCTGTCCTTAGAGAGAAGGATGAGATTCAGTGGCAAATAGAATGCATCAGCGAGCAGAGGAGAGGAATTCATCTCTTTGGTCTTTGGAGAAAGCAAGGAAGGTTGCTCTGTACTGTGTTACACGGCGTTCGGTACTAACTCAGGTGCTCGATATTGCTGATGTGTTCTTTATGTTTGGTCTGCGGACAGTGAATTCCATTCAGCGTCCACACTGAATAATTTCTTCCTTCGACAAATTATTATGTGCAGATGATGAACATAATTCACCTTCCAGAGACCAACCAGAATAGGTCACATCACCCATGCTCGATACCGCGGCTCGGTACCTAGTTAATGGTACCACGCTCGGTACTGTGCTCGCTAATACTGACGTGACACATTCTGATTGGTCTCTGGAAGGTGAACTACGTTTGGCGTCCGCACAAAATAATTTCTCGGTAGAATCCGCATATTCTGGCAAATTATTCTGTGCGAAAGCTAAAGGCCGTCTAGAGACCAACTAGAATGCGCTACATCACCCCCACTTGGTACCGTGGCTCGGTACCGCTCGATACCCAAATAAAATCTTAATCATTAATTATAAGTTTTTATCAATTTTTATGTGATAAAGTGATTCTTAATTCTTCAAATTTTGAACTTCGACGGAGATGTTTTATCATTTTAATTTAAAATAATGGAAAAATAATAAAGGCTATTCAATTTGATTTGGAATTATTAAAATTTTTGCAATTCCTTTAAAATTTGATATCATTTTTTCTATTAATTTAAAGGTTGATGATATTGCTGCAAATTTTTCTTCCTAAATATGAAAAATAATAAATATACAAATTGACAAAATTAATATTTTTATCAATTATTATATAATGTTATAATGAATTATATTTTATGATTATAAGCATCATAGGTTCTTAGATAAGTTGGATAATTAATAGATATTTTTTTCTAAAGCACTTAAAAGTACTTATCATTATTGTTTCATTATGAACCTTTGAGCATATATAGAATCCCAAAAAAAAAATTATAGATATAATGCAACATTAAATGAAAAATTATAACTAAATTATCTAATGGTCCCAATTCAAAATCAGATTAACCATTGATATTCTCAAATATTCATGCATATACATTTCTATCCACATAACCTTTAAATCTACCCCTTAAATCTAAGGCCTTATTTGGAACTGTTTTCTTACTGTTTTGTAAAGTTAAAAATAAGAAAAAAATAATGGCATAAAGCTATCCCAAACAAAGCTTAAATTTGCAAAACAAAGCTTAAAAATAAGCCAAATATCACTTACCTGTGAGACCATCATCAGCTACCTTTGGTAGTATTATGTCAAAAATTGTTTGAACTGCAATACAAATGATAAGATTTAGTAAAAAAGATCAGGGAGATGAACACACTTTAGTATCCCGAACACAGTTTATTTTGAACTACAATGTTATTCAAGCAAAAACAAAGAAAATGGAAAGATCTGTAAGTACCTTCATCTTTGGGGATGTTGGGTTGGTCGACAAGGAGTTGCCGAAGAGTAGCTACATCATCAGCACTGACAAAAACAAAGCTTTGCATCTGTTAATTGATCAAACAACAGATGCAACCACTAGAACCAAAGGTCCAATGGCAAAAAAAGTGCCTTGCACCTCTGCTGTGTTACCGTTTGTCTAGAACCGCCCAAACCGGCTCACGAGGGGCCGGTTCAGACCTATAGGAGGCTGGCTAAGCCGCCTCCTTTATTTGCCGCCCAAGCATATGGGTCCCCTAGGGCGGCAAGAAGAGAAAGAGGGAAGGGCTTAGAGAAACTATTTGAATTAATGTTTATTTTAGGAAATCTATTATAAGTTTTTATTAAGAAGATGTGTATTAAAAGAAGGGAGGAGGCTAGGATTAGGGCATGCATGTTTTGAGTTATTCTCTTAGAGTTCCTTGGCGTCTTGGGCTTTAGACTCATCATCTAGAGATTGGGAGAAAACGATCATCCTCTCGAATTGAGGATCCATTATATCTTGCTTTGGTGTTTGTTTTGTTTTGATTCCACTATTACAATCTATCTTTTTTAGGTTGATTTCACCCAAATTTCGTGTTATTTCCGTTGTTTTGACTGATTATTGCTAGGGTTGCTTGTGAATTCAAGTATTTCCTCTTGGATTACTTGCGAACTCAAGTATATCCTATCACTTTGCTGTAAAAAAAATGAAATTGTTGAAGATTACACTTTAATCTAATAGTTTTAGCTGCTCAATGTATCATATCAAATGTTCTTAAACCATGCTAAAATTCAACATGATAGTGGCCAATGGAAGTGTGAGGGTAGGAATGAAGATTGGGGGAGCTGAGTTGCTTTTCTCATTATTATGGGTAATGGAGAGAGAGTGGGGCGTTCTTTAATTGAATACTACAATTCTGAAACTCATCTGAAGTCATCATGTTCCTCCATTTATCTTTGATTTTATAACTATCCATGTATTCTGACTTAAGGTTGGATCCGCATTTTCAACTTTTAGAATTGAAGCTGCTCCTCATTCAAAGTTGAGTCTGAATTCCTAACATTAAAATTTCGAGAGTGTAGGCATACTTCATTAGGTCTTTCGTCTTTACTTCTGCAGGCCTATCCCCCATATATAACTTATCTCACCTTTCTAATACATTTCACATTTCATTTTCATAATACATTTCACATTTCATAACATTCATAAAATATATCATTTCAATAATACTTGAGGAGCCAACAAAGTAAAGACATAATGAAATTGGAATTGAGGCCATCATACTTTTTGTATCTCACCTCATTTTTTAGGACAGTCGGGTAAACTGGTTCACCTAAAGTATCCCGATTTCTTTTCATTTTGTATACCACCTAAAACATAATTTTTTTTTCCATTTATACATGCTTTCAAATATTATTTCAATTACACTCTTCTTCATTCAACCCACACTTCTCTTTCCCTCACTTTCCTTTTATTTTCCTTCCTGATTGATTTATGCATACAAAGATTTCTGTATATTTTAAGTTTTTCACTGATTTCATCATATAGCAGCAATTGTTTACTTCATTTCCCTTTTTTTAGCCAAAAGCATCAGTAGCCCTACCTAATTTCAGCTAAATAATAATTTCATCCAATAACTACAGCACCTACCTAATTTCCCTTATCTTAGTTTGCTGAAATTTTCCCCCATAGCAGCCACATCAACTCCAGCCAGCAACATCCGCTCCCTCTCTGCTTACGGTTTGCAGTTATCTGCAAGCAGCAGCCATTCGAATGGGAGGAATGAAGAAACTGGCTAGTGCTTTCCTTAATTATATAAACTAATATTTTAATAACTTAATGCTTTACCCACTACACTGGTTCAGCTCATCCCAGCATTCAAAACCATCCGACAATGCACGTTTATGTAAGTAGAATGCTACAGTAATGCATTGTATTAAATTATCCTTATGTAAATGAAATGCTATAGTATAAAGCTTAATTAACCTTTTCAATTATTGTTTACTGTCTATTAAATACTAAACAGTTTATACTACTAAATGCATATAGATGGTTTGTAATTTAGATGTATTTCTCTATATATCAACATGCTTCAAATTTAAAATAAGATTTAATGAAAATGATTTTGAAATGGGCTGATGTTTGAAAAAAAAAAATTCATGCTTAAATTCATTAAAATTTTGGGTATTATAGTGGCATATCGCCTACAGCTACCACCGCCATTAGCCATCCACCTAGTGTTTCATGTGTCCCAATTGTGACAGGTGATAGGAGAGAATATTCCGTCTTCTTCACTTCCCCCAACCTTGACGGACTACATGGAGTTGTTATTGAAACCCTTGGAGGTCAAAGAAGTGTAACAGGGAGTACATAGAAGCAAGGAAGTGTTGATTAGGTGGAAAGGCCTATCGGAGCATGAGTCCACGTGGGAGTCTTACCAGATTATTCAACAACAGTTCCCTTCATTTCTCCTTGAAGACAATGTGGTACTTTTTATTTGGGGGGGGGGGAGTATTGATGCATCGGCAGCCCTTGGGGGGATTGAACCTGGACAGATTTCGACTCTTGTTGTGGTACCTAGTAAAACATTAACTCATTATGTAAAAAGAAGAATTAAGGAAGAGATCATATTTCATAATTGAAATTCAAATTGGAGAGGAAAATATATTAGGAAAGGTGACCAATTTGGAGAGGATTAATTAGGAAATATTTCCTAATGAAAGAGGATAGATTTAGGGGCAGATTTGAATAGGGTTGATTAGGAGATGCTTCATAATTAAAGAGGGCAGATTTAGAGGCTGATTTGGAGAGGATTAATTAGGAAATGTTTCCTAATTAAAGAGGACATATTTGGGGACTGATTTGAGGGCTGTTTTGATATTTGTTGTTTATTGTTTGCTATAAATAGTAGAGTTTATGTTATATTTTGAATGCAGAATTTTGTTTGGAGTCTTGCTGTCTACATTTTTTATAGATATCCTAGCGGCATCTAGGGTTTGGGAGAGAAGATCCTCCTCTCGAAAGAGGATCATTGTATCTTGTTTGTTCTTATTTTCTTGTTATCAATAAAAATCTACTATTTGCTAGATTTATTGGGGTTCGTTGGCTGTTTTTTATACCAAAGTGTATCACATGATGAAGTACCATTTATAAAGGTCAAGATCAATTATTCTCACTCTAACCACCATAATCATCAACTTCTACCAATTTTCTTCTACTAGTGACCAATTTTTATCTATCTTACTATTGCATTGTTAGAGGTCTTAGTTTTGTTAGCATAATCTCAATCATTATCATAATTTATCCTTAGTAGAATCAATAGTTATTATGTAAATCCACTGATAGAATATTTATTTCAGCTCAAGTAACTTTCCCAAGGAACTTAAGCGGCGATTTTAGAACTCTTTTCAACTAATATTAGTTAGAATCTCATCCGCCCTACAATAAATTCCATTATGTATTGATCAAACAATTTTCATCCACCAGCATATTTGACACCAGCGCCAAAAAAAAAAAAAAACTTTTTGTAAACTTGTTATATGTTTGTATTTTTTGCACTAGATTATATCGTCATGTCTATTGTCATTAACTTACTGTCCCATTATAAAAACCAAGTAAGAAACTCTAGATCCCTGCTTCGATGAATCATTACTCATATATATGTGCTTTCAGTTTTATTATATTTGCATATCATTCAAAAGAAAAATGTCCACATTAAATTTATACATTTTTTATGAAAGTTCTTTGTATTTTGGGCACATCTTTAATATTTTTATCTATTTTTACATATTAGTAATTTTGATAAACTTGATGTGTTATACAACTTTTTAGCTTACCAATTTTTATAATTTTGTCATTTAGACTTTTTAAATTTGAAAGCACTCACAAAAATTCTTCTTTGAATCTAGTTGTCTTGATATTTTCAAGTTGGCTACTAAAAGTATATATCCATATCAAGCTTGAAATTGCACTTGGAAGGATGGATATCACTCATTTGCGAGAGCAATTAGAGGATCTAACCCTCTTATAGTCCAACTAACTTCTCATGAGTTTAGTGTTAAATATGAAAACATACAAATCATAAACCTAATCTCCCACCGAAACATCAAAGGCCACCCTATTGGCATAACCCTTGGCTGCCTCCTTCAAAGCCTTGTCATCATCGTGTTCAGACGACTATTATGATTACCACGAAATGAATGAAGCACCATATCATCGACCAAGTCGCATGGGTTGATCTTTAGGAAACAATGTAGGTGGAATTCCATGGCATGTAGTAAATGTTATTGATAAGGGATGAAAAATGGTGGTGAATGAAGAAATGTTAGTAATGGATCTTTGTCATGTGGACTAAAGAGTGAAATCCAAGCCTAAACATGTGGGGAGTTAAGTGGTGGGGATAGAGGATACAAACCAATAATAATGGAAAAGAAAATGGAATACAACAATAACAACAACAGCAATACCAAGCATTTATCCCACTATGTGGGGTCGGCTACATTAATATTTTGTCCATTGTATCCTATTAACAGTCAAACTCTCATTTAAATCTAATTAAAAAATGTTATTTCTAATATTTTATAACCAAATCTTTTTAAGTCTACCTCTACCTTTCTTAACATAGGTTAGATCTAATACATTTACTCTCTTAACTGGGTTAACGAAAAGTTGACATTTTATATGACCAAACCATTTAAAGTCACTCTCTCTAATCTTAATTGTCGCTAGAGCTACTACAACCTTTTCACGTACATACTTGTTTTGCATTTTGTCTCTAAGAGTAAAGCAACTCATCCACCTAAACATCCTCATATCTACAGCACTTCACATAATTTTATGCTTCTCTTTTAATGGCCAACATTCTACACCATAATGCATTGCAAATCTCACCACCATCTTATAGAATTTTCCCTTAAATTCGAGGGGTACTTTTCTATTACACAACAGGCTCGATGCATTCCTTCTCTTCAACCATCCAACTTGAATTCTACTAATAATATCCCCATCTATTTTACTATCACTTTTTGAACAATAGACCCGAGATATCTAAAAAGTGTACTCGTTTTAATGACTTTATCTGCCAAAATCACTAGAAAAGAAAATGTAATAAAGGAAAGAAAATTGTATTTTTCTTTCATGACTAAAGATAAAATACAAATATTATCCCTCCTAGACCAAAAACCACCACGTCCTTCCTCCAATGCACGAATTTGAACATGCATTGGCATGCACCATTTCAAAATTAGAAATATTTCAATTAATGTTTTATTGGTGTAAACCCTCAATAATTTCTCTTACTTCAAGTAAGAGAGAACGATAACATAAATAACATCTCTCATCTTGAAAGTTGAAATATTTCCATTAATACTTTATTGGTGTAACTCCAAGAGAAAAAAGAGTCATGTATCTCCATAATTTATGACTTAATCCAAGAGAGAAAAGGGTTATGTAACTCCTCCATAATTTATGACTTAATCCAAGAGAGAAAAGGGTAATGCAGCTCCAATCAAATTTTTTTCTTGATGCAAGAAATAGAAGAGTGGACAAATTCAATTATTCTTTAATTTAAAATTTAAATTTTCTTCCATTAATACTTTATTTATATAACTCTTTCCTTTAAGCCTTACTCCAAGAGAGAGGTTTGTGGCCAAGATTTGGCATGGATAGAAGCATCCCAACCTAAACTTGAAGGAGACGCGGCCATTTATGGAGAGAAATTTTAAATTTTTTTAAGGTTGTTTTTTGGAGGGGTTGAAAAACTTGCATCTTTGCTCTAGATCAATTACCATGATGAGGAGTCAGCATTTCAAGTGGATCATTAATATGCCATCCAAAAAATCAAGACTAAGAATAGAACATTACCAAAATAGCGACGATCAATCAACCCCCTTCTGACGATCGACTTTACCAAAAAGTCTACCTTGTCTTGCTGACTAACATGGACCAATGTTTTGACTATATGAACATGTCAGAAGAAAGCAAACTCATATTTGCTCATACGAAATTCATTGGCCATAGAAAAAATAAACCATGAGTGACTAACTACTATCAATTCTTGGGATGAGATGGAGACCCTCAAGCAAAAAATCTATACCCGCACCTATTATGATCAACTTAAGACTGAATTACCACTTTTATGCAAGAATGAATGTCAAACAAACTATATGACTCATTTTGATGAGCTTATGATTCATTATGACATTATCAAAGGCCCTAATTAATACAATATAGATATATAATTTATGCCCATTATATTTCCTCATTATTAAGAATTTTTGTTTTATTTTCTTGCTCCCTTCGGTACACATATGATTGGAATTCACAACAACTCAATAAAGATCAACGTAATCGTACTAGTTCTCTTTTTAATACAAAATATACTTGTTTTCCCACTGAAAGAATCAAGTGAAAATCAATATTCAATTATCATGTATCAATTCCATGCCTGAACATATTCAATAACATCGTAATGAATAAAAAATTTCATTGATGAATAAGATGCGAGTTTGACTGACCTGCATTTAAAGTATTTCAACATCAATGAGGAAAGAATTGAAGATTTAAGGAGGAATCTGAAAAAAATAAAAAAAACAAAAAAAAAAAAAAACTGCTCATTAATGCTAACTGGCCTAAATAAAAAACAGGAGACCAAAAAATTTTGAAAGTTGGTATTGCAGCAACAACTATAGAATAAAGATTTTGCATATTTCACCTTCAGAACTCCATATAGCACTCTTTGTTCAAAATGCAAAAGAACTCTAAAATTTGTATTGTGCTCTAGCATACAATAGACTTTTCGAAAATTGTTAGATCGATCCAGCCGGTCCACGCGGGACCGGCCCAGGCGAGAACGAGGCAGACGTCTCCGCCTCCTGCTCTAGCTGCAAGCACCGCAGGGGCTAACAGAGCATTTTAGGAAGGATTTTTGCGGGATTTGGGAGGGAAATTTGAATATATGGACTATTTAGGGATTTCCTTTTGATTTGTATGCATTAAATACTTTGTTTTCCTAGGATTAGGGCATCTTCAATTTGGCTAAAATTTGAGATCTCTTAGATTTAGGTTTTCCTTTGGGCTCTAATGATGTCTAGAGATTTGGGAGAGATCGATCCTCCTCTCGAATAGAGGATCAATTGTATCTTGTTATTTTTCATTTCCCTTTTATCAAATAATACAAATTATCTACTGTTTTTGTGATTTTGTGCGGCTTTTTGAGGAGAATTCTCGCCATTTTCCGAAAATTGATAGGAAATACTTGATATCTACAAGTGTTTCCCATCAAATTGGTATCAGCGAAAGTCTTGGGACCATTCGTCGGGTGATTTTGGTAAATTTCAGTTGATGATTTTTGGTCAGGAAGGGAGGAAGTTGCTGCTTTTGTAATCCAAATCCAGAATTTTTGGATTTACAAAATTTCGGATCGAGATGGTAGCCAAGAAAGTTGATGCGCTAGAAGAAAGGCTTGAAAGGGAGATGAACCAAATCAAGACAACGGTGGAGGAAAGGATTTCCTCCATGAAAGGACAAATAGCCGATCTCCGGGACATGATAAAGAAAATGTTGGAAATCCACAGCCAAACGGTGGCTTCCGTGGCAAAAGGGGAGGAAGGAAAAAACACGAATTCTGAAATTTGTAGGGAGGAAGATGAGGCGGAAATCGTGGAGAGAGAAAGACTGAAACCCTATCTGGAGCCTTTCCAGAGGGAGGATAGAGGAGGTAGGTATGGGGAAAGGCATGGGTATGGAGGGGCGGAGCAAAGGGGTGCTGATTGGGATGGCCGCGAGGGATATTATGGTCGCTGAGGTGCTAATTTTGAATGAAGAATAAGGGAATTCGTAGGGGGTTTGGGCTATGGCAAGGCAAGGGAAGACCGGGAGACGTGAGGTGGGTCGAGCACTTGGGAGAGGGGAAGCAAAGGAGGAATAAGGGGAAATGGTGGAGATCATAATGTGAGAAAACTGAAGATGCCCATATTCGAAGAGGATGATGCTTATGGGTGGATTTATAAGGTGGAAAGGTACTTTGCCATCAATGGATTGATAGATGATGAGAAATTAACAGCAGCAGACTTATGCCTGGAAGGAAATGCGCTATTATGGTATTAGTGGAGAGATCAAATGAGGGCCATCCGGAGCTAGGGAGAATTCAAGGACTGCTTAATAGAACATTTCCAAACCGACGGGGAGGAAATTTCTATGAGAAATTTTTTGCTTTAGTGCAGGAGGGATCAGTAGTGGATTATCAGGAGCGGTTTGAGTACCTTGCTAGTTGGATGAAGCGATTATCAGATATTATACTTGAGGGAAACTTCATGAAGGGGATAAAGGCAGAAATCAAAGCGGTAGTGAAAATTCTGATGCTCCGGGACTTAGGGGAGGCCATGAAGTTAGCACAAATGGTTGAAAATCAGAAAAATTTAGAGAAAGGAGTCAGGAGCAGCAGCTCAGGAGGCCCTTACAGGACGACGACCACTCTTCTAGCACCCAAGGGGCCTGCATCAAGCAACATTAATGAGACCACCAGGGAGAAGCCAGTAGGAGGAGGGAGTGGGGAAAATTTCAAGAGGCTAACAGAGAAGGAGATGCAGGAGAAGGGGCAAAGGGATTATGTTTTCGGTGTGACGAGAAGTATACTCTAGGGCACATGTGTAGGGATTGAACTCTTTAGGTTCTCACTGTCTGTGATAACAAGGAAACTGAGGGAGGAAAGCGAGAGATGGATGACAAGTTGCATCTAGATGGTGGAGGTTTCCCTGAATTCAGTAGTATGATTCACTTTGAATCATATGATGAAGGTGAAGGAGGAAATAGCAAGCATGAAGGTAGTAGTTTTGATTGACAGTGGGGCTAAATTTTCACTCAGGTCGTCAATCAACTGGGAGTGAAATTGATGGACACCGATTATTATGGGGTGATGATGGGTACAGGGAAGGTGGAGAAAGGCCAGGGGATTTGTAGATGAGTGGTGTTGACCATCCAGGGGATTCAAGTAAGGGAGAATTTTCTCCCACTAGAGTTAGGAAGTACTGATGTCATCCTGGAGATGAAGTTGTTGCAAACCTTGGGGGAAACAAAGGACAATTGGGGAGCACTCACGATGGAATTAAGAGTGGAAGGGAGAAAGGTGGTTATAACGGGAGATGCAAGGCTATTCAAAGTCATGGTATCACCTAAGACCATGATTAGAAGTGTATAAGAGGTGGAGGAAGATTTTCTGGTGGGACTACACAAGCTGGATGTGATCAGGATGGAGAAGGGATGGGATGTTTCTCTTTCAGTGCAGCCCTTAATTCAGCAATTTGGTAAAGTTTTTCAGCCACCTCAAGGATGGCCACCTCCACAGGAACACGAGTATATCTCCACCTTAAGGACAAGGTGGAACTTTGGGAAGGGAGTATTGTTAGACCGGTCCACGCGAGACCGGACCAAGAGCGAACGAGGAAGACGTCTCTGCCGCCTCCTCTAGCCGCACGCACCGCAGGGGCTAACGGAGCATTTTAGGAATGATTTTTGAGGGATTTGGGAGTGAAATTTGAATGTAGGGGCTGTTTAGGAATTTCCTTTTGATTTGTATGCATTAAATACTTTGCTTTCCTAGGGTTAGGGCATCTTGAATTTGGCTGAAATTTGAGATATCTTAGATTTAGGTTTTCCTTTGGGCTCTAGCGGCTTCTAGAGATTTGGGAGAGATCGATCCTCCTCTTGAATAGAGGATCAATTGTATCTTGTTATTTTATGTTTCCCTTTTATCAAATAATACAAATTATCTACTATTTTGTGATTTTGTGCCGCTTTTTTAGAAGAATTCTTGTTGTTTTCCGAATATTGATAGAAAATACTTGAGATCTACAAGTGTTTCCTATCAAAAATATTCAAGAAAACTGATGTGTTATAGAGATGCAACATGAAACCAACAATGTGACAATAAAATATTTAACATGACACAAGGAATTTGTGGTTTTTAACTTTCAAATACCTTTTTTCCAATGGCAGCTCATTGCTCTTTTAAAAATTAAGGTAATACTTGACATCAGCAACTTAATTCTATCAAATAGAACTTCTATACTTTTCCCTTTTTTCCCAGTATCATGCATAATATTGGTTGTTGTTTCAGTTTCAATGGTTCAACAAAAATAGTTGAGCGTGATAACTCAAGGTGCAATATTGGTTACTATTGAGCAGTGCTCTGCTCCACTCATCTTGTTTGTTCTACAATTTCTGTATGAAAAGACTGTGATTTGCTGAAATTATGACACACTGGTATGGTGAGACCAAGTTTATAACTCTCTCCGAAAAAAATTATGTTGATGTGGGTAACAATCTGATGAGGACATCTGGCCGTGGAAAGTTTATCAGAGGAAGGGTCAGAAATCTACGGCTACGATCGGATTACTCTATTTCTGAGCATTTATTTATATTTGATTTATTATGTGATTTTTTTTTCCGTTTTTACCCTCACTTGAGGGAGTAGGTTTATGTGACCCCAAATGGCACTTTTTTCATTTGATGTTTTATTGTATTTTTCTATTTATAGGCCTCACCTCCCCCTTGGGAGGAGAATGATTACTATGAATGAAAATTCCTGTACTTTGTGTCTTGGTGTTTGAGAGTCTTGATAGTTCTTGTGAGAGCTTATGTGAAGTCCCTAGGTAAGGGCAAAGCAAGACCAGTCAGCCGTAGGAAGCGTTTGGGCTCACAGGTTATCTCCGCCTCCACCCTCCATTGAGTTCGCCGCCACTGTCATCTCCTCCCAAAGCTCCAACCGACCCTCTCCCTTCTCCTCCTAGCCTCGACTAAGCTCTACCTCCTCACATCCAATCCTAGCCGAGCCATCACCCCCATACTACACCTTGGTCGATTCTCCACAACCCCTCCCTCTCCTCCTCATAGTCACTGCCCATCTTTGTCCATGGCCGAAACCTTCATGACCCCTTCCCTCCACTTTCCTTTCTCCAAATTTTCGAATTGATCCTCCAACTATTTCCTAAACTAGCCTAGCGTTAATTTTGGAAATCTAAATTCAAATTCAAATTCTTCTAAAAGCCTTGAATTCCTTTCCTAAATTTTTGGGTTATGTTTAGAAAGATATCACAATCAACCAATCAAAAATTTAATTGAAGATCCTAGTTAATTCCTCTTCCTAAATTAGCCTAGTATTAATTTTGAAAGTCTGAATTCAAATTCGAATTCTCCTAAAAGCCTAAAATTCATTTCCTAAATTATTGGGTTATGCTTGGAAAGATATCTCAATCAATCAATCTAAAATTAATTGAAGATCCTACTTAAATCCTCTTCCTAAATGCCTTCAATATTTTGAATTTTAAATAGAAGTTGATTTAAATCCACTTTCCTATTTTAAGATTCTAAATATAGCCACCTTTAACCCCTCATATCAATCACCCATAATCATGCTAGCCGCCGGCCCTACCACCCTTCCTATTTCTTCTTTCCCTCCACTTTTCAAATTGATTATTGAAGGCATTCCTTACTCGATGCATCTTAAGTTTGGAAAGTTTTTAAATTTAAATTTAAATTAATTTGAATTTGAAATTCTTTCTTAAAATAGGATGAATTATATTAGGAGGCTTTCTTTAATTCTCCCAATTTGAATTTAATTAAAGACCTGTCATAATTCCCTTTTCCTTATCTTAATAATTCAAGTTTGGAAATTCCTTAAGTCCACATTCATCGTATGTGGACACATTCATCATTTGCGGACACATTCACCATATGTGAACACATTTAACGTATATGGACGCCTCCCCTTTTCCCCTCTTTTGGCCGACCCTCTCCGTTCTACATCACTAAAACAATTTGATATTGGAGAACACAGAAAAACTATTGAATTAAAAATAAACACCAATACTTAAGTTTGAGAAAATAAACAAAACCAGAAAATGTGAAAGACATCAATATTAAAAGTTTCAATCTTTCAGTAGAGGGATAAACTCATCCTTACTCTGATTTATGCATCTTATGAAAAGTATTAAGACCATCCAAGCATTGTTGAAGACTTGGTTGAATGCCAACACATAGTTGCATCTGGTATGGAGTTGCTTCTCTTAATAATTGGTTAGCATCTCTTGCAATTTTATCTAAGGATAGAACAATCCTATGAAACTCCTTCCTGTGTTCCAGATAAAATGCAAAAAAAGTTAGGTATTCATTTCAATTTCCTTAGGAAAATTATCATGTTGTTTCTCTTTCTTCCTATAGGGAATAATACAAAACCAAATGTTGATACAACAGAGAAAACTCACATCAGCTCTGTCAAGGATATAAATATCATTTCCAATGTTTCAATCTGTTTACCAAGAAGAGTCTCTTTAATTCCAGGCAGAACTTCTAGGGCATCATAATTCTTATCCACGTTAAGCACCTATCAATAAAATATATATGATAATATCAGAATTCCTCCATGTACGAGAAAAATTAACTATGTGATGAACAAAATTTATACAGTAAAACCATAACAAATTGTAGTTTCGCCAACAATTCTAATCAACAGGACATGAGGAAAGAAAATCCATAATGAAATAAAATCAACATGAAAACGATGTGTCAATCTTTCATTGCTAATAACATAGTAGTATGGTCACAATAGTGTTTAAATGAAAACAGAAGTTTTTTTTTTATTTATTTAAATGCGGTGTTGGCTTGATTCTAATAAAAATCATAATATTCAAAGTACCCTAAGCTTTTCATATCCTTTACCAAAAGGTCATATCATCAATATGTTACAATAATCATGTCAAAGAATAGCCCTAAAAATAAAAAATAAAAGCATAAAAGCAAGTCTAAGCAATTCTAAGCTATGTTGTCTCTTACTGCCATGTAACTTAGTTGTCTCTAACGGCCATACAACAACCTATCTAATAGAGAATAAATAATAACAGAAAGAAAGACAAACATTCAAAGGAAAATTAAACAAATTTTATCTTCTTGGCATGAAGAAAATATAAGACAAAATTTTAAAAAGAAACATGATTAAAAAGTAATTAAACCAATAAAATGTAATTATAAATAAAAAATAAGGGAAAAAAGCTAATCTAATTAGCGTTTCTTAAGAAAATAATAGCGAAAAGATATATTAGAGCTAAGAAATGAAAGAAATATTATACTACGGTAAGGCCAAAAAGACAATAGAATGCCATGCTTAAAGCAGAAAGCTACCTGTAGCCTATTAATAATGGAAGCCCCATTTCCAAATTGTGAAAGCAATTGAGATTGAAGTTCATCCCATCGCACCATCTCATCTTTAACCCTTGCATACTTTTGCTGAAGCTTCTTCAACATCACTGTCATCTTTGAACCCACAAACAAAAAGAATGGCTAAAGTGAAATCAAAATTAGCTAGATTCAATAAGGAAAAGAAATTTGTAAGCTTCCACACATATCATCATCATCATCATCATCATTAGCCCTGCCCCAACAAGCTTCCACACATATAAACAATATATGCAAAAAATAGATAAAATTTAAAGCACAAAATCTTGTGTGGCTTAATCGCTATTGTTGACTGTAACGGCAAAACCACCGCTCATTCCACCGACATACCCAAACGATCGGACACAACGTTTCAACCACCGCCTCTCACGATACAAAAATAAATCCTCTCATTCAGTTGGGACCAATACACAGACGCTCTCATAATTGAAAGAAATCGCAAGAGAGAAAGGGGTTGGCGACTTATCTCTTCTTCTGACGTCAATCTCGCGAACCCTCTGCCCTAGTCGACTGCCGCCGACGCACGAAGTCTTCCGATCGACCGTCTAAGGCCGTCGAGCCAGTGATTTGCTGCTCTCATCACACCGGCCACCTCTTCACCGTCCCCACACAAGCATTACGCCATCGTGTACAAAGCCGACCCACCGGCCGACCTGCCTCCGGCCTGACGAAACCCTGGCCAGCCTACCTCTGGCCGGCCAAGACCCGTCGACGCCCTTCCCCGTGCGTGGCTCCGCCTTCGGCCCTAGCCGATCGGGCTTCATCCCGCTTCCCTTCCTCTGCTAAATTGATATATTATTATATATATTATATAATATATATAATAATATCTAAATGTTATATTATATTAATATAATAGTATAATATAACTAATATAATATAATATAACAGAATAATATTATATTATAATGTTGTATTATATTATAATAAATATATTATATTATGATATATATATATTTTATTATAATATAATATATAATTGTTAAAAAAAATGAGAGGATTTTCAGACAGGTGTCGAAGACCCCCGGTCGTCGTACCTTAGGTCCGACCGGGATGATTTCAAATTGAAGACCATACGCCGTCGATCTTTGATCCGGGTATGATGGTTTAAAATTGAAGACCCTACGCAGTCGATCTTTGGTCCTGGTAGGATGATTTAAAATTGAAGACCTCACGCAGTCGATCTTAGATCCTGGTGGGATGGTTTAAATTCGAAGCCCCTACGCCGTCGACCTTAGGTCCGGGTAGGAAGAATTACGGCAGTGCCGTCCCGATTTCTCCCTCGGTGGGGAGGAGACGCCGGGAGGCTGCCGAAATTTTTTAGTGAACAACAAAGGACTTGGACATAAAATTGGAAATTAATTTGAACGAAATTCAAATATAAAATTAATTTTAAATTAAATTTGAACAAATGATATTGGATTCAAACTCAAACTTGAATTATACTTTGCACTCAAACATGATTTAGTATAATCCTTCCAATGAATAATATGACTTCTCTCCAATCAACAATAATCTACAAATAAAATACATCAATCTTTTGTAGACTAGGGAAGTTCATATGCTATGGATTCAATGAATTACCAACAAAGGTGAATGAGGGAGATGTAGTAAACACACAACTCATCTATGAATCAATTATGCAAGCATATGCACTTATCCCGTTTAAGAAGAAAGTTTTGAAGTGCAACAAACACATTAACCTTCCTGGTAAGCGGAGATCAAATAGAAGGGATAACATAATTACAACCAATCAATAACATGGACTTCCCATTAGAATTTTAGAGATCTTCAAGCAAATCTTACACACCATCAAATATGTTTTAAGCTCCAACATGACATTCAAATATGCTACAATTCACCTATGAGCAGGAATAGAGAATTCGTAGTGCCCAAAACGACTTGCCTATAAGCAAAGACACGATCTCCTACAGGAAAAAATAGAAGAATTTGTAGCAAACAAAATAACTCTTCTATGAGCATGATATATTTGTGGCAATTGAGAGCAAAACACCTTCTACGAGTTATGCGAAGTAATGCTTAGAGCAGTTAAAATAAACTAAATGCAATAATTGAAATCTAGAAAGCTTTAAACGCCACCGGATCCGCAACACGTATGCAAGCGGACAGAAGGCGTTCGTAGGCCCTTAAATGAAATCCCGGGCTATTTTCCAAGCAAAATCACTTGCGCAATTGATCATATTTAAATATTTTAAAAAAAAATGCCCCTTATGTATTAAATATGATCCTTTAAATTAAATATATCCCTGTATGTGCTCCGGTCAATATATTAAAAACATAAACACCAAATGACCGAGAATGCTGCGCAGGGTCAAATACTACAACCCGCATGTGCTCTGATCGTCAAATATAAATGTCAAATCCAACGATCTGAGAATGCTGCGCGGGTTAAATATTCAAGTTTCATCCTCCTCCTCTAAAGGACTGGAGTCGACACAACTTGAATCATAAAATGCCTCCCAAAATCCTACGAAAATACAAGTGACTTTAATGTCACCCCGATGATGGCCGCGTTGACAGAAAATCTCAACCGGAGGGGTCAAATCTCAAATCAAATAACAACTTACCCCGATGATGGCCGTGTTGATCGAAAATCTCAACCGGAGGGGTCAAATTTCAAATCTCAAATGTCAAATCTCAAAATCTCAAATCCAATCAAATCTCTGAAATAAAATCTATCATCTAAAAAACTCAAAACTAAAAATCATCCACCTCCCGCAACGGTTTGCCAGGAGTGATAAATTTGAAATTAATCTCAGCTCACAAAGAGCGAATGCATGTCGGGTGTATTACTTTGATTCATCCTCAAATAATCTCTTGCCAACAGGGACGTGGCACGTGCCCTCTGATCGGGTGGTCTTGCCGAAAAATGGCACCATTATATTACGATCACGGCCAAAGCCTGTATGTTCCCTAAAGGCGTCAAACCCTTGAGCTATGAATCATAGGGTATATCTGATAGGCATAAAGCCTTCTATTAACTAAGGTGGATTCAGATATATCCCCTTAGACAAACACCAACCCAGGTCTACAAGGTATTCTTGGACGAAGCAACCCATGGCTGCCGACAAGGTGCCTTCTGTCAGGTTGGGTCGACTACCTCCTCTGACTAAGTAGACCAGGGATCATGACAGCCGGGACGACAGAACCATGGGATCTTGATCGGGCTCGTCTTCATCCCCCCTACCACCAGTTTTAAGTTTATGGTGTGATAAACTCTAAATTCCAAATTTCCAATCTTTTAAATTTCAAAATTCAAATCCAAATTCAAGATTCAAAACCCTAAACTATTGCTATTATACAATAGGTTCATAACCTATGTGACATCCTTAACGACTAGCCTTAATCGAAAGTTCTCTCCTATTATTGGGAGGGGTAATTAACTATAGGGGCTTGCGCCTATAGGAAACCAGAACTCAGATCAAAAAGTCCTCACCAAATGAGGGCGAAATCTCTGGGTAGTGTCTTATCTAAAACCCAATCTGCCTTCTGAAAATTCCCCCGGGATCACACATCCCAAAATTGGAATTTTTCGGAGCCCACAGATTTCTGGCGACTCCGCTGGGGATGGTTTCTCTTTCCATCTTTGGCTAGTTATATGTAAAACATAATAGCAATAAAGTTATTAAAATTCTAATAAATTTATTAAATTTGGGGTTTAAAAATATGCAATCAAATAAAATTTTCTGTATATATTCTGTCTAGTCTCTGCACTTTGAAAGTGTAGGGTAATGTATCAACTCTGCATACTAACCCTTTCCTTTCAATTGTGCAGAATGGAACTACAGAATACACCCTTCACCGTCCAACTGGGACGAGGAGCTAGCATTCAGCTAGCTAACGCCGTCATCAATACTGGAGACTCTGAAGCCACCATCCGATTTGGTAGCTTAGAGTTTTCTGCAGCTACTGCAAAGGCTGCTGCCGTACCTATTCACGGCTTGACTGTTCAAGGCCATCATGCGAAGCCTAATCCTGCTGATACTAATGCACGACGTGCTTATTCCGTGCAACAACCACGAGCTGACAAAACTGCTACTGCAAAGGCAGTTCAACAAAATAGAACCTCAGTATTCGAAAGGCTATCACAGCCTAAGGCCTCAGCCACTGAGAGAGTCGTAGTTGGAGGAAGAATATCTGTGATACCTACCAGGGGTACCACTCTGCCGACCGGGTTATCTGCACCTGGGAAAGACGATGCTGAAGCCTCCTCATCTGGAGGAAGGCTCACAAGGAGGCAGATAAGGAAGAAGAATGCTGAACTCCGAGCTCAGCAGCAACTAGTGCCAACTCATCCCTCCAACCTACCAGCCCAAGAACCTGAAGCTACCATTCCAACCCGGAATGGGTTTGCAAATTTGAAATGGGTTAAGAGAAATAGCTCTACTGGGGAGCTAAAGAAATCTTTCTGGGATCAACGGCCTGAAGCTCTAATCCCTCCAAGGAAGAAAGAACCCGAGACTCTCTCAGCTCGAGTATATCGAGTTCTAAAGACTGTGAAAGAGAAAGGTCTGAAGAAGAGGAGATATCAGCAGCCCTTAATAATTGAAGCTAGAAGAACTCCGTCGAGGGAATGCCTATCCCTTGCAGCTGAGAGAAGAAAAATAAAATATATTACGCATGGTGAGCATCGGGGCGTGACACCTGAACTTTGGGTTCAGGGATCCGTCGCCGAAAGGTCCCAGCGAAAAGGAAAAGAAATCTGGAGGCCAAAGCCTCGCAGAGAAGATAGGAGAGAAAGAAGAGCTGACCTCGGCGTGACATCTGGTACAGCCTCCCAGAGATCCGCCTCTCATAAAAATCATCAACAATGGGTACCTAAGGAAAAGGTGCCTATTATTGACATTGACAATAGTCGACACTTTAGAAAATCTTCTAAGGAATCCTATTGCCAACCAACCTCAACCTCTCAAAGAAAGGTTAATTTTGACCGCACCCCTCCAATCGAAGAAGTTCATGTATCACATGAAGAGCCAGAAATCTATTGGAAACGTCGCTCTGAGATTTCTGTACAAGAAAAAGATGATGATAAAGACACCATGGAGGTTGAGGTGGTCTACATGGTGGGATATGGTGATGAGCCACATCAAACACGTGGCTATAGACGACGCAATGAAACAGTGCCCACTTCTTCTAAAACAACCTCTCAAGAAGATCAAGTTCAGTACGAGCAGTTAGAAGAAGAAGAAGTCCCTTCAGATGATGGACAAAATGATGATCAGGAAGAAGAAATACTTGCTGAAACATTGGCACAAGCACAAAGGCGTTTGAAACATCAAATGAAGGAAAAAGATAAGGAGATATCAGAGCTGAATAGCAAGATGACAGAAATGATGGCACAGATGACTGCGATGATGCAGTTAATGCAAAAGAACGTCCTTACTACTCCTGCACTTGCTCAGCCAGTTGATCGTCAAAATCAACCAGTTAATCAGCAGATATCAAGTAGTATTCCTACTAATCTGCCAATGGACCCAATACCCCAGGTGTCCAGAATACGAGCAAGAAATGAAGAAGGAAATGAGGCTGATCAACCTGTTCATCCACAAACTCATCAAAATATTACAAGTGCATCTGAGCCGATGATGACTCCACAGCTAGAATCAATCATCAACGAAAAGATTAAAGCTGTCATTGCATCAGAACATGTTGAGAAGTTTGTGAGCAAGGGTCGCCCGTATCCAGCCGAGTACGATCAGGTGCCCTACCCTAAGGGTTACTCAGTGCCTAAGTTCAACACTTTTAATGGCACCGGCAATCCAAAACAACACCTGGCCCAATTTAAAGCAACCTGTGGAAATACTGGGGGTGTTGATGCTCTACTCTTCCGCCAATTCATTAGTAGTTTGACTGCGACTGCTTTTGAATGGTACACCGAGCTTCCTAATGATTCTGTCAAGACATTTGCAGAATTAGAAAATATGTTCGTGAAAAGGTTCGCTAGTGCTACTGAGAAGACTACTATCGCTGACCTTGCCTTAGAGAAACGAAAAAAAGGCGAGTCGGTGACAAAATACATCACCCGCTGGCGCAACATGAGTATGAAATGCGAACAACAATTAGAAGAGGAGCACGCCGTTCAACTGCTAATGGGAAACATCGATGATAAGATGTTACCATTTTTATGTATGGCCTCCATCAGCACTTATCAAGAGCTACTAGACAGGGTAGCTAAATTTGAAAAATTGAACTTGTCTAAGTCTGAATATCATTCAGATAGACCCCGAAAGAATAAAGCTGTGGATAATAGAAGAGATGAAATCTATTCCACATCATCTTTAAGAATTGAGAAAGAAAAACAATCTACTCCTAAAGATGATAATGGAAAGCAGTACTCCAAACCCCAGCCAAAACTAATATTGGGAGGAAACGATAAGTTTCAAACTTTTCGTAATGGAGGAGAACGTTCGAAGCCCAGAACAGGTGATCGAATCACATCCCTTAAAGAGAAAATGAATAGAGAATATTCTTTTAAAAGGGAAAGTGTGGCAAAGCTATTTAAACAAGCACTTAAAGCTGGTCTTGAATTACCGGAGTGTAAAAGACCCGAAGAAGCTGATCAAAAAAGATGATCCAAGTTATTGCCCATATCACCGAGTTATCAGCCACCCTATTGAAGATTGTTATGTCTTCAAAGATTGGCTGGAAAGAAAGTACAAAAATGGTGAATTCACGCTATCAAATAGTGTTTTAGTTCACCCAAAAAAGGAGTCTGTGAAGGTGATTATGTCTTCTCCTATACCTCTGATTAAGGAAGGAGATAAAATGAAAGGAAAAATAATGCCAGAAAAAGATGAATGGCAGACCGCAATATCCAAGAAGACAATGAAGATGATCAAACAGCTGGAAGGAGTTCCTAGCATCAAATGGAAATCCCCTATAGAACCAGTGCTTGAATTAAAAGGAAATCCAAATTCAGGTGCATCCACTTCCAGGTCATTAACTTGGAGACGTCCTAATACGAAGCGGTTCTATAAGACATCATCCAAGAAGTCCAATAATTCAAATAGGCGCATCAAGCAGAAGAAGAAAACAACAACACTTCAAAAGATCATCAACAATTTGGAGGATTATCACCAACCATCAAGACGGCCGATAACACTTGCAGACTTTATGTCTAAGCTTCAAATAGACCAATCAGAAGTGGAAGATGATGAACAAGAAGATGAAGATTCACTCTATGTTGAGACATGTCGAGTCATCTCAACGACATTGAATGCAGCCCAAAGAGATTTTGTAAAAGATCATGATAGGGGTCATATAGCAATGTCTCATACAAAAGTGACTAATAAAATGACGTCTGCGTCATGTCTGATGGTACTGCAAACAGGCTATAACTCAGAAGAAGAGTTGTGTTTTCCAAGTGACGATGAGTCAGATCAGCAAATAGCTTCACGAATGGAGCGTGTGAAGCTAAATGAAGACTCTGAACATTCAACAAAAACTACATCAGATGATGTTGAATCGAACGAAGTGGCTCAAGTACAGTTAAGAAGTGGTAAAGTACTGCCACCGCCGCCGCTAAAAAAGGGGTTATCAAGCAAAGACAAGGGAAAAGATATAGTCGTCAACGAAGAAATGATCCCTAAAGATCATAAGAAAAAATATGATACAAATAAAGGGATAGAATATAATATCATTTCCCATTTGAAGAAAATCCCAGCACAGCTCAGCATCTATGAAGCTCTTCTGATGTCAAAAGATCTTCGAGAAACTTTGATACAGGCTCTCAAAAATCCAGAGAAATATGAAGCATATTTCGCAGAAAGATGTTTGAGCGAAGTTCTTCATGCCAGAAATGAACCTGTTATAACATTCTCTGAAGAAGATCTCATGTTGGGGACTACAGAACATAATCGCCCTTTATATGTCACGGCAGAAAGTGATGGCATCATAATAAGGCGAATCCTAGTTGATCCTGGGTCTTCAATAAATCTCATGAGCTTGCGCACATTAAGGTCCTTATCCCTAGATATTCAACATCTAGGTTCAGATAAACTTATGGTGCATGGCTTTAACGAGAAAGGACAAAAAACTGTAGGGTCATTTGTTCTTCCCCTGAAATTTGGAGAACTATACACAGAAGCCAAATTTCATATTATCGATGCAGACACTTCATTCAAGGCACTCTTAGGTAGACCTTGGCTCCATGAGAATGGTCTTGTTCCATCAACTATGCACCAATGCATGAAATATTTAAAGGATGGGGAAGAGTTCAGAATTTCTGGAGATATACAACCCTTCGCAGTCCACGAAGTGAAAATTTATGATGATGCAAAATACTTCATTCCAAATAAAGTAAAGCCGATGAAATCTTCTACAAGTAAAGAATTAAGCTCAAGAAGTACAAAACAGCTCAAAGGAGTTGAAGAAAATGATACGAGAAGAAAGTCACAAAATTTTCCTAAAGGGGCTAACACATTACCTAGGTCAAATAAAGTTGTACTCCACTTAGGAAGTGATACGGAGGAAGATGATGATATCTCTGAAACCTACAAGCCTTTGATCAAAGAAAAGCCAAGGGAGAATACTTTTGTGGTTACACTGATCCCTCCACAACATTTTAGAGAAATCGTATCCCGTGAGGTTCATAATGTTGAAGAGCTTAAAACATTTTATGTACCTCCCCTACGTGGAAGTAGTGGACCAGGAAGCTTATTCTATAAATTTGGAGAGTATCAAGAAGATAACATCAATGAGCTTGGGAATTTCGACGAAAATGAAGAGATAATCCATACAGAGATGCTTAGATATTGTCCCAAAAGAATTCAGCAAATGATAGAAAAATCTGGAGTTCATAATATGGTCACTCGACGACGAGCACTTTTCTTTCAAAGAATGTGGTGTCACGAATTATCTAAAATGGGTAATCGTGATACAAAAGGCTTGGGATTTGTGGCAGCAGAACATGCTGAGCAAAATGTATGTTATGCGATAAATAATAAATATCCTGTTACTGAAAACATGGATATAAATGAAGAGAAAGATGTGGAAGCTAAACCTGCACCAGAAGAACTTGAA
The DNA here is from genome assembly GCA_019514585.1 of Dendrobium officinale. Taxonomy (NCBI): domain Eukaryota; kingdom Viridiplantae; phylum Streptophyta; class Magnoliopsida; order Asparagales; family Orchidaceae; genus Dendrobium; species Dendrobium officinale. Next base: position 71,674,336 of record CM033688.1, read on the forward strand.
GATGGAGGACAGGCCGCTACCATGGATGAACTGACAGAAATAAATTTGGGAACTGATGAGGATCCTCGCCCAACCTTTATTAGTGCTCTTCTCTCCAAGAATAAAGTTGAAAAGATGAAAGCATTACTCAGTGAATTTAGGGATTGCTTTGCTTGGACATACGATGAAATGCCAGGCTTATCCCCTGATATAGCTGTTCACAAATTAGCAATCAAACCAGGTGCAGTACCTGTTAAGCAAGCTCCAAGGCGAATGAGATTGGAGATCGAAGAACAAGTGATTGCAGAAACCAAGAAGCTCATCGAAGCAGGTTTTATTCGAGAAGAAAAATATGCTGATTGGATAGCCAACATTGTCCCAGTGAAAAAGAAAAATGGACAAATTCGCATATGCATCGATTTTCGAGATCTTAACAAGGCATGTCCAAAAGATGATTTCTCACTTCCAATATCAGAACTGTTAGTTGACAATACATCCAATTATGATATATTCTCATTTATGGATGGGTCGTCGGGATATAACCAAATCAAAATGGCGCCTGAAGATGAAAAGCATACATCTTTCAGGACCCCTATTGGCATATTCTGCTACACAGTCATGCCCTTTGGCTTGAAGAATGCTGGAGCTACATACCAAAGAGCTATGACGCATATATTTGATGAACTTATCCACCAAAAAGTTGAATGTTATGTGGATGATCTTGTTGTGAAAAGTATAGATCGAAAAGATCACCTTCAAGATTTGAGGATTGTATTTGAAAGAATCAGAAAATTCAATCTCAAAATGAATCCACTCAAATGTGCTTTCGGAGTTTCTTCAGGAAAATTTCTTGGGTACGTTGTACGACACCGAGGAATTGAGGTGGATCCTAACAAAGTTAAGGCAATCATAGAAATGCTGCCTCCGAAAAGTCTCCGTCAACTTCGTTCTTTACAAGGACAACTTGCATTTATACGACGGTTTATCTCAAATCTATCAGGCAGATGCCAACTATTTGCAAAGCTGATGAAGAAAGACACTCGTTTTAAATGGGATGATGAATGCCAAGAAGCTTTTGACAGTATCAAGAGATATCTTCTGAGCCCACCCATCCTTGCAGCACCAATTCCAGGGAAGCCTCTTATTCTATACACCGCAGCGTTGGAAGAGTCCCTTGGAGCATTGTTAGCTCAGCACAATGAAGAAGGCAAAGAAAATGCACTCTACTATATCAGTCGAAGATTGATCGGAGCAGAAATACGCTACTCTCCAATTGAGAAGCACTGTCTGGCATTAATATTTGCTGTCCAAAAGCTCCGCCATTACATGTTGTCTCATAAAATAACACTGATATCAAAGATCGATCCGCTGAAATTCTTGATGACAAGACCAGCGTTGACAGGTCGCCTAGCTAGGTGGGCAGTGATACTTTTACAGTTTGACATCACGTATGTCCCCCAAAAAGCAGTGAAAGGGCAAGTATTAGCTGATTTTCTGGCTGCACATCCCGTTCCTGCTGACTCATCGCTCAATGACGATCTGCCTGATGAACAAATCCTAGTTATTCTAGAAGAAAAGAAATCACAAATATGGGAAATGTATTTTGATGGTGCATCGTCAATTAAACATGCCCAACCACCAAACCTCCCCAAAGCTCGAGCGGGTATCGGTCTTATTTTCATAGTGCCAAATGGAGGGATAATGAGATTCTCCTTTGGTTTAACCGAGCCCAGAACTAACAATGAAGCAGAATATGAAGCTTTAATAGCGGGTCTTGAGATCGCTATTTCAATGGAAATTCAAAATCTCAAAGTTTTTGGTGATTCTCAACTCATTATAAATCAAGTAATGGGTATTTATAAAATTGGCAGAATCGGATTGATTCACTATCATAGGCGAGTACTCGATCTCATGAAACAAATTACAAATATTACATTAATCCAAGTATCTCGAGCTTATAACAGTAAAGCAGATTCTTTAGCAAAACTTGCTAAAGAAATGGCGAGCATGAATGATGAGCAGATTCTAATTAGTGTCAACACTCGTCGAGTACTAGAACCAGCAATTCTGTATTCCCCACAGGAAGAGGGGTCATCAAATCCAAATCAGGAGGATATAACTTCGGTTATTCCTCAATCTCCCCAACAAATTGTTCCTGAAAATCAACAAGATAAACCTCAAATGTTCACAGGAAGAAAATTTGGTAGAACCTCTGAATCTTGGCTTGAATGCCTAGAAGTTGAAAAGCAAAATGACTGGAGGCAGCCTTTCATCGACTACTTCAGAGAAAATAAACTTCCCGCAGATAAATCATTAGCTACTCAAATCAAGAAGAGAGCATTGCGATATGCGTTTGTCAACAATACGCTGTATCGAAGGTCATTTGAACAAATGTGGCTACGATGCTTAGGAAAAAAATGAAGCTAATAAGGTTATTTCTGAAGTTCATGAAGGACTATGCGGTGCACATCAATCAGGTCCTAAAATGGCCATCAAAGTTAAAAGGATGGGTTATTACTGGCCATCAATGGTAAAGGATTGCACCAATCATGCAGATATATGTCACGAGTGTCAAATTCATGGCAATATTATACATCAACCTCCAAATCCTTTACATCCCACTATAGCATCCTGGCCATTCGAATGTTGGGGGACAGATGTGATAGGGCCCATTGATCCACCATCATCTGCTGGGCATCGCTTCATATTAGCGGCAACAGACTATTTTTCTAAATGGGCTGAAGCAGTTCCCTTCAAAGAAGTCACTGCTCTTCATGTGATTAACTTCTTTACTCACAACGTTGTCTACAGATTTGGTGTACCCCGTCGCATCATCTTAGACAATGGTCCAGCTTTTAAAAATACCAAGATTTACAAATTCATTGAGCAACATAAGATTGATTGGCGATATTCATCAATCTATAATCCAAGGGCAAATGGATTAGCAGAAGCCTTCAACAAAACGCTCGTAAAGCTGCTCAAGAAAATTCTTACTAAAAATAAAAGAGAATGGCATACTAAGTTGGCAGAAGCATTATGGGCATATCGTACCACATACAAAACACCAACGAAAGCAACTCCCTATGCATTGGTGTTTGGAGCTGAAGCTGTGTTGCCACTCGAAGTTGAGTTGCCGTCACTTCGGGTAGCTGTTCAGTATGATCTCACAGAAGAACAAAATGCTCGCCTACGAATGGAAGAGCTTGATGCATTGGATGAAGTCCGACTCCAGGCTCAACAAAATTTAGAGATTTATCGAGCGAGAATGGTGAAATCTTTTGACCGTATGGTACGCCATCGAGCATTTCAAGAAGGAGAATTGGTCCTGGTGCTGAGAAGACCCATTATCCCACACCGAAGGATTGGTGGTAAATTCGAACCAAATTGGGAAGGCCCTTTTGTTATCGAAAAGGTGTACCAAGGAGGAGCATATCAACTTATCGATTTGGAAGGTCGACGACCTATGCCCCCGATTAATGGGAGATACTTAAAGAAGTATCATTCTTAAGAAAACTAAGCTGAAAATTATTCTCTTATAAATAAAGAAAATATTTCTAAGATGTCTTAGAAATTCTCCCACAAGACAGGGGGCATTTTTAAATTTAAAAATGCCAAAAATCTGATGACGGATGAAATTTCCTTTCAAGACAGGGGGCATTTTAAATATTTATTTGGGATATCATCGAACCCCAAATAAATATTTAAAATTATTCGTGAAGCTATCACAGCATAAATACAGGGCAGAAGCTGGTGCCTTCAAGCAGGAAAATATACAATCATCGCAGAAATTTTGCCAAAATCTCGAAGTTCAGATTGAGAAGAAATTTTGATCTGCAACTTCAACAAATCAAATTCGACAAGTATGAATTGTCATAGTACAAGTCCAGTGCTCAAGCAGATATAATATCAGTCTCAACAAGCCTATATGTGGCCGAGCCACTGATAGCTTTACTTACTCAACAAGCCATTATAAGAGGCCGTAGTAGGAAAGCACATGTTTTGTTAGCCCGATGACAAATACTATCAAGTTTGATATTTGTCTAATATAGCAAATCAAAGCAGTTCAGATTCAAAAAATTTTCTCAACTAACAAATGGATTGAGACAAAATTCAGAAAAATCTCAATCAACTCAAAGGCACCAAGCCACAATAAAAACTCCTATCAAATTTGGAAGCATTATCCTTCAATAAATCTATCAAGCACAAAGCTAAGATCGAAGGAGCTTCACGTCTTCAACATGTCCAAAAAAGCACGAAGCTTAGAACCGAAGAAGTAATCCCACAGTTCTTACAAAACCATAGGCCGAACAAAGGGAATATTGTCATCATCAAAGTACATCATGCAAAAAGCTTTGGACAGATGACTATTTGCCACCGACCTAATATCATTCTAAAGGATTTATGTCATCAATATGGACTCTTCATCAAGACCATGAAAGCACAGAGCTAGGGCAGAAGAAATGTTAATTCCTGACAAATCGAGAAGATAAACCAGGGATACTTAAAAGATCCTCTACATGACATCTAAAATTTAGTTTTAGAGAGCTGTAGGGTCAATCATTTTACAACAAACATGATCTGCTATAGAGCGCATATCATATTTGTTGGGGGGCATTTGTTGACTGTAACGGCAAAACCACCGCTCATTCCACCGACATACCCAAACGATCGGACACAACGTTTCAACCACCGCCTCTCACGATACAAAAATAAATCCTCTCATTCAGTTGGGACCAATACACAGACGCTCTCATAATTGAAAGAAATCGCAAGAGAGAGGGGTTGGCGACTTATCTCTTCTTCTGACGTCAATCTCGCGAACCCTCTGCCCTAGTCGACTGCCGCCGACGCACGAAGTCTTCCGATCGACCGTCTAAGGCCGTCGAGCCAGTGATTTGCTGCTCTCATCACACCGGCCACCTCTTCACCGTCCCCACACAAGCATTACGCCATCGTGTACAAAGCCGACCCACCGGCCGACCTGCCTCCGGCCTGACGAAACCCCGGCCAGCCTACCTCTGGCCGGCCAAGACCCGTCGACGCCCTTCCCCGTGCGTGGCTCCGCCTTCGGCCCTAGCCGATCGGGCTTCATCCCGCTTCCCTTCCTCTGCTAAATTGATATATTATTATATATATTATATAATATATATAATAATATCTAAATGTTATATTATATTAATATAATAGTATAATATAACTAATATAATATAATATAACAGAATAATATTATATTATAATGTTGTATTATATTATAATAAATATATTATATTATGATATATATATATATATATATTTTATTATAATATAATATATAATTGTTAAAAAAAATGAGAGGATTTTCAGACAGGTGTCGAAGACCCCCGGTCGTTGTACCTTAGGTCCGACCGGGATGATTTCAAATTGAAGACCATACGCCGTCGATCTTTGATCCGGGTATGATGGTTTAAAATTGAAGACCCTACGCAGTCGATCTTTGGTCCTGGTAGGATGATTTAAAATTGAAGACCTCACGCAGTCGATCTTAGATCCTGGTGGAATGGTTTAAATTCGAAGCCCCTACGCCGTCGACCTTAGGTCCGGGTAGGAAGAATTACGGCAGTGCCGTCCCGATTTCTCCCTCGGTGGGGAGGAGACGCCGGGAGGCTGCCGAAATTTTTTAGTGAACAACAAAGGACTTGGACATAAAATTGGAAATTAATTTGAACGAAATTCAAATATAAAATTAATTTTAAATTAAATTTGAACAAATGATATTGGATTCAAACTCAAACTTGAATTATACTTTGCACTCAAACATGATTTAGTATAATCCTTCCAATGAATAATATGACTTCTCTCCAATCAACAATAATCTACAAATAAAATACATCAATCTTTTGTAGACTAGGGAAGTTCATATGCTATGGATTCAATGAATTACCAACAAAGGTGAATGAGGGAGATGTAGTAAACACAACTCATCTATGAATCAATTATGCAAGCATATGCACTTATCCCGTTTAAGAAGAAAGTTTTGAAGTGCAACAAACACATTAACCTTCCTGGTAAGCGGAGATCAAATAGAAGGGATAACATAATTACAACCAATCAATAACATGGACTTCCCATTAGAATTTTAGAGATCTTCAAGCAAATCTTACACACCATCAAATATGTTTTAAGCTCCAACATGACATTCAAATATGCTACAATTCACCTATGAGCAGGAATAGAGAATTCGTAGTGCCCAAAACGACTTGCCTATAAGCAAAGACACGATCTCCTACAGGAAAAAATAGAAGAATTTGTAGCAAACAAAATAACTCTTTTCTATGAGCATGATATATTTGTGGCAATTGAGAGCAAAACACCTTCTACGAGTTATGCGAAGTAATGCTTAGAGCAGTTAAAATAAACTAAATGCAATAATTGAAATCTAGAAAGCTTTAAACGCCACCGGATCCGCAACACGTATGCAAGCGGACAGAAGGCGTTCGTAGGCCCTTAAATGAAATCCCGGGCTATTTTCCAAGCAAAATCACTTGCGCAATTGATCATATTTAAATATTTTAAAAAAAAATGCCCCTTATGTATTAAATATGATCCTTTAAATTAAATATATCCCTGTATGTGCTCCGGTCAATATATTAAAAACATAAACACCAAATGACCGAGAATGCTGCGCAGGGTCAAATACTACAACCCGCATGTGCTCTGATCGTCAAATATAAATGTCAAATCCAACGATCTGAGAATGCTGCGCGGGTTAAATATTCAAGTTTCATCCTCCTCCTCTAAAGGACTGGAGTCGACACAACTTGAATCATAAAATGCCTCCCAAAATCCTACGAAAATACAAGTGACTTTTAATGTCACCCCGATGATGGGCCGCGTTGACAGAAAATCTCAACCGGAGGAGTCAAATCTCAAATCAAATAACAACTTACCCCGATGATGGCCGTGTTGATCGAAAAAATCTCAACCGGAGGGGTCAAATTTCAAATCTCAAATGTCAAATCTCAAAATCTCAAATCCAATCAAATCTCTGAAATAAAATCTATCATCTAAAAAACTCAAAACTAAAAATCATCCACCTCCCGCAACGGTTTGCCAGGAGTGATAAATTTGAAATTAATCTCAGCTCACAAAGAGCGAATGCATGTCGGGTGTATTACTTTGATTCATCCTCAAAATAATCTCTTGCCAACAGGGACGTGGCACGTGCCCTCTGATCGGGTGGTCTTTGCCGAAAAATGGCACCATTATATTACGATCACGGCCAAAGCCTGTATGTTCCCTAAAGGCGTCAAACCCTTGAGCTATGAATCATAGGGTATATCTGATAGGCATAAAGCCTTCTATTAACTAAGGTGGATTCAGATATATCCCCTTAGACAAACACCAACCCAGGTCTACAAGGTATTCTTGGACGAAGCAACCCATGGCTGCCGACAAGGTGCCTTCTGTCAGGTTGGGTCGACTACCTCCTCTGACTAAGTAGACCAGGGATCATGACAGCCCGGGACGACAGAACCATGGGATCTTGATCGGGCTCGTCTTCATCCCCCCTACCACCAGTTTTAAGTTTATGGTGATAAACTCTAAATTCCAAATTTCCAATCTTTTAAATTTCAAAATTCAAATCCAAATTCAAGATTCAAAACCCTAAACTATTGCTATTATACAATAGGTTCATAACCTATGTGACATCCTTAACGACTAGCCTTAATCGAAAGTTCTCTCCTATTATTGGGAGGGGTAATTAACTATAGGGGCTTGCGCCTATAGGAAACCAGAACTCAGATCAAAAAGTCCTCACCAAATGAGGGCGAAATCTCTGGGTAGTGTCTTATCTAAAACCCAATCTGCCTTCTGAAAATTCCCCCGGGATCACACATCCCAAAATTGGAATTTTTCGGAGCCCACAGCTATTTTAGTAATCAAACTCGAGACATTTTTTTAAGAGAACAATTTGAGTTACAATAAATTTCAGACAGATGCAATATGATGTCATCATCTACTATTTACCCAATATATAACTATATACTCTAGCTTTTCCAATTATAATTTGTATTTTAAGATCAATTGTGCAGAGCACCTTCACACTAAATTTGATAGAATATAATCAACTTGAAGATCAAGTAGCACATGTAAATCCATATACATTGCTGAATAGAATCTTGATAGCCAAATATGGGAAGGATATGCGGAATGGAGAAGTGAATAGGGGAGCTTCATCAGCTGGCAAATTCTTGTGGAAGGAGCAAAATTTGTTCACCCTTTGATTAGGCGGATACTGTCAAATGAGGAGAAGGTGAATGTTTTGAGTGGTGTATGGATATTGGACAGATATATGGACAGATGGCCATCGTGTGTTAATTTCTAGATATTACAAGGATTGAAGGTGGAGCAGCTTTTGAAGAAGGACGACGGCCAATGGAATGTGGCAGAGCTGCATCAGTACTTTGGAGACCATTTGGTTAAGCTTATTCAGCAACTTCATGTGTATCCTGATTTGCCAGAAGATGAACTAGAGCTAATGTATTAGAAATCTGGGAAAACAATTACATCTTTTTGCTTATGAAGATTCTATTTAGATCAATACTGAGGTGTGTGGAAATATGAAGTAGTTGAGGGGACTGAAGTTGAAGGCAAGGGTAGATTTGCTTTTGGTGGAGAACGGGTAGCAATGCTATACCCATGAATGACTGGCTTGTGTACAGGAGGTTACAGGAAGGAAATTTATGTCGTAGAGACTACCAGGCAATTGAAACTATTCAACATATTTTTGTTAACTGTAAGAAATTGCATGAAGTGCTTACTGGGGATTCCAAATTCATGTATTCAAGTCGTTAAATGAATATGTCATAGAGCTGGAGAAGTTATCAAGGAGGAGTCCTAACACTGCTAGGATTTATTGTACAGCAATCTATTATTCTTAGAGAGCTAGAAATGAAGCTAAGCATGGAGGTTCAGTGTCACCACTGACGTTTATAGCTGCAAATGTTCTTGCTACAGCAATTCGACCACACTTGAATCCTATGCTGGAAGACTGGCAAGATTTAGGCAAGATTTGAGCTAAATCCTTCCAAACGCCGAAAAATACAAATTTAAATCTCACGGTAAGTCTAATATCTACTTCAAGGAGTTTTCGCCATTTTTCCCCTAAATCCCAGATTTCGTAAATCCGACCGAAGAAGCAAGCGAAAGGGGAGAAATATCGTTACCTTCTCGGCGAGCTGCCGGCGCGTCTTCTGAACTGACAGGAACAACTTCGTCGGAGTAGGCAGAGAAGCTTCAACTCTTTCATAAATCTACTTCAAGCGAAGCAGAACGGCAACGAATAAATGAAGAGGAAAGCCAAACCCTAGACAGGCAAGCGACTCGTTCGAAGCACTACCCCGCGCGAACCAGCCGAGGAGGGCAGCTCTACCCCGCACGAACCAGCCGTCAAACCGAAGAGGAAAAGCTACCATCCCTAGGAGGATTAGATTATTAATTAATTATCATAATTATAATTAGCATTGATATACTTATTAAAATAACACCTCAGTAAGGGGCTGTTTGATTGCCTGAAAAAGAAATGAAGTGTAAAGTAAATGCAATGTAAAATAAATGTAATTCATCGCAAATACTTTGAGCATGTTTGGTTGTTTGCAAAATAAACGCAGCAGAATTGTTTCCCTCGTTTGGTTAGATATATCCAGAGTAAAGTAAAATCGTTTTTTTAAATAATTTATTTTGGCATTAAAACAAGTGTATTTATAAAAACAGTATATTTATAATAATTAGTATTATTTGGTGTTATAAAATAAAATCATTGTATTCATTTATTGCTCGAAAATATTATAATTTTTTTAGAATATATAAAATCTGCTATGTATTAATTTAGCAGTGCACTGCAATAGACGAAAATATACATGTGATAGAGAATTTTTTTTCAATTCTTTTAAAATTTTAAATTTTTATTTTTCAAGTAATTTTTTTACAAAAAAAATTTGTAGAAAAACTACATTTTCAAGCCAATTTCTTTATTTAATTTAGCAATAAAAACAATTATTTTCGAGTAGCAATCAATAAATAACATGATTATCAATCATAACATGTAAACATCATTAATGAAAATGTACAATTAAAAAACAAAAGATAAAAATATACCAATTGTTCGTAGTTATAATTACAACAAATTAACACGAAACAGTTTATAATAATAAAAATCATTGCAAAAATTTGATTTACAAGATCATTGCAGCGAGCATTGTCTGTATCGCCTTATACTGCTTCTCATTGTTGTTGCTTAAGCTTCCATGAATCATGGTAAAAGGAAAAGGGCCTTTATTCAACTCTCAAGTAGTATTCATTCAATTAGAATCAATGTTCACTAATTCTTGTCCTTGGTTCTTTGATTCTTTCAGGGCATGCGATCTTAATATGAATCTGTTGTCGGCTTTGTTGGCTTAAGATGATGTAAATATTTATCTACTTAGATGTGTATTTTTTCTCTTTCGTAGCATGTAACACTTATAATCTGTTAAAATTCTGTTCTACTGTTCTCTCTTTTTGGTAAGAATTTAAGCTCGTATTTCCTTAAGATATGTTTTTAATTGTGCTAATCAAAATTATGTGCATATAATAAAGGTATGGATAGAGTCTAATAGAAGTGAAGGGGCATATTTTGAAAATTTTTTCTCTTTTATTTTGAATGTTGTGGGAATATTTCTATTGACATTTTAAAACTTTTCACTCTCTCTCTATGCTTACTCAAACCTTAGCTAGTTATATAAATGTATAGAAAAATTAATTGTTAATTATGATTATTTTAAATTTATTTTTAATATGAACAAGAGATGTAGAATTTAAATTAAGTGATAAAATATTGGTCAGTCTAAATCTTCAAATATTCCTAACATTTGAAATATTTTATACCCATTTTACTTCAAATCAAACAATCCCTTAATAAATTTATTATTACAAGTAAACACAATAATGATCATATTAATGATAATTGAGAAATTTTCTTACACTCTTCAAACATGATATTATTCAATCTATGATTGGCTGCATGTGCAAAGCTAAAAGATGATTTCTGTTTTTTTCTTTAATTCCCAAATTTGGAGAGAGATTGCAAAGTTAGTATTAAAACTTCTACTGGAAGCACAGGTAGTGGATTTAACAGCTAACATATCAGTACTTGTGTCATGGAATTACCATAGTAATTAGAGAAAATTGAATTCATGCTTGCAAAATCGAAGTAGGGCATGTATTTTTCAAGCATAAAGCAAGGCTCACTGTTATGAGGAAATTTTATATTCAAGTGTAGAGAAATCTAAGCTTAAGCTCCCAAAAACCATTCTAAAACGATGAATTTTCATAGTTTGAGTGCTTGAGGAACACGAAATGTTTGTCAAAATACTCGAATTTTGAAGGCACAATGACCAATAAGATTAAAACTGAAAGAAAATCTAGCAATCCAAATTTCCAATCGAGATGTTGCAGTCAACAATTTTTACAACAAAATGATCTATCCTACTAAGACAGGAAAGATATACAGCAAAGAGATTACCAGAATGTTTGGTTTGTTTAGAAATGAACATACATATGTGAAAATAATACTGGGAGTCCGTTCTGATAATCTGCTTTGACTGAATACACTTATCAGCAATAGAACATTCAATTTTCATGCTGCAACGGCAAGGAAATTCATCAACCATAATTCTGTGTGAAGAGATGGCTTAGTTTATATTCTGTGACTGAAAATCATGGCACCGTCGTTCAGTAATTACTAACAACAATGAAGAGATAGTAAATAGGATCACTATCCAAAATTGAGCAAAAAATCTATCCTAGACTGGCTGAATCTTATCAAGATGAAAGCTTTTCCAATTCTTGTGATAGAAAGAAATTATAATATCCGACTTCCTTGCTATTATAATTCCAAGAAAATTTACTGGCACAAATTTTAACATAAATGCTTAATGCAGTGGAGACAAGACAAACTGGCTTAGATGTTTAAGATGAGTTCAAAGGATAATAACGTGTGAATGAAGGGGTTACTGGAGATGACTCCTGACAAGTTGTTCATTAATACGGCTTGATAGAAAGGAAAAAAGGTGCCAGCAAATTCGGCTGTTAGCAATTCATTAATCCTCACCTCCTACTGCTCAATTACAGTAATGGTTATCAAAATAATTTTTCAAGCCACTAAAGACCGGAAGAGTAGCGTTTTAAAAGTTCTAGTATCACCAACATATTTCGAACGTTTGATCAAATTTGATGAACGAACAACTGGCAAAAAAAAAATAGTGAAAATGGAAGGTTGGAAAGAAAGTAAGAAACATACTAACGTTTGATCAAACACAAAACAGCAACTGCGGGGATATAAAAATTTATCAAGCTTGGTGCTTTCCACAACCAAAAAAATTTAAGCAATTTGACCTTAAGCTTCAAAGTTTGCAGAAAAAGAAATGAAGCCAACAATATCACAGTATGCATTCAAAAAGAAGCCTACCTCTGAAGGAAATAATGCTATCAAAGATAAACAGGGAAATAGAACTAAACTGGAAATATACAAGCTAAATATAAATCAACACCTTATACAGAATGTAGCTACAATCAAAAGCAACAACAAAAAAAATCAAGACCAAGGAATCCTCAAAAGGGAAATCGAAGAGCAACTCACCAGGAATAACCTTTGGAGGCTCATCCTTGCCAGTGGCAGAATACATGTACCTCTGCCCCTTGTACCACACAAAATTGGGAGGTTTTGGCGCATAGTGCTCTCCCTCGGGAAGACTTATGTAGAAACCAATTACATCTCCCTCAGAATAGCCTTGTTTCCCATACTCCTCCCTCAACGCCTTGTGAGCCTTACACCCATCAATATCCCTATACCCATAGCTATTGCCGTTATACCCGACAGGTGCCTGAAGATCACCGTTCTCCGCCGTCCACCCAAGCCTCGTGTGTCCAGACTCGCAGAGCCTAATAACCCCGACTCGCGATATCTCACCAAGGAAAAAATATGGATTTTTTACCAAATCCTGTAGTTCTAAGAACTTGACCGAATAAGCGAAGAACCGCACGAAAGGGAGAAAGTACCTTCAGAACTTGCGAGCTCCCGTCCTTACTTCCGATGAAAACGTCGCAACTTCCGATCCGACAGGCAAAGGTAACGTCGTCGAAGGAGCGAAGTCGAACGAGAACGAAGGAGCCCAAGATGCCCAAGATGCCACTCGTGCAATCTTACACCTCCTGCGAAGCAATGAAGCCGAACAGCAATGACGATGAATTAGAATCCGCTCAATTTGAGCGGGTTTCTTTTTCCCAGAAATACCTCCATTAATACCAACAATTATTACGTCCGGTCCTAGCTAAAATCGCATCAAAAAATGAGAAATATCGAGCAAATACCGAGCAATACCAAACAATAAAGAGTAATACCATCATGTTAAGATCCAATACCGAATTATACCAAGCAATACCGAGTTATACAAAAAATTCCAATAAAATCTAACAATTGCTCGGTATAGCTCCGTATAACTCAGTATTGGGTCTTCACATGATGGTATTCCTCATTATTATCAAATAATACCTAGCAATACCGAGTTTTTTGGCGGGATTTTAATGCCGACCGGACGTTCCTCTACGTACGTTCACCGGAACAAAGAAAAGTTCCATTAATACACAGCTGTGTGGGAGGATTTTTTTTTTTTTTTTTACTCAAAATGAATCAAACAGCCTCATTTAACAAATACTTATAATTGTTTTACTTTACCCACCTAATGCTGCATACTAAACAGCCCCTGAGTTATTAATCAAATACTTATGAAAATATATTCTAATATAGTAATCATAAGTATAATTTATTAATATTAATTAATAAATAACTCATATTTAAAATACAAATATAATATGAGTTAACCACCTTAAATCTTGAATAGTGTTGCATCATGGAACATTCGCAGTGATAGAGAGAGATAAAGTTTAGCTTCTTAATTTTGTATGAAGATCCATCACACAAAAAGATAAAAGATAGGATGTAGCCTTCATAAGAGATATCGAGTTTTTTACGTGGAAAATCCTGAAAGTGGAGAAAAATCGTATGCATAACCCAGTTTAAATGAATTCACCAATATTGATGGTTAATTATAAATGAGGCCCTTCTTTAGAGGGAGGCGACAGTTGTCAAAAGGATCATAGTCGGCGTGCGACAGTGGTCGGAGTGGACTGTAGTCGGCTAGCGATAGCGATCGGAGTAGACTAAAAACAATGTTTGATAGAACTTGTCACATTCTCGAGGTCAATAAGAACTCTAAAAATATAATTAAAGCATTATCAGCAAAGAGAATGTCTTTTTTGAATTAGTTGTAGCAAATTATTGAAAAAAGATCAAAAAAATCTCAGTCCAATACAAACTATCCAAAACACAGAAGAATCATAGTTATAATCTATCAAAATACAGATCATCCTTCACCTCCTTGAATTATCTTTTTATTTCATTGTAGATAGTCAAATACAAAATAACGAACATATATTCATACTGAGATACTCATAACCTACAATCATACAAACATGCTGTTTGATGTATGTTTTAGTTAGAGAAACGTGAAAGTTGCTATTTATCACATTCTCTGCTAGAAAAAATAGGTTATGGAAGCAAATCAATGAGATAAGAGGAACCGGTATATAATGATTGATTTGTGTTCCAATAAACAGCACAGAAGCAGTGTCATTGACTTTGGGGATGAAATCAAGAACTGCCTCTTTGGTTGGAAGTGAGGGAATAATTACCCTCTCTGTGAAGAAGTTTTATTTGGTTCGGTCGACCGAATGAGAGAAACATTCGGTCGGAGGCAAAAAAGCCGCGGTACCGAGGTGTACCGAGTACCGAATACCGAGGAGAATGAGATCGGAGGACGTAATACCGAAAACCTCGGTACCGCGGCTTTTTTGCCTCCGACCGAATGTTTCTCTGCATTCGGTCGGAGGACGTAATAATTGTTCCTCTGTGAATGTGATCGAAAGAGAGAACAATATCAACTATATACCGAGGAGAATGAGAAGGATATGATGTCGATCATCATTTTCTCAGGAAAATCTTTCCAACAACCAAAAGTTTTCAAGTCAATATGCACAATTTGAGAGAGTAAATTACAATTTATCATCAACAATAATTTTATGCTACAATATGATTAAATAAAATATATGTTTAAGCAATATAAATGTAATAAACCGACCTTACACGTTTGTTATGTGAACACATGTTCTCTTTTCTTAAATGTATCATGCTGTTATTTTCCTGAGCTCCCACCAAAACCCCATACCTTAGCCTCTAATAATGAAGCTTCAACATGTAAGCATCCCTAAATAACGAAAAAGCATGCAACTTCTGTTAATAACAAATAATGGTTGATATTTTAATCATATAGGCAAAGATCATTGTGCACAACAATATGAAAATCACATCCAGAAGGATTATAAAAGCATCAATAAACTACTCATAATTCTCAATTGATAAAATTAGTTGGTTGAATTTACTTGATCATCTATAAGGGAGCCATGTTGATAGGCTTTGTTAACTACATGATGTCGAATTACCACTACAACAACAATAGCTTAATTAAATTTTAACAAGTGTATCATCATTTAAAATTAATATGATAAAATTTTGTATATTGGCAGTTCTAACATGCAAGTCATGAGAATTAGTGATAATGAGTCACATAAGTCTTCATTGAACTAAGAGATTGAAAGAAGATAAATGGTAAGAAACTTAATTTAGGAATTTTTACATACATAACACTTGAAACTATTGAAAATACATATTTAACGTCTAAACTATTGTATTTATTGTTATACCATCTAAATCCCCCATTTTCCTCAATTCTACCACTATGTTCGTGCGAAGGAACATCTTCTCCGTCCAAAATCGTCGCCTTCTTTGTCGATTTCCTACGTGTCTGTCTTCCCTGTCTCATGCAATTTAGGAAGATGGGGTTGGTCGGTATAACAAGAGCAACGGTGGCCATGGAGATGTCTCCGACAATCTGGAGCCAACAACCAGAACATCTCCTTGATCACATCCTCACCCTTTTCCCCCCACCGCTTACTTCCTCCTCCCCCGCCCTCAATTTTTTTTCAAATCTTCATCTAAAGAAAACCATAAATCTCCTTCCTTCTCCTAGCCTGTGCTGCCCATAATCAACAATCTCCACCAACTCGGCCCTTACCTTCACTGCTCCTTCGACTCTCTCTCTAAAAAGTATGGTCCCATCCTTCTCCTTTACCTCGGATCAATCCTCGCCATCGTCATCTCCTCGGCCAACTTAGCGGAATAAGTGATGAAGATCCAATACCTCACGTTCTCAACCCGACCACCTTCAAGCATAGCTCACCGCCTCTTTTACAACTGTCGTGACAACGCCTTCACTCGTTATGGCGAGCACTAGCGCCAAATGAAAAGGATTTGTGTCGGCCACCTATTGTGTGTTAAGATGGTTCAATCGTTCCGATATGTGATCGATGAAGAAGCATATTTTCTTCTTTCAAGCATCAAAACAACATCCCCATCGCCAGTAAATTTGAGCAAAATATTTATGGTGCAGCGCAGGAGGAGAAGGAATTATTCAGGAGATTGCCGATTATGGGAAGAAGTATAGATGACGAGTTTCTAGAAATGTTAAAGGAAACTTCAATGTTGCTTGGATTATTTCCCATAATTGCTTGCGAGGCGGGATTTTTGACGAGCTTTAAAAGAAGTGGTAGAATTGAGGAAAATGGGAGATTTAGGTGGTATATCATTAAATATAATAGGTTGGATGTTAAATATGTATTTTTAATAATTTTAAGTGTTATGCATGAAAAAATCCTTTAATTTAAATGAATGAATAGAGGAAGGTGATGTGACTATAATATATAAAAAAACATTAATAATATGTGGGAAACAAAGAAGATTTTGACAGAAAATTTGAAAGTATATGCTGCATCATTATTTTCTTAAAAAAAAAAAGTCGAATAATGCTGATTGGGGAATGGGTATCTCCTTTTTCGTATGATCACAATACAAATTAGACGAGAACTTAAGTGGCACAAATGTAAAAATAATGTTGTACTCAACAAATATATATATGTATATATTATGAAAATTTAGCTGATCCAATATATTTGTGCATAGAGAAATTTTGGATTTAGATATTTTGATTTAAATTTAATTATAATATTATTTTGATATATTTTATAATTTTTAATTATTTTTCTTTATTTATATTTGTGTTGAACTTTATATAAAATAAGGATTTTAAATTCTTTGAAACGAGTAATAGATACAAAATCATAAAAGAGATATATTAATGCAAAACTTATTGCAAATGAGAGAAAATAATTAAAATGATCCCTCAACTCTTTGAAAGGGATTAAAATAATCTCAAACTCATTTGAGAAACTAATTTGATCCCTCTAAATTTTAAAATGAGATATTTTTATTCCTACCATTCAATATTAAAGTTAATAGTGTTAAATATAAGAGTATGTTAGTCTTCCTTTAAGCATGGGCGGATCCACCCTATTCTTAGGGTGGGCAAATGCCCACCCTCAAAATTTTTTTTTAAAAATATTTATAGGAGATTTTTTGAAATATTTTGAGTATTTTAGGCATTTTGGCCCCCCTCAAAAATATTTTTTGCCCTAATTTTATCAATCCTAGGCATTTTTGTCCATCCCCACCAAAATTTTTTTTTTGCCCACCCTGAAAAAAGAAGCTGGATCCGCCCCTGCGGCTTTAAGATAACTTTTGTCAACTATTTTTTATTGCTTTCAGAAAAATTTTATATTAAAAATTTGTTTTAGAAAGTAATAAAAGAAATAGTCACATACGAAATATCTATAATCTCTCACAACAAAATTTAATTAAAATGTATTTTTTATTATTATATTTAAAAAATGGATACTAATATGATTAATGAATTGAAAATTATATTGTAGAAATCAAAAAATATATTTAGCATACAATTAAATTAGAAAATAAGGTTCAAATTGAAATAGACAGCTAATTATATTAAAAAAAAATATTTGACAGCTGAATGTTTGAATATTGAATTTCAAAAATATTAACACTTAGCTTTCTCTGAAATAAAAGAAATGTTAGGCATGAATGAGCAAAATCGCCATAAAAATCAAGCCAAGTAGATTCCTGGTCCAGGCGAGTGAGTTTTATTTAGAAAATGACAAAACTATCCTCATTTATTAATTCATAGCCATGATATTTCCGGAAAGTTTCGCATCTCAAGTATGTACATTTTAGGAAAAGCACTGCCAGCCACGTTCGACTTCCACTTGCTGCTTTACTTTATTCGGTTTTTTTTTTTTTCTAATTTTTTAGTCAAAAATTTTCGGCCTCGTATCGCCAAATTAGGAAACATACCGAGTTCCTGTTTGTGGGACACTGGCACGCGCCCGTTTCGCGACCGGCTAAAGCCGGTGGGGTGACCCGTTTACCAACTTACCCTTCTTCGAATTGACCATTATGCCCATCGGCCAGCAGCAATAAACAGCGGAAAAGTGGCAAAATCCGTAATACGTACCATTTATGAGGATAATAAATTAGGAGATGGTCGTGGCTACTGATGAAACGTCCGGCTATTTCCCGTGCTTTGTACGGATGAGGCCGAGCCCAATAACGATTAGACAGAAGGTGGGCCATATCGTGCAAGCCAACGAAAAATCAACAACGCATTGCATTAAACCACTCTGGTTTTACGAAACCACCCACCAGCTCGATCTCGGCTTTATATATTCATATTTGTATTCCTCTTCGTGTCTAACATCTCAACCACATTTCCATCGCAGTTCGCCTGTGATCTTCCTCTTCGTTATATGAGCGAGGATTAGGGTTTGGGGAGGGCGGAGGAGATGGGGAGGGGGCGAGTTCAGCTGAAACGGATCGAGAACAAGATAAATAGGCAGGTAACGTTCTCGAAGAGGCGGTCGGGGTTGCTCAAGAAGGCGCACGAGATCTCTATCCTTTGCGACGCCGAGGTGGCGCTTATCATCTTCTCCACGAAGGGAAAGCTCTATGAGTACTCCACTGATTCCTGGTACCTCGCCAATACATCTCTCTCCCTCACTCTCTCTCTCTCGCTCGCTAGTCGCTATATATATATATATGAAATAATTCCTACTTCTGCTGTTTGATTTGGGTAATATATATATACTTAGTGATTTGGTGATAGTTTTATATTGCGTTCCTTTTGATTGATCATCTGTTGGCATGGTGGTTTTGATTTGCGCGACTTTGATTGGCGGAGAAAAGTAAGTAATTAAAGGAAGAAGGATCGATCGATGTCGTTCATTTATTTGTTGTTTTTTTTTTAAGCTGGAGCTTTTTAATTGTTTAGTTTAATTACTATTTTTGACTTGTGATACTGTGGATTGCTATTCCTGATACTGAACTACTTCGTGAAATTACGAATTATGCGTTATATATGTATATATGCTAGAGGTGGTGTGGTGTTGCGCGTACAGATTTATTCCACGAGTCTTCGGGTCAAAGGTTGATGACGCTTTTTTAATCGATGTCTAGGTTTCTATTCGCTCCGCGTCTGGTCATCTGGAATGTCTTATCATCGAATATTGATAGAGAAGCATTGCCTTTCTCGATCGTACTCATTGGATTGAGTTAGTGGGTTTTTTTATTTAGTTTACATGGTTCATGGTCACGTGTTTTAGGTGTGATTTGGGAAGGATTATGTTTACGGGAGAAACCTTAACAATTTCATGCGAGGTTGTCATTTCAAAGATGTCATGAACAGTTCCAATATATATTACTTGGTTAGAAAAACGGGATATAGTGTTTAGCGTGCTCATGAGATTGAATTTCAGGGTTTAGTAAGGCCAGAGCAGCGCAACTTTTTTGAGATTTTGTTATTATTATTATTTTTAACTTTTTCGAGATGGAATGCTAAAAATATTAAAATACTATATTTATAAAATGATGTGATTTGAATAAAAAATTTGGTACAAAATATTGAAATGCTAAGATGGAATAGCCGAATAGGGGAAGCACTCACGTGCCCGATAGTCCTCTTCGGTCCCACTTCAGGGCTATTGCTTCTGATCAAATTGATCGCCTTTTTGGATGCAATGGTCTCTTTAAGTTGTTTTAGCAATTTGCCATTTGATCTATACGGATTACCAGGTTGGGTATTATATGCTATGAATAAATTTTCGATGAATATCCCAAGGAATAGCGGCTTGCATCTGTAGTATAGCTCTTTTAGGAAAAATAATTTCCTCGGGATGCTCAAACTCATGCGAGGGATTTTATTTTTCCATTGGATATTTTACTTCGGGGTGGATTTTAAAAATATAGCACCAAACCTAGCTAATGCACATCCAATAAAAATAATCTCTTCATATGAGTTTAACTTGGGACATCCCAACTGATTATTTATTTATTTATTTTTGCGGCCATCTTTAAGAAGTCATATGGTAATACTTCCAAAGTATCCTCCTGCTAGGCCGATATCCTCTCAGTTATTAAGTTGCCTGCTGGCAACTATCCATAAGACCGTGAGAAAATTTAGGTCATTCCAAGAAGTATAATAAGCAAGTCATTACAAATTTTTATTGGTGCAAGTTTAATGTTGGATAATTTGGAAGTGTCCAATCCTTTGAAGGTGATAGGAATGTTTAGAGTAGGTAGTTCAAGATTAAAAGAAATTAAATAGGAAGAGGAAAATGTTTGCATTTTGATGCTTATTAACTCAACATATTAGGAAAAAAATACCTTCTTGGATGACATAAAATTAGGCACCACATCATGGATCCGTGTGATAATACCCTTTAAGATTGCTTGGGTTACATTGATTATGAGAGCATCTCTTAGTTGGGGTTTGTAATATATGCTAGCAGACTTTTGTGAAATATCATCCCGACTTGAGGATTCATGCTGAAAGGAGAAACAAGACAGACCACAAACGTTTGATTTCTCTATATTGATAGAAATTGTAGGATACAATATTGACTAGTCGTATCATCGAAGGTTTTGGCTGACTTTCATCTTGGTGGTAGGTACCTTGATGAGTGGTAATCAACTTGTATGCGAGAGACTTGTTTTGCCAAGCTTAGTTGTAGATGAGATTTAAGAAGGGTTGATGAGTGTTCTTCTTTTATTCATCATGTTTGTAGCTTCTATATTTTCAGTGGATCATATTCTCTCTCTCATATATTATCAATATAGACAATTGAGATCAAATTAAGCAAATCTTGATGGTCTGTGTTGTGATATCCACTTCAACAAGAATTCGAGCCACAAAAGGCCTTGTCCTTAGGCAGTTATTTGGTTCGTTTGAAGCGGCCTACCAAAAATGGAACCCAGAGCATGTAAACCCGATAGTTGAAAAAAATGTAAATGTAAATTAGGGAAGGAAATCTAGATATGGACAATAGGAGATTCTTCCTTATGTCAAAAAACGGTGTCCATTTAAGGAGACACATTTGGCAATTATTAATGTAGTAAGTCCACCTAGCGAAAACCAGACTATAGTACAAATCATTAGCTAGTTGAATAGCCACATGACGCACATCCAGCATACCAACAAAAAATAAACCAAGAGATTAAGAATTCCGAAAAAAAAAAACACAAATAACATCCATATTCGGCCTACACATGGAAAACTTTCCTACTAAAGTAAACTTGAAAGGAGAGGCAAGTTTAATAACATCTTCACTCGAGATCAAAATAGCTAGCACACCTTTAAAAAACGGAGTAAATGAAAATGCACGAGCATCAGATGAAGAACTACTAGAAACCACATCTTTAAATGATCAAGATGGCATATTTTTACCTTCCCCATTCAAAAAAAAAAAAAAAAACCCCTTGCTTCTTAACAGAGACAATCGCTAATGAAGTACCCCAACAATTCGACGTAGGAGGTGCCACCATGGATCCACGGGCCAAAAAGAAGGCCCCAACCACCAAGGGTCTCACAAATCCACACACAGGGATCCGAGAATCTGAGAGAAAGAGTAGAAGATGTTACCGAGAGCAGGGAAAAAAAGGAAACCCTAGAATCGCCAAAGAGACGAGGGGAGGCAGGAGAGAGAATTAAAAAAAATGCAAGAGAGAGAGAGAATGAGTTGATTTACAATTTTATTCTTAGAGCTATGTTGGACTTATTATTTCTATATCATTAATTATGTTTATTTGTAATTTTTTTAATCCAAACTTTTATAACTAAATCTATATTTTTATTATTAGATCTTGCTTTTTAATTCTTAAAACCATATTTTAGATTTATGTTAGTAAAATTATGTTTTTATTTATATATAATTTATATGATTAATTTTATGTCGGTTTCAAATTAAAAATATTTTAAAATTTTTATTTAAATTATTAAATTAGTTGAATGAAAGTTTTAATTTATAATTATTTGGATATTCTTATGTAAATTAATTTTATTAGTTGTATTAATATTTTAAATTAAATTTATTTATTTTTCTATATGCATGTAGTTTATTTAGCATGTATATTTTAAATTAAAATTATATTGATATAACAACAACAACATCAAGCCTTTATCCCACTATGTGAGGTCGGCTAAATACAACAACAACAACAACATCAAGCCTTTATCCCACTACATGGGGTCGGCTACATGAATCCTTTTTCTCCATTGTGTCCTATTAAAAGTCAAATTCTCGTTTAAATCTAATAAAGAAAAGTCATTTCTAATATTTTCTAACCAAGTCTTTTGAGGTCGGCTAAATGAATCCTTTTTTTATTATTTAATATTAAGAGTCAAATTCTCATTTAAATCTAATAAATAAATGTCATTTCTAATATTTTCTAACCAAGTATTTTTAGATCTACCTTCTAGTGAAATGGCAAAGCAATCTAAGAAAAGCCTTCAACAAATCTTTTGAAATATTCTACTAATTCCAAAAAACTTTTGACCTCTATCACGTTAGTTAGTCATGGCCATTTCACTACTGCTTTATTTTTTCCTGGATCCATTAATATTCCTTCTCCATTGATAATGTGCCCCAAGAATGAAATTTTCTTCAGCAAGAATTCACATTTATAATATTTAACAATCAGTTTATGTTGCCTCAATAATTCCAACATAATTTTCAGATGATTTGCATGATCTTCATTATTCTTGGAATAGATCAAAATGTCATCAATAAACAAAATTACGAATTTATCAAGTAAATATTTGAAAATCATATTCATCATATCCATGAATATTGTTGGGGCATTGATTAAACAGAATGATGTGGTCAAAAATTTATAATGCCCATATATGATACCAAAAGCGATCTTCTCAACATCACATTTTTTTCACTCTAACTTGATGGTAATCTAATCTCAAATTGATTCTAGAGAAGACAGAAGCAACTGCTAATTGATCAAATAGATCATCAATTCTTGAAAGAAGATATTTGTTTTTAAATGTCACCTTATTTAATTTTCTATAATCAATACATAGTCGCATTGAACTATCTTTTTTCTTGACAAATAATACTGGTGCACTCCAAGAAGATGCACTGGGTTGGATGAAATCTTTTTCAATCAATTCAGCCAACTACTTTTTCAATTCTTGCAATTCTTTTGTTGCCATTTTGTAAGGTAGTTTTGCAATTAAAAATTCAACCTATCTTTTTGGAGGTAAATTATTCCATTCCTCAGAAAAAAAATCTACAAATTTATTCGCTATAGGAATAGAATTTATATCACCACCCCTTTTATTAGTTGCTTCTAACTTAGATAAGAAAATTAATTCTCCTGCTCATAAACTTTTATGCACCTGACTAGAAATAATCAATGAAGAAATTACTCCCCTTTCTCATTGAAAAAAATACCTCTTCTCTAGGCCAATCCACTTTTTCTTCCAAATTCAATGGTGGCAAAATTTTTTACCTACCAATTCATCCCAAAAATTACTTTAAACTCTATCAATTGAAGATATCAAGTTTGCATGAAACTTTCTACCATCTATCATAAAATTAATTGAACATTATGTTTTGGCATTTAGATAATTACACGCATGTAATCTAACACTCAACTTAGGAGTAAAAATAATAGGTTTCACATGCAATTTATTATAAAATATCTCATATATAAAAGAATGAGACGCACCAGAATAAAAAAGAATTCTAGCAGGTAAATCTGAGATGTTTAAAGTGCATGTTATCACCTCAGAAGATTTCTTAGCCTATTGAGAAGTTATGGCAAATATTCGACCTAGTGCTGATCTAACAGCTTCACCTGAAGCTTCACCTTTCATCTTCAAAGCTGGTTAATTCATCTGTAGCCTGACACCTCTATAATGATATGTCCTATAACTTCCTTTAAATTCTCTACCACCTTGAACATTCTTCGGACAACCTCTTGATATGTCCTGATTTTCCACATATATAACATTTTCCTGAATTCATTAGAAATTTTCCTGGATGAGATTTTCCACAATTTGAACAAACTAGTATTGCAGGTTATCTCATAGACGACTGTTGTTGACTATAGTGAAATTTCTGCCTTTTTTATTATCCCCATGTCATCACCTTATCACTTTCTACCATCATTCTTCCATTTTTGTTTGACCACTTCTATATCATTTCCCAATAGTCGGGCACCTTCCACTAATTCAGCAAAATCTTTTATGCGAAGAGGAATTAATGGTTGTATCAATGAATTCCTCATACTTTCAAAAATCTATAATAGTTTTTAGTTGGATTGCTGATAAGCTAAGGAGCATACCTTCATATCCGCATTTTCTTCGTTCCTGATACGTACGCATATGTCCACACATATATGATATATCATATATGCGTCTGGATCATATTTGCGCAGGGCCAGATACAAAGACTATAGTAAGTAAAGTAAGATTCCAATTAAGATCAGATTCTTAATTATCTATATCCAATTCATAACAATGAAATGTTATTTTTTTTCGGAACTCAGATGGAATCTTAGTGTGTCTCACAATTTGAATTTCTTAGAAGGATTGTTTGGATCGGGAAAATACCAAAGAAGTTCAAGAGATGAGAGAATTCAGGATAGCTACCAGAAAGACTAATCCAATCCATAATGATGTACCAGAAAATACAACATTTTTGTTACTTGACCAACCATCAGAAGAAGCAAATACAACGGGTACACTAATCAGTAAGATTAATGAAGTTGCAATTAATGCAAAAACAGCTAATTGGAAAGCAATAGTCATGTTTGTAATCCTCCAAACTACCAACAAATGAACTATACCATTGGATCCCTCGCTTAGTAAAAATTGTAAAAATGACATGAATGAATTGATTCATTAGATAAAAGACCTTTGGCTGCTGCCTTGACCTGAGAAGACCTTGAGGAGAGAAAGAGAGAGAGAGGGAGAGAGAGAGGATCTTGTGAGGGGGAGCTTGTGAGGGGATTCAGAAGGGTTGCTCAAGGATCGCTCTGCTTGTCTTTCGTCTGGAGTTTCTCGTCCGTGGAAGGGTCGGTAGAGGTAAGGAGTTTTGCTTTTGGTTGTGGTTCTCTGCCAGCTTCAGAAGGAAGCAAAAGGAGGTAGGTTCTCTGCCTTGCCGGGGTGGCAAAAAGGAGTTTCTTGTGAGGGCTTCTCCGCCTAGCTGTGGGGGCTAAAGGAGAGTCACGTTTTGTAGTGCAATACTTGGAGGGTGCCTCCAAGGAGTGGACGTAGGTCTAGTCGACCGAACCACTATAAATCTTGTGTTCTTATTTTTGCTTCCGCACTTTTAAATTCCGCATTTGGTTTGGTGGTGTGATTTGGTTTGTGAATTTATTTCTTTGTCTCAAGAATTTTTTAAAATACCAATTCACCCCCCCTCTTGGTTAGCTTGGGACTAAGTTCATAGGGCTTAACATCCCGAACGAACTTTCAAAGGGATAGGTGCAGAGACTCAATGGAAGCTGTTCTAACGAATGAAATTGACAAAGATAAATTTTATCATTGAATTGTCTATATACCTCAACAGTAGACGTACAAACATAATTAAATAATAACATATAAAATTGAAACACTTGCAATTTAGTTTGCCTTCATCTTTTCCTTCCTTTTCCTATAACAACGGTCTGTATGAAATAACTGGTGAGATATAAGGCTTAATAAATTATGCAAATTAAATAACAGTTATATTGTATGATTAAAAATTATCACATTGAAATCATAAGATAAATAAACTTAAGAAAACATCATACAATGATATTTGGTATTAACATTTACTTTACTTAAAATCTATATTGACTATCAATTTCAGTTATTAAAAGATTTGGCTACAATTTCATAAAAATATTCAATGGAAACACGGTAAACTTGACATTATCGTCATTGAATTACATAGAAGTCTCTTTTGCCTCTTTAGGGGTCTTTTTTGCCCCACTTACAATGTAGTCACATACATGAGAAGTAAGTTATACATAATTTATAGTCAATCTTTACTTTAAATTGATATTCAATACACTTCACATATTTATAGTTCATATTTGTATTATACGATTGCTGACTTTCATAACATCATATTTGTTTTAATGTTTATATCAAAAGAATGAGTATGTATTATATACAAAATAGTAATTCTTTTCAAAATGTTCTCAACTGGGAAAATTTGTAAACATTTATATTGCATTTTATTATAAATTTGATTCATTCAAATTCGTACGTGGTTGCTCATACATGAATACTAGATTGTTAACATGCATAATGTAAAGTCATCTACTTTAATGACTATCTTTTCAAATTGACATTCAAAATTAGTGTACATGTCTACAATCATAACATATACTCTTTAATTAAAAAATTGCATTACTTACCTCATTGCCGAGTCGTCTACTCCAATTCTCTACTTCGCACTCTTCTGCGATTATAAGTTACCTACAAGTTATCCATCTAATTCTTTAAGTGCTAAATTTATTACTCAAATAAATTGTATATAACTAATTAATACATATAATCATTTACCTCGAAACTTTCTCTATGCATATATCCAAAGAATCCTCTTTCATCTCCTTTCTATTATTCTTTTTTTCCACTCTTTCTTTCCATTGCTCCAAGATACCACACAAAATCACTGATTCTTTAATTAAATTGCACACTCACATCAAACCAATTCATTACATGAAGTCAATAATTAAATTCATATCTTGCTATAGTTTCTCAAAATTACCTTCAGCCTTTGTCACTTGGAATGTGCCGAATATTCCTCTAATCTTCAAAGAAAATCCCATTGTGATAACTCGGCTACCAAAACTACACCGCACAGGAATTCACTGTGCTACAGTGCCGCAGTTAGTGTAGGAACTGGCTACAAAAAATTATGTAAAATTCCTCCCTTGCGGAACTGTGCCGATCCTGCTATAGGGATTTCTGCGTGCTTGCAGCTGTTTTGAACAGAGAAATGAATTCTATTGGCTTGTGGCTATTCAGTGAAATCTGTAAACGTACAAAATTTGATATGTTAATTCTAACACAACAATCAATTAACTATATTATGAAAAATACGACTAGAGAATAAACGACAAATAGACTAATCGGTAGCCATTAATGCTAAATTAGGAGTCATACAACAACGACAAATGGTCATCCTCCTGTGTCAAAGAATGCTCACAAATGCTCAACATCAAAGAACCAACTTAAGAGGACCTAAACTCTGATTTAGTTCCCTTCTTGAAACCAAAGAGGATAATGATTGTTTCTCCATTATGAGAATAGACAACTCCCACTCTAAAATAAGCTACTAATCACTTCAATTCCTCCTCGACACTACAAAAGAACAACTAATAGGTTGGTTCATATTTTCAGAAAAGTTATAACATTCTTGTCCTTTCGTGTGAAGATTGACTTGAGAAGGGAATCTTATTCTACATATTCAAAGAATCTTGGGCCCAATATCAATTAGGCACAGTTGATATTGAATGTCACTTCTCCACGACAGCAAGGTGCTCTAATCTCTCATGGTACTCTATCACTGAACAATCTTGTGTTAAAGCGGGTCGGATTCGTGTTGACCCGAATTTGGGATGACCCAAACCCGAACCGGGTCGGCTTCGAGTTTGGGATTTCGACCTGTTTGTAAAAGCGGGTCGGATTCGTGTTGACCAGAAAACCAGAAAATAACCCGGTTTGACTCGAATTTCGGATTTCTCGCTTAGTTGTGTTGTGTCGTCTGTCGTCCGTCCCGCTTAGTCAGTCAATTGCGTGACTTGCGTCGTCTGTCTGCTCAGTCCGTTCAGTCGTTTCCATCTCAGGCCCGTCGGTGTCATTTGGCAGCGCAAACCGGACGACCTCCGATCCTCCATCCTCCGCTCCGTCATTCCCGTGCATCGGTCCAGGCCGTCCGGCCTCCCGCCTCTGCTAGTGACCACTCCGTTCACCGTCACTGACAGCAAGCCTCCGGTCTAGTCTGCAATGCCTCCATCGAGGATGAACCGCGAACTCACGCACAACCACACAGGGCTGGCTCTTGGCGGGTCAGATCGGATTGACCCGAACCTGAAGCGCATCGGGTTCAAGTCTGAAAAATTGACTCGTTTGCAGAAACGGATCGGGTTCGGGTTGACCCAAATAGTGCCGTGTTAGTTCCGGGTTCAACCCGAACCAGACCCGTGACCCGAAATTGACACCCCTACCAACAAGCAGTCCTCAAACTCCCTCCAAGTCCTTATTGGTCGCCTCGTATCCCTCCATTGATACCATGTTCAAGCTTTCCCTTCCAAGCACATCTCGGTTGTCGTCAGCTTCTCCTCGTCTGTCAACCTATTGACAGTAAGTACCTTTCCACCTTGTAGATCCACCCATGTGCATCCTCTCCCTCAAAGATAGGCATCTTTAGTTTCCTCACCCTCAGATCGCCTTAGTTCCCTCTATTCCCTTCATAATTTTCCCTTCCCCAAGGGGTGGTTCCCCCCAACTGTCCCAGTCATCCCTTCTATGTTCATACCCCAACCTTTCATTAATTTTTCACCTTCTCCTCTCAAATGCAGCACCCCTTGAATCATAACAAGCCCCTCCCCTTTCAAATTCAATCCCCCTTTGGTCATAATTACCCTTTTTCCTTTCCAATCTCGTTCCTCTCCTCTCCAAATCAACACATCTTCGTTCTTGCACCTACCTCCTCATGGCTCTCCTCATATCCCCTACCTTGCTCCTCCTTAGGAAAAGGCTCTAGGAGAGGTATTCTCTCTTCGGCCTTCAATTCTCCACCTCCTTATCTCCTTTTTGTCTGATTGGCTTAGGGTTTTTCCCATCTCCCTGGTTGTCGACGCCTTCCCTCCCCTCTGATGGTGATATTTTGGTTTGGCCCTTGAGTACTTTCTTCAACATATCCCTCAGGTTGAAAAAAATTCTCATCCATCTTCTCGTGGATGGTTGAAATGTCTTTCTTTAAATATGAAACTTAATTTTGTAGATATGAAATTTCAGATTTCATTTGTCCGATCTCCACTTCAAGGCGTTCTTCAAATTCATCCACTTTCTTGGCCACCATCAATACTCGGATCTTTGTAAACTCAAAAACCTGGAATTCGACCCTTGAAAACAACAAATAGCCCCTCTTCTAGCTAAAAACAGTAGCTGGTTTTCACAGAAAAACCTTAAATTAAACAGTCCCAAAATCTGCTCTGATACCAATTTGATAGGAAACACTTGAAGATTTACAGTAATTCCTATCAATTAAGAAAAAAAAGCGAGAAAACCTCTTTCGAACTCAACGAAAACGAAAAAAAAAAACATTAGTTTTTATTGCAATAATCAAAGATACGAATGAAAAATACCAAAATACAATTGATCCTCTACTCGAGAGGAGGATCTATCAATCCCAAATCTCTAGACGCTACTAGAGCCCAAAGAAACTAAGATATCTCAAATTTAAGCCAAATTCACGATGCCCTAACCCTAGGAAAACAAACTATTTAATGCATACAATTCAAAAGGAAATCTCTAAACAGTCCCTACATTCAAATTTCTGATAGGAAACACTTGCGTTCGCAAGTAACCTAACCAAAATCGGCGAACATTCAACAGCAAAACTGCTGTCCGCAGCAGAAAACAGCATAAATCTGCTGTTTACAGGCTTACAGCAGAAAAAACAGCAAATTCCACAAGGAAATCTGAGAGAAAACTCAAAGAAAAGCTTGTATTCCACTCGTCGATGAATAAAATAGCAAAGATACAATTGATCCTCAATTCGAGAGGAGGATCGATCTCTCTCAAATCTCTAGACGCCGCTAGAGCCCAAAGAAAACTTAAATCTAAGAGATCTCAAATTTCAGCCAAATTCAAGATGCCCAAACCCTAGGGAAAACATATATTTAATGCAAACAAATCAAAAGGAATTCCCTAAACAGTCCCTACATTCAAATTTCCCTCTTAACTCCCCAAAATTTCTTTCCTATTTGGCTCCCGCACGCCGTGCGGCTCGCTCGGCATTCCAGCGGGCGAAAATTTCTTCCGCCCTGTTCGTGCCTGAGCCGGTCCCGCCTGGACCGGTCTAACAATACTCCCCTCCCAAAAATCCACCTTGTCCTCAAGGTGGAGATATGCTCGTGTTCCGGTGGAGGTGGCCATCCTTGAGATGACTGAAAATCCTTACTGTACTGCTGAACCAAGGGCTGCACGGAAGGAGAAACATCCCCTCCCTCTTCCAATCTGATCGCATCCAGCCTGTGTAGTCCCACCATATAATCTTCCCCCACCTCTTGTATGTCCCTAACCATGGTCTTAAGTGATTTCATGGCTTTGGATAGCCCTGCATCTCCCCTTATAACCACCTTTCTCTCATCCACCATTAATTCCATCGTGAGTGCTCCCCAATTGTCCTTGGTTTCACCCAAGGTCTGCAGCCACTTCATCCCCAGGATGACATCAGTGCTTCCTAACTCTAGTGGGAGAAAGTCCTCCTTTACTTGAATTTCCTGGATGGTCAACACCACTCCTCTACAGATCCCCTGGCCTTTCTCCACCTTCCCTGTACCCATCATCACTTCATAGCAACCGGTGTCCACCAACTTCACTCCTAATTGGTCAACTACCTGAGTGGAAATGAAATTGTGGGTAGCCCCACTATCAATTAGCACAACCACCTCACGGTCAGCTATCTCTCCTTTCACTTTCATAGTGTGACTCGGAGTGAATCTCACTACTGAGTTCAGAGAGACTTCTGCCACATCCAGGTGCAACTTCTCCTCCTCCTCTCCAGATCTTCTCCCACCTCCCTCCTCGTCTTCCTCGTCTTCACAGACAAGGAGAACCTGAAGAGTTCGGTCCTTGCACCTATGCCCTGGCATGTACTTCTCATCACATCTGAAGCACAACCCCTTTGTCCTCTTATCTTGGATCTCCTTCTCTGTCAGCCTCTTGAAATTTTCCCCACTCCCTCCTCCTATTGTCTTCTCCCGGGTGGTCTCATTACTGTTGCCTGATGCAGGCCCCTTGGGTGCTAGAAGAGTGGTCGTCATCCTGTAAGAGCCTCCTGAGCAGTTTCCTCGAGCCCCCCTTTCTGCTTTCTTTTGATCTTCTACCAACTGCGCCAGCTCCATAGCCTTTCCCAGGTTCCTCGGCTCCAGTACCCTGACTGCTGTTCGGATCTCTGGTTTCAACCCCTTCATGAAGTTCCCTTCTAAGGCTGACTCTGAAATGTGATCCAATCTGCTAGCTAAGTACTCAAACCGATCCCGATAATCTGCCACAGTTCCTTCTTGAGTCAAGGCAAAGAATTGCTCATAGAAGTCTCCTCCCCCGTCGGTTTGGAAACGCTCTAATAAGCAATCCTTGAACTCTCTCCAATTCCGGATGGGCTCCCTCCTATCACGCCACTGATACCATGCCAATGCCTTCCCTTCCAGACACAAACCTGCCGCCGTTAGCTTCTCATCATCTGTCAACCCGTTAACTGAAAAGTAACGCTCCACCTTATAGATCCAGCCATGGCCATCTTCGCCCTCAAAGATGGGCATCTTCAATTTCCTCACCTTCGGATCCCTTCCATTGCCCCGATACTCTCCATAACCTCCCATTCCTCGAAGATGAGGTGCTCCCCAAGTGTCCCGGTCCTCCCTCCAACGCTGGTATCCGAGTTCGTCGTCATAATCCCCCCTTCCTCTTTCAAAATCAGCACCTCGACGCTGAAATTCAGCACCTCGACGCTGATACTCTTCTCTCCTTTCTCCAAAATCGGCACTACCTTCATATTCCCCCCGCCTGCCTCCGAAATCAATACCTCGACGCTGAAAATCAGCACCTCGATGCTGAAAATCAGCACCTCGACGGTCATTTCCCATGCTCATCTCCTCTCTAGAGAGTGGCTCTAGAGGTGGCATGTCGTCGTCCCTTTCAAGAATCTCCACCTCCGGATTCCTCCTCCCCCGGATTGGGTTTGGATTTCCTCCTACGCCATGGCCGTCAGTAGTCTCTCTCACTTCCGATGTCTCCGGATT
Organism: Dendrobium officinale; assembly: GCA_019514585.1. NCBI lineage: Eukaryota > Viridiplantae > Streptophyta > Magnoliopsida > Asparagales > Orchidaceae > Dendrobium > Dendrobium officinale. The sequence goes on from CM033688.1 coordinate 71,706,731, forward strand.
GGTCTTCATCTCCAATAGTTTTTTCATCATTTCTTCCATAGCCGCAAACCTCCCTTCCAACCTGTCATTGTTGGTGGAGATTTCCATGAACTTTCCCTCCATATCTGTTTTCAGTTGTCCGAACTCGCCTTCTAATGCTTCCACCTTTTTTCCGGCCATCTTTCTTCTAACGGATCCCAAAAAAATTCTTCTTCCGGAAAAGAAACTTGCTGAAATTTCAGAATTTCAGCCGCCGGTGGTCCCAAATCGACGCTCTGATACCAATTTGATAGGAAACACTTGCGTTCGCAAGTAACCTAACCAAAATTGGCGAACATTCAACAGCAAAACTGCTGTCCGCAGCAGAAAACAGCATAAATCTGCTGTTTACAGCAGAAAAAACAGCAAATTCCACAAGGAAATCTGAGAGAAAACTCAAAGAAAAGCTTGTATTCCACTCGTCGATGAATAAAATAGCAAAGATACAATTGATCCTCAATTCGAGAGGAGGATCGATCTCTCCCAAATCTCTAGACGCCGCTAGAGCCCAAAGAAAACCTAAATCTAAGAGATCTCAAATTTCAGCCAAATTCAAGATGCCCAAACCCTAGGAAAAACATATATTTAATGCAAACAAATCAAAAGGAATTCCCTAAACAGTCCCTACATTCAAATTTCCCTCTTAACTCCCCAAAATTTCTTTCCTATTTGGCTCCCGCACGCCGTGCGGCTCGCTCGGCATTCCAGCGGGCGGAAATTTCTTCCGCCCTGTTCGTGCCTGAGCCGGTCCCGCCTGGACCGGCTGGACCGGTCCAGTGGACCGGTCTAACAATTTCCCTCCTAAACTTCTCCTAAACGCTTCCTAATCACTTCCTTTGAACTGGGCGGCTTGATCGTCACATACAGAAGGCCGAGACTTCCGCCTCTATTCGCATGGGACAGTCTCGTATGGACTCACTGGACCGGTCTAACATAGTCTCATTGAACCAACCAAATGATGGTATGAAACCTCACCAATATCAAGAATCTCTCCATTCATACTCATGAGCAGCCAAGCTACATCGTTACATGCTTCGGGCAATAGCCCTTTAAAATGATTATTTATCTATAAAAGAAGCTTAACCAACTAAATCAAATGTTAAAATAGCATCACAAGAGAAGCGAAGGTCTACCATCCTCTTGTAAATATGAAAAATCTATGCCAACAAGACTACTGCAGATTGATAGCTTATAAAAACACAATCCATTCTTTAACTCATGAGTTCATTTTTTATAAGATAGATTAGGTTTATTTTAGCAAGATATTCCCTATTATTTAGATCAAAGTTTATTTAGATATGGGGTTAAGAATTCCTATAGATACAAGCCCCATAGTTAATTACACCTCTCACTAATAAGAAAATGCTCTCAATTAAGATGGTTACTTAGGCTCAATTTTTACTAAGGCTTAGGCTTAATATTTAGGTTTAATTGAATTAATGGAGAACCGCTAGAGAATGGAGATAGATTTTATCAAGATCCATGATTTGGTTATCTTGAGCATACCAAAGGGCCAAACCTACTAATGTCTAATTTTCAGGAAATCTAATAAGACACCATGAGTTGTTACCTCTCATGTATATGGAGAAAACTGGAATGGATGTATGTGGGCTTTGGTTGATTTTAATTGTTATCGATTGATGTATTTTGTTTGGAGCTGTTACTTGTGTTCAAACACAAGGTGATTTGACCAAGTATTTGCCTATTTCAGTTAGCTTACATCAAGGTGCAGCCTTAAGTCCATAACTTTCTGCTTTAGTCATGGATGTTCTCACTAGACATTTGCAAGAGGTTGTACCCTGGTGTATGCTTCTTGTTGATGATATTCTTCTTGTTGATAAGATTAGAGAGAGAGAGAGAGAGTTGAAGGCAAATATGAATTATGAAGGTCAACCTTAGAGTCTAAAGGTTTATGTTTGAGTAGATCTAAAACTGAATACATGCAGTGTAATTTTAGTAGTAATAGATCTAGTAAAGGGTTGTGACTTTTGGTGATCAAGTTATTAATAAGAGTACATCTTTTAGATATCTTGGGTCTATTGTTCAGAGTGATGGTGAAATAGATGGGGATATTATTAGTAGAATTCAAGTTGTATGGTTGAAGTTGAGGAATGTATTGGGCTTGTTGTGTGATAGAAAAGTCCCCCTTAAACTTAAGGGGAAATTCTATAAGATGGTGGTAAGACCTGCAATGCTTTATGGTGCAGAATCTTGGTCATTAAAAAAAAAACATAATATTAAGTTAAGTGTTGCAAACATGAGGATGCTCAGGTGGATGAGTGACTTTACTCTTAGAGGCAGAATACGAAATGATCATTTATGTAAAAATGTTGGAGTGACTCCAATGAAAGATAAGATTAGAGAGAGTCGCCTTAGATGGTTTGGTCACATAAAACGATAGCATTCCGATGACTCGGTTAGAAAAGTAGATGTATTAGATTTGAATTATGTTAAGAAAGGTAGTGTCACGACCCAACCCGACCGGAACGAATCCCATCGCGTCGGGTCGCGACGAAGAAAACATTCAGGATCTAGCTTTGGAATTTGCTTCAGACCTTCTTCCAAATCTCAGACATATAGAAAACACAGAGCTACTATAAACATCCTAATAGACAGAACAATTCATCTATATTTTCTTCTTTCATCAAAATAATCATATACAATGCAGTGCATGGTTACAGACAGAAAGAACAGAACAGAAAAGCCATGACTGTAAAAAATCAAAAGTACAAAAGTACCTAAACTTAGATCAGACACATAACGGCTAGTCCAAGACTTCCTTCCCTTTCCCAGAACCTGAAAACCACGCAGATAATAAGGATGAGCTAACAGCTCAGCAAGACTACACTAACCAATCAAAATCTCCAGAAACTCACAACAAAAAATCATCAGAATAGTTGCCGTATATAATTCAGATAATCATTCAGAAATCGTATAAGCGAACAGAATACAGATACTTGATCAAACAGAAATCAAACCACAAACGAAATTCATTTCATATAACAGAATATTCAAGTCAGATTTTACAGAACAGACCGAATCGTATAGAATAAACAGAATCGTACAGAACAGACAGAAACGTACATAATAGACAGAATTGTACAAATCAGATTTCAAATCAGATAAAATAACATTGCACATATCAGATAACACATATCAGATTCCCGGACCCTGACAGAATCTCAACGAATTCTGGCCCCTTATGCCTCCCTTTCCTGACACAGATAGAATCTCAACGGATTCTAGTCCCTTATGCCTCCATTCCCTAACACAGTCAGAATCTCTAAGGATTCTGGTCCCTTATAACTCCCTTGTGCTTACAACACCAGAACTTGTCAGATATACAGAATTTTCAGATCAGAATTGCTTTTCAGATTTTCCTGACACAGACAGAATCTCTAGGATTCTGGCCCCTTATAAATCCCTTCTGATATCACAGCACATCAAAACATTCAAATTCAGAAATCAACTTTCGTCAGAAAAATCATCAGCGGCATAATGGCAGTATACGGAAATTCTACAGAATTCACAATTTCAGAAATTTACCAAATTACCACAGATAATATAAAATATCATTTTAAGACTTTCATTGTACTGACGAAACATTTTTCAACATCCAGATAATTTGCTATTCGATAAAAACGTCGCAGAATTCAAAATACCCGGTGAAAATCTTCCAGAAAATACTCAAAATGTGCAAAAACATTGTCTCAGAAGCATATCAAAAGTTACAAGGTAAAAAGTTTACCAGAATAAAATGATACCAGATTTTCGCTAACGAAATCGAATTTGAAACAGAAAAGTCATCAAAATCCACATTTCTGAAAATAAAGAAAGGTATAGTGTGCCTTACCTCTAGTTAATCAACTTTTCCAACTATTGTGACGGACGAAAACGGACCAAAGTCGCCCAAAAATTACTTTTTCTTCTTTTTCCTTTGTTTTTCTCTCTCATGGGCTTTTCTCTCTCTTCAAAATATCTCAATCCAATATATACACATGCAGATCGTCCCGGACGAAGTGTATTCGTCCCGGGACGATTTGTCCTCTGGACGAATTTCGTCTTTAAACGAAGTGTATTCGTTCATGGACGACTTGCTCTCTGGACAAATTTCATACGGACGATCCAAATTTCGTCCTGGGACGAACCTCTCTGTCCACAGATTTGTACTGATCGTCCCGGACGATCCAACTTCATCTCAGACGACCTGGAAGGAAAAAAATGGCTTTCACAGGTAGAGGTAGACTTAAAAAGACTTTGTTAAAAAATATTATAAATAACATTTTTTTATTATATTTAAATGAGAATTTGACTCTTAACAAAACACAATGGAGAAAAATGATTATGTAGCCAACCCCACGTAGTGGGATAAAGGCTTGTTGTTGTTGATGATTTATTTGGTTTGGATTAATGGGCTTATGAACATGGGAACTCATAATATTTGTATTCGATACCAATAGACCAGGTTGGTTTGAGGGTTACATCCATTTAAAGATTCAAATAAATATAGATGGGCTTACATCCTATAGAAGCCTTTAGTTTTGATTTAGCATGTGGGTTTTTTTTAATCTGTGGAAAAAATAGAAGGTTGGATTTAACGGCCTTGGATTTTGATATGCCTTCATGTAGGCACAACACATATTAAAATGTACAAATTAGTGGGTCTTAAAACCTCACTCTACAGACAAACTGTCCTGATAAATTAAGTTTTACTAGGTTGATTTTCATTTTGATGCAACACGCATGTTTAGGTACACATTAAGATGACTAGCCAGGACCTTGAGATCAATTGAAATCCAATAAAGTCACATTTGGGTCTTCAACTTATTTTCCATAACAACCCTATGATATTTATTTATTTTTAAATAGGTAAACTTCAAAATAATCCCCCAACTACGTATATGGTGAATTTAGATCATGTAACTCGAATTTAGTCCCTTGACTATACAAATTTAATCCAAAATGACTCATTTGAGACTAATTGAATCAATTTTATATAATTGCAGGACTATATTGGGATCAATTTTATATCACAATTACAAAACAAAGAATTATTTTGGATCAATTTTGTATCGTCGATGGATTGAATTGGATAAATCAAGGATCAACCTTATGCCCATATCTTCTTGCTTTAGTCATTGCTGTTTCAGTAAACATTTGCAAGAGGTTGTACCATGGTGTATGCTTTTTGCTGATGATATTCTTCTTGTTGATAAGACTAGAGAGGGAGTTGAAGGTAAACTTGAATTATGGAGGTCAACCTTAGAGTCTAAAGGCTTTCGTTTAAGAAGATGTAAAATTGAATATATAGAGTGTAATTTTAGTAATAATAGATCTAGTGGAGGGATTGTGACTTTGGACGATCAAGTCATTAATAAGAGTACATGTTTTGATATCTTGGGTTTTTTGTTCAGAGTGATGGTGAAAAATATGGGGATATTATTAGTATAATTCAAGTTAGATGATTTAAGTGGGGGAATGCATCAGACTTATTATGTGATAGAAAAGTCCCCCTCAAACTAAAGGGAAAATTATATAATATGGTGCTAAGACTTGCAATGCTTTATGGTGCAGAATGTTGTCCATTAAAAGAGAAGTATAGTATTAAGTTAAGTGTTGCAAAGATGAGGATACTCATGTGGATGAGTGACTTTCTGATGAGGACATCGGAAGATCAACGACTACGATCTAGAGCATATTTTATTTTATTTTATTTTTTATGTGTCTTATGTACTAGTTTGTCTTATATTATTGTTTTTTCCCATTTTACCTTTAGGAGTGGTCATGTGGTGTTGTAGCCTGAAGGGTATTTTAGTCTTTGATATTTTTCTTTTCATGAGGCCTATTTATATGCTAACTCTCTTGTATTGTAGGATGATGAATATTGAATGAAATTTTATTTTCTTTGCTTGATCTCTAAGTGAGTTCATGGGAGGAGAGACCCTAGGTGGGTAAAAGCAATACCCATTAACCTTTGGAAGAGTCCAAGGTTCACAGTTTTACAATCTCTTTGTGAGTTCTTAATTATTTATTTTAGTTTCCATCTTCCGTACCCACCTTCCTCTCCATACCCTCCATCCAACAAATGCCCTCCTACCGAGCTCCACCACTGCATGCACCCCGACTCCAATCCTACCTTCTAGAAGCACCAAATTCCCCTCTCCAACCGGCGGATCAACTCTCCCCTCCTCACACCAGACGTCATCCCACCAAGCCCCCATCACCGTCAGCTCCCCATTGGATCCACCTCAATTATGACGATCGCCATAATTCCCATCCTAAATTAGCTCCATGGAAAATGAAAGTACCCTTGTTTGAAATTTGAAATTCAAATTTCAAATACTTTCCTTATTTGGAATTTTGCCAATAAGGAAAGTTTTTAAATTTCAATCCGATTTAATTTTAAATTAAAAAGGGTTGTTTATTCTCTTTCCTATGTGACAAACCTCATTTGGAAACTTATTAAAATCTTCCCCATACTTATCCTCCCCTTATGATGCCACCGGCCACCAATTAATGGGCTAAATCCTATTGCTTCCTATTAAGGCTCCATCCCACTTGAATTTGAATTCAAAATTCAAATTAAATCACGCCAAAGCACCTTAAATCTGAAATAAATCTTAGATTTAATCCCCACTTGCAATTAATACCTTGGTCCACATTTGTTGAATGTGGACACAATTTTTCCCTCCCTCTCTCTCTCTCTCTCTCCACTTTCATTAAATGCTCCCAATTAAGACTCCTTAATCACCTCCCCATGCCGCCTCCCCTCTCCCCCAATTTCTCTCTTCCACTTTAATTCTTTCAATTTGAATTTGAATTCAAATTCAAATTCATCCCACCACTTTCACTTAATCTGAATTTAACTACACGTGCCACCTAAGCAAGTAATTAAATTCTAACATTATTTCCCCAGCTTTTTGTGCATCCAGAAGGTGGTAAATCTTGAATTTCTCCTCTCCAACATGCTATCCAGAATTCTGGACAAGTTCTAAGTGCTGCCATGGGACTCAGAACATAGGAAGCTGCTGTCCAGAAGAACTACAGTAGCAGAAACAGCAGTTCTGCTATTCCCAAGTCCTCCAGCTTGCTGTTCAGATTCCTGGATTGGTTTCGTAAGCTATCCCAGGGATAGAAGCCTTGATAACTACTATCCTGAGTCTACAAGTTGTTGTCTACAGATTCTAGATTATGCTAGTTGGCTGTCCTCCACCTAGAAACTGCCAGAATACTGTCCAAAGGCCACTAGTGAGTTAGAGTTGTTGTCCACTGCTCACACATTTAAACGATCACACTAAGCATAATAGCTCCTCTACTTTGCTTCTTCTTAGTTTACTTCTCCAACGTGGTTATATTTTGATTCACAAAGCTCATGTCAAGCACTTCACCGCTAAAGCTTAGAGAACTAAAGAGTTGAGTGAGGGACTCGTGCATATATAGTGCCTAATCTCATTGTTAGTTTAGGGATTTACGTTGAAAATCATTCATGTATGCAATGTTAGATTATTTAATTGTTTTACGATCTTAACTCCTATGCATGTAATTTAGACTAAGTTTGTTTTATCACCTTATTGTTTTATCTTAAGCGTTTGAATTGACATAAATTTTATTTAATATTGTTCTCAAAATATTAAGCATGCAAATTTCTGTAAGCAACTCATCTTCACATGTTTGTTCTACATCACTTTCTCTTAGAGACAGGATACAAAATAAGCATATACGCGAAAAGGTTGGAGTAGCTCCAGCGGAAGATAAGATTAGAGATGTTGCGGATCTATGATTTATGATTTTGATGATAGCAAACATTCCTTATTTCTCTATGATTGCCTTATGTGCTAACGTTTCAAGTCCACACGATCAGACTGCAATTTGGAACCAGCTCAAGATTGGGTAGACTAGGTCTGTGTCAGTTTGTAATCTTTTTCCTTTCTTGAGTCTGTTGTATTTGGTGTGGCATCTAATGATTTGTAACTTGAAAGATTTTCTGTTGTGCCCTAAAAGATTTCTATTTTTGGTAACATTGTCCGGGACGATCTGACAAAAGTAGAAACCCTAATTAGAGCATCATCATTAAAGCAGCCGTCATTATGCAAATCACATCGTCCTGGACGATTTTGTATCGGCCAGGACTATAGGCTCAATTCAGCAATAATCTGCCGCCAGATTTATTTAGAAATAACCTATTTTTTGACATCGTCCAGAGGATCGTCCAGGACTATAAAATATCGTCCAGGACGATCCAGGTCAATTTTTTTAAAATTTCTCTGTAATTTAAGGAAATCAATTACGTGGTCAAATCGTCCTGGACGATCTCCAGATCGTCCGGGCCGATTAAACATCGTCCAGCTTCATTTCAGGGCGATATTCAGGACGATTTTTCTCATATTTGAACTAATCAGCCAGGACGATATGCCTATCGTCCTGGACGATAATGTCGGCAACTTGTATTAATGAGCTCATTTTGAGAGCTTCTATTTAAGCTATGGCATGGCAACTTTTGTAAGTGTCTTTGGCAGTCATTGGAGCTTCGTTCTTGTGGGGGAGACTTGAAGAGGGCTTGAAAGTGAGTGAGGAACGGGTGAAGTCTGGGTGGGAGAAGATCCTGTGAGCGGGGACTCAAGGGAGTGTGGAGGGGATTCCACACGGTTGCTCCGACAGGCTTGCATCTTAATACTGTCGGATTCAAGGCTCGTCTCGAGGGAAGCTCACCAAAGAAGAAGATCTCTTTGGTGTCAAAAAGACCCGGCGACTCCGCCGCACCGGGGAAGGTGGAAGTGATTTTGTAAGGGCTTCTCCGTCTAGCTGTGGGGGCTAAAGGAGAGACATTTAGTTTAGTGCAATACTTGAAGGGTGCCTCCAAGGAGTGGACGTAGGTCAAGGTTTGACCGAACCACTATAAATTTGATGTGTTCTTTCTTTATTACTTCCGCACTTTTAATTTCCGCATTTATTTTCTTTGTGGTGATTTTGGTTTGTAATTTGCTTAAAGTTCCTTCTTTACCAATTCACGACTCTCTTTATTTAGCCTTGGGCCAGTTCTATAGGGCTTAACATCCCTAACGAACTTTCAAGAGAGTCGCCTTAAATGATTTGGTCACATAAAATGGCGGTCTTCTGATGACCTGGTTAGCAAAGTAGATGTATTAGATTTGACTTATGTTAAGAAAAGTAGAGATAGACCTAAAAAGATTTGGTTAGAAAATATTAGAAATGACATTTCTTTATTAGATTTTGATGAGAATTGAGCTCTTAACAGGACACAATGGGGAAAAAGAATTCATGTAGCTGCCCCACATAGTAGGATAAAGGCTTGATATTATTGTTGTTGTTGGTGATGGACTGAATTGGAGCAACATAATACTCTGCGTTTGGGACTAAAATGGCTACCTATTTTGGATTTTTTTTTTAAATTATTGCCTTGGAGCAATTATGTCTTAATATTTTTTATAACTCATTTTTCATTAGGGAAATGAAGCTCCTTCTTTGAGCCAATGAACATGATTCTTTAAAAAATAATAGGGCATCTTTTAAGATTCATATGGATTAGATTGTGAAATAGATGGGGATATTATCAGCAGAATTCAAGTTGGATGGTTGAAGTGGAGGAATGCATTGGGCTTGTTGTGTGATAGAAAAGTACCCCTCAAACTTAAGATAAAATTATATAAGATGGTAGTGAGGCCTGCAATGCTTTATGGTGCTGAATGTTGGCCATTAAAAGAGAAGCATAATACTAAGTTAAGTGTGGCAGAGATGAGGATGCTCAGGTGGATGATGAGTGGCTTTACCCTTAGAGATAGGATACGAAATGAGAATATACGTGAAAAGGTTGGAGTAGCTCCAGTAGAAGATAATATTAGAGAGAGTTGCCTTAGATGGTTTGGTCACATAAACCGGCGGCCTTCCAATGACCCGGTTAGGAGAGTAGAGGTATTAGATTTGACTTATGTTAAGAAAGGTAGAGGTGGACCTAAAAAGACTTGGTTATAAAATATTAGGAATGACTTGTCTTTATTAGATTTAAATGAGATTTTGACCTTTAATATGACACAATGGAGAAAAAGGATTCATGTAGCCGATCCCATGTAGTGGGATAAAGGCTTGTTGTTGTTGTTGTTGTTGTATGGATTAGATTGATGGGGAATGCTAGGGGCATTGGAGCACTCTCTTTAGGAATGTCCTTTATTTGATATGAATTCGGGTCGAGTAAAAGATTGAACATATATTCCTCTAAATTGATTGGTCTTCATAGTGTCTATTCATATTCAACAAGGGAGATGATACTTTTGAATTTTAGTTTGGTTTCCTTGGCTTATTTCTTAGATCTTGGAGGCTTTGATGAACTTGAGGCACACAACCTCTCCCAAAATTTTGGAGTTATAAAATTTGCCTCATTTTGCAAGGGATTTTCAATAAGGAAACTCCTCAGAGGAAATTTTTGAAGAGAAAATAATTCTGAACCAGATTATTCATGAATCATTGGTATTTGTCATAATTTGAATAGCCAACATTATGTGACTGCTTTGAATGTCGAGATTCTATCAATCAGATATCCCTTTTGAGTTCATGTTAGAAGATCTTATATACACTCCTTAAATGAATATTGTATGTTTACTTTTCTCCTAAAGGGTAGGAGTCATCCGACCTTCCCTCTTGGCTTCGTCGACTTTGAATGATTGTTTGCATCTCATTTTCTCATTTCCTTAACCAAAAAGGTGAATGTGACTTTTACCTCACTCTTCCTTGGGTCCTAGTCTCCTAGACCTGAATAACTTCCCCTTTATTGTTGTTGTTATTGAAGACCTAGAGCTTGGGCAATCTATCAAATTTCATCAACTGGGCCAATAGCTCCTAGAAGGTGTTTATTGAAGCCATGCAGAGATAGGGGGCAAGCTAATCATCAATATTACATATAAGGTGCACCACGACATAGCTTTTTGGTGAGTCAATATAATATATTTAGTGATGGTCACATCTCTTTTTCTCATTTCAAGAATGATCAATATCTTTTTGTTAGTCAGAAGTTTTTGAGGTGCAGGTAATTTGTTTTAGCATTAGGGGTTCTTCCATGTATTTATTTCACCAAGAGTTTACAATTGTTTGAGTAGCGGCCTCTTAGACATCTCCTTCATGAGTGTTCTTTGAAGTCTTCCATCTTTCATAGCTTTGAGGATTTATAGATGCAAGAAGAATTATATTTCTCCTTCTTTAGAGGTTCTTTTAAGGTAGATTGGCCTAGTGCCCTCCCAAAATGACTTCTTGATATGCCCCCCTAAACTGGTTCTTTTTACTCAACATAATTGGTTGTTGGTCATTGGGACATTGGTCTTAATCTATGGCACTTGGTTTTGTGATATTAGGTAAGATTAGGATGGTCAACTTGGAGGCAAGAATTAACCTTTCTTCTAGTCCCGCTTGGTATTTTAGTGCCATAGGAGGAAACTTCATTGTTGTGCCTTCTTATTGTAAAAGGTTGCTTTAGAACTTTTGTGGCATTAACAAGCGGACTAATAGTTGAGCTAATTATTGTTGATTTGATTTTGAGGCCAACAAGCCCTTCTTTTGGGAGAGATGACAGCAAATCTACACATTATGGAGCAGCCTTAGTAAGTTGACACCTTGGCTATTTGGGGATGATTAGATTTGGTCTCCTCCCCATGGTTAGGAGATGAGGGCTCAATAGCTTGTTTAGTAAGAGCTTTTTTGGCTAGCACAGCCTTAGTGACCTGATTTATGGAAACAAACTTCATCTTGAGATTGTGCAAAAATGGAGGGCAACTCTAGTAGGACCAACATTGATAATTGCTTGGGGGGAATCGTAATGTTTATATTTCCTTAGCTTCATAGGCATGATGTTTCTTGAAGAGACCATGATTTTATGATTTTCTTTAAAATATGAGATTTAAATAAATAATATCAAGGTTAATTTGATTAGAATACTAAATTCAAGATTTATGTGATATAAAGATGCATACCTAAAATCATATAAGTATATGTATTGGTGAAATGGAATTATATAGTGACGACTAACATTATTTTGGTGCTATCATCATGATGAGGGCAATAGCATTAGGAGTTAAAGCTCTAATGCTCCCAATGATTTGAGCGGTAATGCCATGGCAACTTACTAAACAAGGAACGCTAAGAATACATATAACTTCACCAATAGCTCTTGGGCCACTACTAGTGCCAGAGACAGCAACACTTTCTCCTGGGTGCCATTCTGCACAAATAAAACAAAGCCAAATAAAAAAAAAATAATAATAAATAGGCAAAAAAGGTAGGAGGCCATAATAATAATTAAAAAGAACCTGAAAGAGTCATCCTCCAAATGCTATACTAATAAAATAATGTATATTGAATAGAAAATAAATCTCTTTGATTACTCAATTACATCTTGAGTTCAGAAGGCGTTAACATATCAATACAAAAAATTATGATCGTCTTAAATTAATGTAAAGTGGCTCGTAAGGATTCTAAGAAAGCAATATGCGATGCAAAGACATTAGCTTTTAGCGATTTATATAATAGATTAAATACTAAGGAGGGAGAAAGATATATGTATAAGTTAGCCAAACAAAGAGATAGGAGTAGTAAGGATTTAGTTCAAGTGAAGTGTATTAAGGATGAAGATCAAAAAATACTTTTCTTAGAAGATGATATTCAACAAAGGTGGATGAGATATTTTGCTAAACTTTTTAATGAAGAGTGTGAAAATAAGATTGATTATAGTGACCTTAGCACCCTAAATGAAAGTAAAGATTTCTGTTTTTATCGGCGTATTAGTAAAACGGAAGTTAGAGAGGCTTTAAATAGAATAAAGGGTGGAAAAGCTGTTGGACCTGATGATATTCCAATAGAGGTGTGGAAATGCTTAGGAGATGAAGGGATTTCTTGGCTTACTAAACTTTTTAATACTATTTTGAAGACTAAAAAGATGCCAGATGAGTGGAGAATGAGTGTATTAATTCCTATTTTTAAGAATAAAGGCGATGCACAGGATTGCACGAATTATAGAGGTATTAAGTTAATGTGTCATACTTTAAAATTATGGGAGCGAGTTATAAAGCATAGGTTGCGGCGTGATACTAATGTTTCTCAAAATCAATTTGGATTTATGCCGGGTAGGTCGACTATGGAAGCCATACATTTATTCAGAGGTTTGATGGAAAAATATAGAGGAAATAAGGAGGATCTACATATGATATTTATTGATTTAGAAAAAGCATATGATAAAGTTCCAAGAGAAGTGCTATGGAGAGTTCTTGATAAGAAAGGAGTCAATAATGCTTATATTCAAATCATTAAAGATATGTATGCAGGAGCTATTACTTGTGTTCAAACACAAGGTGGTTTGACCAAATATTTCCCTATTTCGGTTGGGTTACATCAAGGATCAGCCTTAAGCCCATATCTATTTGCTTTAGTCATGGATGTTCTCACTAGACATTTGCAAGATGATGTACCTTGGTGTATGCTTTTTTTTGCTGATGATATTCTTCTTGTTGATAAGACTAGAGAGGGAGTTGAAGGTAAACTTGAATTATGGAGGTCAACCTTAGAGTCTAAAGGTTTTCGCTTGAGTAGATCTAAAACGGAATATATGGAGTGTAATTTTAGCAGTAATAGTCCTAGTGAGGGGATTGTGACTTTGGGCGATCAAGTCATTAATAAAGAGTACACGTTTTAGGTATCTTGGATCTATTGTTCAAAGTGATGGTGAAATAGATGGGGATATTATCAGCAGAATTCAAGTTGGATGGTTGAAGTGGCGGAATGCATCGGGCTTGTTATGTGATAGAAATGTACCCCTCAAACTTAAGGGAAAATTCTATAAGATGGTAGTGAGGCCTGCAATGCTTTATGGTGCCGAATGTTGGCCATTAAAAGAGAAGCATAATACTAAGTTAAGTGTGGCAGAGATGAGGATGCTTAGATGGATGAGTGGCTTTACCCTTAGAGATAGGATACGAAATGAGCATATACGTGAAAAGGTTGGAGTAGCTCCAGTAGAAGATAAGATTAGAGAGAGTCGCCTTAGATGGTTTGGTCACATAAAAAGGCGGCCTTCCAACGACCCAGTTAGGAGAGTAGAGGTATTAGATTTGACTTGTGTTAAGAAAGGTAGGGGTAGACCTAAAAAGACTTGGTTAGAAAATATTAGGAATGACCTTTCTTTATTAGATTTAAACGAGAATTTGGCTTTTAATAGGACACAATGGAGAAAAAGGATTCATGTAGCCGACCCCACGTAGTGGGATAAAGGCTTGATGTTGTTGTTGTTGTTGTTGTTGTTGTCTTAAATTAATGTAATTACTTGAATAGTCAAGATCAAATAAAGTTGTTTTGTATTCAAGAAAAAAAAAAAGGTTTCATATATGAATAATTGTAAGCAAAAATTATGTAAACATACGTATAAGGACATAAATAATTTTTCATTTCATCAACATAGACTTCAACAATAACTCAATAAGGAAATAAAAAATCAACAAATGAAAGAAAATAAAAGAAACCATGATGAGGACATCGTCAGCATTTTCGACGCCGGAGATCGATGGTTACGAGCATGAGTTGTATTTTCATTATTTTATGTAGTAGTTTATTTTTTTTTTCTGTTTTTCCGTTTTTGCCCTTATGGGTATTTAGTCGCTTATGTAGCCCGGAAGGGCATTTGTGTCATTTCTTGCTTTTATCACTTTGGCCTATTTATATGAGGCCTCATGTATTGTAGTCTCAGTTTTGATGAAATGAAATATTATTCTGTGTTCTCTTTGTGAGTTCCCCCTCCTAGATCTCTTAGTGAGTTCGCCGGAGATCTCTTAGTGAGTTCGCCGGAGGAGACTAGATCTCTTTGTGAGTTCTAGGTTTAACCCTGGGTTATTATTGTGGAAGAAGAGTTTGAAGGAATTCAAAGTAAAGGAAGTCAAAGCTGGAAAAATTCTCAGATTTTCTTCAGTTTTCTTCCTTTCCCCTTGTGCCGCCGGCTTGACAACCCAAGCCGCCCCTGCAAAGCCTCCCGCCGGCAACATCCCTGCCACCCGCCGGTCAGGATCCCGCCAACAAGGCCTGCAGCTGACCCCAGGAACTAGCCAATCCGCTAGCTCCCTTTGCCAAGCCTCCAGCCGGCGTGACCTCCTCACCTCCCAGCCTCTGGAATGTTTCCCTACAGGCTGCCAGCTCCAAGCCATCGGGTTCATTGTTTGGCCGTGGAATTCCCTCCCTACACTCGTTCAATTCCCATTAATTCCCCACTACAGCATTCCTAATTTGGCTTTCAACGTTTGAAAAGATTTTGAATGCCTTTTTTTTTTATTTTGGGATTTCTGAAATTCAAACTTGCCTTGGTCTTTAATGCTTCCTAAAATGGTTCCCTTAATTCAAGCAATCACAATAAATAGATATTGCATTTGAATTCAAAATTCTAGTGCAAATCCAATTGTTTGTTTTAAATTAGGAAACCTATTTCCTTATTAAAACTGTATTAGAATTTCAGAGTTTTATTAACGCCTGAATTTTAGTCTTGTGGTCCCCACCTGTTAAAAATTCAGCCCGCTCTCTCTTCTATACAAGGCCGGCCACATCTCCCATTAATTCCTCTTAATTTTTTTTATTCTCTCATTAACCCTCTTTCCTAATTCCTATTTTTCAATTTTCAAATTCTGAACTTGAATTTGGAAATTGCCAATTTCTAGAAATCAGAGACTAATCTCAGGATTAAGTCTAATTTTGTTTCTCTCTCTTCCTCAGCAGCTACTACCCGCCCAACCCTCTCCTCCCACGGCATATAATTGTCCGAGATGACGTCGTAGTTACTGTCCAACAATTCTGCAGGATTCCTTGCACCACACCCTCACCCAGGAGGCCCCAATCGCTGTCCAGACTTCCATACTCCGGCAACCTATCCAAGAACGACGATCCAAGGTTCCTTCTTCCTCGGGGCGACCTCGATTCTAAGGTGGAGACGCTTCTTCCGCTAAAGCCTAGATTAGTTGAGCGTATGGCTCCAAAGGTGAAAGTTCTTTATTATTAAATTGCGGATTCTTGTTTACCGTCGTAGTGTTACAATTGATCCTTGCGTTTTCTGAAATTGTTTGGTTAACCGACCACGCTCTTCTTTGCCTAACCAAGTTAAAGACCACGAATTCCAAAGATCAATTTTTGCTATAGATGATAATTTTATTTTGGGTTATTAAGTTACAATGGATCTCTTTAATTTCTTAAAGTGACTCCTCCATCGCATGTACGTTTCACATCATCTTGGTATCAGAGCATGGCTAGCATGCTTTGTTTGTGCTAGATGCATCCTAGGAGTCTAGTTGACATTGCCATTCTTCAATTACATGCATAACATCATCTAGATATTGTTATTCACTGTTTTACTTGCTGTCCAGTAATTTTCTGCATGACATTTTCATTGTAAACATCCATTTGTATGTTACCTAAGTGTTATCTTTACCATTTTCCACCTAACCAATCACCTAGGTCACTTGCCACCCTAGAAAACCTTGCTGTCCAGGACTTTTCCTGCACTGTTTAGTGACTTTTAGGTGCCCCAAAACCCTTGTTATGTTGCTGCCCACACTTTACAACCAACCCGCAACACTTAGAAAACTTTATGCCATGTTGTAGTTTGCTGTCCACTTCATTCCTGCACACATCTAGTGAACTGTAGGCTAGTTTTTCTTAAGCGTTTAGGTGCTGCCCTCAACCTAATAACCTCCCTAAGTGCCTAGGCCACCTAAACCCACTAGCTTAGCTAGCTGACCAAAATTTTTCTGCATCCTGTAGTGAGTCTAAGTGAGCCTAACTTAGTGCCTACATGCTGTCCCTTGCACCCATCCTCCTCTTTAAGCACCACTCAACACTTTTAATGGACTCGATAGGTTTTCAAAAGAGGTTAGACGACCTAGTTAGTCTTGTAGGCTCTCTAACTAAAACCACAAAGGAGGCACATGTTGACTCTCCCCACTCTAGGTACGTTCCCCATTCGCTAAGTCATGCAAGTCAGAAGATGCCCCACTATGCTTATCAACCTAGATCTGAGACCAATCCTCAACGACCTCACTTAGAGTCACATTACCATTTGCCCACCTTTGATGGCTCCTCGGACCCTTACTACCTTAGGGATTGGGTTAGACAACTAGAGGATTATTTTGAATCTTGTCATATCCCTGAGTCCCACCAGATTAGGATCGCTAAGTCTCACCATAAAGGTCGAGCTCTTCAATTTTGGATGAAATTGGAAGATCATAGAGAGTTTCGCGGTGAGTACCTTACTTGGAGAGACATGAGACGAGAACTTAAGTTGAAATACCGATCCTCTACTAGTGACCACCATCTAGAGCATCACCAGACCTCGTTTGTTGGGACAACCCGTGGACCTTACTGTGGTCGAGACCACCCACCCTTTAGTAACGACAGGGTTGCTGCCCCACCCTGTAGGTCTTCATTCAATCTGGGTGACCGACCCTTTAGCGGGTCTTCTGTTGAGTCGAGCCCATATGACTCACCACTTGGATCGACTTCTAACCAGCTCAGTCAACTTTTAGCCTCCCCAGTCCTTGACCCTGAAAGTGTACTTTTGATAGAGAAATGCATTAACAAGAAAACGTCCTCTGAACCTAAAACGGAGTGCATCCATTTCGTGGATGCTAATGATATTAAGGATAACGAAGACTTCTTTGAGGAGGAAACAAAAGTGAATGAACCAGACTCCCAGCATGACTTAAATCCTGAGCTAGAAAAATTAGAACCTTTAAACGTCGACACCTTAGCCCACTCCGATCCTAGTCTCCTCGAGGATAACTCCTTGAATAAAGTGTGCCTGAATGATAGTAATGTGATCTTGAAAGAAGCCAATCTGACTTTGAACACATTGAATTTAAATTTGGAAGATCTTGACTTAGCTGTAACCCCTACTAAGTTGACTTTAGATAATCTTGATGATAACGATCTCGAGTCAGAAGTGGTTAAATTGAATTTTTCTACCTGATGTGAGCCCCAATTTGACCAACCCCGAGCCTGTCAATCTTAAGGTTATACCCAAATCTGATTCTATTGATGATAAAAAATATGAGTTCGGAAGACAATGATTTGATTCTGAAAGTTTCTGAGCCTAACTTGAATAATGGGTCTCATCTTATTTTTATTGGAGTCTATTTTAGGAATCACTCATCTAGATTTACATTTTAAAGAGTGTGACTTTCGTGATTGGGCTTATCTCACAACTCCTCGTACCGACTTTAATATTAGAGAGAATCTTAACCCACACTTTCATATCACCAATCTAGCTGTTGTGCCCTCTTATGTAATGGATACCATACCCCAATTTCTTAAGTCTCATACCTGCTGGTGACTCGTTTGGCTATTCCATTATGGTTGTGAGTCAGGAGCCTTCGTCTTACCTTGTTCCTGATTCATTTGTTTTTTCTACGATGTTCTTGTCCCTCCCTGTTAAGGACAATCTCTCTCCTAGTGGGATGAATTTACAAGATGACACAGTTGACCCTAGGAGACAACCTACGACCCTTAACTGAAACTTCCTATCGAAGTGTCGTGGTAGCTAAGGATGTCTTTATTGCTCCCCCTAAACCAGTTCCCTTAGACCTGAACTCTTTAGATCCCCTCATTTAGAGACTCTTCCACGTTTATTTTTAACCGTGTTCGTGTGAGTTAGTATGTTGTGTGAGTGTTGTAGTCTGTTGTCTTCCTATTTTGTCTGATTGTTTTAAACTTTTGTAAGCTCATGAGTCTTGTCATTCATCTTGCACACCCGATCTCTTGCATTTGCATCTGCATTTCACCTTCAGGAGTTACTCATCGAAATTAAAAGGAAAATTGAACAAAATAACATCCATCCTAAAATTATTGTTGATAACAAAAGATGGTCCAAAGAATTCAAAGTTGGAGACTTTGTGATGGTACGGAAGCGGCATGCTCGAAACACCGAACATTTTAAGGAAATCTCAAAGGATAATAGTAATGCCTACGTACTGGACCTCTCTTGAGGTTTTAACATGAATCCTACATTTAATATAGAAGACCTGTTAGCCTTTGAAGGACCCGAATTTTAACCCCAACATCCACTCCTTAAATTAGCTGTGTGTGACCCCACCTGGTGAGATCCCCCCAGCCTAGCTCCACTCCCCAACTTACCCTACTTACCTATAGCGGAGAAGGTCGAAGCAATACTAGATGATGAGGTCATTTCCCCAAAGGAAAGTGGGTGCCAAAGATACCGAGTTCCTTGGAAAGAGACACCGGAGATAGAGGATACTTGGATTGACAGGGACGAGCTAGAGAGCCTAGACCCAGACCTCCTAGAGCTGTACGAGGGCTCCATAGATATCTACTCGACGGGGTCGAGTTTTCTCCCACCTGGGGAGAATGATGAGGACATCGTCAGCATTTTCGACGCCGGAGATCGATGGTTACGAGCATGAGTTGTATTTTCATTATTTTATGTAGTAGTTTATTTTTTTTTTCTGTTTTTCCGTTTTTGCCCTTATGGGTATTTAGTCGCTTATGTAGCCCGGAAGGGCATTTGTGTCATTTCTTGCTTTTATCACTTTGGCCTATTTATATGAGGCCTCATGTATTGTAGTCTCAGTTTTGATGAAATGAAATATTATTCTGTGTTCTCTTTGTGAGTTCCCCCTCCTAGATCTCTTAGTGAGTTCGCCGGAGATCTCTTAGTGAGTTCGCCGGAGGAGACTAGATCTCTTTGTGAGTTCTAGGTTTAACCCTGGGTTATTATTGTGGAAGAAGAGTTTGAAGGAATTCAAAGTAAAGGAAGTCAAAGCTGGAAAAATTCTCAGATTTTCTTCAGTTTTCTTCCTTTCCCCTTGTGCCGCCGGCTTGACAACCCAAGCCGCCCCTGCAAAGCCTCCCGCCGGCAACATCCCTGCCACCCGCCGGTCAGGATCCCGCCAACAAGGCCTGCAGCTGACCCCAGGAACTAGCCAATCCGCTAGCTCCCTTTGCCAAGCCTCCAGCCGGCGTGACCTCCTCACCTCCCAGCCTCTGGAATGTTTCCCTACAGGCTGCCAGCTCCAAGCCATCGGGTTCATTGTTTGGCCGTGGAATTCCCTCCCTACACTCGTTCAATTCCCATTAATTCCCCACTACAGCATTCCTAATTTGGCTTTCAACGTTTGAAAAGATTTTGAATGCCTTTTTTTTTATTTTGGATTTCTGAAATTCAAACTTGCCTTGGTCTTTAATGCTTCCTAAAATGGTTCCCTTAATTCAAGCAATCACAATAAATAGATATTGCATTTGAATTCAAAATTCTAGTGCAAATCCAATTGTTTGTTTTAAATTAGGAAACCTATTTCCTTATTAAAACTGTATTAGAATTTCAGAGTTTTATTAACGCCTGAATTTTAGTCTTGTGGTCCCCACCTGTTAAAAATTCAGCCCGCTCTCTCTTCTATACAAGGCCGGCCACATCTCCCATTAATTCCTCTTAATTTTTTTTATTCTCTCTCATTAACCCTCTTTCCTAATTCCTATTTTCAATTTTCAAATTCTGAACTTGAATTTGGAAATTGCCAATTTCTAGAAATCAGAGACTAATCTCAGGATTAAGTCTAATTTTGTTTCTCTCTTCCTCAAGCACTACCCGCCCAACCCTCTCCTCCCACGGCATAATTGTCCGAGATGACGTCGTAGTTACTGTCCAACAATTCTGCAGGATTCCTTGCACCACACCCTCACCCAGGAGGCCCCAATCGCTGTCCAGACTTCCATACTCCGGCAACCTATCCAAGAACGACGATCCAAGGTTCCTTCTTCCTCGGGGCGACCTCGATTCTAAGGTGGAGACGCTTCTTCCGCTAAAGCCTAGATTAGTTGAGCGTATGGCTCCAAAGGTGAAAGTTCTTATTATTAAATTGCGAATTCTTGTTTACCGTCGTAGTGTTACAATTGATCCTTGCGTTTTCTGAAATTGTTTGGTTAACCGACCACGCTCTTCTTTGCCTAACCAAGTTAAAGACCACGAATTCCAAAGATCAATTTTTGCTATAGATGATAATTTTATTTTGGGTTATTAAGTTACAATGGATCTCTTTAATTTCTTAAAGTGACTCCTCCATCGCATGTACGTTTCACATCAAACCAAGTACAAATTAATAGCCAAAACCAACTACAAAGTAATAGCCAACCCAAAGCCAAATAGAAGTCTGAAAAAGAATCACAACTTAACATAAATACCAAATTAATGAAATAACTAATGTCTAGAGGTCAGCTCCTACAATGATAGTTTATAAAGCAACTTGGCAGAATCTGTTAAAAAAAAACTACCACAAATGAGTTTGGCATGTGAACTAGATAATTATTATTTATTAAGTATAAACCATAAGATATGGGGCATGCAATATGAAAATTAAAAGAGAACAATTTATAATATAACATCAATATAATGAATGTCGTTATAGTAGCAATTTAGAATAATATCGCATCGTATGAATGAAAATTATTAAATATTTTAAAATGACTCATGATCATTTATCACAATACTTTTATAATTGTATATATTTATAGCCAGTCTACCAAGATAGCTTGAACCAATAAGATTTTAACTAACCCATACAAATTCAATGATTACCAAAGGAGTCATAATTATGTGGACTCATCGAATCTACTAGCCAATTTCAATAAGGTTCCAGTGACATCAATTGCAGATAAGAAAATATTATCTCTCTCTCTCTCTCTCTCTCTCTCTCTCTCTCTCTCTCTCTCTCTCTCTCTCTCTCTCTCTCTCTCTCTCTCTCTCTCTCTATATATATATATATATATATATATATATATATATATATATATATATATATATATATATATATAACTAATATTCTATAATCATATGATGATAAGGCTACTGTGATGCTGATCTGTGTTTTCCTTGTTACCAGCATGGATAGGATTCTTGAACATTATGAGCGGTACTGCTATGCTGAAAAAGCACTCCAGAATACAGAACCTGAGTCACAGGTCTGGATCAGCATCCATCGTGTTATCATCATCTTCAACATTTCTAGACTTTTTGCCAGTTTGCTTCGTGAGAACCAGTTTTGAAAGATCTCTCTACCTATTCATTTTTACAGAAACCACTAAAAAACAAGTACATTTATAGCTTACGCCTACTTTGTTTCTTTCTCGAAGGGAGACATTTGTCAGGAATACGGAAAGCTTAAGAATAAGATTGAAGCCTTGCAGAAAAGCCGAAGGTACACTGGCTTTTTGTATCATATAACATTTCAGTTATGAAGACGTTGTTTTGCTAACTTAAGGCTCTGATAATATTATGCTATTATTTAAGCCATCTCATGGGTGAGAAGCTGGAAACTCTAAGTTTGAAAGAGCTTCA
Organism: Dendrobium officinale; assembly: GCA_019514585.1. Taxonomy (NCBI): domain Eukaryota; kingdom Viridiplantae; phylum Streptophyta; class Magnoliopsida; order Asparagales; family Orchidaceae; genus Dendrobium; species Dendrobium officinale. The sequence continues at coordinate 71,729,118 of CM033688.1, forward strand.
ACACTTGGAGCAGCAACTTGAAACAGCTTTGAAGCATATAAGATCCCAAAGGGTAAATCATTCGCTCCAATACTTGAATTTTGGATATACAATTTTTGCATGAAGTTGAATCTCCAGGCTATGTGCACCTATCCTTTTCATGCAGACTCAGCTACTCCTTAATTCCATAGCAGAGCTTCAGAGAAAGGCAAGTTTCTGTTTCCCCTCAAATATACACTTCGTTCATGCATTTGGATTAAAATTTTGTCAGACTAGTTGACGAAAGTGAGGTTAAAGTGAGTGCTGAATCTGGCTGGTATTAAGCTGCATGTATATGCTTCATAGGTGCAAGCATCGTGGATGATCTGAAAATGAATGATATTTCATTGAATGCAGCAAGTAGAAAAATAAATTTAGTACTTGAACATTCTTATTGTTTCCCAAGTATTTGGGTTAGTGTTATGAATTCTCATTTTCAATTCTTCCAAAAATTTCCTTGTGTACTTGATAAAATTTGAGGAAAAATAATTATTCTATCTATGAGCATAGAGTCCATAAAGATATACAGAAAAGACTATTTACAATAGACGGAAACACTTTTAAGAGCTAGTCCCCATAAATTAAGTATATTTATTGTATTTAATGTCAACAAAGACATGATTGTTATTGCACTATTTTCCTTTATCGCTATGCTATGGAATTGGTACAACCAGTCCTTTGTATTTGCTAATTCTAACTTCTCAAGTTGATGTGTGGATATTTTCATTCCCAACTTGCCAATGATGAGCTTAAATGTTGACTATCCAATCCTTTTGTTAACATATTTGCAAGTTGATTCTCATTTGATATAAATTGAGCACAAATCAATCCACTATATACCTTCACTTTAATAAAAGTATCTATCTACTTTCACATGTTTAATTTAGTCATGTTGAATAGGGTTATATACAATGCAGCTACCAACTTGTTATTACAATACAGCTTCATAGGATTTTTCCATGCATGTGGGATCTTCTTGAATCATTTTTAACTATGGAAGCTCACAAACTCCAACTGTAGTTAAAAACTCTGATTTTTATACATGAACTTGCAATTATATATTCTTTAAGGAATTCTCTACCACCACTACATAAATTGACTCACCATTACAACGACATTGGCAATGTCCGATCTGTTCTGAGAAAGGTAGATTGGGTTGTGCACTAATCTCATAGAATTGTGGTACGTCTTAGGTTTCACAAATTAGGGTTTGACCTAGTTTCCCTTCAAAAGAGTGAAATTTCTCCACCAAAATCAAATGAGAAAACAATCACAAAAGGGTAGAGAAGAAAAATGAGAACTTTTGCATTAGCAAGCCAAGAGAAAACAAGATAAGTTTGTCCACTTCGAGAAGGACAAGATCTCCCACAAGAAAACCCTAGAAAAGCACAAGAGAAGATTAGAGGAAGAAAACTAGAAAGAGAATACACTTTTTATAATGCCCAAAACTAAACCCTAATGGCTTCCTTCATACCCTTTCAAAAAATATCCTCCCATACCCAAAATACCCCCACTTAAGTGGGGGTCCCTCTTTGGTCCAGTCGGACTCCCGCCCCCCTCTTCCGCCTGTAGACCCGCACGGGTCCAGGCGGGATCGGTAAACCCGGTCCAACAGTACCGCCCTTTAGAAGATCAACCTTGTCCTCAAGGTTGAAGTCTGGAAACTGCGCCTACATGGTTTCGTATATCTCCCAAGTAGCCTCATGTGTCGGTAAGTCCTTCCACTCGATGAGAATCTCCCTTTTGCCTTGATCATTCTTCCTCACTTCCTTCACATGTAGTGGCTCTAGTAAGAATTGCATATCTTCTGTGAGGCCCTGGGGTATAGTAGGAATGACCACAATATGATCCCCTATGCTCTTCTTCAATAGCGATGCGTGGAATACAGGGTGGATGGAGGAATGAGGAGGTAACTTGAGACGGTAGGCCACCATCCCAACTTTCCTTTCGATCTCGAAAGGCCCATAGTATCGTGGAGAGAGCTTTTCACTCCTTCTGCTAGCTAAAGTCTTCTGTCTGTAAGGCCTTAGCTTCAAGTATACCATATCTCCAACCTCAAATGTCACATCCTTGCGGTGAGCATCCGCCTTGGTCTTCATGATCTGTTGGGCCCTCAATAGGTGTTCCCTCAACTCTCCCAACACCCTATCCCTCTCCTCTAAGTATTGATCCACTAAATATACCGGGGTCGTCCCCTTCTGATAATTCACCAACGGTGGTGGATCTCTTCCATAAAGAATCTTGAAAGGTGTGAACTGAGATGCGGTATGGAAACAAGTGTTGTACCAATATTCTGCCCATGGCAGCCATTTGACCCACTGCTTAGGCCTTTCCCCAACGAAGCATCTCAAGTAAGTCTCCACGCTCCGGTTCACCACCTCAGACTGTCCGTCTGTCTGTGGGTGGTATGTTGTACTCCGCTTCAAGAATGTGCCCTGCATCTTGAAGATCTCTTTCCAAAATGAACTCAAGAAGACTTTGTCCCTATCCGAGACAATAGAAGTGGGGATCCCATGCAATCGAACCACCTCTCTGATGAAAGTAGATGCCACAGTAGGAGCTGAAAAAGGATACCGTAGTGGAATGAAATGTCTATACTTGCTCAGACGGTCAACTACCACCATGATGACCGTATATCCTTCCGACTTGGGTAACCCCTCAATGAAATCCATGGTGACTTCCTCCCAAATCTTGTTTGGAAGCACCAAGGGCTGCAGCAAACCACTGGGGCACAAGCTTGATACTTGTTCCGTTGACAAATATCACATTTGCTCACCATGTCTTCGACATCTCCTCTTAACCCTTTCCAAAAGAATTCGGCTTTCACCCGCCGATAGGTTTTCTCCACCCCCGAATGTCCACCAATACGGCTATCGTGGTACTCCCGTAGAAGAATGGGGACAAATGCTGAGTCACGGTGTAGTACTAACCTCCCTTTGTATAATAAAAGAGAGTTCTCTAGGTGATACCCTTTGAACCCTCCTTCTCCCTTCTGGATAGCCGCCCGGATTCTCTCTAACTCCTCGGTATGTTGATTTTCCTTCACCATTTCACCCCAATCAACCAATCGTGGAACAGATAGTGCCATCAGCTGTGAGCACTCCACACGGGAAAGAGCATCTGCCGCCTTGTTTTGAGCTCCGGGCTTATACTGAATCTCAAACTCATACCCCAAGAGTTTTGCTAGTCACCTCTGATGTTCCTCCGCCACCAACCTCTGCTCTAGTAAGTACTTGAGGCTCCTCTGATCAGTACGAACTATGAATCGTTGCCCCAATAGATAAGGCCGCCATTTTTGAATGGCCAACACAATGGCCATCAGTTCCAGCTCATAAACGGACTTCGACCTCGCTCTAGGTGATAAGATCCTACTGAAGAAAGCAATCGGCCTATGATTCTGCATGAGCACTGCTCCCAAGCCCACTCCTGAAGCATCAGTCTCAACCACAAATTGCTGGGTGAAATCTGGAAGAGCCAAAACTGGGGCACTTGTCATGGCTTCCTTCAGAGTCTTCATGGCTTCCTCTGCCTTCTCTCCCCACTGAAAGTTGTCCTTCTTTAGCTGATCAGTCAAAGGGCCTGCTATGGAACCATAGCCCTTGATAAACCTCCTGTAGTAGCTAGTAAGTCCCAAAAATCCCCATAGGCCTTTAAGGGATTTTGGTGTAGGCCACTTCACCATGGCCTCTATCTTGGTGGGGTCAGCCGCCACCCCACTCCCTGAAATGATGTGTCCCAGATACTCCACCTCCTTCTGAGCGAAAGAACACTTCTTCTGGTTGGCATATAGCTGATGCTCCAATAAGGTCGTGAGTATCACCCCAAGATGGGTGATATGATCCTGCAGAGATTTGCTATACACCAATATATCATAAAAAAAAACTAGAACAAACCTCCTCAAGTAGGGCTGGAAGACCTGATTCATCAGGGCTTGGAAGGTGGAGGGAGCTTTAGTGAGCCCGAATGGCATCACTAGAAACTCATAATGATCCTCATGTGTTCGGAAAGCTGTCTTCTGAATGTCTTCAGTCTTCATCCTAATCTGGTGATAACCAGATTTCAGGTCCACCTTGGAAAAGATGGTGGCTCCCCCAAGCTCATCCAAAAGCTCATCTACCACCGGAATAGAAAATTTGTCCAATACAGTCTCTTTGTTGAGGGCCCGTAGTCCACACAGAATCGCTAACTACCGTCTTTCTTTTTTACCAAGAGTACAGGGCTGGAAAATGGGCTCACACTGGGCTGGATCACCTGAGCCTCCATCATCTCTGCTACTAACCTCTCAATCTCCTCCTTCTGAGCATGAGGATATCTGTAGGGTCGCACGCTGATGGGTGCTACCCCTGTCTTCAACACAATAGCATGCTCCCTGGATCTGATAGGGGGTAGCCCTTTGGGCATCTGAAATACTGTAGAGTGCTGTTGTAGAAGATCCTGGACCACCTCAGGTATGACTTCTGGCTCTCTTTCTACCTCCATGCCCACCTGCTGTAGCTCTATCAAATAGCCCTCTCCATCATCTCTCAAAGTCTTGAAGATGGACTTCAAGGCCACTCTGGATTTGCATAAACTGGGTTCTCCCTATAGTGTCACTCTCCTGCTCCCCTTCCCATACTCCATGTATAATTTCTTCCAATTCACCTTCATCTCCCCTAAGGACTGGAGCCACTGCATCCCAAGTATCACGTCAGTGCTTCCCAAATCCAGCAGTAGGAAGTCTTGCACTGTCTCCTTTCCTTGCAATGTAAGGGTCACTCCCTTACACTGCCCGCTATAGCGCTCCTTCTTTCCCGTGCCCAAAATGACTCCTACACCTCTCCCCTGTGTCACTGGTAGCCCCACCCTCTCCACCAATCGGCAAGCAATGAAGTTGTGGGTGGCCCCACTATCAATCAGAACCATCACCTTGTACCCTGCAATCTCCCTGTAATATCAAAAATCTGCTCCAGGATCGTCCATGCTCCAGGATCGTCCAGGACGATCTAGATCGTCCTGGGACGATCAGTGGAAATTTTGCTCCAGAATGTGTCCAGTTTTGCTCCAGGTGATTTTCTGTACATATCGTCCAGGCCGATTTGGACATAGTCCAGGCCGATTGGCACTGTAGAAAATATCGGCCTGAGAATAGTTCTGGGAACCGTTCAGGACGATCCAAGATGGTCTGATCGTCCTGGGACGATCTGGCGATCGGCCGGGCCGATCTGTGTATTATAAAGCTGATTTCAGTCGTTTTGAAGAGAGAGAAAAATCAAAATTAAAAAATAAAAATATCTGAGGAGAGAGAAAGTCGAGGGTATTTTGGCAAAAGTTGATTTTCGGACGACGCGGAGCCGTTTTCGTCCGAAGTGACTGTTCAGAATATTGCTGTACGCAAGGTAAGGCACATTCCGCCTTTCTCAATTTTCAGAACCGTCGAGTTTGGCGGTATTTTCTGTCCGGATTTCGTTTCCGTTAATGTTTTTCGTCCGTATCTTTTGATCGGTTCAGTTTTTACCGCGTAACTTTCCGTATATTGTTGACGTGCCGAGTGTGCACATTTTGGTTATTTTCCGAAGATTTTTGTCCGGGTATTTTTGATTCGGCGGAGTTTTTCGTAGACTACATTTTTCTGTGAAATTGTAAATTCTCTGTGCAGTAGAGTAAATGTTCTGGAATGTGATTATCTATATTTTGTGCGAATTTGGTAAATTTTCTTTGCAGGAAATTTTGTGTAAATTCTGTCTACTGCCGTTGTGCTGCCCGATTTTTGTCTGATTTCTGAATTGCCCGGATTTTTTCTGAATTGAAATGCTATGTGTATAAGCTATAAAAAGGGAGCTATAAGGGGCCTGGATCCTATGAGATTCAGTTAGTGTCTGGGAAAATTTTAGTTGAGCTCAAGTTGGAGAAATTTCTGTTATATTCCGGATCCGTGAATTCTATTATTCTGGTGCTGTGAGCACATTTAGCTTAGCTATTAATTATTCAGCGAATTTCTGGTGCCGTGAGCACAAGGGAGACATAAGGGTCAGAATCCGTAGTGATTCTGTTTAGTTTAGTTTAGCTATTATATATATATATATATATATATATATATATATATATATATATATATATATATATATATATATATATATATATATATATATATATATCTGATATCTGATTTCCGAATTTGTTCTGTTGATATCTGAGTTTCGTATCTGCTCTGTTGATATATGTTCTGTTGGTTCTGTTGATACGATCTGCAATTCTGATTTCTGCTTCTGTTGATGTGATATGTCTGATTCTGTTCTGTCTTACGACTTCTGTTTCCGTACAATTCTGTTCTGATATAATCTGAATTTCTGATTTCTGTACGATTCTGACTCTGTTGATTTAATCCGTTCTGATTCTGATGTGATCAATTTCTGATTCTGATGTGATCTGTCCGTATCTGTTCTGATTTGTTCTGTTTCGTTTTGATATGTCCGATTTGATATCTGTCCGATTCTGTTCCGATTTTTTGTTGAATTTCTGTCTGATGAGTTTGGTTTTGGATTCTGAGAGTTTTGATTGGAGGATTGTTGCTTTGCTGAGCTGTTGAGCTCACTCTTGTTTTCTGGTGGTTTTCAGGTTCTGGGAAAGGGAAGGAAGTCCAGGAGTAGATTTCTGAGTTCTGATCTGTAGGTATTGTTTGTACCTTTTGATTTTTGTACAGTCATGGCTTTTCTGTTCTGTCTTTCTTTCTGTTCAAAAGCCATGTACTGTATCTGTAGATGATTGTTTTGAGGAAAATGAAAATATAGATGTTTTGTTCCGCTGTGTTTGATGATTCATAGTGGCTCTGTGTTTGTGTGTCTGTTGAGTTGATTAATTTGGAAGATTCAGTTCAATAACCAAATTCCAAAGCCAGATCCTGGATAAAAAGGTTTTGTCGCGGCCCGGTGCGAGCGGGATCCGTCCCGGATCGGGTCGGGTCGTGACAATCCCCTTCCAGCTTCATGGTGGAATGTGATGTCAGACCTGCTATTGAGTTGAGTGAAACCTCCACCATAGCCAAATGAGGATGCTCCTCCTCTTCTCCCTCCTCCTCAGTTGCCCCTGTGTCCTCTTCCTCCTCCTCAGAATCCCCCACTATGATCACATGTAGTGTCTTCTCCTTACACCTATGCCCGGGTGTAAACTTCTCATCACATCGGTAGCAAAGGCCCTTGGCCCTTTTCTCTTTCAGCTCTGAATCAGTTAATCTCTTGAACCCTCCTTGGTTCACTGCCGTAGTGGGTTTCTCCTTGGCTATCTCCCTAGGAGGAAGGATGGTAGTCGCCCTTGGGCCTCCAATCATGAGTGGTGGTCGGTAAGTGGGGTAGGACACCCCTGATCTCCTCGATGGCTCCACCTTCAGCTTGTCCTCTACAAGCTTTGCAGTCTCCATGATCTTCACTAACCCCTGTGGAGCGACGACCCTGATGGCTGCTCTAATGTGGGGCTTCAACCCCTTCATAAAATTCCCCTCCAAAAGACCATATGGAATCCCTCGCAATCTGCCTGACATTAGTTCAAAGTGCTCTCTATACTCTGCCACTGTGCCCTCCTGCACTAGAGCCACCAACTGCTCATAGTGTGTACCTTCGCTGGACACCCTGAATCTATGAAGTAGGAGGTCTTTGAACTCCTCCCAACTCCTAACGTGTTGTCTCCCTTCAAGCCATTGAAACCAGGCCAATGCCTTCCCTTCCAAACATACCGGAATCGCCATCAACTTCTCCTCTTCGGTGACACCATTCACTGCAAAATAGCGCTCCACCCTGTAGATCCATCCGTAAGCATCCTCCCCTTCAAAAATAGGAATCTTCAACTTCCTCATGCGGTTGTCAGCTCGGTGGAAGGTTCTTCCATCTCCCTATGTCCCGTGAGTAAATCCCTCCCCTTGTGGTCTTCCCCTCCTCTCCACTGGGTAAGGATTTTGAAACCCCCTTCATGGTGGTTCTCTTGGCTTTCTATAGCCCATGCCATAATCTTCCCTTCTTCCTCCCTGCTCTCACGTGGCACGATTTCCTTCCTGAAACCCCCCCATCTGATTCGGCCACCCTTCACGTGTGCCGTGGGGGCCCACCGAGCCCATGTATGGCCGGCCCCCTTGACCACCGGTCATTCCCCAAGGGCCACCTACTCCAGACCCTTCTCCTCCTTCCCTTGGCCATTGCACTTGCATGCTATCTTCACTCTGATTTACTCCTTAATTAGGGTTAGGGTTTTGGTTCGTCATCGGAGATTTCCCTTTTTCCTTAGGGTTTGATGAAACAACTTGAGCTTCTAGCAATTTCCGGATCATCTCTTCCATTCCCCCAAATCTCTCCTCTAGGGATGAAAATTTTTCCTCCATCGACAAAAGTTTCTCACCCACCTCCTCTTTCAATTGGCCCCATCTCTCCCTCCAAAACTTCCACTTTCTTTAACGCCATGCCGTCTAGGATCAAGAGCTCTGATACCAACTTGGTACGTCTTAGGTTTCACAAATTAGGGTTTGCCCTAATTTCCCTTCAAAAGAGTGAAATTTCTCCACCAAAACCAAATGAGAAAACAATCACAAAAGGGTAGAGAAGAAAAATGAGAACCTTTGCATTAGCAAGCAAAGAGAAAACAAGATAAGTTTGTCCACTTCGAGAAGAACAAGATCTCCCACAAGAAAACCCTAGAAAAGCACAAGAGAAGACTAGAGGAAGAAAACTAGAAAGAGAATACACTTTTCATAATGTCCAAAACTAAACTCTAATGGCTCCCTTCATACCCTTTCAAAAAATATCCTCCCATCCCCAAAATACCCCCACTTAAGTGGGGGTCCCTCTTTGGTCCAGCCGGACTCCCGCCCCCCTCTTCCGCCTGTAGACCCGCACGGGTCCAGGCGGGATCGATAAACCCGGTCCAACAAATTGTTTATCCGCCATTGCATCTTCCGAAGCTTCACAATGTTTGTGATTATGTTCAATGAGTGTCTACGCCAAGCACGTCTTTTTTTTTTGGCATATAAATATTCCCTATATCGAGAGTGAGCTACTTCAATTTCAGGGATATATTTGAATTTGCCCAATTCTTTTATCTTAAACTATGTAATAAACATCTTTTCATGCCTCCATTCCTGGCAAGTCATCCCCAAGTACCACTATATCATCCATGTAGACTAGTTGAGCAGTAAATACCCCTGAGGTAAATTTTTTTGATAAACATATGTGAGCACCCTAACTTTGTTTGTACTCATTATTTTCGTTATTCTCGAAAAACCCCCACACCAAGACTTGCAGCACAATTTTAAGCCATAAAGTACCTTTTTTTAGCTTACACGTTTTGTTCTTTTCTGACTCAACTAATTGGATGGACCTTAATATAGATTTCTTCATCAAAATCACCGCACCAAACATTTTTTTACATCAAACTGCAACAAATTCCATATATGATTTGCTACTAAAGATAATAGGATTTTTTATATTTTGCAACAGGAGCAAATGTCTTAAGATAGTCTATCCTATGGGTTTGAGTACAACCCCTGGCTCAACCCCTAGATGGACTTGGATACAAGTCTCTTTATCAAGATAAGCATTTTTTCCTCGGATTGCTGCAAATTACAAATCTGATTTGCTGCTAAGGATAATAGGATGTTTACTATACTTATTTTTGCAACAGGAGCAAATATATCTAGCTAGTCTATTTGTAGCTTTGTGTATAATCCTTTGTTATTAACCTAGTCTTCTATTGTTCAAGTGATCGTCTATATCGTACTTCACATTAAATATATCTGTTTACATCTCACTAATTTTTCCTTGATGTAGCTCCACCAAGTCTCTAGTGTAGTTTTTCTCAAATATCTTCATTTCAATCCTCGTAGCCCTTTTCCACTCTTTAATTCCCAATTCTTCAGCGACAATATTTGGGATAGTATTAAGGTTGAGGTCGGAAAGAAAATTCTTATTGGCAATCAGTTAGCTTTGCATGACTCAATGTTGTCTTAACCTTAACAATGTCAAACTTTGTCTCTAAATCAATAATCTACAATGGTTGAACAGGGAGTTCTTTCCTTACTAGATTATATCTGCAATCGTCGTGTAGTACTTTGTTTGTCCTTTGCGAATTGATTGGGAAAGATGATTAAAAATACTTGGATTGGACTCACACGGTAAGGAAATTTGAACAAATGATGATGAAAGATTTTGATTTTGTGATGCTGGAAAGCTCAACAGTAGCAAATCGCTATCGGTATCTTTTTTATTGATGTCTACCCTCGAAGATAAGGATAATAATTCTTATTTTAAACAAATGGTACATCAACTGAGACAAGGAAACATTTTGTTGGTAAAAAAAATAACATCCTTTTTATGTGGAACCACAAACAGACAGTTAAGAGCCATTGGATTAAGTTTCTCATGATTATTTGAATGAATGTGAACAAATGATATACGGCCAAGGACCATTCGAATTAGATGAGTCTTTGTTTTGAAGTTTGGAAAAAAAATTTGAAACAATTACACGGGGTTATTACCAAGAGCTGTTTTAAGTCTGAACCTGATGTGGGCAATCTATTAATCAAATATGTAGCAGTTAAGCAACTTTTATTCAGAAGTATTTTGGAATATTGTTTTGGAATATAAGGTTAGTAACTTAGGATAATGGTAAGAAGATAATCATTTTTATTTTTATTTCTTTCCTTAGAAAAATAAGGACAACAATTGATTAAGATAATCCTTAGCACATCTCAAGCTTAATTTGATTTTGTAACTTGTGGAAAAAATTTAAAAAGGGTGAAACTAACATTCAAAATTTTTATTTAAAATAATGATCAATGTCGCAAGAGTACAATCATCACTAAAAGAGATAAACTAGTGAGCCCTAGAGATGTTGTTAGTAGAAACATAGTAGATGGTTCCCAAGTATCATCGTGATAAATTGTAAAAGGCATTAAAGCTCTTGTTTTACTTATTGGAAATAAAATTCTCTTCTATTTTGTAAGTTTACAACGATCGGTTAAACCAGGGAAACGCAACCCTAAAAAAGCCTAGTAAAATAACTCCAAGAGATGCAACCCTTAGGAAAAGGAGAAAAAAAACTGTCCAGTCCTTCTTGCAGTGCTGCGATGCAAGTTTGGGTGATGCGGTACTCAAACCTCTGTCTTGACCTACTGCGGCACTATATCTATACAGTTACGGCGCTCTGCTCTCTTTTATTCAACGCTGGGGTGCTCGGGAATACAGTGACAGGGCGCTGTGGTATGCAGCGCCGATGCATTGTGCGGGAAAAAAATTTTCGCTAGGGGTAAAACCCCTCCAGTGTAAAGAACAAGCTTTGAGGTCTGAGACAACATAATAACCAGATTGATTAACAAAATCAGATTCCACACATAATAGGGTTCCTCCCAATAACTTTATAATTTTCCCAATAGTCATCTTCTAAGCTTTCTAGTCTTCTCAGCTTGTCCTTCAGCCCTTTTTCCAAGTCATTGACCTTAAAGAATATAAAGATATATAGGTGACACTATGTATAATAAAAAAAAAAAAACTCTTTTAAGGCTTAATCCTCACAAATCAAGAATATCGGCTACATTTTAATTACTAGAAAAATACACAGTTGTGATTGTACTGTTTTCCTTTCTTTGTGCTGTGGTATCGGGGGGTACAGGCAGTCCTTCCAGAATCCATTAACTCTTAACAAAACTAATTCAGTAGAAAAAAAACTGTTTAAACAGAGGACATAATCCAGTGAGAAAAATCCTCCAACAACTTCGAGTTTAATACTCATTATTAATTCAAATCACTATTCCAGGATGAAATTGTTTACATTTCTGTAGAAATTTTTTGACAGACATCACGAACCTGCCTTTAACTGATGCCCATTGTGAAGCCTACTTGGGTTCAATTTTCAATGTCATTTGTTTGCTTTCCTAACAATGATCTCTAGTCTAATATTTTTGTGGACCATTCAGGAGAAATCTCTGCTGGAACATAACAGTCTTTTGGAGAAGAAGGTACGCTCTTGTGATACCAATGAAATAACTCTTAAGCGTGAAATAAAGGGTCACTATTGTGATATTGCCACGCAGATCACTGAGAATGAATCAACCACAGCAATGACACAGGATACAAAGCGGAAACAACAAAGACAGGAACAAGAAAGCTCCTCGCCACCTCCCTTCATAAACGATATTCCGACCTTGAATTTAGGGTAACATGCCTCTCACCTAAGGAATATGAAAGCAATTTGATCTTACGCCAAAACTTGTCACTAGAGCAGAGCCGTGTGGAAAAAAAAAAAAACTGAGTAGATCCAACATCGTTAAAAAATACATCAAGAATTTGAGATCTGCATGCCATCAGTGCAATTGAGACGTGATTTTGGCTAGCATCTTAAGAGAGATGCTTCTTTTTTGTTGAAATACAGGACATACCCGGTGAGCCATGGCGAGGAGGTTGCAGAGCCTCCTCTTACTCGGGTGAATAGCAACAGCCTGCCGCCATGGATGCTTCGTTCTATAACCCTGGAAGACAATGAGAGTTATGCTGCATGATGTACCCGTTCCCAGGCGCCCGGCACTGTAGATTTCTTGAATGCGAGCTAATCAAATCCGGCTACTAAACAGCCCCTTTGTTTCAAAAATGATCGTAAGAAAGCTAAACTATTCTCTCTTTATTTTGAGCGTTTATGTCTGCTTTTTTCTGATATTTTTCTTAAATCACATTTCAGTCCCTCATGCATACATTAAATTTTCATTGTAATGCATAACTGTGGTATGTGGGCTAATTGTAGGCTTTGAAGTACCAAGAACAATATATATTGCGACTATTAATATGTAAATAAATTATAATTATTGTGCATTTATAACTGTACAATTTTATGGGTTGCCTCTTCTATGTAGTGCTTTCACATGGAGAAACTATTAGACATGAAATTTGCATGCAGTTTATATTGTTTTGTTTGTTGGGAATTATGATTACTAATCAAAAAATTTTGAGTTCGAAGCTTGTTGATGTGTGTGAATCTGTCTTTAATAGCTTAAATATTCAAAAATAATAATAATAATAATAATTTGCACCTAACAAATCATAGGTAAGTAGATAAGTAATACTATATTTTTCATGTCTATAGAGGTGCAAAGGATCTAGAGTTTGATTGAATTTGTGTTATGTGCTCAGGTCATTCAAATTTTTATTTATTTGAAATTGGCTTTTGTTCAAAATCAATCATGGTTATGTGTGTGTGTATGTGTGTATATATAATCTTGATCAGGCACGAATCTTGAGACAAAATAAAGTTGGAAACTTTCAAAATTAAATTTGGAACTATCTGAACTCCAATTTCAGCAAACTTATAGTTGAACTAAATGTCTCATAATTACAAACCCAACGACATCAAATTCAACACAATTCGAGTCCAAATCAAAGACCCGAAGCGTATTTGGAAAGCTCAAACCATAAATTGGATGATCAAACGATTTCCAAACATGACATGCTTATAGTCGAATTGAGTGGCTCTACAAGGCGAATCAAATGAGGTCAATATCACTACATTATGATATCATTAAGTCATTCAAATGTCCAGTAAAATGTCTATGATCAAGGTTATTAACATCGGCCGTCCATTCAAATCACTCTCATCTTATCTTTAATCTTCATCTTATTTACTGTCCATGTTATCTCAGAAAACTGTAAATAAACCCATCATTCTTCTTTGGAAAGGGAAAAAGAGGGACCCAAGCAAGAAATAGGAGGAAAGCAAGGAGGAGAAGGAATGGAAGAAAGAGAGAAACTAAAGTTCTCTTTCCACCAGACTTCTTCTTGACCATCGCGAACCATCAACTGTCATCGGGCTTCTACACGGCCGCCGACTGATACTGGACTTTTGTCCAACCACCGATTGATGCTGAACTTCTGCCCAGTCATCAACTAACGCTTAACTTTTGCCCAGCCACCAACTGATGCCTGACTTCTGCCCGGCCACCAACAAACATCGAACTTCTACCCGACCATCGAATACGGTCTTTCTGACCACGGTCGTCCGTCAACTACAATCCTTTCGACCTCTGTCGCCATATTACAATCCTTTCGTCCTCTGCCTTTAGACAACAGTCTTTCTGACCACTTTCGTTCACTGACTACGGTCTTTTCTACCTCCGTCATCATATTACGGTCCTTCTGACTTCCGTCACTAGACAATGGTCTTTATGACCACTATCATCTGCAGACTATAGTCATTCCGATCTTCATTGCTATATAATAGTCTATCTGACCTCTGTCGTCCGTCGATTACAGTCTTTTCGACCACCGTCACTTGACTACGATCTTTATGACGTCCGTCGCCCATCGACTATGGTCATTCCAACCAAACGAACATGTCAATAGTGATTTTTCCAATTTCCAACATGTAATGCACTATGTATAAAGTATATTTGCTACATCAAATTAAGACTTTCCCCTTAATGAAGGTCCCCATTTGCAAATACTAGTGGATTCATTCAAACTGGGCTAGACCCCGTTATTTTTTCTATTTTTAGGATTTTCATGTAAAAATCTTGGTGTCTCTTATAAATGCTGCACCATTTCTTTTATTTGATTGACATTAAACTTTATATTTCTCTATCGCCGTGAATTTTACAGGACGTAATATATATATATATATAATCTTTGTGTTCAGTTTGTTAAGAAAATGAGGTCAAAATAAATGCTCAATATTAATTCGCTTACTTCAAGGATAAATTGAATACGGGCTTCACAACACAACCTATTCATATTCAGATAACTCAAATTTTTGTTATTTGAAATCACCGTGTTTAAAATTGTTTGCAAACATTGTGTTTGGCTTGTTCAAATTCAAACCGGACAGCAGACTATTTTGAGCAGACGAAAATGAATGAAATAGTAACTCCTGTAAGTTTGAATTATTCTATTCAGCTGAGCTTATAATGAATCAAATATTATTGAACAAGTTCTTGTTTGTATTCGGTTTCTTAAGAAAACTGCTTAAAATAAACGATCATTATTTTCTCGCTTAATTAACGAATAAATTGAATATAAGCTTCTTAGTTAGCGGAACATGATTTATTTCTGAAGAACGAGCTTTTTTTTCTTTTTCTTTTTCTTTTTGCAGTGCAATGTGTCCGCCTGCTCTCTTTTAAAAATTTTTGGGTTTTTTTTTTAAATGTATGTTGCACTCGCAAGGCTTCATGTATTCGCGGTTCTATTTTTTCTTCTTTCTCAGCAACAGGATGAATGTTAAGCTGGCTGTCAGGATTAATTATTTTGTGCGGATGCTAAACACTGTGATAGAAAGCTTAACTCGGTAAAAAACTGAAGAAGAAGCAACATAAATAAATTTAGAGTGATATGGGCACAGTGGCCGAGACAAAAATTTTATTCAATGGGGGCTTAATTTAAAATAGTTATATATATTAGCCATCTCATATGAAATGTTAGAATACATTAAAATAGTTATGTTTGTCATCTCATTACCAGAGCTATGGTGAGATGTATGACAACATAAGCTTTTCCTTCCTTCTCTCTGTTTTCTGCAGTTTCCTTTCCTCTCATACCTGCTACACTCTCTTTCAATTTTAGATATAGGGGAGGAGCACAAGAGCAAATGAAATAGGGACTTTAATGATTGTTTTTAGTCCTTTAATTTTTTTAAATAAGAACCTAAATGATTTCACATAATGACAAATTTTATCTCTCTTTAAAAAGTCAGATTTTTAAATTAATATTTTTATATAGTCGGGAATCCTCCATAAAAAATTAAGGGACCAATTCTCTCTCTCTCTCTCTCGTATATATATATATATATATATATATATATATATATATATATATATATATATATATATATATATATATATATATATATATATATAATCACATCATCATCATACTAAATTCTATTTATTGGTGTTCAATTTTATAAATTACATTTCTCTATTTGTTCGTTTTGGGTGTTAGACTTCTAAAGTTTTGATTGGGATAACTTCAGACTACTTTTTTTTTTTTTTTTTTTTAAAAATTGTACTAAAAAATAGCTTTATAAAGTAATAAGAAAGCCCTCCCAAACAAGGGCAGATCCACCCTCAATTTTATTATTTTTTTTAATTTTAGAGGGTATATTTTGAGTATTTTAGGTATTTTGCCCCCTCTAAAAAAAAATTTTTGCCCTAATTTTATCAATTCTAAGCATATTTGTCCATCTCTCACAAAAAAGTTTTTTTGCTCACCCTGAAAAAAGAAGCTGGATCCGCCCCTGCTCCCAAATGATGCTTAAGCTGCTTTGATCCGTTGTAGACAATGAGCTAAAGGCTCATCATGCCTTGTAGGGCATCTTAAGGAGTAGAAAGAAAGATGAAATTAAAAGGAGAACAAGAATTTGGGAAACTACTTAAAATTTATAATTAACTGCAAGCCATCTTAAGGAGTACAAAATACAGACATAGGAACTAATTATATAAAAAAGATAGGCAGATGAAGAACCACATGACATATAACACGCAGGTTTATATCTTAATTAGGCATGTAATTAAGCGAGATAACAAGCGATTAGCTTGTTAATTATGTGTCTTCTTCTCACGTTCTTCTTTGTGAAGTTTACTGAAATATTGCTGTGGATTATTGGTGAAATTGTCTCTGCGAATATACTCATTTGGACGGCCAGGAGCTCTCATCATCTCAGGTTTTTCTTCTTCATATTCTCCTTCATTATTAGATGAAGAAGAAAAATAACGAGAAAAGCCCCATATGAGAGCTCCAGCAGCTGCTGCAGCAACTGCAGCTTTCTTCAGCTTATGATCTTCCTTTGGTTCCTTCAGCTTCTCGTCCTTCGGTGCCATCTTCTTCTGCTTCTTTTTCTTTCTCTCTGTTCTCTACTTCAAATTGTGTCATGCAGAAGGCAGTATAAATAGAAGCCAAAAGGCTATTAATTACAAGTCTGTTTTTTTTTTTGGGATATTTTGATCAATTAAGATAAACTCATACACACATCACATAGGTGTGTCAAAACAGGTCGGGTTCGGGTCCAATCTAAATTGACTCGGATCCAAATGGCTTGACCCTAACTTGATCCGATTTTACAAACGGGTCAAGAATTCCAACCTCAAACTCAACCGTCGGGTTACTGGGTCAATTTTTCACACCCCTAATATCACATATATAAGGCTTGAACCCAAAACCTCTTGGTTGATAGTCAAAACTTTCAACTAACAGACCAAGAAGAGTCACATAGCCTATATTTAAGAGGAAGAAAAACTTAACGTCTAACATATTAAGATTTCATTTAGGGCAATTTTTTAATTTTTTTTTTTCAAATTGTAATCATAGATAATGACTTATTGACTTAAAAGTCTTGGTTGAGCAATAGGATTGGATGTCATTGTTGCTGGGCTCCACCCACCCTTTATTTTTACCCATTCAAAACAAAAGTAGCCTAAGTTTGTTTGGTTATAAATACATATACATTAACTAAAATATAAAATAAATTTAATATATTTAAAATATTTTTTAGAATTCAATTTGGTATAAAGTAATTTTAAGATGTTTTTTTAATATTTAGATTGTTGTAAATGAATCAAAATAATATTTTTTAATTATTATTATTTTAATACTCTATTAAGGTATGAATGAAGTTAAAGGGTTGAGGTCAAAGCGACCATGAATTATTAGGTGCGGAGTCCGGACTTAGCTTTACGTATGGACTCAAAAAAAATGCTGACACGTGGAGTCCGATGACCCGACCCGATCCACTGGACCAAAGGTGAAAATATTTAAACATGTCCGTCAAAATTTTTCAAAATTGTGAAATTTCAAAAGTCCCGGCATCCGGATTCCTTTCACTTTTCTTTCAGCTCTCAGTTCAAGCATTCTTCATCTTCGAACAAAGATTGTTCTCTTCTTCTAGGAGAAATTATTAGGTAGAGACATTGAATTTAAGGTCAAATTTATCTCCAGAATGATCCTTTATTACTAGATGTGTTGAATTGTCGAAGCTATTTGTTCTGTAAATGGCTTATCTAAAATAATTTTTAGGGTTTAGGACATTCGCATGGTTTTGTACTAAAACTAAGTAAAATTTATGTAAAATATGATTTTTTTTTTCTTAATACAAATTGTATATTGCTATGATATTTAGCAAATACAAAGTGTTGTATTTGCTTATTTTAAATTTTTTTTTGGTTGTTCGCAGATGCGTATTGGGGAAACTATGTGGGAAATTTGGTTTTTTCTGATACCTACTATGTATTGTTGTGATACAAGCTTTTAAATAGCTCGAAAGGTGCAATTGAAAGCTTTTTGAGCTTTTTCATATATGTGTATTAGGGAAATTATGTGGGAAATTTTATTTTTTACACCTACCATGTATTGTTGTGATGCAAACTTACATCAAATATACAGTGCTATATTTGTTCATTTTAATTCTTTTTGTGGTTGTTCACAGATGTGTATTATGACAATTATGTGAGAAATTTGAATTTTTTTCTGATACCTATCGTATATTGTTGTATATTATTGTGTATAATGGGAAGTTATATCAATAGGATAAAATCATAAGACTTTTAGGCTAAAGCGGACAATATCTCAATAATTAAGAGTTTGAAATGGTACAATTTATCTCTCATGGTTGACTGTAGTAAGTCTTCTTGGATGTTTTGCATATCGCCTTTCATATTCTCGGAGAATTCAACGTCTACCAAAACAGTTTTCATCTTCATCGCATGTTTCTCTCATTTCTTCTTAGCAAGTATCAAAAGAAATAGCCCCCCCCCCCCCCCCCCCCCCAAATCTAAAAAATTTGGGTGCTTTCACATATTTCTTTCTTTAAAATGTAAAAATATGACCGGGTTGGGTCACAAGAAAAAAAATATAAATATTAGAAAACATGTGTCGGCATTTTATTGGAGTCCTAACGTAGAGCTCCTAGACTCCGCACCTTATAATTTCTTCAAAAAGATTCATATTGGAAGTTGGAGATCAGAGTTATTGTGGTCAAAAAGTATAGACACATGAGACAAGGTCAAGGTTGGCAATATTGTGACATGAGTCGATACTAGTGAAGGACGCAGCTCATGATGATCTTTTAGTTGGGAGCTTTGGCTATCAACTAAAATATCATATGTTCGATGTTTGTATATGTGATGTGTGTATGAATTTGTCTTAATTTGACTAAATGTTCCAAAAAAAGATAATAGTGAAGGAATGGGGAACAGAGTTATATATTGTTTGGTCAGATGTAGGAGACTAGAGGTAGAAGTCGCATCGGAGGTCACATGATCATAGAAAAAGGTTGGAGTTTGAAGCATTGCATGAATTTGGAGTTTATGTCGTATGGTTTTTTACAAAAAAAAATACTAAGCCAAGAATGAACTAAGTGGTTAATTTTAAAATTAATCCAATTATTTAAACGAATCTTTTTATCTCTACTGGAGGGAAGATTATTAGGTCCGGACACCAGATGTAGAGATACGTCCGGACATCTACTAAAATTTTGACACGTGTAGTGCACTTTTTTATTGTACATTACATGCACTGTACCTGCGTTTTAGTTGCGGATAAAGTGCGTTTTTTGACTGCGCTTTGACTGCACTTTACGTGTGCTTCGCTTAAAGTTCCGTGGACACATTAAACTTATTGAATATCCACGTGTCGACATGAACTTATCTCTAGGTCTAATATTGGGACCTAATAATTTTCCCTAGTGGAGAGACGACTCTATCCATTCCTATCATCGAAGTAACCGTATTATTAGTAAAAAAAGTAACTATATTAATAATGCACATCACATAAAATTGATTCCTAATAATGGGTCCAGTAGCTTTTTCAAGGCATCTTTTTACATATAAACATCTTCGACTATTTCAAACGAATACTATATTTTTTTTTTAAGAGCAAAAAAAAAACAGAATAAAAAACGCAATCTTAGCAACTAAGATTTCCTTTAGCTTTTTTTTTTTCTTTTATGTTCTAAAGAAATTTTTATACTAAAAAAAAAAAAAAGCTGTGACAATTAAGGTCTAAGGCTTGATTTGGTGTAACTTTTTTATTGATTTTTAAAATAATTTTTTATTATAAAAATTTCTAATTTAATAAATTTAGATTAGAAATTTTTTACAAAAAAAATTATTTTTAAAAAATAGTAAAAAAAATGTTATTTCAAAAGAAGCTTAAATCTTCCTATTTATTTATTTATATTTTATTTTATTTCCTCAAAATATGGCTAAAATATAGTCCTATAAAAATACATAGCCTATATATAATGATTTATTGACTTTAAAAAAAAAACTTAAAGCTATCCTGCTGTGAATGTCATAGACAGGCTCCACTCAACCAAGCTATTTCTTGATTCAACAAATAAAGTAACAAGAAGACTTTGGGGCTCTTTGGTATGTAAGAAGGAAGAATTATTAAAAGAAGTGCAAGGAATTTTAAAATTTTGATATTTGATTTGATGAAAAAATAAAATAAAATTTTAGTGATTTTTTTCCTATTTTTACTTCTTAGTTTATTTATGATGTATTATAAACTAATTAGTTAGGATTGAATTCCTTTTTCATTGTAAATTAATTGCGTTGTTCCTACTCATCACCCATGACATGATTGTCGCCATCAACCACCACTTCTATTAGTATAGGCTTTCACAAGAACTTTTATTAGGTCCGTTGTAAGGACGTAGAGGAACATCCGGTCCGAGGCAAAATCCTGCCAAAAAACTCGATATTTGCTCGGAATTACTAGGTATTATTTGATAATAACGAGGAATACTGCTCTGTGAAGATCAATACCGAGTTATACCGAGCAATACCGAGTTGTACCGAGTTTTTTCTGGGAAAAACCGGTACAACTTTTGTATAGCACGTAATAATTTTAAATACATAAAAAAGAAATATTGCTATATGCAAGAGCATGAAAACATTATTATGGATGATTAAATCAAAATAAATCAAGTTAAGGTCAAATACATAATTATCAAATTTAAAATAAAATTAAAAATATATATTTCAACCATCTATTATTTTTTTATAATAATATTAATACTAATCTCTCCCCTGTGATTTTTACATTAATCATCTTCCTCTTATAAATATAAACTTTTTCAACTCATCACCACTATGACATAATCATAAAAATACAAAGAACAGCAATGGCTCATTGACCATTTCATTTGGATCATAATATATATATATATTAATTAAGCTGTAAGCCAGCTTAATTAGTGCAAACTGCATACATAAAAACTAACGATATAGAAAGACAGACACGCATCTGAAAGAACACATAGGTTTAAATGCTAATTAGGCACTAATTAACCGAGATAACAAGCGACTAATTATCTAATTAATCACTTCTTGCGAAGTTCTCTGAAATAATCCTTAGGATTACTGACAAAATCATCCCTGCGAATGTACTCATTTGGACGGCCAGGAGCTCTCATCATCTTCTCATTAGATGATGAAGAAAAATAGCGAGAAACTCCCCATGCAAACGCCCCAAGAGCAGCAATCTTCAGCAAGCCATAGATCTCATCAGAACAAGAAGAGTCTTCCTTCTCCTCAGTATTTTTCTCCATTTCTTTTCTTCTGTGATGTGTAGTTCGTAAGAGTGGCAGTGGAGTTTATATACAGGCAAAGAGAAGAGGAAGGGGAGCTCCATAATTAATTAGAGGGGCTGAATTGTTTAGTTCGAGATAGAATGCATGGGGGACTTGGAAGGTTGTTAAGCTCGTAATTTGCTCTCTTTCATTGGAATTTGTTGAATATTTGAAGTGGGCATTTATGTTGGAATTTGAAGAGACGTGCTTATATTGAAATCAGTGCTGAACAAAAAGAATACAATAGATAGAACGAAGAAATGAAAATTTTAATTAGTTGGTTTGAAAATGTCCGACAATAAAGAATCAACATGAGAGACGTTTGCTCTTCTAACAAAAGATCAAAAAAAAAAAAAAATCTCTAGATCTAAGAAGAGCTAAATTATTCTAATTGGAATGAAAAATTTGTTATGTATTTAGTGCTAAAATGAAATTATTGATTGTAGCAGCACAATAAAAATTTGTAAAGATAATATAAGAGTTGGGGACTGGAACATTCAAGGCAATAGAGAGAAAAGGAGTTTAACATCTTAACTTAGAAAGAAGATCATGCATACATACAAATAAATAGAGAGGAACACAATAGTCATAAGAGACACTAAAATTTTTACATGAAAATCATAAAAAGGAGAAAAAACTACAGACATGACCGAATTAAAATGATTTTATTAGTATTTGTAGTTAATTACAACTGGTGCCCTTTCTTAGAGGGAAGACCTTTGCTCATTCTCAAGAGAATGTTTGCATGTTTATTTGGTTGGCAAAACGATGGAGGTCAGACAGATTGTATTCAGCGGGCGACGGAGGTCGAGGGGATCATAGTTGGTTGGCGACGGAAGTCGGAGGGACCATAGTCGGCAGGCGACAGAGGTCCAATGGACCGTAGTCGACAGACATTTAAGGTTGAAGGGACTATAGTCGACAGACGATGGTGGTTAGACATATCATAGTCAGCGGGCCATGGTGGTCTGAAGGGTAGTAAAAAAGAAACGGTGGTCAGAGGAACCGTAGTCGATGGGCAACGGATGTCAGAAGGACTATAGTTGGAGGGAGATCGTGGTTGAAGGGGCCGTAGTCAGCCGTCGATGGTAGTCGAAAGGACCGTAGTCATCTGATGATAAAGGTAAGTGGGATTGTAGTCAGCAGGTGATGAAGGTCGGAGGGTCTATGATGGTTGGACAAATAGTAGTCGGCGGGGGATAGTGGTCGGAAGAACCATAATTGGCGGGCGATGAAGATTGGAGGGATCATAGTCGTCAGGCGACCATGATCGAAAGGGACCTTAGTTGGGGGGCAAGGGATTCGGTGATCGACGGGCGACAGTGGTCGGGGGATACAATGGTCAACGAGCGGCGATAGTCTGAAGGTGGTCGGGAGGAAGTCCGGTGGTGATCCACTACTGGGAAATTGATGGTGTTCGGGTGATGGTCCGATGATGGTTGAGTGGAAGTTTGGCGAGGTTCAAACTGTAGGCGGTGGTCCCGCAACTATCGACAGAGGTTCGCGCAACGACGGTGCTTGGGTAAAGCTCTAGCTCCTTGAATCCTCATAGCTCTCTTCTATCTCAAGTCAAAGGTCCCAATCCTTTCATGTGGGAAGTGAATGCTCCATCGGATGACCCATGTTGATCCACTCGATTATAGAGCATTCATCAAGCATTTATATGCTCAAATGATGTCAGAATTATCTGATTTATGGCTCGTTGGATTCGTCTTGCCGAGCCATCAATTCGACTACATGCATGCTATATTAGGATATCATTTAGTCATCCAATCTATGCTTTTGAACCTTCTAAATGTACTTCAAGCCCTCGATTTAGACCGATTTTGGTGTCGTTGGATTTATCTCTTTGAGATGTTCAGTTTAATTATAAATTTGTTGTAATTGAAGTTTTAATGGTCTCGTATTTAATTTTAGAAGTTTAAAACATGAATGTGCCTAGAAATTCGTGCTTGTTCAAGACGATTTTTTTTAACGTATTAATAAGCAATACCCATATAGCATGAGAAAATAAATAATTGGGGAGATGTTGAAATTTGCATTTGATTAATCTCATAATTAATTTTTTTATTTAGGGCAACTTTCTTACTGCTTTAAAGCAGATTTTAAGTACAAATTTATAATTCAAAATTTTTTTGTACTTAAAAGCAATTTTAAAAAATAGCAAAAAATGTCTCAAACTAAACCTTAGTCTAATAGTTTTTAAGTCCAACATGATATACTTTTTATGAGGATATGCAATTGTTTTCAAATATATAATGTCAAATATCTCAATCTTAATATATTTTGAGCCATAATTTCTCTTAAATGGCTAACAAATTAAGCAAGCATTATGCTTCTATAATATACATAACTTTAAGAAATATAAAGATAAAACTATCTCATCAGAAACTTCAAATCAATTTAATTTTTATTTTGAACTAATATCATCATTCGAAAGGTTCAAACAATATGCAATTATATTGGTAACATCGCGGCGTGGTATATATATATATATATATTAGTGTCCTGGAATATTTGCGGCGGTAGATAAATATATAGTTTAACGTCTTAGCATTGTATGACGATCCAACACATAAGCAGATTAGATAGAGGGTTGTAGCGTTCATAAGAGGCACAAGAGTTTTTACGTGGAAACCCCTGAAAATGGGGAAAAACTATGGGGCATGACCCAGTTTGAATGAATCCACTAGTATTAGCAGTCGATTACAAATGAGGTCATTCCTTAGGAGAAGGCCTTGGCTTGATGTCACAAATATACATCATATATAGTGCATTACATGGTGGGAGTTACAATAATCAACATAGATGTGTTTGATTTGATTGGAAGGACCATAGTAGGCATGAGACAGGGGTCCGAAAGATCGTAGTTAGCAGCAGATCGGAGTCAGAAAGATCATTATCTGGTGATGGTGGTCGGAAGGATCATAGTCGGCATAAGATAGGGGTCCGAAAGACCGTGATAGAAGGGCAGTACTCTAGGAGAACTCTGGGCGTCAAGTGGTGGCCTAGTGGAGCTCATGGCCTCAAGTAGTGGTCCAGCGAAAGTCCGGGCCTCATGTGGTGTCCTGGTGGAGCACATGGCCTAAAGTGGTGGTCTGGCAGAAGTCCGGGTCTCAGGTAGTGGCCTGGTGGAGCATAGGGCCTCAAGTGTTGGTATGGTAGATGTCCGAGCCTCAGGTGGTGGCCTGGTGGAGCATAGGGCCTCAAGCGGTGGTCCGGTGGAAGTGGTCCGATAGAAGTTCGGGCCTCAGGTGATGGTTCGACAGAGCAACGACGTCAGGTGGTTATCTGGCAGAGCTTAGAACCTTAAGTGGCAGTTTGGCGAAACTTTGGCGTTGGCGGTTGTCTAGTGGAGGTGAGGGCCTCAAGCGGTGGTCCGACGAAGCAACGACGTCAGGGCGGTGGTCCGGTAGAGGTGAGGGCCTCAAGTGGTGGTCAGCGGAGGTGAGGGCCTCAAGTGGTGGTCCGGCAGAGCAATGATGTCAAGCGGTGGTTCGGCAGAGGTGAGGGCCTCAAATGGTGATCCGACTTAAGTTTGGGCCTTATGTGGTGGTTTGGCGGAGCAACGACGTCAGACGGTGGTCTGGCATAGCTCAGGCCCTTAAGTGGTGGTCTGGCAGAACTCCAGCATCAGGCGGTGGTCTGGAGGAGGTGAGAGCCTCAAGTGGTGGTCCGACAGAGCAACGATGTCAAGCGATGGTCCGGCGGAGGTGAGGGCCTCAAGTGGTGGTCCGACGGAGGTGAGGGCCTAAAGTGGCGATATAGCAGAGGTGAGGGCCTCAAGTGGTGGTCAAGCGAAGCAACGATGTCAGGCGGTGGTCCGGCAGAGGTGAGGGGTCTCAAGTGGTGGTCCGGCGGAGCTCATGACCTCAAGTGATGGTCCGGTGAGGATGAGGTCCTCAGGTGGTGGTCCGGTGAGACTCCGACGGTGGTCGAGGAGAAGCTTATTCATTCTCTTCTCTTCTTCTCTTCTTGCTTGGGATCTCCCTTTAAAAAAAAATGAGGGGTCAATTTATAGATTTATGAAGTGACATGACCTGTAAATAGGTGAGAGATCAAGGGTAAAAGGGGGAGTGGTCGGATGGACGACCGATGTTGAATCCCTTGATATTGGATCGTTTGTTGGACATTTGAATATCTTAGTGATGTCGAAATTAGGCAATCTTAAACTCGTTGGATTTGTCTCGTCGAGCCGCTCGATTCGACTATAAGCACGTAATGTTTGGAAATCGTTTGGTAATCTAAATTGTGGTTCAAACCTTTCAACAACGCTTTGAGTCCTTGATTTGGACTCATTTGGGCTCGTATTGAGTTGAAATTGGTGTCGTTGGGTTCATATTTCCGAGACATTCAGTTTGACTATAAGTTTGTTGAAATCGGAGTTCAGATGGTCCAAATTTTAATTTTGAAAGTTTCCAATTTGATTTTGCATCGAGATTCATGCCAGATCAAGATAATTTTTCCTATGATGTTTCAATGCTCCTTAATAGTTTTTAATAATCATTCATTAAATATAATATTAGTTAATCTCAAATTAATCAAATAATTGTTAAAGGATAGTAGGATACTTCAAATTTATAATATGTATAATTTTCATCAACTAAATATTTTAATCCCTTTTATTTTTCAAAGAATTTAATGATATTTAAGCCTAATCAATATCCTTAATTAATCATGAAGAGCCATTTTTAATGGGATTTACATACATATTATTTTATTTACATATATGATAGCTAAAATTTTAATATTATATTTTTATCGCTCATTAAATTTTTTAATACTAAATATATTATTTTTATATTTCATTCTTATCACTCATATTATTGTATAAATTTTAATATTTTATTTTATGTATTCATATTTATTTTATCGAATGATAAATGTTTAATATTAAAAATTTAGATATTAGATATATAAATAGATTTTAATAAAATAGACGGTATGGTATGTATGCAATTTTTTATTTTATTTTTATGGATATGACTGAAAGGCTGAACTATAATTAAATTTTCTGACAAGTTTTGCCCGGGGCCCCGACCGGAGTTATAACGGCTCTAGGGTTTCAAATGCCCGACGAGCTGGCCATCGATGCTTGGGGACCGCTTCGGCAAGGAGATGGAAAGAGAGATCGAAGTTCGTACTCTCGAAGGGGAATCAACGGTCGTGCGGATCTCACCGGACCGACGGGTTGGCGACTTGAAGCTTTTGCTGAGGGATTCGTTTCCTTCGGCGATGACATCCCCGAACTTTTATCTTTTCCTTAAGGTATTACTCGTTTTCAATCTGTATATATTTACCCTTTTAGCGTTTTCCGCTTGAGAAATATAAAAAATTGGCATTGAAAATTTATACATCATCAAAAAATTATCTTGACCAGAGATGAATCTTGAGGCAAATCAAAGTTGGAGGCTTCAAAAATTAAAATTGAGACCATTCGAACTTTGATTTCTGAAAACTTATAGTCGAACTGAGCGTCTCGGAAACACGAACCCAACGACACCAAAAACGACCCAATCCGAGCCCAAATGAGTCCAAATCAAAGACTCAAAGCACTTTTGGAAGGATCAAAACACAATTTGGGTTATCAAACGGTCTCCAATCGTGACATGCTTATAGTCGAATCGAGCGGCTCGACGAGACCGTCGAGACGTATCAAACAAGCCCAATATCATCAAATTATGATATCATTAAAACAGTCAAATGTCCATTGAACAGTGCATGATTATAAAATCAAGATTGGCCGTCCATCCGAACCACTCCTAATTTGCCCTTGATCTTCCACTTATTTACAAGCATTGTCACTCAAGAATTATATAAATAGAACCCCATTTCCTTTTGAAATTGGGGGGGGGGGGGGGAGCCAAAGAGAGAAGAATAAAGAGAATGAATAAATCTTCCACTTCTTCGACCACAGCTGGAGTTCTGCCGCACCACCGTCGGAGTTCTGCCGCACTACTACTGGAGTTCTGCTGCACTACCGCCGGAGCTCTGCCGTACTATCGTTGGAGTTTTGCCGCATCACCATCGAAGTTCTGTCGCACCTCCGCCAGAGTTTTGCTGCACCACCACCGGGTTCCATCTTCAGACCACAAAGGGACGTCGGAGTTCTGCCGCACCATTGCCGGACCACAAAGGGATGCAAGAGTTCTGTCCAATCACCACTAGACCATCAAAGGACGTCAAAGTGTCACCCGAAGGCGGAGTTCCCCCTGACGCTAAAGTGCCAATGCCGGACCACCACCTGACGTTGGAGTGACACTGGACTTTTGTGAAATTTTCAGTTGACATTTGTAATCTGGTCGCTTTCAAGGACGAGTCAAACCATTGCACTGCTCAAATTCTAGTGGAATCATTTTCAACTGAGTTATGCCTCGTGGTTTTTTCCCTTTACCGAGTTTTTCACGTAAATACTATTGTGTTCTCTGAATGCGAGCTAGATATCCGTGCAACGCTAAAACATAGAATTATAAATCATTTTGCCACGTATATTCTAGCCCGCAACAAAAATCATCTTCAGGTTCGTTAAGGTTTGGCTTATACATGCTCCAATAGCATATACACATTTTTTTAATATTTTTTTGTTAGTTTTTAGGGTTTAGGAAATTTCAAACATTGTTTTTGGTGGCATAAATGGATAAATTTAGTTATTTTTGCTTTTTATTAGAACATACAAAAATGTAATACCATGCATGGGAGAGTTGAAAAATTCCTTTGTAAAAACTCCAGAGATTAGGCGCTATATAATTTTTTTAAATATAGTATTTTTTTAATTTTCTCTAGAGGTTATTTTCTTATTGTAATGCATATGATGATGGTGCATAAACTAATTTGGAAGGGTAAAAAAATTATAAATTGGTATATGATTTTGATACAATGTCAATGTAGAAAAAGAATATATGTTAAATTAAATTTTTTATTGGTTTGATCATTTAAGATGCTTTGCATGTCGATCTTGATGACAAAGTAAGAATTATCCATGTGTGCCATGATGGGTCCACAAATCAATTCCGAAGGCAAAAATTATGGGTGAATAGGCTAGCAATTTTTGTGTGAATCTTTACAAATTCGTTCAAACATCATGCTCAGATCGAACAAGTTATTTCATCAAATTTAGAGAGTGGATGATTAAAACATAATTCCTTTCACCTATAAGTATGCTCAATTTGAATAATTGATGAAACATTAATTATAAGCCAATCGTGCAATATACATACACTAATGTTTCCACTTAACAATATTGATGAAGCGTAACACTTGACAATCATTAAGTGCAACAATTCCCTTTGTAATGATTCACTTCTTTTCTCTATGTAACCCTATAGCATGTCCTTAGGAGACTATGAAAGACAAAATTGAGGGAAGCCTAAGAAGAGTTTTTTTTTTTTTCCAAAAGGCATCTTCCTCTTCTTGAAAATTGTGTCACCTTTTACTATTCTCTACGCATTACAATCACTTCAACTTTTAATAGAAATAAACTTATCCCACCTTATATTGGATTTAGGTCACATTATTGAACCACTATAAATATGTCTATTTGGCGTGTGAATTCTGTTTTTTTAATGTTTGGATTATAAGCATTTCTCTTATGTTTTGGAAGAATCTTGACTTTGGTTATTTCTCACATATTTGAACTTAGAATTATCAATATTTTCCACACATTTGAAACTTTTTTTTGAGGAGGTTATTAATTGAGTTAGAGGAAAATAGCTATATGAGAAAACACTGCTAATACATGCAAAATGATTAGATGCCTGATCTATGTTACTCAAGTGAAAATCACTGAGTTTTCTACCAAAAAAAAAAAAAAAAAATTCTTATTTTGCCAAAGTCTCTTCTTAATTAGTTACCCATCTTGGCCACCCCTTTGACTGTTCCAGTTGGCTCTTCTAGTATCTTGCCTAGATTTTTTTCATAGATTTTCTTCAACAACCAGTTATACCTGCTCTGGATCTCCTCAAATCTCTACATAACACAATGAATCTTCTGAAGCATCTTATTATGCGCAAGTATAATGCTTCCCTTGACACATGCCATCATATTCAACCATTCCCAAAGCAATATATGTTCATTCGTGTTATGATCCGTCGCATCCCCAACAACTTCCCTGCTATGCCAAACAAACATTTTTGGGGCATGTGGTCAAACCACTGTCTATTATCACTTAGCTCATGATATTCTTCTAGTGTGTCACATGTTTTGCAAACCATGCCACGCCATTTCCTCGATGAGGAGGCCATTTATGACTCTAACATACCAAGGAGCATACAGTTCCATGCCTTGTGCCATTCACATTCTCATCGGTGATGTCAGCATCACCTTAGTCCTCAGTTGACATACCAGTGCTACTTCAACCCTTCAAGGTTTAGAAATACGTCCCTTCCCACTTTAGGAAGGTGAAATAGGTGAAATGAGAGATTGTTGAGATTGGTTAAATGTGAAATCCTATGTAAAGCAAAGGATAATTGGACTCCTTCCTCATCTTCTTCTTCCCCTTCTTTCTTCTTTATTGGTGCTAGTGGGCAATCAAGGGGAGCCTTCACTCTACACATACATTCTCCTTCCTCCATAGTTCAAACTCCCCCTGTTTACCTCATAGATGTAGAGAACAATGTTGAACCACGTAAAATCTAAATTTCATTTGTTGCTTTTTTTGTGCTCCTTACTCTTGATAGCTTTGCAAGCGCTACCCTTGAAGGTCAAACTCATTGACCTCATGCATGCCATAAGGCCTCCTATATATTTTTTAAGCCTACCTTAACCTTCTTGTAAGTCATCTTCAACTCGAAAGTCCATGAGGTGGGAGGACTACCTTTCACAAACCAATGAAAATCTCCTTCATTACTCATTGCTCGCCTCGTGTCCATCATATCCCATAAGCAGTGCTTGATGCAAGACTCCCACGTTGACCTCTTGAGTAGGTTTATTCCATTCATCTATTCTTAGAGGTGTTCAGACTAGACCCCACAATATAGTTTTTTTGCCTCCACAACAATCTCCACCTCTTCCTTTCCTCACCCCGCACCAGTTTCAAACTTGTGCGTAGGGACGGAGCATTACTGGACGGGTCATATTTTTTTTTCCGCTCCTAACTCCGTTTTCTCCTCTCTCTCTTGTGGGATTACCAATTCTTGTCATCTCACAACTATGTGTATGATGGTTCCTTTTTCGTTCTTTCTGCCACCTAAATTAAGATTTATCTTGGATTGAAGGCTTTCCTTCTTATCCTTGCTAGATTTGATCCAACAATTGCCTTTGGCCTCCCCTCTCGTCCATATCTTTCCCAACCGTTCACATTCAATCCAGTTGGGTTAGCTCTTGCATCAATGCAAATATCTCTCCACTGGCCTTCACCATTGTCTTCGGCTTCAAGAGTTGTGCATGTGTTTGATTCCTCCTCCTTTAGCACGTCATGATAGGACTGAATGGGGCATATTTGCTCAGCATGTTCACAATGACTTGGTAGTTTTCGAGCAAATCTCTTTATACGTAATCAAATAACCTACTCATATCGAGCAAGTCTTACATCAACTACAAAGTGGATTCAACCATCAATATTGCTAGCTATAAATTTGTTCGGGCTAACTAATGAAATTAATTGCAAACCAACCGTTTGATGTAAAACATAACTATTTTTTATCATTAACATTGATGAAGTGCAAACTCTTTTCCATGGTTAATTACAATGCTTGGAGGAGGGTGTGATGTAGAACGAATGGGGTGGGGGGAAAATTTGAAATTGAAAAAAATGAGAAGGGGGAAGGGGGGGGGGGGGGGTGGTTAATTAAATCCATAAATGGATATCCAATTAAGGAATTAAATAACTAAGGGGGGGAGGGGCCGACGGCATTAAGAGAGACTTGAGAGTTTATGGAGGGAGATTTAAATGCTTGCCAAGTGGGGAATCTTAAATTATGGAGGAATATTTAAATCAAATCCTATTTGAATTTTAAATAGGTTTGATTTGAATACTTTCATAAAATAAGATAACTAAATTAGAGAAAAGGATTTGAAATTTAAATACATTTGAATTTAAATTCAAATGCTTTCCATATTAAAACACATCTACAATAGGAAAGAAGGCTATCAAGCAAGATTGACTCCAATCAAGAGCAAAAGGGAAGGGGCAGCAGAAAGGAAAAGGAAATTAATCAAGTCTTCAATTAAGTGAGAAATGATTTAATCAAATAAAATTCTAAATTGATTGGAATTTGATTTGAAGAACTTTCCAAAAATAGATATAGTAATTTAGAAAAGGTTTTGAATTTTGAACTAATTGGATTTGAATTCAAAATTCTTTTTAAATTATTTTCAACCTAATTTAGGAAAATGAAGGGGAATGAAGGAGGGAAGAGGCTAGGGGTGAGGTGGTTGGCTAGCTATGGAGGTGGAGGGGTTTATGGTCGGCGGTTGATATGGATAAAGTGGAGGAGGCTTGTGGATTTGGTGAGGTTTGTGGGAGAATCGGCTGGTGGCAAGTGGGGGATTTTGGCCTGCGGTCAAGGGAGGAGTAGAAAAGGATTTAGGGAAAGAAATAGACAACCGTGAGCCGGACACATCCTGCAGTTGATAGGTAATACGTTGCTCTTCTCCAAGGGACTTCAAGCCACGAGCCCGGACCCATCTTGTGGCTGGTGGAAGCTTCGATTAACTCCAAAAAAAAATCTCACCCAAGTTCTCTCCAAAGAACACAAGTACAATTTTTTTTAATTAATAATCCATCCCCTCATACAAGAGCAAGGGCTTTTATGTATATAGGCCTCAAAATAAAAGAAATTAAAAAAGACAACTTTGCCCCTTGGGATTACATAAGACAAGACTCTTAAATAAGGGTAAAAATGAGAAATGTAAAATTAAATCAAAATACAATTAATAAACTAAGATAAAAAAGGAGTGATCTCGGCCATTGATTTTCGTCTCTTCCATTGAGTAACGTCCACCGTCGGATGTA
This sequence comes from Dendrobium officinale, assembly GCA_019514585.1. Classification (NCBI taxonomy): domain Eukaryota; kingdom Viridiplantae; phylum Streptophyta; class Magnoliopsida; order Asparagales; family Orchidaceae; genus Dendrobium; species Dendrobium officinale. The sequence goes on from CM033688.1 coordinate 71,761,645, forward strand.
TGCGTCAGGGTGTTTCCCAAAAGGCTTCTTCCTCCTCTTAGGAATTTTCTTCTTGCTCACTATTCTTTTTTTTGCCTTCCCCACACTACACTTTTTTAATAGAAATACAATTCTCTTTCCCTATAATGGACATAGGTCATAGACCCAGCCCGCTATAAATCTTTTTGTTTAGTATTTTTTCCATTTGGGTTGCTTGAATTTCTCTCCCTTTCTTGAAGTATCTTGACCAAGCCTTTTCTCAAATATTTTTGATTATAAAGGACCAATCTTTGCTGTTCACTAGGCCTTTATTGAATATTAGAATATTTAATAATCATTTTAAATTTCAAAATATTTGATTTTGGATAATTGAATTAAGCTGAGCCTTTTTTATGACAAAATTGAAATATTTTTAATTGTTTTAACATTTGGATAAGCTTTTAATTTAATGATTAGGTTAGAAACATTGCTTAATTTGGTTCTGTATATTAGTTAAGGAGATAAATTCTCTATTATAATAAATGTAGGAATGTAGGATTCTTTTTGGTACTTTTATTTTTCCAATGAATACTCCTATATCCCACCTCATTAATAAAATTTGAAAAAAAATGATAAAATATTGAGAAAGCTTACTTTCAAAATGAAGTTCTCTCCCAACTTCATGCTTCAGAGAGACACTTCTTCTGTCCCCTTCATTTTATATATAGTTTTCATGTCATTTCCATGCTTGGGAGTCTTTCATAAAAGACTAACCCAAATTTATGGTATAAGTTTGGTTGACTTTGATGTTGATACTTATGTCGTTTCTACAAATTATCTTATGTAGTGGATGCTTTTCTTTGTGCGCCTTTCTAGGGCTCCAGATTGAACTTGAATAGTCGGATAGGTAGCCACCAAATTGAAGGGGGTCAATTCATGGTTCTCGTACCATTTACCAAGAAAAACCAGCCGGTTCCATTGCAACAGGATCCAATTGAGCAGGATTCTCAGCCTTTAATGAACTCTGGGGGAAATTCGCAATCTACTGCTGACTCTATATGGCTTGACATCTTGGGTGATATTTCATCTATGAGTAACATTTCAACAGATGATTTGAGCAATAATGTTGACAGTACATCACAAACATGGGGAGAAGAGGATGTTTCAGTGGCTGAAAAACCTAAGAAAAGGAGGAAGTTATCAGATAGTTTTTGTACTATTCATGATCTTTTATGCTCTGACTTTGAAGATATATTTGACCAAAATAAAAGTAATAAGATTTGCCAGCTTGTGGAATCTGTCAACTGCTTATCAGATCCTAATACAGGAATGTGTTTGTTACAAAAATATTCTGATAAAGGGATTCCTGAGGACGACCAATGTGCTTGTCCATTGTGGCTGAGGAGAGTTCTTAAGACTTTTACTTTGATGAATGTCCTTTATGCCTTTTTTCATTTACAAAGGAAATGCATGACACTGGGTTTTTTAAAAGGAGCGTTCAATCAACCAAATATGTTTGGGCTTGATGACTTGTACATCTCTGATGTGGATAAGCTTTCACTTCTTTGTCCAAGGGTAACTTTTATCCTAACTGAATTGAAATAGTTTTATTAACCACATTTCTTTTTTGCTTTTAGCTGGTAGGATTCTGTAAGGAAAATCCTTTAGCTACAAATGATTTTTATTTTTGGACCTTATGCTTATCATCAAGCTCTGCTTTCTTGCCTTGTGCCCTGACTAATGAAATCGTACCTTATTGAAGTAGTAAGTAATATGAAATGAGAAACAAATAGTCTCAGTTATCCTGTCATGAATGCTGAATCTTAACAAAATTAAATAGGAAAACTTTTTTTGTGCGTGGCATCTTTCATTTAATTTCCTATCGATGTAGTAGCTTTTTTATTATCTTGTGGAACTGCTTGTTTTCATATGTTTGATATTCCTTCATGTGTTTTACCCCACCCCCACCCCCACCCCCACCCCCTATTAACTACTTGGGAAATTGTGCCTATTTTACATAACTGTTATATAAATATTTCCTTTTCTATGTCCAGGTGGTAGTTGTGTTAGACAATGAGGAAAATGTTGTTACTTCTCAAGGATCATCTATTATCATTCACGATATTTCAACAGAATCAAGTAATCAATCTAAACTCGCAAAAGAACCAAGACCTGGTATGATGTTTGTTTATTCTTCTTTCTTCTACGATTTTGTGAAGTTTCAATCTCTCTACGAAATTTAATTCTTCTTTTTCACAGCAAGGCGGCTATCTAGTTCCACAGTTATCAAAGCAGCAGAAAAACGAATGATGGCATTTAGAATGGATTTATGGAGGCTTCTCCAATGCTTCATGGTATATCTAAACCAAGAATCTAATACGAGTTCATATTTGAGACCTCTAAGATTTTTATGGAAAACAAAGTGGAAAGTGTCACAACTTTATTACTCTAGTTATAGTTTATTTTGAATGACACATTTCTATTTTTGTAGCATGCCTTCGAACATCAGATAGACATGGTGATGCATAAGGCTAGGGCAAGTTTGCACAAAATCCATGCCTGTTAATTATTGAAAACTTTAAACCACACCACCAACCACCCCCAGCCCCATGCATGAAAGATGAGATGTGTGTTTTTGAGATGGAAAGTCTACGTTTATTTGTAGAAAACTTGAAATTTATTGTTCCGTTTCTATATTATTTGCTATCATTACATGCGATATATATTCACTACCAATATGGCCATCATTAGTTGGATAGCTCGATGATTGGAGAGAAGCCATGCCAAATGATGCCATGTACTGATGTGAGTAATTTACCATGTGCATACTTACCAAAACACAACATTCTAGGTTTTATCCAGTTGAGATGGGTCTGGGAAGCAGGGCTTGGTACCCATAGCATAACGATTGTGAGGAAGAGAGGTACGAAGAAGCTATGAAGAATTCAAGTCATGGAGAAGAGAGGAAAAATTGAAGTGTAGTTGATGCGGACATCCAACCATGAAAGCTTATCAGAGGAGGAGACGAAGATCGACGGCCCTGATCGCACCATTCTATTTTAAGTTATTATTTGTATTTTTATTTATTTATACATTTCTCCTTTTACCGTCACTTGAGGGAATAGTCCTATGTAAGCTCTAGGGGAATGTTTGTCTTTTGAGTTTCTTTAGTTTTGAGGCCTATATATAGAGGTCCATGCTATTATATTAGGATGATGGATGAATATTAAGAAGAATTTTTCTACACTTTGTTCTTGAGAGCTATGTGAGTTCTTAGGAGAGTGGAAGTCCCTATGTGAGGGCAACGAAATACCCACCAGCCACAACAAGTGTCCGGGCTCATGGTTTGAAGTCTCTAGGTGAGGGCATCGTAGTACCCATCAGCCGCAGGAAGCATCCAGGCTCATGGTTTATCTTTCTTTCTCTAAACTCCCATTCTCCTTCTCCATTGACCGCCGGCCAAATCCCCTCCATAGCCGCCGGCCAACCACCCCTCTTCCCCTCCTCTAAATGTTGGCCACTTCTCCCACTCCTACCAACCGCCATCCTCCAACCTCTCCACCTCAATCCCAAGTTATGGCCCCTCCTTAACCGTTGGCCTCCCTAGCCCACACCTTAGCCGCCGGCAAGTCCCCTCCAAACCTTTGTTTCAAATTCAATTGGCCTCATAAACACTTTCCTAAAATATCTTGTTATTAATTTGGATAGTCTATGAATTTGAATTCAAGTGATATTTGAAATTCAAAAACTTTCCTAATTCCTAAATCTCTTTTAGGAAACCCCCCAAATCTCTCCCAATCTGAAATTAATTAGAATTAATTCCAATATTCATGTTCATTGAACCTAGACACATTCATTGAATGTGTGGACAACTCCTCCCCCTCCTCTCTCTTGGCCGCCCCCTTATTGATGTAGAACGGGTAGGAGGTTTTCAATCCTATGGGTCTTGAAGAGCGACTCGTGAAGTTTAAACGGTAGCTTTTGAACCTCGGGAAATTCTGGACAGCAAGTAGCCAAACTGGGATAGCGATTCCGGACAGTTCCGGACAGTCACGGTCGCTCCCCAAGGGGCTGGACAGCAGGGAACTCCTGCTAGGATCACTGGACAGCTGGGAAATGGCCTTGGACAGCAGTTCTCTTAGGTTTGGAAGAGGGGACAGCCTCTGCTTTTCAGATTCCTGTAGCTAGAGTAGGCGTTGGAGAAAATCTGGGAAGGAGCTTAAGGGAATTCGGCCAGCACAGTCAGGCTTTGAAAATCTTGCCAAAGGAATAAGTAGGAAATCTGGGTAGATTTCACAGGTGTTTAATGAGGGGAGGCGGTGTTGATTATTTCCTAAATTAAAACTCTAGCATTAGGGAATAATTAAAACAAGGCAAGAAGGAAAATTCTGCCCAGGCAAAAGAAATAAATTGAATTATTTCCAAATGAACTTAAGAAGCATTTAGGAAATAAATCCTAAATTGCTCACATGGTGGCCGGCAGCATACATTGATCTGGGAGGTTTTAATGGGAGCAATAAAAGCTTCTCAATTTGGGTTATGTCATAAGGAAAGATTTATTTTCAATCCAATTGAATTGTTAATTCAAATTAAATTAAGAATATAACCTTTCCTAAAATAGTTTTGCTAATTTATGAAAGATTTCAAAATTCAAAATGTTTTGAATTTGAAATGAGGGATTTGTGGAGGGAAAGTTTTGAGTTAATGAGCTAGGGAAGTTTCCTAATAAGAGGGTATTAATTAAGACCAATTTGAATTCAAATTCAAATTGAAATCTAATTAATTAGGAGACCTCAAATTAAGGAGCTAAATTAGGAAAGTATCAAAGCCTCATGAGAGCTTTGAATTTCAAATTCAAAGCTCCAAGAGGGGCTGGCGGGTGGAGCGGTGGGGGAAGGTGGCCGGCGGCCAAAAGGGTGGGATCGGGTAAAGGTGGCCGGCGGCTATGGGGGAATTTTGTGGAGCTTGGTATGGAGGTTTGGTCGAGGGGTTGAGAAGGGAGGAGGAAGAAAATGAAAACAACGACGGGGAGAGGGAAGAAAGAAGAAATCAAAACAAAGATAAAACGAAAGATAGAAGACATGAACCGCGAGCCTCAGACTCTTCCGACGACTGACGGGTGATGCTTTTGCCCTTCTCCAAGGGACTTCAAATCACGAGCCCGGACCCATCCTGCGGCTGGTGACAACTTCGATTCCTTCCCATAGAAATCTCACTCTCATTCTCTCACAAGAACAAAGTGTGGAACATAAAAATTTTCATATCAATTCACCATCCATTACAATAGCTTAAGGCCTTTATTTATAAGCCATAACATGGGAAAATAAAAATTACAAAAATGCCCCTTGGGTCAAAACACTCACATAAGCTATCCTAGGGATAAAATAGGAAATACATAAAACAAGAGCTAAAATTTAGAAAATAATACATAAATGAAAATTTAAATAATGGCCGTCGATTTACGACGCCGCCTGTGATAGATGCGCCAAATCTTCGTTTTGATGTCCGCATCACTTATCCTCTCTCCTATCTCATTAATTCCTCCAATCAAATCCCCAATCAAGCCCTTGCATAGGCCGGCCCCTCCCTCTCTCTCCAATAAAAATATTCCCCCTCTTCCCTCTTTCCCTCCACTTTTAAAATTTCAATTACTTTCCTAAAATAAGCTTTTAATAGTTTGGGAAGTTTTAATTCAGATTTCAATCAATTTAAATCTGAAAAGAGTCTTCCATAAATAAAAGAGTTAAATTAGGGAAAGTCCATTCAATCAATCTAATTTAATTTGAATTTTAAATTTTGAAAGGCCCTTAAATCCTTTCCCAATTTAAGATTCCCATTAAAGAAGGCAATCAATGCACCCCAATCCCCCTTTCGTCCTATATCAGTAGTCCTTAAGGAGGAGGGCTACTCATGCAGAGAGGGCATACTGCAATTGTGGGAGTGGGGCTTAATTAGGACATAGTCCAAGCAAGGGTGTTATAGCGAACATATGAAAGCCATGGCATGCCTGTGTGGACAATGGCTGGCTAGTCAGGAGCGGATGAGTGCATGTGTCGATTGATGGTGAGCGTGCAAGTGTGTATAGCTAGCAACAGGCGGTGTGTGCGATCAACCACAATGTGAGCATGCGAACAGCCAATAAGTGGAACAATTATAGAGTGCAACAATAGGTTAGCAATGCGTGCGAGAGGGAGCAATTTGTGTGAGTAAGCTTGCCATAGGATTGGGCAGTTAGGTTTTGGTTGACTGGATACAATGATGTGCTAGTAGGTGATGATGGGGTGTGGGCAGGGACGGCTAGGATTTAGCGGTGCTCTAATAGCACATTGAGAAGAAGGATTTTAGTTTACCTGTGCTCTAATTTCATGTTGAGAAGAAGGATTTTGGTGTGTTATTGTTTAAATTTAGGTTCTTATATACAGGCGAGAAGGATGAATGCAATTGAGGAAACAAATAAAGGATTGAGTAATCACAATTATGAGGGAATGAATTCATGTTCCCTCAAATCAAGTACTCTCCTAAAATAACCTTTTTCTAGTATTGTTTTCCTACAATGTCATATGCCAACAATAACCTTGTACGGGGCTGTAGGGATTCAACTGGATATATTTCTAGTTCTGAGAAGTAAAAACAGTGCTTTTCTTTGCAATGCCATTTACGTCAAAGTATATGCATTTTTGTTTTTGGTATTCTTAAATATGCAGAACAGCAAATGTAAATATATTATTCTGAAATCTATTTTCATGGTAAGTATCAACTTTTCTACTAACATTATGGATGACTCTTTTCATTATTTTTTCTTCGTCTTCCCATTCCTATTTTCTGATAAGACTATCGTTATGCAGGAAAATAGACACTTTATAACAAGCATGCCTGGTATGCCGTCTTTGGAAGATATTATTACTCTGAAGGGTTCTGAGCCTGTCCAAGGATGCATTAATGTCAAAAAAGCAAAGTCCGGAACTTCAACATCAAGATGCTGTGTAGGTTTTCTTTATCTTTTTCATCACTAATTTCTTTTTTCCCCCCCTACTAATTCTAATATTCCATTTAATATTTTTATAAGCATTTTTTTTTTGTGTTGGTTTTCTAGATATTTTTTCCATGGTACACCTTTTTTCTAATAACTGTTGGATTTCTTGTATTTAGGAAGAAAACCTCGAAGTTGCTGTGGCAAAGTTTATTTATTTCTTTGTTTCATATCAAGAGATATTTCCTTTTGTGCAGCGCATGGGCAAAGGAAATTGCAATGCCCAAGATAAGATATAGAATCTGTATTTTGAAAACAAGTGCCTTTTGTATTTATATTGTGAATACTATCAGCTACAGGAGTTGCAGCAACTAACCTGTTTTAATTAGTTGGTTTTCTATCCTTCTTTGACCTTAGTTTCCCTTGAGTTTTGTTTTGTTTGTCTTAGTTTGGTTTAATGCTGTTTATGTATTTAACCTTTTTCCTGCTTGGCTTTTCCCTGTAAAACATTTCTACTTTCTCCCTGTGTCACACTTCTTTCCCAGTATGCTTTAAATACCCAAAACTATCTTAATCTATTGTCTATTAAGGAGTTTTTTATTCAAGCTCACACATTTTATTTTTTCAAAGGCAAGAGATCCGTTAAGAAGAAGATTGATAAGGAACTGCATTTGACAAGCTGGGCTGCTTCTAACTTCTTACATGCTAACTGTTTCCTGTCTTTCAAGTCCATCTTAGTGGATGACTGGAAGGATCCTAAAGTCTTCGTGCATTGCTAGCAACTTTGTGTAGGCTATCAGGAGTGAAATAGAGAAGTGACATTGAAAGGAGTAACATGTTTAGGACTATAGTTAATTCTTGAACTAAGGTACATTTTTTCTGTCACTCAAATCACATAGCGTTAATGATCAGCTTGTAGTCTGTCTATGTATATGCCTATATGGGCAACAAAATGTGTTGCAGGGTTTTTAATTGAAGTCAACTAGCAAGATCTAGCCTCTAATGAGCTTCTTTAACACTTTATCCATACTAACTTGCCAACCTCTTTTTCTTTTAACTACTTTCCCTCCTCCAAAGTACATGATCACGTTTTTATATATATCTTCAATCCCTTTATTATGAATTCCTTCTAATTGAGGGACCAAGATCGCTTTGTAGTTTCTCTGCTTTGGTAGTGCCTATTCTACCTTGCAAAAAGCCAACTCTTCTATTCTGCTTTGTTTATTAGCTTAATATTGTAATTTATACTATAATTTTAATAGCATGTAAGTTTCTAACTTTTTTAATGTTATGGGGTCATTGAGAAATAAGTTTATTAGTTCAATGCATTTTATCTTTCTTGTTTTCATTATACTTTTGGAAAATACTATATTCCTAGTTTAAGTAGATTTGAACATTTTAACGGCAAAGTCTACGCTCCATTATATAGATGTATTGACCAACATATTTGTCCTTATAGTTTATTTCAGGATTTGAAAATATTACATTCATGTTAGTTGTGGCCACAGTTGAGATAGCCTTGTAAAATAATTGCTAAACTGAGGTAAATGCAATGAGCAATGATACTCATGCTGTTTTGGCAAGAAAGTCAATGTGTGATTGTTTTTTTCCTACTTATGTTTTATTTTACTTTTAATTTCCTTCTCTCTCTATTTAGTTTTCGCATAGGTAATTGGGAATAAATCCATATGTTTGATGGAGCGTGCAACTAGACGCCCCCTCCCCCTTCCCCTCCCCCCTCTGTGGGTTTTTAGTTGTTTTACAGAGTTGCCCTTGGGTGTTCAATTTTTGATTTGCACAAGGTACTGAAATTTTGGTGTTATAAGTTTCTAACAAGTCATTTTGCTCATTAGACGCTAAACTAATGCAATACGCGTAATGCTCTAGGGTTTTTGATGCAAGTAGAATATACAGTTGATTTATATAACAAAAAAAAAAAAAAAGATTTAGAGACCAAATAACAATAAATACATAAAATTTCACGTTCTTTTTAAAAAAAGAAATTGGACCAAAATGACAATCAACAATCGATTAAATCCAAAAAATTCAATGAGAAATTTGAACTAAAAAAATAAGTGTGCAATTTAAATTTTATACAATTGAAATTCTAATTTTGACTAAATTGAGTATTTGCATTGCTGATAAGAAAATAATAGTGAGAAAAAAGTAAATGAAAGAGTTAATTGTAGTGTTGAAGATCTTGTCTTACTCTAGTACAAAGAGATGACTTTCTTAGAATTAAGTTGTCACACTTTTATGATACTTGAAGGAATTACATATCCAACTCGCACATATAAGATTGAAATTTGAAATCTAAATTTGTATTCAATGAAAACTAAATTTACATGTCTCAGGCAACTTTCACAAACCTGAGTAGATATAGTTGGCACAAAATCAGCCATGTTCAATTCTACTAGCCCCAAAATTCAAATCTCTGTTTCCGTGGATAGGTTTCAATGCTAACAACCAAAACCTTACAATGACATTCTTAATTTCAAGCAAGCATGTGAAGCTAAAAACCACATTGTTGCGGCGAGTTGTACCTTTAGAGATCATACACATTAAGCGACCTATGAAATCCTTATCCACAACTCATCAAATAACAGTAAAAGCAAATCATTGAACCCATTAGGTAAAGAAAACCACTAATAGCGGTAAAGTGATCCATATGACTCAATGGAAGAGACGAAGATCAATGACTGAGATCACTCTTTTTTTATCTTAGTTTTTTACTTGTATTTTGATTTAATTTTGCATTTCTCAATTTTACCCTTATTTAAGAGTCTTATCTTATATAAGCCCAAGGGGCAAAGTTGTCTTTTTTCATTTCTTTTGTTTTGAGGCCTATATATATATATATATATATATATATATATAGACCATTGCTCTTGTATTAGTGTGATGAATTATTAATTAAAAAAAAAGGTTTGCACTTGTGTTCTTTGGAGAGAACTTGGGTGAGATTTCTATGGGAGGGAATCAGAGCTTCCACCAGTCACAGGATGGGTCCGGGCTCGTGGCTTAAAGTCCCTTGGAGAAGTCGAACGTATTACCCGTCAGTTGCAGGATGTGTCCGGGCTCACGGTTGTATCTTTCTTTCCCTAAATCCTTTTCTCCTCCTCCCTTGACTGCCGGTCAAAATCCCCCACTTGCCACCAGCCGATTCTCCCACAAACCCCTCCAAAGCCGCAAGCTTCCTCCACTTTAGCCATATCAATCGCCGGGAATAAACCCCTCCACCTCCATAGCCGGCCGACCACCTCACCCCTAGCCTCTTCCCTCATTCATTCCCCTTCGTTTTCCTAAATTAGGTTGAAGATAATTTAAAAAGTATTTTGAATTCAAATCCAATTAGTTTGAAATTCAAAACCTTTCCTAAATTACCAGATCTATTTTTGGAAAGTTCTTCAAATCAAATTCCAATCAATTTGGAATTGTATTTGACTAAATCCTTTCTCCCTTAATTGAAGACTTGATTAATTTCCTTTCCCTTTTCTCCCATAACTAGCCCCTTCTCTCTCTACCCGTTGCCCTTTCCCCTTTTGCTCTTGATTGGAGTCAATCTTGCTTGATAGCCTTCTTTCCTATTGTGGATGTGTTTTAATATGGAAAGCATTTGAATTTAAATTCAAATGTATTTAAATTTCAAATCCTTTCTCTAATTTTGTTATCTTATTTTAGGAAAGTATTCAAATCAAGCATATTTCAATTCAAATAGGATTTGATTTAAATATTTGATGCGGACATCAGCACAAAGATTTGACGCATCTATCGCAGGAGGCGCGTTGTAAATCGACGGCTCTAATTTAAATTGTCATTTAAATTTTATTTTCTGAATTTTAGCTCTTATTTTCTGTTATTTCCTATTTTACCCCTAGGTTAGCTTATGTGAGTGTTGTAGCCCAAGGGGCAATTTTGTAATGTTTAATTTTTCTCATATTGTGGTCTATATATAGGGCCTCAAGCTATTGTAAGGTGGATGGTTAATGGATATGAAAATTTTGTGTTCCACACTTTTGTTCTTGGGAGAGAACGAGAGTGAGATTCCTATAGGAAGGAATCGAAGTTGTCACCAGCCGCAGGATGGGTCCGGGCTCGTGATTTGAAGTCCTTTGGAGAAGGGCAACGGATCACCCGTCAGTCTTCGGAAGAGTCCGAAGCTCACGGTTCTTATTTTTTCTCTTTCATTTTATCTTCTATCATTGGGTTTTGTTTTCTTTGTTCCGACTTTCTATTCCTCGTAATATTGCTCCTAGTAGTCATCTTTTCCTCTCCCTCAACTTCACGGCCAAACACCCCTCATACCGCCGGCCCAATCTCTAGCCGCCGACCAACATCCACCTTCCCCCATTAGCTCCTCCACCGCCGGCCACCCGTGTTTGTCTCCATGAATGAGGAGTCATTGTCATCTTAAAACTTACCTAAAGAGTTCAAATAATTTAGGAAATTATTTTCATCATTTGAAATTCAAATTTTGAATTTCAAATTGTTTCATAAATTAGAAAGCTATTTTAGGAAAGTATTGAATCTCATTCATGATGTAATTCAAACTTAATTTGGGTGATTAAATTTTGGGCAGTTTCAAAATTCAAATTCAACTAATTTGAAATTTGAATTCTTTCCTAATTTATCATTCTATTTTTGGAAAGTTACGAAATCCATTTTATTTGAATTTCAAATTCAAATAGAATTTATTTGTTTCTTTCCTAAATCCTAATCCCAAATTGAGTAACAACAATTGAGTGCATTAAACCCATATTTCCCATTACTGCCACCGGCCCCCCATGTGAGCAAATCAGGATTTATTTCCTAATTGCCTCATAAGCTCGTTTAGAAATATTTCAAATTAATTTTTTTTTCCTGTGGCCGAATTTTCCCAGACCTACAACCTCTTTATTTCTTTCCAATTTCAATTCCTATGAATTGGAAAGGAATTCCCATACTTTGACATCCGAAATTTTCAAAGGGGCCAAACTCTAATTACTTTCCAAGAGAAACCAGACAAAGGGATTAGGAAATAATTCCACCGCCCAACTCCCCCTACCGCTGGCCCCATCTCCTTATTAAATTGCCTTTGAAATCTATCCAGATTTGTGATGTGGAACGTACATGCGATGATGGGTTTCATAATGAAAGCTTGCACGCTTAATTTTAGATAGAACACATAATTATATCTTTATAATAATTTGAACGACGAGATAAAACATTAAGAACAGAAAAACGAGTTTACGGTTGAATCACACGGGTAAGAGTTAAGATCATATAACAATCAAGTCAATCTAACGTTGCGTACATGAATGGTTTTCCACAAATATCCCTAGACTAACAATAATATTAGTTGCTATGAGAAGATCCCTCACACAACTCATCCAATTACTAGGTTTTAGCGGAGAGGATTAGCATGATTTTCATGAATCAAGATATCACAACAATAGATAAGTAGCTACAAAGATAAAAGGGTCGGATGATGAGTTTACCCAAAGAAATAGAAGACATGAAGCTTTAGTGGCTGTTTGGATGCTTGAGATGAAGTAGATGGCAACCAAAACCCTTCTTGATGTGGTGGACAGCAATCGGAAACTTTAGGACAGCATCCGAAGCTCTCCCAATTGGCTGGACAGCAGGAAGAGATGCCGAATTCCTCTGGACAGCAGCAGTTTGGTCTTGGACAGATCTTGGACAGCAACCATGAAGGTGCAAGAGACGTTGGATGGCTCTTCTAGGCTGCTGGAAGCTCGGGACATCAACTTGCAACTTGTGGGCGTCCAGTGTGCTGGACAGCAAGGTCTTCCTGCTGGCGTAAGGGGGCAGCAAGCCAAACGTCAGGACAGAGGCAGTTTGGGCTTTGGGCGGGACTTGGGGAGGTGGAGGTGAGAAGGAATAATTGATTTCAAATGTCAGGTTAGAAATCTGAAATAAAAACTGTAATTACGTGGAGAGGGGAGGTAATTAAGAGGTGTTTAAATGGTAATGAGGTGGCAATTAGAGAGAGGCAATAATGGTGAGGTGGGCAGCCATATGGGGAGAGAGGGGGGCTGGGTATTAAATAAAATGGGGCCCATAATTACAGCAGATTTAATAAGAAATCTGGATTGAAATTTCAGGTTTAATGTATGGCAAGAGTCCTAAAATACATGTAACGTTAGGCTGCTTTTGAATTTCAAAATTAGGATTGAAATCCCATTATGAAGATGGTCTAAAATTTAGGAGTTATATTTGGAAGGTAATCAATACCTCTTGGAATTTGAATTTCAAATTCATAACCAAGGGGAGAGAGGGAGAAGAGTTTTCCAAATTTAGGTGGATGATGTGGACAAGGATTTGAAAACTCCAAATTAAAGTAAATTGAAATTTGATTCAATCATGCAAACTTTCCTAATTTGGAATTCCAAATTTGGAAAGAATTCAAAATTTGAATTCTAAATTTCAAATTCAACATTGGGTGAGGGAGGGGAGTGGGCCGGATGGGGGAAAGGAGCGTCGGGGAGGTGGTTGGCCGGGATGGTGGTGGTGGCCGGCGGCAAGATCCAAGGAAGGGCCGGCGGTGGGGTTAGGGGATGGGGATTTTTGTGGAGCTTCTAATGAGAGGGAGATGATGAACAAGCAAAATAAAATAAAACTAGAGAACTCACTAAGAGATCTCAAAGGAAGAACTCACTAAGATATCTTTTCATGCACTCACAAAGAGAACAAAGAGAGCAAATTTTCATTCATTCAAAAACTAACTCTTACATGAGAAATTGGTCATATAAATAGGCCTCAAAATGACAAAGAAAGTAAAGTACTAAAATGCCCCTTGGGCTACAATAGCTACCAAATACCCATAAGGGTAAAAACAGAAAAACATAAAATAAAAATAAACTACTACATAAAATGATGAAAATACAAATCATGATCGTGGCCGTCGATCTCCGGCATCTACTGAAGGTACATGTGTCGAAATCGCTGCTGATGTCCCCATCAATTTGCAACGTATTACTTTGGCAAAATTTCCTTCCCGTATTCCCTGCTGGCCGAAATTCTCCCAGGTTTCTCTTGCTAGTTTTCCTCTACTAATGTCTCCAACAGCTCACAAATCATGACTCTCTTGCTCCCTAAAATTGCAGCCAAAATTCTCTGCCATTGGCTTGCATCCTAAGCATTTGAAGGCCACTACCTGCTGCCCAAGGGCTCCCTGCCTCCATACGTGGTGGTCCAAAGTTCCCAATGCTTTATAGAAGCTGTCCAGGGTGTTCCCCAACATTGCAAGTTGCTGTCTAGATTGCAAGGAAGCAGAAAACTGCTGTCCAAAACCTCTCCTGGCTTCAATCTGCTGTCCTCTCTTTGTCGACAACCACAACGATCACACCTGAGCTTCATTTCCTCCTCCGTTGGTTGCTGTCCAGATTTCCTGCACATCGCCAGGCTGCTGTCCAGAGAATTTCAGCTAGCGAAACTGCTGTTCTGCAGCCCCAACGGCTATCCCAGCTTGCAAGAAGGCTGAATTTTAACAATCCAACAAGAAGAGCTGCTGTCCAAGAGTTCTAAAACCCCAAAGCTGCTGAGAGATCCTCTCCCATGCAAAGCCTCCTATCCGTTCTACATCAATATTCCTCCCTAATTTAAGGTTCCCCACTTGGCAATCATTTAAATCTCTCTCCATAAACTCCCAAGCCCCTCTTAATGCCGCCGGCCCCTCCCCCTTAGTTATTTAATTCCTTAATTGGATATCCAATTATGGGATTTAATTAACCACCCCCTTTTTCTCATTTAATTTTAATTTCAATTTTCAAATTTCCCCCCCACCCCATCCGTGCTACATCATTATGTCTTAATGACACAAGTATATCTGATGGGGACATCAGCAGCGATTTCGACACATGTACCTTCAGGAGATGCCGGAGATCGACGGCCACGATCATGTTTTGTATTTTCATCATTTTATGTAGTAGTTTATGTTTATTTTATGTTTTTCCGTTTTTACCCTTATGGGTATTTGGTAGCTATTGTAGCCCAAGGGGCATTTTAGTACTTTACTTTCTTTGTCATTTTGAGGCCTATTTATATGGCCCATTTCTCATGTAAGAGTTAGTTTTGAATGAATGAAAATTTGCTCTCTTTGTTCTCTTTGTGAGTGCATGAAAAGATCTCTTAGTGAGTTCTTCCTCTGAGATCTCTTAGTGAGTTCTCTAGTTTTATTTTATTTTGCTTGTTCATCATCTCGCTCTCATTAGAAGCTCCACAAAAATCTCCTTCCCCTAACCCCACCGCCGGCCCTTCCTTGGATCTTGCCGCCGGCCACCACCACCATCCCGGCCAACCACCTCCCCGACGCTCCTTTCCCCCCATCAGGCCCACTCCCCTCCCTCATCCAATGTTGAATTTGAAATTTAGAATTCAAATTTTGAATTCTTTCCAAATTTGGAATTCCAAATTAGGAAAGTTTGCATGATTGAATCAAATTTCAATTTACTTTAATTTTGGAGTTTTCAAATCCTTGTCCACATCATACACCTAAATTTGGAAAACTCTTCTCCCTCTCTCCCCTTGGTTATGAATTTGAAATTCAAATTCCAAGAGGTATTGATTACCTTCCAAAATATAACTCCTAAATTTTTAGGCCATCTTCATAATGAGATTTCAATCCTAATTTTGAAATTCAAAAGCAGCCCTAACGTTACATGTATTTTAGGAAACTCTTGCCATACATTAAACCTGAAATTTCAATCCAGATTTCTTATTAAATTTGCTGTAATTGTGGGCCCCATTTTATTTAATACCCAGCCCCCCTCTCTCCCCCATATGGCCGGCCACCTCACCATTATTGCCTCTCTCTAATTGCCACCTCATTACCATTTAAACACCTCTTAATTACCTCCCCTCTCCACGTAATTACAGTTTTTTATTTTCAAATTTCTAACCTGACATTTGAAATCAATTATTCCTTCTCACCTCCGCCTCCCCAAGTCCCGCCCAAAGCCCAAACTCCCTCTGTCCTGACGTTTGGCTTGCTGCCCCCTTACGCCAGCAGGAAGACCTTGCTGTCCAGCACACTGGATGCCCACAAGTTGATGTCCCGAGCTTCCAGCAGCCTAGAAGAGCCATCCAACGTCTCTTGCACCTTCATGGTTGCTGTCCAAGATCTGTCCAAGACCAAACTGCTGCTGTCCAGAGGAATTCGGCATCTCTTCCTGCTGTCCAGCCAGTCGGGAGAGATTCGAATGCTGTCCTAAAGTTTCCGATTGCTGTCCACCACATCAAGAAGGGTTTTGGTTGCCGTCTACTTCATCTCAAGCATCCAAACAGCCACTAAAGCTTCATGTCTTCTATTTCTTTGGGTAAACTCATCATCCGACCCTTTTATCTTTGTAGCTACTTATCTATTGTTATGATATCTTGATTCATGAAAATCATGCTAATCCTCTCCGCTAAAACCTAGTAATTGGATGAGTTGTGTGAGGGATCTTCTCATAGCAACTAATCTTATTGTTAGTCTAGGGATATTTGTGGAAAACCATTCATGTACGCAACGTTAGATTGACTTGATTGTTATATGATCTTAACTCTTACCCGTGTGATTCAACCGTAAGCTCGTTTTTCCGTTTTTAATGTTTTATCTCGTCGTTCAAATTATTATAAAGATATAATTATGTGTTCTATCTAAAATTAAGCGTGCAAGCTTTCATTATGAAACCCATCATCGCATGTATGTTCCACATCAATATCATTATGTCTTAATGACACAAGTATCTATTACTGATGATTGCTCTGCTCTCTATTGCAACTAATGTATTACCTTCTAACCTGTAACCTGTGGTTTGCATCCTCTTATTCTTTATGACAGATTCATGAAACTTTTTGTTTCTGCAATTTCTTTCCCACAAAACTACGTGATGGTCTTCTCATGCTACTTTCCTATCAAACTTCAAATCATAGAAAACCATTGCATTCCTCCCCATTTTCATTTTTTTCTTAGTTTTTCAAAAATGCAATTTATCTTCATTGCAGCTGTTCTTTTGAGGCAATGTTCTGCATTCCAATACTCATATTTGAACATCTTTAATATGTTGCCTTCCTTGATTCAAGATTAAAAAATATTTGTTTCTGTGAATGCATAGCATTAATTTTAGCTATAAATTATCTAGAGTTTCACTTTTTGTTTTTTAAAAATAATATCTTATGTCCAGCGGTCTGTGACCTAATTATAAACTAATCAGCAGGGTACCGATCATCTGAATCCTACCGAGATGGTTGACCACTTAAGAAAGGGCATGGGTATCTTTGGGCAGGTTTGTTTCCATAATTTTGGTCAAAATCTCATTAAATTTTATACTAGAGAGTTTAGATTGAGACTTTACATTTTTTGCTTTAATAGATAATTCATATCGAAGAAATTAATGAAAAATTGGCTGTCCATGTGGATGTCCCTAATAACCTTGCAAATGTCTCAAAAGCGGCCCTAAGAAGGATAGGAATAACCAGATTATACAGCCATCAGGTATTGTTGTAGTTTTTCGCACTAGTTTTAAGTAGGTCTGTACATTTTGTCACTGTTTACTTTCCCTCATTATGCAGGCTGAAGCTATAAAATCTTCTCTTTCTGGAAATAATGTCGTTGTGGCAACATCAACTTCTAGTGGAAAATCCCTTTGCTACAATATTCCTGTTATTGAGGCACTCTCAAAAGATATGGAAGCATGCGCTATTTATATATTTCCTACGAAGGTAACTTATCTTTTCCTTCTCTTCATAATATAAACCAATATGAGCTTTCTTTGTCTGCTTTTGCTTTATATGATTCAAAGTGAGAATTACAGAAGCAAATTTTCCTCTTGCTACATTTAGATTTCTGCTTTCATTAGTTGCCTGAAAGAGTGAATACATTGGTTTATTTTTCTCTTGAAACATATTTTCACCTGCAGGCGTTAGCTCAGGATCAAATGAGAGCTTTGATGGAGATGACAAGTGGATTGGACATTTACTTAAATGTTGGCATCTATGATGGAGATACCTCTCAAATGCATCGCACCTGGATTCGTGATAATGCCCGAGTGGTATATTAGGAGTTTCTTTATGTTTCAACTGTATGAGACTTTCTTTTACAATATTTTTGGTTTAAAACCGGTGTTCATCACTACAGTTGATTACAAACCCAGACATGTTGCATCTCTCTATATTGCCCTATCATGCAAAATTTCAACGGATTTTATCCAACCTCAGGTAGAATGACTACATTTCACAATGGTCTATTTCTTTTAGCAGAATATATAAATGCTCTATTTTTTATTATATATACATAAATTTTATTTAACTTGTAGGTCAAACTTTGAAGTAAATTGTGTATGATTTTTAATTTACATTTTGAACATTCTTTACTGAACAGAAGAAAATATATTGCTCATCAAAATTACGTAGTAGAAAATCCTTCATCCTGTCAATACTTCCTCTAATTAGTACATTGTTTAGGATCATTGTGATTGATGAAGCTCACACTTATAAAGGAGCTTTTGGATGCCATACTGCACTTATTCTGAGGAGGTTGCGCCGAATTTGTTTGCATGGTAAATATTTCCTCTCGTTTTCTTGAGTGAGAAGGATTGATATTATGTGCTCCTGCTACTTTTCTTTCCATTCAAAATTCACTTGCCTTTCATCCCATTTACAGTACATGATAGCAATCCTTTGTTCATATTCTGTACTGCAACATCAGCAAACCCTCGTGAGCATGCCATGGTATGTTTTGGTAATGAAATTCAAACTTTAGATATGTGATTTTTATGAGGGCTTGCTTAAGCATTTTAATTGCTATTAGCCCTAAAATGGGGAAGATATCTTGATGCCTTATGAATTTATGGTGGTGTTTTTATCACATTTGAGTGGATAATGCAAACCTCCATGTTATATGTTTTAGATCTTACGATTACTGCATTTCCTTTTGCTGCTGCTTATAGATCAACTAGTTAGCTTTGAAATGCATTTTTCTCGTCAGTTAATTTTGCATTGTGCAACATCAATGTTTGATGGCGAAGTTGTATAGCAGCTTTCCTTCTGTCGTATTCTTCATTTCAATATCTGTGTTCAAGTAAGGTTATTATCTGTCTTTGAAATTTGTTTTGTTATGGTAATTCCCTTTGAATTTAATGATTATGTTATTGACTATTAATGTCTGGTGCTTCTCTTAGGTTATTTCTTGCTTAACAAAATTTCATTCCTAACTAGACGACTTATATCCTTACACCATCAATCAGTCTTAGTAAGAAGAGTAATTGCTGCACTTTGTACCATCATAAAAAATGCGTGCAGAAGGATATAAGAAGATTCGAGAAAGACATAATAAGCATGGGATATATTCAGTGACATCCTTATTTTGGTCAATCCGGCCTTAGTTAAAAATTGGATAAACCAGGTGAAATTTGAAGCCTTCATTAATTGGTGTGTACCAATGCCTCAGCCATGCAATAAGAAATTACTTGGCCCAAATCTCCTGAACAGGTGACATAATAATGCTTGCGTGAATATGTTGACCTCGATAACCACCTGGAGGTTGTATCACACAACAAAAATGGTGAACGAAAGATAAGACTCCGCACAAATGCTGCCCAAAAGCGTCGACGAAAATTCAAAATTATTCGAGCAGTATTTGTTCTTAAAAAAGGTTGTGAGGATTTGCGTGTGCTCGCGAGGTGACGACATAATGTAGATTTGCACGAACAATGAGAGTTTTATAAAATAAAAATAAAAAATATAAATAAAATACTTTTAATAATAATAATAATAATAATAGTTAAATTAAAAAGAGAAATAGAAAGACCACCCTCACCTTCCCCTATGAAAAAACATTGCTTTGATTCATTATGAAAAAATATCTTACCAATAAGGGTGTAGCACTTGACCTCTGACATGTGATTTTATTGCTAAATGACACCGAAGATTAATATTTATGACTGAGGCCCTCCGGCCAGATGGTCAAGCTCATTTAATGAGCTTGAACTCGTCTGGCTGTATAAAAATCAAGCTCGAGCTCGTTTAAAATGCTCGAGCTCGAACTCGAATTTTTGTTATCTTAAAAAATTCTTAAGAAAAATGTATATTAAAAATTTTTAAAAATATATTTTAAAATTGAGTTACTAGACGAGCTAACGAGTTGATCAAATTGAGCTTGAACTTGAGCTCGGTTAGTAAACGAGCTCGGTTACAGGCTTGAGCTCAAACTCAAAACTCAATAAGCTTGACTCGTGAGCTCGTTAGTGAGTCGAGTTTAAGCCGGCTCGGCTCACTTACACCCCTAGTTCTCAAATAACTAAAAAATTCTTTAGTAATGAATTATAGGATGTACTTGATAGAGCACAAAGATTGTACATTTAAGTTTTGATGTATAGAATGTCATCAAAAGCATCCAAAGGCAACACTATCAAGTTGATCTTCCTAGTCTATGCAAAATTCATTCATCATCCACAATCGTTTGTCAAAGGTCATAAATTTGAGAATAATCTGAGATTACAAAATGCAAATGTTTTGTCGAGCGTATCACTTTGATTCATTATGAAAAAAATCTCACCAATAAGGGCATATCACTTGTCCCCTAACATGTGATTTTGTTGCCAAATAATTCCGCAGATAGATATTTCTGATCGGGGCCTTTTAACCAGATGTTTTTGTCACAAAATGATATCATTAAATTATGATCATCCATGAGTTCTGAATTGACTAAAAAATTCATAAGTAATGAATTATAGGATGTATTTGATAGAGCACAAAGATTGTACATTTAAGTTTTGATGTATATAATAAGCATCCAAAGGCAACACTATCAAGTTGATTTTCCTAGTCCAAGTACACATAAATAGTACTTGCCAATAATAGATTATGCCTATAAGTTCACCGACTATGCCTTGTCAGGAGCCTTTCCTCATTTACAAGCTTAGTTTGTCCAACAACTTCTCCACCGCGATGAAATGGCCAGTAATAATGTCCAACATTACCTGTAATGTTAACATTGTCGATAACAACTTTAATTCAGAGGCAACATTACTTAACTCCAGCAAAAGTTGTTATGGATTTGCCAATGTCGTCACCTCTGATTCTGCTTCATCTTTAGAAGTTTGAGCCATAAAGGCAACCACGTTTTAACTTCTCAATTATGGGCAACCGCAAGCTATGTGAGGTCAGGCATTTGCTTAAATGTTTTGTTCTGAGATTTAAACTCATTTGAATTGTGTCGATTACCATCTCGCTGCTTGAACTATTTGTTTGAGTTCTTCTTAGCCTTGTCCTTCTACTTGAATCTTCTTGGTATAATTCACTTTTTTCACCTTGAATTGTGTCTTTTTAGAATTCACTCTGCAACTTTAATTGCAGCTAGCATGACCAGACATTTTGTCTTTGCAACTCCTCTTGAGCCCACTATATCTATCACCACATGGACTTAAAAATCTTGTCTTCATTTATCATATTCTGAATCTCCAACATCAAAGAACTGAACTCCTTAATACTGTTTAACACTTTTCCAATTTATTTAAGCTAGGTGCATTATGTGCAGCCAATGCCAAATTTCTAAGAAGGAACTGCTTTCACATAGCAAAATATATTTTGCCCACCTCACAGGTAGCAATAAAATATTCTCCATGGAAGGATCATTCCCCATTAAAGTTTTGCATCACCCACAAGATACATGCTTGTGATTGTTACTTTATCAACATCAGCAAAATAAGTAGCAACAAAGTATTGCTCAAAGTCCCTCTGGAAGTTCTCGATTTCCCGTACTTTCATCTATCAACTAAATTATTTTGGTCCAAAATTTTCATCTTCTTTAGGGCCTCACTCTATTTGTGGTTATGTCAATGCCCTCCACATGCCAACAAGTTTCATTTACAAGTCATCACACCTTTGAGTTAGTGATGCCACCTCTTTCTCAACAAATCTATGCAGGATCTCAAGTTGTTGGTGTAAATCCAGCAAGCAATCTTCATGACTTCTTTCCTTATGGGGGGAAGAGCTCCCATCAAAATCTTCGATAGAATTGAATTTTTTTTCCCACCGTCAAGATTTCACAACTCTTATGTTTGATGTCAATTTTCACAGGGCTTAAGGTTCACCAAATTTATTTTCTTTAGTGAAAACCACCTATTAGGCAATTTATGTAACAGCTCAAACTCTTAACTTTCGAGATATTGTCCGCTTTAGCTTAAGGGCCTCATGGTTTTATTCTATTGGTGTAACTTTCCAGGAGATTACCCATCCCAGGATTTCTCTAGGATAAGCACACTTAACTACGGAGTTTCTTTAATGAAATTCCAACAATTACACAAAAAGACGCTTCAATGTTTAAGAGTTTAGCTTTTTTTTACTTAAGAGGTTTTACAGTTTCTCCCACTTAAGTAACTGACATTCTCGTTAGTATCTTTATCCCATAATCATCCACCAGTCAGATAGGATTCTAGAGGTGACCACCCTACAAGTTCAAGTGGTGACTCCCACCACGTAGCACTTTGTCCCATACAGGGTTTAAGAGGTGACTCCCATGGCATAGCACTTTGTCTTGTATAACTCTTAGTTCTCATCTTTCGGCTGGTGTATTGCTTTGATACCATTTGTAATAGCCCAACTCTTAACTATTGAAATATTGTTCATTTTGGCCTGAGGGCCTCACTGTTTTTTCCTGTTGGTGTAACTTCCCAAGAGGTCACTCATCTCAGGATTTCTTCGAGATGAGCACGCTTGACTGCGGAGTTCTTAAACGAAATTCTAACTATTACATCAAAATGCGCCTCGATGTTTAAGAGTTTAGCTTCTTTTTATTTAAGGGGTTTCACAATCTATAAATCAATTTAGATTTCAGCTTTCTCCTAATTTACACCCAACATACTGCACATTAAAGCCAAAAGAGAATGCCCAAGCTATACAAGAATTAGTACTCCCACTCATTTATTCATCAATAATTATAATGAAATTCAGCTCATAATACATCTCCATTAAAGTGTTTATAAATCACAAACACACCTGAATAATTTGTAGATTGCACTTAGCATATAAAACCCTGATAATTCACTGTCTTCACACTCCATTGCTGCTAAACGGATCTTCTGCCACTATACCCAATTGCTTTGTTCTTTCTAATTGCAGCAAACCAAAAGCACCTAACCTAGAGTTTTACGCAATTGGTTAGCACTTTGTCGCGCTCTTTGTATGCGCATGTCCTATGGGTGTCCCGTAGGACTCACTGACGTAGGCAACAACCTACCAAGCAATTACTGGCAACTGTTCCCACCAACTGCTCGAAACTTGCGGCCGTAACCTCCTACCACACCCACACAACACCATTTGTGCACATCTGCTGCAACTGCATGCACACCACCTACTTGTTTTCACAACTACACGTATGCTACCTGGGCTTGTCTCTGCAACTACATGCAAGATTGCACACATCTCTGCAATTGGTCGCACACATCCATGCAACTAACTTGATTGGATCAACTACAATTTAATTGTTCCTGCTGATGCACAATCCTTGCACTTGTACCATGCTATTTGTGTTTGCTGTATGTACTTGTGGATTCGGCTCTGCCCGTTAGTTTCACTTGCAACCTGCACAAGTTTTTTATAAGTACATACAATTTTCACGCATACATGTATAAATTTACAAGCATACACCATTTGCATGCATCAATCACCACAAGCATGATTCACAGCACTTTGTTTTGTTTCTCAACTGATCAACGGTGGAAGACATTCCCCTATGCCTAAGTTCATAGCCATGAGCTTTGGAGTGTAACCGCCCCCTCCTTCAAGCTAGTTTGACATGCAATAAAAATAAACATTACACATTGACATATTGTATTTTTGATAATTTGATCAATGTAAAATTGATGGCTTGGGTTGATAATGATGATTCACATGTGACGCTTGTAACTTTACTATAAGTTACTATTCAAATGCTTGGGTTTTTTTATGTTTTTGTGACTTTACTGTTTCAATGTAAAGGTCCTTATAAACTCTTGATCTTGGTAGGAGCTTGCCGGTTTGCGGAGTGTAGAGCTGATTCAGAATGATGGAAGTCCCTCTGGAGCTAAATATTTTATGCTTTGGAATCCACCATTGCAGTTGGTAGGACGGCTCATTATCTATTAATACTCATTAAAGTGGGATACATAGTTTCTCTGCCAGATTATACTACTTTTTAGTCTTATGATTATTTTCATCCTGATGATAAATTTTGAAGTTGTTGATTTTTTCATTGAGTGTTGATAAATGCGTTGTCAATTTGAATCCCTATCAGGAAGTTAAGACCGGTAAGAGCACAGGGAAGGTTTGGCATTCGGAGTCTGCTCTTCGGCGCACAAGGTAAAGGTTTCTTTTTGCTCATTGTATATGCTGCAGTTAGTTGTTAATTTAGCTAATTCATTTACGAATTTCCCTGACTGTCAGTTTCTTTTATAGCATAATTAGTTATTATGTTTCTATGTAGATGTCTTCTAGTATAATTTATGGCTACCTAGTTTGTGTTACTTTAATCGAATACTTTGTAAGTTATGCTTCAAAAGAAAGTTATACATGGCTTGAATAAATTAATTGTCAAGAGATATTGCGATTAAAGAACTGACTCATATATATCAAGTTAGTTGAATCAGAACAAAGAATATAAGAATATTCCTCTCGTAATAAAAATATGATATGAACCTACTAAAAAATATAAAAAAGTCTGATTGCAAATCTTGTAAAATTTCAATTAAACCATGTTAAAAGTTTGATGCAGATGATCAAGGAGTTGCAGTAGACATGGGACAACATCAAAGATTAGCTAAAAAATTAATCTATCTCACACATATCTATAGTTTGTCTTTACAGTAGGTCTCATTAGTTAATTCATGCACAAAATCAAAGAATCTCATCTTCAATTGACTCAAGCAATTCCCTAAAAAAAATTTCTCTACAAAATACTCTACAAATTAAATGTTATACTAATGATTACTATGGAGAATTATAAGTGGATAGAGAATCCACTTCATGATACTATATATTCGCAAGAGGAAATCTCATAATATAGAGTATCAAAAGGCATATGTATGTTACAAGATCTAGCATTGATTCTAAATTTAAAGTAATTGCCCACAGAATTTGTGAACTTCTGTGGATCATCTTTGAAGATTATTACAATTAAGTGGGAAGTGCCATGAAGATATATCGTGATAATAAATTTCCCTTCAACATTGCCCATAATCCAGTACAACATAGTCATATCAAGCATGTATAGGAAGAAAAATATTTCATAAAAGAGAGAATAAAACTTTGGTTGATTTGCTCCTCCATATGTACAATCAGGAAATCAACTCGGCAATATATTCACCAATGAACTTTACAATCCTATGTTCAGGAATATTGTAAGCTTACTTGGAATGATACATTTATATCCTCTAGTTTTAGAGGAAATGTTAAATATAGTCACTCCCAAGGACCCACTCCTTCACCTCCTTTTTGCATCCGCCCTAGAGGAGTTATGGGCCTCATTAGGCAGCCAACCATAGTATGACTGTATGATCTATTGAGCATACGGACTAAAGAACATAGCCATTGGATCTTCTCTCTCTTAACTATTAGATTGTAATCCACGTGCTCATCTTTTTACACCTAGCCGCCCCCCCCCCCCCCCCCCCCCCCCCTTTTAGATTATTTTATTTTATTTTGTATAAATTGCATTTGCCTATATATATTAACAATTTTTGATGTCAAAATTGCCAGAAAATGATATTTTCCACTAACTTTAATTCATTATCCATATAGCAATGGCACTGAACATAAAATATAGTGCAATCAAATTAATAATTAAAAACAAAATGACGTTACTACTCCGTGGTCTATTGCACTGCATGTAGGCACTGCTCTCTTCCCTCCGCTATGGAACTACACACGATACCCTGATGGTGATGAGAAGTCTAGGTATCCATGGGTGGTTGTGTCTAATCATGTTAAAGCTTGTGGTATTTTCGTTTGCTTGAAACATTGAAACTGCGGACCACGAATTTGAAATGCTGCACGACGAAAAGCTAGAAGGCTTTCAAAAATTTCTCACAGCAGCAATTTCTCATCAGGGACAAAGTTCTGAGGCAATCAGTAATGTGGCAGCATTAACAGGAAAATGGTTGTCCCAAATTGACCCCATTATGTTTTAGTGATTTAGCTTTACTAGTTTTGAGAAATTTGGTGCTTTCCTCCTTTAAATTGCCATTTAAGCATTTATAGAACAGTGGCAGGTATCATGAAAACAATTTTCTATTGTATGACCTTTAGCTTAATTTTCTGCTTGGCCAACCTCTGTTATTTTTAATAAACTGCTTTTACTTACAGCCCAATTCTGGAGACTGCACGTCTTTTTGCAGAAATGGTCCAACATGGTCTTCGATGTATTGCATTCTGTAAGACACGGAAGCTCAGTGAACTAGTTCTTTGTTACACGTGCGTCTTTCAAACTTATAAATGCATTCTAGATTTTCTTCATAATTGCAAGTTTTTTGCAAATTTACTTGCGCAGGCAGTCTGCTTGAGTTTGCTCTTTTTTCTTGTACTTGACCTATAGGATCAGAACTTTTGATGCATACTAGTAATTTTCTTCCAACTTTAATTCATAACTATTGGAATATGTGGAGCAGGTTCATTACTTGAGACAATAATCTTGTGAGTATTAACATATTTTGTTTTTCATTTGCAAAAAGGGTAGCTTGCAGATATAATGGAAAAACTTGCGCAAAAAGATTTGTTCAAAATAGGCTTTACATCTCATGTAATACTCAGCAAGATATAAATATTGAGGATAATTAAGTTGATCCCTAATGGTTAGGACAAGGTTAATGACGTTGATGATGGTGATCCGGACATAGCTATATTTCTTAATTTGGAAAAGTTTGGCATTCTATTAGATATAAACAAATATTATGGTATCCTAAAATAGTACAAACTAAATGATCTATACTTGTGTAATAAGTATTAACTTATTTCTTTTATTCTATTTTTAGTTTATTTTAGGTAGATTGGTTTTATATTGTAAACTTGGTCTACTCAAGTAGTATAAATACATCTTCTATTGTAAGAAAATGTTGTGGAATGAATAGAATTTCTGGTTTCCTCTCTTTCTCTTTATCTTCTATTTCTCTTGGGAGTCTACACCTACTCCAAAGATGCCAAAGCTTCTTGGACCACCAAGAAACATAACACCTTCCTAACTTACCCACCCCTTTTTGCTGGATATCTACCTTCCATTGCTGTTAGATGATTTTTTTGGTCTTTTGTTGACCTTTTTTTTTCAGGCGGGAAATTCTGCAGGAAACTGCATCTAGTCTGGTTAATTCTGTGCGTGTTTATCGTGGCGGCTACACTCCTCAGGTCTTTAGCTGTACTTTTGAACTGAATCCTAATTCATTCTTAATTTATTGATAATATTTTTCTTATTTATGCTTCCCACGATAGTGTAGGATAGGAGGAAGATTGAAACTGATTTGTTTGAGGGTAAGCTTCAAGGTGTTGCTGCTACAAATGCACTTGAGCTAGGGATTGATGTAGGGTATATTGATGCTACTTTGCATCTTGGTTTTCCAGGTAGTGTTGCAAGGTATGCATGCCATTCCTATCTTCTGATGCATAGGTGCATTTGTACAGCTATGCATGCATGCGTACATGATGCATAGATTAATGCATGGCACATGCATATGCATATGCATGTTTGTTAGTGCACAGCATTTGCATGCACAGTTATGTGATGGTGTGTGGGCATGAATATTGATTTTCCTGTATACCTATTCAATTTTAGTTTACTTGAATTTGTAGCTTGTGGCAGCAAGCTGGTAGGTCTGGAAGAAGATCAAGGCCATCCTTGGCGATTTATATTGCATTTGAAGGACCATTGGATCAGTATTTTATGAAATTCCCGGATAAGCTCTTTAGGAGATCTGTTGAATATTGCCAAGTTGACAGTCACAATGAGAAGGTCAGTTGTGTACTGACTTTTTTATATTTAATATTAATCATCAAATTTAACTTAACATTTCAATATTTGTGTAATTAATTGAATTAGGTTGCTCAGCTTATGGCTTGCATTTAGGTTTAAAGCATTTGTTATTTTTAGTCTAGCAGCAACTCTTATAAGGGAATGATAAATGAATTAGGAAATTCAAATTCCAGAAAAATGGAATTAAGGGTTAAATCATGTCCATCGGAAATGTGCCAAAGAGAAAGTGCATTTTTCTTTATTACAATTTTAGTAACTCTGTTCTAATTTATGATATTTACAATGCAAATGCCTAGGTGCTGGAACAGCACATAGCTTGTGCTGCTTTTGAGATTCCAGTTTCTTCTGAATATGATGAGAAATATTTCGGTCCTAGTCTGGAGCGAGCTATACTCTCCCTCAAAAACAAAGGTCATCTGGTTCCTGACCCTGAAGTTTCTGCCTCCAAAATTTGGAATTATGTTGGACCTGAGGTACATCATTATAATCTGCATGAATTTTATTTCTTAGCAAGAATGATAGGATGTGATGTTTTAACTTATATTTATGCTTTGAGCTTGTCAGGATAAGCCTTCAGCTGCAGTTAGTATACGGGCAATAGATGATAATAGATACAAAGTGATTGATAAGTCAAGCAACGAGGTCTTGGAGGAAATTGAGGAAAGCAAAGCTTTCTTTCAGGTTTGGAATATAGAGGGTTCTGCTTTTGCTGAGTATATTTTCAGTAATAAATCTCGTATTATGAATTCAATTATCAGATGTGTGAAAAAAGTTCATTCATAATCTGCTTTTCTCATTTTCTTATTCAACATAATTTTTCATGTGGTTAATTTTGTTTGAACCAGTTCTATATGCTTCTATTCTTTTCTTGTTTTCGTATCTATGCAGCGGCACAAGCTAATAGTTATATTTCTGCTTGCATTGCCATTTTTCTCAGGTTTATGAAGGTGCTGTTTACATGCATCAAGGTTGCACTTACCTAATCAAATCCTTGTTGTTATCAGAAAAGATTGCTTTTTGCCAGAAAGCTGACTTAAAATACTATACCAAGACGCGGGATTATACAGATATTCATGTTGTTGGAGGTGACCTTGTATGTTTGGATGCTTGATATAACAATGAACTCCTAATTTCTAGCAATGGCACTTTTTTTTTCCAATGATCTTTTCAACGTTGAATAATATTTCGGCACATATGGTTAAATTGAACCTATATATGCAATTCTTCAACACACACACACACATATATATATATATATATATATATATATATATATATATATATATATATATATATATATATATATATGATATTTACATACATACCATCCTATACTATTCTTGATGTAGAACGAACAACAAGATTTTATGTACCGGAGCTTCTAGCAGCAAGTGACGCCTTTCTGGAGGACTAGACAGCAAGGATATTGGCTGGAACTTTCTGGCCATCAAGGGAAAAGCCGTCTAGTAAGCAGGACACCGAGTATTCCTGCTAAAATTTGAGGACAGTAGAGAGAATTCTGCCTACAGGAATTCTGGACAGCAAGGAGAAGCCATGAGACATTCAGGACTACACTTAATCTCCTTTGGGACATCAAAGGATTGGTTTTTGTATGCAGGACAGCAAGCTTGCAATGTGAAAACATGCAGGAATTGGTGTTGGGAGAGATGAAATAAGGGCTTGGTCAACTAGTTTAAGGGAAAGGAGATGGGGAAGTGGCCGACAATGGGGAGGAGGGGAAAAAGGAATTTAATTCCAATAAATTTGAACTTGAATAGGGAGGAAAACAGATTCAAAAGTCTGAAAATAATCTCAGCCTTAAGGGAAGGAATTAATTGGGCTTTGATTGATTGATTTAAGGATCATTAATGGGCCTAGGAATTAATGGGGAAGATTTGAATTGGGGAGAGAGGGAATTGGGGAAAGCTTTAGTTACTTGCCTCTTTGAGAATCCCAACTTAAAGAAAGGAAATTAATTCCAATCTAATTTATCTGTTAATTTGAATTAGATTGGAGGAGTTTCCTAAAATAGAATCCTATTTAAGGAAATAATTCAAATTTCAAAATTGGATTGGGGGAATTGAAAAGAAATATTTCCCAAATTAATTTTGCAAGAAAAGGAAGCGAATAAAGGAGGGAGTTTAATGAGGCATTCAAAGCTTTCCTAAATTAATAAATTAAATTTAGAATTAAAGATTTCATCCCAATTTAATTCAAAATTTAAATAGGTTATGAATTAGTAAGTTTCCTAAAATAGGATTTATAAATTAGGCAACTATTCAAATTCAAATAGATTTGAATTTGATCATTAAGATAGTTACCTAAAATATGAAAACTAATTTAGGAAAGTCTTAATTTGTTTTTTTTTTGTTACAAGGGGGTTGGGAGGGAAACCAAGGAGAGGGCCGGCGGCTTGTGGCTTGGCCGTGAGTGGTGGTAGAGCTAAGGCTGGTTTGGTGGAAGTATGAAGAGGATGAAGATGACGACTAGGAATAACAAGAAGGAACAAAAAAAAACAAAGAAGCACAAGATAAAAGATAAAACCGCTAGCCTTGAACTATTCCGAAGGCTAACGGGTGATGCGTTGCCCTTCACCAAGGGACTTCAAGCCACGAGCCCAGACCCATCCTGCGGCTGGTAGAAACTGTGAATCCTTCCCATAGGAATCTCACTAACGTCCTCCCAAAAGAACACAAGTGCATAACATAAATTTTATTATAATTCTATCATACCTAATACAAGAGAAGAGGAGCCTCTATATGTAGGCCTCAAAAAAAACTAAAAGACAAATTTTCCCATTGGGCTTACATAAGACAAGACTCTTAAATAAAAAGGTAAAAAAGGAAAATTGCAAATTTAAATCAAAAGACAATTAATAAACTAAAATAAAACGGAGTGATCTTGACCGTTGATTTTCGTCTCTTCCATTGAGTAACGTCCACCGTCGGATGTCCGCATCAATTCTATTTACATATTTAATACCTAAAATTTTAATATTACATGTATACCACCCATAGTGCATTTTCATATCAAATATGAGTAGTATAAATAAAATATATGAGTAATAGGAAGGAAATATGAGTGACATGTTTGATATTAAATAATATAGGGTGATACTGATATGTATGTAATATTAAAATTTTGGGTGTTAGATATGTAAATAGGATGGTATAAAGTGATATGTATGTAAATTTCCTTTTTTTTCATACGATTTTTAAGTCCTTGCTCGTGAAATTTACTCATTAGTGATAAATTGAACTTACAAGTCATATTGTTAATACTTATATACTTTAATTGACATTTCTTTTGTTATATATTTTTGTTGCTTAGGCATATCTCCCACCCATGACTACTGAATTTGCATCTAGAAGGACAAGTGCCCAAGTGAATGCTTGCACTGTGACAACAAATTGGTTTGGTTTTTATCGGATCTGGAGAACAAGTAATCAGATATTTGATAGAGCTGACCTTTCTCTTCCGTCATACTCATACAATAGTCAAGTTAGTTGTTGGATACCATTTTTTTGAGAGTTATCACTTTTTTGCCTGATGTACTGTGGTTGATACTGTTGTGGTTGGCTGGAATAGGCAGCTTGGATTAGAGTTCCTCAATCAATAAAAGTGGCTGTGCAGAAAAACAATCTGGCATTCCGAGCTGGTCTGCATGCTGCTTCCCATGCTCTTCTCAACGTTGTTCCTCTGTAAGTTTCCAGTATTAGTTAGATTCTTTAGTTATTTTTAGAATCCCATTTCCGGAAATTGCTGTGGTGTCAGTCAGATGACCTTCTCGTTGATCTGTTCTTGAAAAATAATTCTCTTTTGGAAAATTATGAAACCCACCCAATTCTTCAAAATTGGTTGTTGCCCATCTATAGGCCATCTCATTTATCCCTTTTTTTTTTTGGAAAAAGTTGGGTGAGGATGGGTCTCAAATATGCAATTAATTAATTGAAATTTGCATTGCACTTATCTTGAAGTAAACTTAATGGATTTAGAACCCTATTGGATATAGATATCCTGTTTTTTTCTTCTCTTTTTTAATTTCAAATTCCCACAACAAACTTAACTGCAAAGTTGTTTTTTACTTCACTTATTGCTTGGTTGTAACTTCCATAGGCGTTGCAGCTCTAATTTTCTTTTGTTAACTTTACCACTACCTATATTTCCCGTCTTTTTTTCCCCCGTCATTTTGGAGTTATTGTTTGCTAGTTTTTTTTTTTCTTACTTCATATGGAAAAACAATTAAGGCCTTCCTTATCACTGTTATTAAAATGAATTAACTTCTTCGATTTAATTTCTTCAGTTCCATAGGTTGAATATTCGGTGATAAGGTGACACTAGTTTTATTTGATGCAGTTATATGATGTGCAATACTTCTGACCTAGGGACAGAGTGTGCAAATCCTCATGAAACCCGTGATATTCCTGAAAGATTATTGCTGTATGATCAACATTCTGGTGGTATTGGTCTTTCTTTACAGGTATTGTGCATGCCTTCTTTCCGATTGTTTAGTTCTCCTATGCCTTGACACAGTTCAATATTGTGTGTCTATATATTCATTTACCGAGTACTGTTTTTTAGACATCCTGCGGATAGAATCTGAAAATTTTTATGAGTGTCATCTTGGACAGAAATTAATTACTACTGAGTACAAACCTATTGGGAAAAAAAAAAAATAGAAATTGAGGTTAACAGGTAAAAATATGAGGTTTAATGATGCCAAGATGTTCTGTAGATATTTCAACTTCAGGTTTTATATAAACAGAGGACAGCCCGGGAATGATGGTCAGGAAAGAAAAAAATAGTTTTCTGTTTGGACCAGTCCAACCGGTCTGATGGGACCAGCTTACACGAGCAGAGGCGGGTTTTTCCGACTCCTGTACGCGCTGAACGCACGTCCGGTCGTGCGTGAGCTATTTTGGAAGGATTTTTGAGGGAATTAGAAGGGAAATTTGAAATTAGGGACTGTTTAGAGATTTCCATTTGAATTGTATGCTTTAAATAGTTGGTTTTTTTAGGGTTAGGGCATCTGGAATTTGGCTGAAATTTGATA
Source organism: Dendrobium officinale (assembly GCA_019514585.1). Classification (NCBI taxonomy): domain Eukaryota; kingdom Viridiplantae; phylum Streptophyta; class Magnoliopsida; order Asparagales; family Orchidaceae; genus Dendrobium; species Dendrobium officinale. Next base: position 71,794,600 of record CM033688.1, read on the forward strand.
TTTCTTAGATTTAGGTATTCCTTTGGGCTCTAGCAGCGTCTAGAGATTTGGGAGAGAGAGATCATCCTCTCGAATAGAGGATCAATTGTATCTTGGTACTTTCCATTTCCCTTTAATCAAATAATACAAATTATCTACTGTATCATGGTTTTGTGTGGATATTTGTGGAGATTTTCCGCTGTTTTCCGAAGATTTATGAGAAATATTTGAGATCTACAAGTGTTTTCTATCATTTTCATGGTGACTTGATTAATAGAGTTCATTGTGACAACATAACTTCGAAATAGATTTGAACCCACTAGAAACGACGGTATGCACACACTCACAGGAGGTGATATTGAGTTTTCCTCTCAGAATAAAAAATATATATTTTGATTCGTGCCAAGTTTAAGAAGAGCAGAAAGTTTGAATGATTAGTTCCACAAAATATTTTTTATTTACTATCATCACATGAAAGTTGAATGCAATTTATGATGGATGTTTTTTTTTTGGGAGTTCTCTATATAGATCCAGCGACTCTTCCGGGAGCTCCTAATTGCAGCCTTGGAGCTTGTCTCAACCTGCAGTTGCTTGCACAGTGCTGGCTGTCCTAACTGTGTGCAGGTGAGCTAATTCTTTTCTTCCATCCTTTAATAATAAGTCTACAAGCTAAATGGAGGTTTATACTATCAGGTATTAACATGTAGCGAATACAATGAAGTTCTTGACAAGAAGGCTGCCATGATAATTCTTGATGTAAGTCTCCCATCTTATTCTCCATTTGTCTCAAAGTCATCCAGTGGATGGATGATTACCGTGAGTTTCCCATTTGCAGGGTGTGATCGAAGCAGAAAATTCTCAATTTAGTATCAGAGAGTCTTCTGGAAATCCCTCCATCGATTAGCACCAAGCAAATCTTCCTATTGAGGTGTGTTGCCTAATTTTTCCTCGAACTATGCTACAAGTACTTTTCATTGTCTCTGCAATATGTATCTTTGGAGTAGGAAAATTTAGAGTGGGTAGCTCTAATTGTTTAGGCTTCTAATTTTGTGACATACAGAGGCTTCTATTGCATGTTATGTGATGTATCATATAAATGCAATTATAACAAAGAAATATTCATTCATTTTATTTATAAATGGTAAGGTTAAATCTTTTTTTTTTTCTTTATCAGAGCATTATCTTCTCTCTTTTGCTTAAACTTGAGAGATGGAGGTGGATGGAGTTGAGTTCATTGAGAGCTTTTGAGTAACATTAGATGAGTGAGGATCATGTTTTGATAATAGGATAATTTGCTGCATTTAGATGAGAATTTGACTCTTAATATGTCACAATGGAGAAAAAGAAGTCACGTAGTCAACCTCATATAGTGGGATAAAATCTTCTTGTTATTGTTGTATCATCAAATAAATTATTATTGAAATGTGATATGACTCAAATGTTAGGAAAATATATTTTGTTCAAATGTTAGAAGTTAAAATGACTAATGGCATATCAGATACCTAACCTAATGAAATATCATCTCTTAATTCAATCCAATTTATTATTTTATCAAAGACTTTGAAACATTTTGATCAGTTAGCCATTTGATCAAGGGATGCATGTCTAGTAAGGTCACCAACAATGCAAAATTAATAATTATGATAAAAATGATAATAAGTCTATAATGGTGAAAGTGTTGCTCCCTTAATTTGGATAATATGTTGCTATCTTAATTTTTCATGCCAAATAATCAACTATACCTCATAAACTATGAAAGTAAGCCCCCCCAATTTCAAATTGAGGTAATAAGACATACCCCCAAGTTAAAGTTCACATAAAAAAAAGAAATGAAAATTTTCAAAATATTCATGTATAATCAATTTAATCTCAAAATATTATTTTGCTCTGATTTAATCTATCAACTATAAAATTGATTCAAAATTATGTCTCATTGTAATTGTATTACAAATCGATCTCAATTTGATACCTCAAATTTATAAAATTGATCTCAATTTGATCCCAAAAGAATCATTTTGAATTAATTTAATAAAGCTAATGCACTAAGTTGGATTAAATTAGAGCAACATTATACTATGAAATTAAAATGGTCATACAAGAATAGTCTGATGGCTAGTTTTAAATTTAACCCCAACAAAAGAAAAATTCAATCTTCATATACCACATCAATCCATCATCAACTAAAATTACTCTAACATTCTATCAATTATGAATGGAGAAATTGGCAATACTCGCCATCTTTTCTTGAGACATTTTGGCCAAAATCATTTTAGCCAATATCATGAAGCACATATAAATGTTCATTACACCAACACAATTTCAATAAAAACTCAAAGATGTAAATTATAAAAAGATGCAATACTAATCTACAATCTCTTCATATATCAAGCTTCCTTAACATATAACTTATCATATAAACATATATGCTGAAAAATATAAGGATCTTTCCAAGCACATTCTACTTCATACAACCATATATGCTTTTTCTGCCTATTTGTGAAATCTACATGCCATACAAGAGAGTTTTACAAGAACTACATATCCCATGCAACATCATTCTACTGAGCCAAATTACATTTGCTGCAAATATGTTATCTCTACAAGGATTTATAGAACACCATAGTCACATACTTAGCCCGGAACCTATGGGTGGCACCGAGAGCAACGGCCGGCTCACCGCTTCGCCCCTTCTGGATGAAAAGATGATTCAGAACTACATGTTGTGGCCTTGAAAGAAAGGAGTTCTCATCACTGTTACTTGAGTTGAGCAAGGTACATCCCAGCTGAGGAGGAACACTTGGTGGCTCCTTTGCTAAATCTTCAGAATCTAGTGGCCAATTGTTGTAGCTTGATTCTGGAGACAGAGGTGACTCGAAGCCGGCAACACTTCCTATCTCCTCAGGAACTGAGTCCTGTGAAACTTTTTTTAGTTACACATTAAACTATGGCTACAGAAATGGATCTTATATGATATACAAAATAGAATTATGGCATAATTTTGCATGTATAAATTATGTATAAAGTATTTTGGATATTTTACATGTTAGTATTTTTGAAATGATGAATGATAAACGATAAAACATTTCATTCAAATTACATCATTTTTATTGTTCTTTAAAGCAACTTTATAGTATAAAAGTTTCATAAACTATAAATTTTTATACTAAAAAGTTGTTGTAGAAAGCAGTAAGAAAGCTGCTCCAAACGAAGCGTTAAAAAAACTACTACTTCCTCTAATTACTCCAGAGATCTTTCACTGTACCTACCGATATTTATGTGGTAATAAAAGCTAAAAAGATTAAAAGCTGGTCGTAAATAATCACATTGTTTAAATTTTGCATACCTCATGGTCATATCATAGAAGGCTTACAATAGCTATAATTAACATTCATTATTATGATAATATTCCCATGCAAGTTAAACAAATGATGCAAATGTTATGATGTGATACGTTCAAGAATTGCACATGAAATTCATTAAGAATCACAAAGTTTACCAATGTAAGATTAGAGTATCGTAGGTTAAGATTCAAGAAGTTTTACATTATCGAAATGTTATGATAAGCAGTTGCAAGCTAGTTGTTTAGACACAATTAATGAAGGATCTCAAAAGTATCGCAATAAAGCAAATGCGGAAAGTAATAGAATCCCACGGCTAATGTCTAGAAAGTTCACAACGAGTTACCTTGCTCACTCACACTCAAGTCAGGCTTAGCGGGAGAAGGCCTTTAGCAAACTCAACGATGCCACGAAGACGGTGGCAACACCAATGGCCTTGAGCCACGGAAAGGTGGACGATGACGAGGATGGCGTGAATGCTTGACTGTCAATGCTCCAATCGTAGCTTGAAAATCGTCGGCCGATGATGCTCACAAGAATCTGGACGACTCGCTCCAAATATTCTTCAACGGTGGCGTCGTCTTCAAATCCTACGTCAAAGCACGGAGATCGTAGGATATTAATGCTTCCGTCGGCGTTGAATATTAATCCCCACTCAAACTCCGGGTCCGCCATACATGCTTGGCGTGGAGAATTCTTCAAAGAGAGGGGAACTAAGTGAAGGTAATGGAGAGTCATTGCTTTGAAAGGAGGAGGAGGAAGGGGAAGGGGCCGGCGGCTTCTCAAGGGGAGAAGGTGAGGCTGGCGGGTGCAAGGAGGAGGGAGCTTGGGTTTGGGAGAATTAGGTTTGGGTGGTTAGCTTTAGGGAATTAATCAAAAATCTGAATTAATTTCAGATTTGATTAAGTTTGGAGGGAAAATCGATTTGAATTTTAAATTTCAAATCAAGCAATTAAGGCATTTAATTGGGGTTAATGAGGGGAAGCCAATGAAGGTGGCCGGCAGCTTATAGGGAGAGGGAGGAGCTTTAAAACTCAAAACCTGAAATTAATTTCAGGATTTTGAATAGAAAGGGTGGGAAATTAATTTGAAATCAATTTGATTTCAAATTTGGGGGAAGGGGAGTTAAGTAGCAATTAATGGGAATAATTCCCACTAAGGGCCGGCGGCATGCTAAGAGGAAGAGAGAGGGAAATCCAAGAGGAAAGGTTTCCAACTTTAGGATGATGACGTGGAAATAAAAATAAAGACTCCGATTTAATTTAATTTGAAATTGGAACTTATTCAGCAACTTTCCTAAATTGGATTTTCAAATTAGTAAAGAATTTGAAAGTTGAAATTCAAATTTCAAAATCGAAGCATGCGGAGGGAAGGATCGGATGGGTGGGAGAATTCGCCGGTAAGGTGGCCGGCCGTGGCCTTGGAAGTGGCCGGCGGCGGGTTTCTCCGGGGGCGTCGGCAACAAAGGCTTGGGTAGGGATTTTCTTGGGGTGGTAGAGGGAGAAAACGGTAGAGGAAAACACGAACTAGGTGATAAAGAAAATAACCACGAGCCGCGGACTCTTCCAACTACTGGTGGGCCTTGCGATTTGCTCCCCTTGAGCTCTCTCCTTTCTCAAGCTCTCATGCAAGAAGAAGAAGTAGAAACAAGACAATTTTCATTCCAAATATTCATTAGTTCCAATCCAACTAGAATGACCTATATATAGGTCCCAATATAAAAGAAAACACAAAGACTAAATTTCCCTCGGGGCTACAATCATGACTCAGCTCATACTAAGGGTACAATAGGAAACTCCAAGAAATAAAAGAAGAAAATGCATAAATATCTAGAAATATAAACTCTGAATCGTGGCCGTCGATCTGCGTTGTCTCTAATGATACACATGCTTGAACCTCTGATCGATGTCCACATCATGTTAAATATAATATGGAGCAAGTAATATAACATCAAGAGTTATGTTATCAAATTGCTCGATCAATTCATCAACTATAATAGATATAATTCAATCAATTCCACATATTGCCATAGGTCCAATCTTTATTAGAAGTTCCCATTCACAATCACAAACAAATTCTATCTTTATTAAAAGCTCAAGTTAAGATATGCTCAGTCTTTCTTTCAAACTCCAATTATGACATTTCGCGGGCTTTAAAGGAGATGATATTGATTTTTTTCTTTAGGATGTTAATCATAATTGAATATTCTTCCGTATATAAAGTTATGTATAAAGCCTTATACAACATGTTTATTAAATTGTAGCTTAGTTCATCCTAACTCTTCTCTTAGGAACTATAGTGAAATAGATAATAGTAACATAATAGTGTACAAATAAATAACATTAAGCTAAAAGACTTATAAACCATATACGTGGGACCTACTCCTCCACCTGCATGTTCAGTTGGACTTCACTTGCATATTGTAGGGAAAAAAGGGTAAACCAGCTCATTATTAAGGAAACAGTGTACGTAGAAGCTTGAGCCATAAGTTAGTGTTGAAAAAAGATAGAAGAGAAAACACTATTTATTTCATATGCCAATGAGAAGGCCAAAGGCAGTTCTAACGTAACCAATCAGTCCGCATTTCTTAGGCTTCATTTGGGGTAGCTTTCTTATTACTTCTTAGAACAACTTTTAAATTTAAACATTAAATTTTTTGTATTCGAAAGCCGCTTTAAGAAGCAATAAAAAAGCTGTCTCAAACGAAACTTAAATCTGATCACAAGTAATAATCCTTAACATAACAGCAAAGAATGCTGAAAGCAACTTTACTTGTATTTTTAGATTAAACGAAAAAAATTGGACATTGCTTCAAAGAAATATGTAAAAAGGCAAGTCATGTTCTACAGCTATGCATGTCTTTCATATTGATTGAATGTTTATCATATTGACTGCGACAAACTTCACTTGCCCTTTACTTTGTATCTTAAAAATCACAGCAATTATTCCCTGGCAGAGATATTTAATCAGTAACTGTTCGAGGAGAGAACCATTAGGTAAACCATGAATTACATGTCCTACCCCCCAACAACAACAACAAAAACATCAAGCCTTTATCCCACTCCGTGGGGTCGGCTACATAAATCCTTTTTTTCTATTGTGTCCTGTTAAAAGTCAAATTCTCATTTAAATCTAATAAAGAAAGATATAGATAATATACTTTTTATGCCTCAAACTAAGCCATAGATGAAGATAATCCTACCTAAATAGTAGGACATAACATGCTTAAGCATGATGAGAATGTGTTAGTATAAAAATGCCGTTAACCAGGCTTGCAAATTGATCCCTAGTTTGAACAGAGATGGGAAGGGACTAAGGGAGGATTAATAAAATGAGAAGATGATTTTAAGCCAATATATTTTCTTTGACAAGTTCTTCAGTTAAATATCTGTAAAAGAGATATTCACCTGCAAGTCTAAGATGTTAAAGGCATTTCCAAATTCATCGTGCACCCATGGCATGTCAGGAGAATATCGGCTTTCACCGTCAACAGAAAATCTGAACTGGTAGACACCTGATGGAAGCACTTTCATAATGGTGAAATCCTTGCCTGATTTTTGCAAGACTTTCCTGCATGCAAATGCTACTTTTATTACTCATATTCCTTGAAGCATTTAGGTTAAAGAAAGAAAAGAATTCTATGGTGATAACTCCTTAGGCCTTCTCCAACCGAACTCCAAACGCATGAATGGCCTTGCTCGAGCTCCAGCCGAACAACAAAACATTCGGTATTTGATTGCGGGTGAACAGTACGGCGTTAATATTGGTGTTGCACTGTTCACCTGCCTTATGTTTTTGTCTATACCGGATTTGCCGAAGAAACATGTGAAGGAGAAAGACGGTTACCTTGGAGCAAAATGGAGTTTGATTGGAAAAGAATCATGCCATTTTTTTTTTTAAACAATATTTTGGAGTGAAAAATGAGATTTTCGGTAGGAGATGCCCTTAGTCATTGCCCTATACTTTGTAATCCAGTTATCCCATGATCCTTCAACAGCAACTTCTTTGCCACCATAACTCCATGTTATCATTGCTGGAATTCCTTGTTCATAGATGATGTCATCAGATTGTGAGGTGTTTTGTATCAATGTATTGCTCATAGGGAGCAAATCACCAGGCTTTTGTAATGGAACCATTGGATTCTGCAGGTAAATTAAACTTCCATCAGGAATCCCTGCTAATGATTCTTGTAAGAATCCAACAAACACTCCTATATATAATGTAAAAGAATTTGCACAGATGATTGAAGAAAAGTTTGCACTCTTTCCTAACATATGATGATGAGAAATGAACAAATGCATATGGATGTTATTGATATTTGACAGATAACTTTGAAAAGAGTTTTAATGTGATGTTTATGATGAAGGAAATGAAGAACAGCACAAAGCGAATACACAAACATAGCACAAAAAAATAAAATGCTGTTCTTGAAAAGGCATGGCCTTTGCACTCAAGAAGCCTTGTTTCTCAAAACAAAGAGAACTAGAAAGAAAAAGTTGATACTGGAACTGCGCCACATATTACCAAGTAAGTTTTCCATCCACTGATTAAGGTTTCGTTTGGGACGGCTTTCTTTATGCTTTTTAAAGCAGCTTCCTAGTATAAAATTTTTACTTTTTATACTAAGAAACTACTTTAAGAAGCAATACAACCAAATGAAGTCTAAGTTTACTCCCATGTTGGTGGTGAAAACAAAAGCACCTGATCTTTGTCCACCTATAGGATCAATTAATGATAGCATTTGTTTTCCTTTCTTCTCTTTCATCCTTCAATCTAGAATTAAAAATTTCATTTTCTTTTCTCACTTGGAACTCCAATAAAAATGGAAAGAAAATGGATCTTTTCTTTACTTTTCACTTCCTCCAAAACCTTCCTTTTCTTCTCTCAATTCCCAATCAGCGTAAATCAAATTAAGAAATAAATTGAATAGCTTGCAGGCTAGTGAATACAAACTGTTACAGATGATGCATTAAATACAAGGTGGTTCCACCTGACCACAAGGTGGTTCCACCCATGGCGGCACCTAGCCTTGGTACCGAGCTGCTGCACCAAGCCGCGGTACAGTAAAGCCGCGGTACAGTAAAAGAATGACGTGATGCATTTTTATTGGTCTCCGTATGAAGTTCGGTGTCCGCACAGAATATTTTTTCCCTAAAGAGAAGCAAACAGAAAGAGACAAGAGTTTTTTCCACTGTGGAGTACCATATAGAAAGAAACAGTAATAACACATACATAGAAAGACAAAATTAAACAAGTAGCACAAAGCCTATTTCACTGCCAGACTACAAAATCCAATTACACGAAGAACTCCCTTCTAAGATCATAAGAAAGTGCAGGGTACCTGAGGAGTAAACAACAAAGGTGCTTGAGCTGCTCTTCCAGGGCTTCGTGGAGGGCTCTGCCCCATCAAATCCTGCCCATCATCACCATCAATTCCCTCTTCTTCTCCACCTTCCACCGCACTACTTGCATTGCCCATTATCCCAAGAAAATAAAAATAAAAAGAAAACAAAGGAACAAAAAGAAAGGACTGGAATCTCTTAAAAAGAAGCAGCAGCAATAAAACCACCTAAAAAAGATGAAGAAACTCTAGAATCGCGATTCAAAATAAAGAACTATAAAACTCAAAAAATTTCAACTTGAATGTAACCTAACATAGACTTGAAGTACTAAAAAACTGGAAAAAAACAAAAACCCGAGAAAGAGAAAGAAGGTCAGGGGAAAGTGAAAAGGAGCAACACTGTAAAAAATTTCAGGTAAAAAACAAGAAATCTCCTTTCAATCACAGCAAAAAAGAAAAACTACCACAAAACCCTAATTCACTTTGCATCAATGACGCAATAAGAACCCGACGAAAAGGCCCAATTTTAATTAACAAAATAAAGTGAATAAAATAATGAAAAATTGGAAAATTAGCTCCTTTACCCTCTGCAAACGACCAAAGTTGCTTCCTTTTCACCCCACCATTGTCCGACGCTCTGACTTTTGGAGCTTCGTCCTCCAATCGCCTCAGCGCTTGGAGAGATTATTCGACTGTGTGACTGATAAAAGCGCGGTTCGCATTCCGCACAATAATCTCTCCCCTCCCAATTAAAAGATAAAAACATTCATTTCCGCTCAGCTTTTAAGTAAATTCGGAACAACATTATTATAATTTTTTGAATTAAATTTATGATAATCCAAATTCCGATTTTAATAAATTTATATTCAAATTGATTGACTAGAGAGAAAACTAAAGACATCAAATATGATCTAATATGAGTCCAAATAAGATAAGATCAAGAGTTTAAATCTTGGTTAAATTTTTAGAATATTAATTAGAGAATCAAATGATTTTTAAATTTGATATGTTTATAGTAAAACCAAGCTTCTCAATGAGAAAAATTCAATGAGCAAAATATCTCTCAATTCCAATAACAATAAAATGCTTAAATGCTAAACATATGATCTATGATCAAGAAAAATAATTTGAGTCGTTTGATAAAGTGCTATTAATTTCTTCATATATATAGTGTTATTATCAAAATATATTTTTGCTTGAGATTCAAAGGAGCTTAAAGGTTAAAAATATCCTAGAGTTTCACCCAAGCATTGCCACCTCGAACAATCACATACCACTTTGGATCACCGCATAATTGACATCGTTGGGCTTCCATCGTCTGTTGTCATCACATGATCACTGACATCGAACCATTACTCCTCCGCCCTCATGAGGCCTTCACCACCTGACTGTATAGTAAGTGAGCCATTGCCCACTTGTCGCCATCAAACCATCATTGCCCGACAACTGCCATCACTATACCACCATTATCGGATTGCCAATGCCTAACCACCTTTATTAAGGCTCCCACCACCTGCAAACACTGTCAGGCTATTATACATAGCTAAAATTGTTTGAATGCATATCACCTTACAACGACTTTGCAATATTTTATATCACTCCATATACTCTTGTAATATTGTTGTCTTCAAATTAAGTAGCCGGCAAACATTTGTAATCAACACTCATATAGAATAATCATTTTCAGCTAGTTATGGCCATGATGCCCTGTATGATGTAGCTTTTCACATGTACAAATTTTACACATAAAAAATCTAATTTTATCTTTTTGTTTATGTGTTGGACATTATACAAAATTCTCTCATTCTATCACCGAAAATTTTCTAACCCTCAATAATAAGAATTTTTTTTTTGGGGAAAATAAGAATATTTTCATTAAGCATATATTTATTTTTATTTAGACGCAAATCTCATAGAAATTAAAAGATCTTAAACAAATGATTTTTTTCTATTCCAAAAATTAATTCAGATATTGAACAAATTAAGAATGATGCAAAAATAGAACTCCAAAAAACACCACATCTTTTTTGTGGGAAGGATTCGAGTGAGTTAAACCCCCTAGTTTTATATTTTTAATTTTTAATGTTACAAAATATATGTTATTGTCCTTTTTCTTTATTTTAGTCATTGAATTGTGCAAGTTATCATTCAAAACTAAGGTTATTGAGATCTCTCTTTGTCAACACAACATCTAGCATGAAATCATTTCTCAGAGTTAATGAAAAGAAGCCATCCTCTTTTTGATTGATTGGTGCCAATGCCTATTTAATCACAACATGGCTTAAGAGAGATTTTAAAATCATATACAAGATATAGAGAAATATGAGAGATGAATACATATGAGTATTATTGTGTGTTGAAATATTCATAGTGATAAAGTGAGAATTTATTATCTTCACATTATATGAAAATTCACATGTGGATAGATAAGTTAAGAGTAGCTCGTGAGAGAAATGATACTTTTTACATGAAAATTTTGAGATGAGAAACAATACTTGCCTCACCCGACCAACTCCCTCACTTGATTGCTTGGTCAGGAAAAAATTAAAAGAGAGGAAGAAGAGAGAGGATGAAAAAAAGTATTTGGATCATATTTGTCAGTCATTTCTATTACAGATTTTATTATATTTATTGTAAGTGACTAATCTCTTACTTTTGTGTTCAATTATTTTGATTTCTAATGATTTTTATTTCTCCTAAATTTGTCAAAAAAAAAAAACATTATCTCCTAATTTCATAATCTTTCACTTGGCTATATTATATATTTGATCATTCTGAACTATTTGATAAAATTTTATTGCATTTTAAATGAAGTACTGAATGATATCAGATATATGATACGAAAACTCCATGTGATGTCATACTGATCTACATGATTCATTAATTAGGAGTCATATAGAGCTGGAGATTGATTGGAAAATATAAAGAGTCAGGGCGACTGATTCACGTAATGCAAGGGAAGTTATAAGGAATATATTGATTGAGAGTTATAAGGGGCAACTGATTAAGAGTTATAAGTGTATGAGCAATATATATTTAAGGTACACTCATTAAATATATGAATACTGATATCGACACTGCTACGAACACTATATTGATATTGTAGAGGTGTCAAAGCAGTTATGCGGGTCAAGTTCTGATCGAACCCAGATTGACTTAGGTTTAAACAGGATGACGCAAACTCGACCCATTTTTGTAAACAATTCAGATCCAACCCATACCCTACCCGCGCAGGTTACTAGTTCACTCGACTAACACCCGAACACAAAACAACTGCACATGTGCAGGTGTTAAAAGCGGCCAGGGGTAAAATCAGGAGTTGCAACCACGGTCTATCGGTGGGTGATCGAGGCTGGTTGCTAGTCGTTCAGTCCGGACATGGGGTCAATTGGTCGCGATAGGGCAAACTGGTGAAGGCCAGACTACTAGAGGCGGGACACAGGATCGATCAGTCTGGCAAAGACGTCGGGCGTGCTTGACCTACGCTGGTTCGAACTCGGAACTTCAAAGGCTCGAGGCCAGCTGGCTAAGCATCATCGCTAGGTTTTGAAGGCATCGCCGCTAAGGGATAATCAATCCGAATCCACGGGTCATCGAGGTTGAATTCAAGTTTTCGGGTCAACCCGAACTCGACCTAATTTTTATAGGGGTCTTAAATCTTAAACCAGACCAGACCTATTTTACAAACGAGTTGACCCCAACCCAAATTATTTTGGGTCAGGTCTGGGTCGAGTTTCAGCTCATGTCAACTTTTGATACACCCTATGATATTGCGAGTGACATTAATATTGTTTAATCTTATTAATACTATTTAATGTTATTGATCATGATACTAATATTATTACTAGCATTAGTATTGCTGATTGTTACTATTAATGTGACTAATGATGTAATGAATTAAGATGTGATGAACTATTTAAGAATATATTGATGCAAATAATCAGTATAAATATTGATACATGTATAGCATATTATTCTCTTTTATCTTGCATTGATTTTAGTTGTAAGAGTTTAGTTACTTGCTGAGCTATGTGCTTACTACGTGATTTTACATGTTTTTAGGAAATAATAAAGATCTTATGATATAAGACTCTGAACATGACATAAATGAAATGTTGTTCATTGATAAACTATAGTTAAATAGTTAAAATGAAGACCGATGTAATTCTTCCAATATAAATCCTGAAAAGGTTGATGTAATTCTTCAAATATAGATCCAAAAATGTAACAAGGTTGATGACCAAAAAGATGTGCATCCAGCATAGAGATAGTTGTTAGCAATGTATACATTTGAATTGATGTAAACAGTGTGCATCAATCTTGTTGGTGGAGATAGGCGTTAGTGTTGGCGTCAAAGGTATCAGGTTTATTGGTGACGAAGAGCATTGAAGTTGATATGAATGGTAGATAGTGGTGGCAAGGGTTGAGTGCTTCTTGATTGAGCTCTATAATCTCTCCTCCGGAATCTTACTTGTGGCCTCTTCCTAGGCTCCTTAAATGTGTAAAAGGTTGGGTCTATTTATAAAGTTTGAGAGGGATATTCTTGTTATTTTGACTAGAAGTTAAAACTTCATTTGGCGAATCATATTGATCATCTCTATTATACAATATTATGTACATATGTTGATATTTAAATGATATCAAATTTAAATGATCTTAGGCTCGTCTGATTTTTTCTCATTGAGATACTTGTTTTGATTATCAACATGCAAGATTTGAAGATTAATTGTTGGTTTTTCAAATGAGTTGTGAATTTTTTAAAAAATATTTGAGTGCTTGATTTAGGTCCATTTGCACTCAGCTCAAGCCACTTTGGATATCAATAGTTTCATCTCATCGAAATATTTATTTTGACTAAAATTTGCTAAAATACAATTCTAAAAGTCCAAAAGTCAATTTTAAAAGTTTTTTTAACTTAATACTTGCATAAATATTTGTATTTGATTAGATAAATTTTTTTTTATCTTCTTTACTTAAATGCTAGCTAGGTGTTTTTTTTTTTTTTGAATTTTTTAATTAACATACACACATTCCAAAATAAATTGGGTCTTAAAAGCATCATTATAAAAAAATATATATAGTGTATGTCTTTTAAGTGGACGGCAATGTGGACCAGAGCCCTACATGGGGTCCTGGTTGGGTACCCATTGGGTACCCACGCTCTATGCTGGCGGGCTTTGCCCACCCACACCCACCTATGGTAACTTTCCTGACTTCATACCCACCCACACCCACCTACTTTCCACGCTTATTGAATGCAGTCTGCCATAAATTAATGGCCTTGAGGTTTTTTGCCATTTTCTCTGACTGCAAACTTTCAAGCCACATATCAAAATTTATCATGGTTGTGACGCGGTTCAGTGTTGCACATTGCGTAGTAAGGATTATTATAATATACTGCAAGTATATGATAATTAGTAATATAAATCGGTTGTCTTTTGATGTTGAGTACCCACCCATACCCACCCACGATGCCATGAGCGTACCCATACCCACCCATGCCCATTGGGTATGGGTGGGTACATGGGTGGGTGTGGGTATGGGTACCTAATGCAGGGCTCTGATGTGGACTCCCATCTGGATAATTAATTAAGTATAATTTTCTTAATTGTAATTTCATATTTTTTCTGAAATTTGGCATATTATTTGGAGCAATAATTTTTTCAAAACTTCCCCAAATTGCTCGAAAGTGCATTCAAAGGCCTTACTGGATTTTGAAATGCAAAAAATAAGTCTAGAACATCAAAATATAATCATGATTCAAGCTCAAAAATCATCTCTTGAGGAAGTATTGGAACCCTAGTGGTCGACCAATGTCGTCATCCTTCAACAGGGGGCGTGGACAACCTACTCCCACGGAATGACAAATTATTTTCTGCGGATACCGGACGACGTCCATAGATCAATCAGAATGTGTCGCGTTACTTTTTTTGCTCGGTACCGATGCTTGGTGTCGCTGTGTACCGGGTCACGTAGCCCGTTCTGATTGGCCTTCGAACCGTCCGGTATTCGTAGAGAATAATTTCTCCCACGAACAGGAGCAACTATGTGTTATAGAAGATAGTGCTAAGGAGAGAAAGTGGGTGAGACTTGGACTTCGTTTGTGACAACTTTCTTATTGCTTTCTAAAATAATTTTTTAAATTCAAGAAATTTGTCTACAAAAAATTGTTTTTGAAAGCAGTAAGAAAGTTGTTCCAAACGAAGCCTAATGTGTGACTCAGATGGCTCACACTGGAGAGAAAATCTTCATTGCCATGTGCCAGGAATGATCGATCGATCATCGTCAGCTTTGAATTGATTGATTTAAAGACTTTCGAGCCAGCTTTTGCAAACGCATTCTTCATGACCGTACTGTAGGGTGAGTGAAATCAGGGCTGAGCTATTTTATGAATTCTCCTCAAAAGATTACCAGAGAAAGCTCTAACTGTTCTATGGAACAAGCAGTATATTCCTTTAATCATGTCAGAAAACTAAAAGCTCCTTTTGTTGTTCTTGAAGGCTTTCATTCCACATTAGAAGATCATCACAATCAACAGCATATCATATAAAAATCTGATCAGATGAGATAGATCCATCACTTGAGTATGTGGATACTGAATCAAGTAGTTTGAAGACCAACTCATTATGCCCTGTACTAAAAATTATTTCTAAATTCACAGTTCATGAACCAAACCAGTGAGAAAAGCCTCAAAACCTGCCTACAATCATTTCTAAGGGGCCAGATTCAGACCACTAAGGTACATCAACCCAATTTAACAATCACAAAGTGGTTAGCAGTCTTGTATTTTTTTTTTTTTTTTGGTATCCACCCGTTGCCACCTCTGAAAGGACGCTTGGTGGCATAACTAATAATCGGCTGACCTAAGAAAGCACCCACCTTAGAAACCTCCTGACCCGCATTTGACTAGGCCGCACTTAAGAGGCACTGCCGCTCTAGGGGAATCGAGCACGAGTGGGGGGTGAGGGTGGGGGTTCCCAACCGTACTTGTCGACCAACCAAGCTAAACAATTGTGGGTGATTTTTATTTTTCATTTTGATAATTTGTACAGAATCTAGTTTGATTCTCAAATTTCATATGAAATCATGTGGCTAATTTCTAATAGTCTTAATTAGTTCACTTTTTATAATTTATTTTATATATTACTTGATAAATTATACATATACGATTTAAATTCGTGGTCTTAATAATTTAATTTTTCTTTTAAATTGCTGTGATACAAATCCTTCAGAATTTTTTTATTAGAAAACTTCTCTTTTAACCAAAAATTCTATTCTGACAATTATATGAAAAGTAGTAGAGATGAAATAATCTTTTGAAGTTCTGTCTCTCCAATGTCTGCTTTTTGGTCACCACACTTTCTGACATAACAATAATAAAATCTCATAGATGCAAAGAAAGTTTGATGAATTCTTATTATATGCAGAGAGAGCAGCAAGACTGGGTTTTTGTGGTATCTGACAACATAAAAAAGGCAAAAGAAATTCCTCTTTTTTTATTAATTATTCTGTGCAGATGTAGAATATTGTCGGGTGACCATCACAATACGCCACATCATCTCTTGCTCGGTACCGCCGCTCGGTACCGCCGCTCGATACTGATGACGTGATACATTCTGATTAGTCTCTAGACAACATTTTACATCCGATCTCCGCATAGAATAATCTCTCTTTCTGATCTTTACACAGACTCTCTCAATAAAATTTGGTAGGAAAAATGCTCTTTACTCTCTCTCTCTCTACTAGTGCATTGAATATCATGAAAACATGGTCTTTGTTAGATGAATGTCATGGGAATTTGCAGAGCTCTGAATGTAGAATGAAGATAAAGAATTGGAAGGTCTCTCAGTCCTTGAGTGAAATATTTATTATATTGCTTAGGAAAGTGCCATGTGGTAAGCTTATAAGCCCGCACATGGCTTCCTCATTATCAAAGCAATATTGGGAGTTCAAACCATTTACAGTAAGTTGTTTCTTCCCGGTGAATCAGAACCAGAGAAAAAATCACCTACAACAGTTAACCTTAATGGTAAAACATAAACAAAAATGAAAGGCTATTGCGTATTTTAAGGGGGCAATGGGAAGTGTGTGTATAGAAAGGAAGAACTTTTAAAGTTTATTAGAAAATTTATTTCGATATCCTTTAGTGTTTTTCTTTTTTTCATTTTAAATTTTGTCTGTTAAGGTTCAGATTATTTTAGCTTCTTAGGAACTTTTCTACTTAAATAAAACAACCTCTTAGATATAGCAAGCTTCCTCCTTTCCTTTGTGGATTGCAGGTAGAGATGAGGGAAAGAGAAGAAGAAGAAGAAGAAGCAGTTTAGATTCTTATAATTCTTCCTTCCATTTAGCTTTTCTGCATGTTTCAGTCAATAAAGTAACCATCTTTCTTCACTGCTTATTGCTTAATGGACTCCAATTCATTTCATTTCTTCAAACATCCATCAATGGTTGCTTCAATTTCTCTTCTCCTTCTGATTATTATTCTGCTAACCACTTGCAGTTGGTGCTTCTTCTCTTCAACACCCCTCACTTTGTTATATTTACTTCTTTCCAGTTCTTTCCCCTTCATCTTTTCAAAACTCAAACAGAAAGTGAAGCCAAGACAAGAATCTCCACAACAAGAGAATAAGAGAACTGACATAAAGGTTGCAGCTTTTGAAGAAGTTATACCAGATGAACTGATTGACAGTGATCAAAAGCTGATGCTAGACTCAGATTGTTCAGTCTACGAAGATTCGAACTTGTTGGGATCATCACAAAGTTCTGAAAATTCAATCTCAGATGATGAGAGTCTCATTGAGATTGCTCTACCAGATGGCCGCTACATTGATTTTGGAAAGATTAGTTCAGAGTCTGAACATGAACTCCTCCTTGACTACTTGCCCAAGTCCTTGTATCTGCAACATGGATTGATGGAACTCCTTTTAGAGATCAATGAGGAAGACAATATGATCGAAATTGACATTGCTATGGGCTCCATCAAATGCCCAAGGTTTCAGATCAAGGATTGAGCTTGCTGTGACGAGTTCTTTTGTACTTTTTAAGCAGTAAAGGTCAGTTCTTTGATTGCAAGCTTCTTTCTTCTAAGGATTTTTTAGCTCAAAATTGCTTTTTTTGAGTGTGGATGCCATGGTTGGTTTGTAACTTTGTATCCTGATATAGCCTTATTTGAAGAGATATGTTCATAAATCAATAAGAGTGATGCATTAGAGCTTCAAATCCTTATAATCTTTAGGCTCTGGTGATAAACTGTAGAAGGTATAAGAAATCTGGGCCAGCATGATTTTGTACTCACCAGATTTATTGTGTAATGTAAATTAAATTGATCAATCATATATTATATTTATTTTTAAATAAATAAATAATTATAAATTTATTTTGAATAAATTTAAGTGAGGATATATATCTATCTTTATCCAAGATTTCTAAGAGGAAATAAGTATGCATAGACTAATTCTTTCTCATTCAAGAAAATTCTGCCTTTTTTGGTGGAGAATAAAATAAATATGAAAAAAATATATATTTTTAATAACATTCAATTTTTCAATCAAAATAAAATTTATTTGAAAAAGATTATGTTAGAATATCTGATGTGAAACGTAAATGTCATGTACTTGCCTAGATGGCAAGATTAATTAAATCCCAAATCAATTTGGGGAGAGAATGAAAATCTGAAATTAAATTTCAGATTAAGTGGAATTGGCGGGAGGAATTTGAATTTGAATTTAAATTTAATGGGGAGAATTAAATTGGATGAGAGGGAATTGTGGGAGGTAATTATGGAGGCTTAATGAGGGGGGCTATTAATGAGATAGGAGAGAGATTATGCCCAATGAGGGGGCCGGCCACATAAGGAGGAGAGGGGTGAGTTTTGGAATAAATGGCGACCACCAAGAAAAAAATCTGAAATAAATTTTTCAGTTTTCTTAAGGAAAGAAAACTTCCATTTAGGAGGGCAATCAATTTAAGCAATTTGAATTTCAAATTTGAAATTAAAATCAATTAAATTGATGGCGTAAATTAAGGAGCTACTTTAGGAAACAATTAATTGCCCATAAAACATTTGAATTTCAAATTTTGAAATTCAAGGAGAGGGAGCCGGAGGCTAGAGGAGGGAGGAAAGGGGCGGCCACGGTGTGGAAGGTGGCTGGCCGGCGAGAGGCAGTGGCCTGGAGGTCGGCGGCCTGAGCGGGCTGGAGGAGGGGCGGCGAAGTGCTGGGTGGAAACGGGTGAGGGGATGGAGTTCAAGGAAGAATGCGATCCGAATGGATTCTCCTTGAATTCTCACACTAATTGATCACAAAGAAAAATTGGAGGAAGGTCTAGAACTCACAAAGAAATCTAGCTCTTCCCAAAACTCACTAAGAGATTTGGGAGAGGGATGCACTCACAAAGAGAACACAAAGTAGAGAACTCACTAAGAGATCTCAAAAGAAAAAGAACTCACTAAGAGATCTAAAAGATGGAACTCACAAAGAGAACGCAAAAAGCAAATTTTCATTAACAATTCATCATCCCATTACATAAGAAAGGGCCTCTATATATAGGCCTAAGAAATTAAAACAAGACACATATGCCCTAAGGCTTACATAGGACGACCCTCTTAAGCGAGGGTAAAAACGGAAAATGCATAATAAAAATTAAAAAATTACAAATAAAATATAAGATAACGTTGGACGATGAGAACCGTTGATCTTCAGCTCCTCGGATAGCCATGGACGGTTGGATGTCCGCATCAATATCATGAAGCAAAACATATCAAGATAGATATCAAAGTCATCCGATTTATGTTCTGATGAATATAAACTAGATACCATAAAATTGAACAATTAGATATTGTCATATTCAAATGAATTAGTTAAAAATATATATTTAAAATCATTGAATTATATTGTAACATATGCATTAGGGTGTCAATCTTTAACCTGATCTGAAACCTGACTCGGACCCTATCCAGAAATTTCAGGTTTGGATTAGCCTGGTTGTTAGACGGGTCTGATTCGGGTTGACTCAGAAACCTGAAATCAACCCGAATGACCTAGAAAGTTGACTCGCTTGCAGCACGATCCTACACTCGTGCCCAGCGATGGCTCGCACTTCGCAGCGAGCTCTCTCGAGCTTGCGTGTGAACTCCGCACCCCGCACAAGCCAAACTTGGCACTCGCCCACACCCCTGAACTCGTCAAGCTAGCATATTTCGGGTTCACGAGTCAGGTCGAGTCAATTCGATAACCGGACGAGTCGGTTCTGGGTCTAAATTTCCTACCCATTTACAAAACCGGGTCAGGTCCGGGTCAACCCCTTTGAACCTATCAATTTCCCGAAAATTCATTTTTACAGCCCTGATATTCATGCAATGAATTTTCAAATTCAAATTAAATTAAATATAAGTGATTTATTTATATACCAAACAGCTAATTTAGGCAACATGCTTTCTGATTCATAGAATGGAGAGCTTCTTTTACGAAATATTAACTAGCTCAGTTCAATGGTTGAGCTCTGATCGAGAATATGCCTTCCCTTCCACCAACTCCTGTATCAAATTTCCAAGATCATTATAAGAAGACCCTCCTTTATCCACAGCCATCCTCGCCATCTCTTTCAGCTCGCTCACCCGCCTCCGCCTTTCCTCCGCCTCCTCCTCCTCCCCCATCAACCTTCTCACCGCCGTCTCTAAAGCTGCTGCTTCTACAACTGGTAGCTCCTCTGTCGACCTTAGCCCATACACCTTCGACCCCACTGCCACCCCAATCTTAAGCACATCCACCAATAGCCTCTCATTAAAAAATTGCTCTGCATGAAGCGGCCATGTCGCCATTGGCAAACCAGCTGATATCCCTTCCAAGCTTGAATTCCATCCACAATGTGTCACAAAGCTGCCCACGGCCACATGGTTCAATATCAACAACTGTGGCGCCCATCCTTTGATTATAAGCCCCTTCCCTTCAATCCTCTGCTCATAACCTTCAGGAATCCATTCCTCACCTGCAATATTCCTCACCACCCAAACAAAAGGATAGCTTGAAGCCTCAAGCCCAATGGCCATCTCCCTCAACTGAGCTATCGTGAAATCACTTGTGCTACCGAAGCACAAATACACTACAGATCTTGGATTTTTGCTGTCGAGCCACTTCAAGCATTCTTCACCTCCTCTGCTTTCTCCTCCCCTTACTGACTTGTCGATCTCTTCTTGGTTGCAAAGTGAAACAGGGCCGACATGCCATGCTTTCTTCCCCAACACTTTCCTATAGTGCTCGACATAGTCTGGCTCCAACTCGTAGAAGCTGTTCACCACCATCCCGTAGTTCTTAGAATCAACCTCTTTCGCATGCTTGATGACCTCCACCAAGGGGTTCATGGAAGGGTTTAGTTTACTAGGGTCACGAACTTGGGATCGGAGCATCTCGATGTGATGTGGCAAGCCAGGGAGGACGATGGTCTCTGCTTCCGGTGGTAGGCTTTCAAGAGGTTGGTGGCGCTCCATGCTATCGATAGCGCACATTGCGAAGAAGTTGGAGCCGAGAAAAGAAATCCTCGGTATGCCATTCTCTGCAGCAACTTCGCAAGTCCATGGCAAGAAAATGTCGGAGACGACGCAGTCAGGGCGGAGGTCTTTGAGGACATGATCAAACGGTTCACTGAGCAAGGCAACGGTTTCTGCAAATTTGAAAATTTGTGCGTATGAGGAAAGCGAGTTTATGTTCTCAGTTTCCTCAGCGGCGGAGGGGAGATGGATGAGGTGGAGTTGGATGGGGGAGATCGCAGAGGAATTGAAGCGGTCGATGGTGGGGCGAATGAGGGCGTCGTTGCCTGAGATGGTTATGATGGCGACGGCAACTCCACGAGCTGCGAAGAGTTTGGCCATGTCAACCATGGGGAGCATGTGGCCTTGCGCCGTGATGGGGAAGAAGAGGACGTTGAGGCTTTGGTCTGTAAATCCCATTGTAATTTGCTTGCTGCAACTGGAAATCAGGACTGGACTTAATAGTCTTAAAAGTGAACCGTAGCAAATTTTTTTTCCAACGTAGCGTAATGGATGATGTAAGAAGGGATGTTTGAAATTTCCAAATATTGGAAAAAGAAGGGAAGGGTTCTAGAAGCCGTTGAACAGTTAGCCACGAATCTTTTCATGGAAAATATATTATATTTAATATACAAAAAAACATATTATTTTTTAATGTATAAAACAAACGTAAATAATTATATTTATTAAATTGAAATATTAGTAAATTTGAATATATATATATATATATTAGTTAAAAAAGTATATTTAGAATAAAATTTCAAAATGGGCAAATTGCCTAGTTAAAAGTGATATCTTACTCCCATATGAAAAAAAAATATTTTTATAAAAAATATTAATTCATAATATGATAAAATAATCTCCAAATTTTATTTTTTTCCAAAAGAGTGGAAATTAATTATTCATATGTTATATTTATGTTAAAATATATTTAAAAGATTTATGATCCATTCTTATTAAATTATGATAAGAATTGTCTTATCTAATTAAAAAAAATCTTTTAATTTGGGTATATATATATATATATATATATATATATATATATATATATATATATATAATAAATTGGGAAGTATTGATAGCATTATAAAATAATAAAAAAAGAAGTATAATAAAATATAAAAAACTAATACTTAAGACTTGAAGTTATTTGTTAGAAAATAAAAATAATTCTAATGTATGTATATCTAGATTTAAGAGAGTTTTAGAAAAAGTTAGATTTAATAATTCTAATCATAATTTTAAAAAGAATAAATGATAAAGTTTTTATTACATTTTAAGATAAATAAATATATAAAATGTGAGTTGAATTAAAATGTGAGTTGTTTCATCTTTAGTATGTAATGGATAATCCAACAATATTTGGAGAAATCATCAACTAGTAAAATGTAATATTTGATTCCTTAAAAAGAGGGGGTGGGAGAAGTGCCCCAATTGTCTGAGTGAATGACATCAAATAGCTTAGAAGAAGTAAAGATGTGAGAGCTAAAGGGAAATTTATGTCTGTGAATTACATCACTACCAATCTCCCACATGGGTTGACAAAATTTTGTGAGGGGTTTTGCTTGAGAGGTTTAATGTGTGTGCAAGTTATTAAAGAACGAAGTGATGTGGGTGACCAAGCCTTGTATGCTATAAGTTATCTGATTTTAATGATGTGTAGAGAGCTATAGCTAAGCTATTAGAGCGACGTGGAAGGATTGAGTAGAGATCATGATTATTGCGACCTTGACGAATAGTTTAATTTGTCAAGAAGTCCTTGATGACAAAACCGTTTATCATCAAATGATACAAAATAATTATTGTCATTGGTTAGTTGATGGATGGAAAGAAGATTATGGGAAATGGAAGGAACAAGAAGAATATTTTGGAGATAGAGCTTACGGTTGGGGTGAGGCATCGAGAGGATTCCTTAACCGCTATTAGAGATAGGTAGTAATGAACCATTACCAACAGTTATGGTGTACGAACCTTCACATGTGGAGGGATTCTGCAATTGAGTTACATCTGCTGTGAGGTGAGAAGATGCCCTAAAATCTAGATACTAGTTTGGATCTGGTTGTGGCTGGTGAGTAGAGGAGAGACCGATTGGCATTGGTTCATATTTGTACTTCAAGTTGCACCAGTGCCATCATTTGAATGCAGCGTGTCACTCGATTCATATAGCTGTCGCTGCCCCTGAAGGTAGATAGAGTGACTGCAAGGTTATCAATTGTGGAAATCTTCAAGTTTTTGCACTACAGAAAAATTAGGGATTACCGACGGTCCTATAGCTGCCGAAATTATCGGCGGTTAAACCAACAATCTAACCGCCAGTATTAACCGGTAGTTTATCCGGCAGGTTTTAATATAAATTTAATATAAAAAACTCATTCTAATATAAATTTATTTTATGGATTTATTCTCGTAGTGGGATAAAGGCTTGATGTTGTTGTTGTATTCTCGTAGGATGATTTTGTATGAATTTGGGAAAATTATCAGTCTACTGGTGATGGATTATCTTCATGATCGACCCTATATTCCGAGTATCATACGTGGTCAGATGTTGTTGGAGGAAGGCAGAAGGGGAGGGTATATGTCTTAGGTTCGCAAGGCTATGCTTATGAGGGAAATTCATATGCATCAGCATTTTATGATGCTAGTGGAGTTGAAGAAACTGTTAGCCAGAGGGTTGCTGCCATAACGAGAGAGAGAAGAGATGAGAAAGGTTCAAAATGAGATGCATGTAGAGATGCAATCCTACAAAGATGAAAATCAAAAGAAGAATGAATAAGAGCCGGCACATGAATCACAAGGCAGCGAAGACACGGAGGATGATTAGTGCTCTTATTTGTTTGATAAACTTTTTGTTTAAAAATTTGATTTGATGAACTTGTTGTGTGAAAGCGGACACGGAGGACATGGACATCTTATTGTGGATTTATGTGTTATGTTTATTGTAGAATATATACATTTATATTTGTTTAAACATTTGGTTATGCTCATTGTGGATTTCATTTGAATGCTATATATGTTGATTTTCAACTATAGTTGTGAGTTGATTATAGTGGCGTGTTGCTCTTATTTGTGATATATGTTTTCAATTATGTGTAGGTATTGTGGAAAATTGAGTACATAGAGGGGGGCTGTCATTTTTTTTTTTTTGAAAATGCTACAGGTTTTTGACGGCCAACAAGCTATTTGGCTGCCAGAAACATCGATACCGGACGGCTTATTATAGCCGTCGGTAAATACCGGCGGTCACCAGCAGTAAACTAGCGGTTAGGCCGCTGGTAAAACTGGATGGCCGGTGAGCCGCCGGTAATTAACTAGCGGTCAATAGCGCTATGACCGCTGGAATTTACCGGCCGTTTATGCCGCCGAAAAGCCATCGGTAAGGTTAACCGCCAGAAATTGACCGCTTCAAATCGTTTCCTACGTGTTTTATACCAGCGGTTTACTAAACGGCGGTATTTTAGGAAACCGCCGGAAACATAATACGAACCGCCAGAAGAAACCACAAGTAATTTCTGATTTTCTTGTAGTGTTGATGGAGAGGTTAATCTCTTTACTGCAAAGCCAATCGGTCTCTCTTGAAAACCCAAAGCCAAGTAGTGAGTATAGATCATCCATGTTGATGGGAGTTACTTTTGTGCGGATATCAATTTTGAATGCCTGATATGAATTTTGAAGCACATTTAAGATATAATGTCCTCTGAGTCAAGGTGAGAACTGGCGACAGAGATGCTATCTATTAGGGACTTGATGTGGGATAGGTATTAAGTCATGGTAAGATGGTAGGTATTACGTCTTTTCTCAAGAGTTTGCCATATTGTTGACCTCATTTTTGTATGAGGTCACCTGGACCAGTCGTGATCCCAGATCAATTTAATCTCTAGACCAATCCAAACTCTAGGATCCTCTTAGAATCCTGACCTTAGGATTTATTCTAGATCCTAGGATCAATCTAGACCAATCCAAACCCTAGGATTCTCCCAGATCAATCTAAACCCTAGGATTCTTCTAGACTCTAGGCCTTAGGATCCATCTAGATCCTAAACTTCTTTTAAACTTTAGATCTCAGGATCTATTCTAGATCCCGAAACTTCTAGACTCTAGACTCTAGGATTTTCCTAGACCCTAGAATCCCTTTAGATTCTAGGATCAATCTAGACTTCAAACCAATCATGGCCTTAAGCTAACCCAGATCTCAATTCAAATCAAACCTCAATCAAAATCCATACTCCAGTCCAGTTCAAGATCTTAATCTCCAATTCAAACCTTAATCTTATTTCTAATCAAACTTCAACCTTATCCAATTAATTATGATCCTCCAAATGATTATAAATGATTTAGATAACTCAAACTTAATTAATCAAACTCAAAATCTAGATCAAATCCAAAATTCAAACCCAAATCCTAAGTCCAAAGGCCCTGTCTTAAAGACCTTTTTCAGGGATTTTTCAAACACTTCAAAACCCAGTCAATTGACCTCTGATTTAGAGTCTGTCAGTCGCATACTGATGGGACATGTCTCTAGAGGCAACCCTCAAAATTTGAGCCCATTCCGAGATCTCTAACCCCAAAAACTAAATCAAAATCAAAAGGATGTAAAACCTTTAAATATTTACAACCTATGCCACTAGACCTGTCACCCAGTGGATTTTGACCTTGAAGCTTTCTTCAAACCCTCCAATCACTTCCAGACCTTTAATCCTGATAGGTTGATCAGTAAACTGCATTTTTTTGGACTCATTTCAGCCTCTAGTGGACATGAGGTCAAAATGACCAAAATACCCCTTTGGGGTATGAATAATCGTTTTGGATCAAATGAGCTCCAAACTGAATGCAACCACCTTCAGCAAGTTTCAAATGTCATTTCGAACCTGTCGGACCCATCCCTAACCCCTGGGTCGACCTCGTTGACCAAGTCAACAGGTTTGACCCAAGAGGCCCTTTAAGGGTCCAAACGGGTGTTTTGACCCAAATGACCCATTTAAACCCTGGAACCACCTCTACCAGAATTCAAATACTGTATCAAACCTGTCTAGACTAGACTCACACATTGGTTCAACCTGGTTGACCCAGTCAACCTAGTTTGACCAAATCAACCCTTAAGCCCTTCTACTTTGAATTAAATCCCAAATACACCCAAATCTTTATCAAACCCTCTCTAGGTTTTTTTTTAATCAATCCCCTAAATGACCTTGGCTGCCACCTCAGTTCCCTTGACCCATTGACTGGTCAAACAGTCAATGGGTGGTCAAATGAGCCTCTTAAAAGCCTTAATTGACATCTTAAAATTAATTCTACCTAATCTAAATCCTTCCAGCTATTAATACCTCTTCTAGAAGCTTCCTAGAACTCCTCTTAGCCTTTGGATGGAGATCTAATGGCGCTTGATCATGCCATGTGTCCAAAGGGGCAAAAAAGAGATTTAACACCTCATGCCACCTCTTGTCCTTTGATCCCTTGATCCCATCAACTCCATGGACACTTGACAACCATCAAAGAGCTCATGCAGTCAATCATAACCATCCAAATGCACTAAGATGGCTTGCATAGGGAAATATCTTCATGACATGCAAATAAACCCTTTTAAGTCTCTCTCACTCACTCTCTCTGGTCAAAAGCTAATCTAGCCCTCAAAATCCCTCAAAAACCTCCTCCAGATCTTCCTCTAGCACTTCCAAGCTTTTCCCCACCGAATCCAAGCCTCCAAAGCCTCATTGGTGAAGAGAGAGGAATCTAGAGAGAGAATCAGGTTATTCACAAATAACTTCGAATACTGATATATCCAGCTCCTGAGGTCTTCTACAAATTTGAAGCGAATCTTAGCAGCTTTCCAACAAGCCCAAGATCGTCAAAATCCAACCACAGGTTAGAAAGTTATTTGCGTTTTAAGTTCTGTGATCAAACCTTGATATCTCAAAATCCTCAATGCATGGAGCCTTGAAATTCCATGGATTGTAAGATTAGGATATCTAGATCCTACGTTTAAAATTCCATTAAATTTCAACGGTTGGATCAAAATTTATGGGCATTTAAATTTTTTTAGCTCTGGTTAATCCAGAACCGTCCGATCGCAGCTTCAGTGCGATCGGACCGCCCTAAAAAGGCCGCATCACCCCCTAGCCGCGCGATGCCCTTCCTGGGACTCGAACACGGGTCCTTCCATGGTCATGGAGATGATGTGGCGGCCATCCAGCCGTCCGTCTCATTGCTCTTTGATCCAACGGTCGGATCGTTGGATCCGACGTGGATAAGTGACCCGTCTAGGATCCGACATGTGGCGCCACACCGCGCCGCCACGTCGCCGAAGCCAATGATTGGCCGACGGCTGATTTGACCCGGAATCAATTAAAAAAAATCATTTAAATGCCCAGAACTTCTAAAAATCCTAGTAAATCCATTTTTTCACCAAAATTAGTGTTCTTGGGCTTGTTGGAAAGCTCTTGAGCTTTAGTTTTTATTGAAATCAAATTAAACATATTTTGATCACTGGTTTTTGAGAAATTTGGGTTTATTTGAAATACAAGTTTCTCAATTTTCTTTCAATCCAGTGGCCAAATTATGTTAAAATTTTGGTGAAACAATTTTGGACATCTTAGGCATTATCTGTAATTTTTCTAGGTCCAGATGTCCAGTGGATTGCTGTGGGGTGAATTTACAAATTATTGGGTCCATTTTGGACCCAAAACTTTGGAAATTCATAACTCTCCAAACTAGTAGAATTAGGCTTCCTAATTTCTGTGGTGTGTTTGTGTATGGTTAAGGGTTTGATGAACAGAGATTTAGACCTAATTGAATACTAGTGCCACCTAGGAAAAATAATTAAGGACAAGGTCTAGTTAACTTAGAAAAATCCTAGAAAATTCTACACACACCCAATAGGGGTGAAACTTGAGAACATTAAACTTAGTGACATTTTAAACTTGAGGTTCGAATTTCACCAAATTTGGAGCTCATTAGAATGGATAATTAAACAAGTCAAAGTTACCCCTTAATTAAGGTTTAAAACTTCCAGAAATTCCAATAAATCAAGTTTAAATCCAAAAAATACCAACAACCCCTCAAACTGACAAAAATCATGTCTTTAATCAATTAAAATTAAAACCCACTTGATCAGACATCAAATCAAACCTTAATTTAATTTTAATTGAAAACCAATATTTAATTAAAATAAATAATTAATAATAATTAAAAATTCCAAAAAATTTCCAAACACTTGATAATATCTTCTTGGGTCATTCATGACCTTTGGAGTTGATTTCAAGGAGTTTGGAATTCATTTGGAGCAAAATCAAGAAAACCCTTCTAATTAAACAATTAAATAAATTCCATAAATACATCAAACTTTGAAAAATCATAACTAACTCTAGAAAACTCCAAATTGAACAAACTCACTTGCATTCAACTCAAAATAATGTCTAGTATTTACTAAAAATTTCAAACCTTCAAAAATCAGTCAAATTCAAAAAGTCAACTTTTTGGTCAAACATAGGTCAAAATCAGTTCAAAACTTCAAACCTTCGTAACTAATTGTAGAAAAATCCGATTTCAGCGTACTTACCTTCTAATTGATCGTATTAAGGTCTAGTATTTTAATAAAATATTAAATTTCTAGAAAACACTTATAATTGAAAAGTCAATTTTTGACCCCTTGATTAAATGATTAGAATAATCCAGAAGATTCCTAAAAACTCAAAATCACTCTAAAACTCCAGAAATCATTAATCAACCTTAAAATCAATATCAAATCATTAATACTTAAACTCAAATTTAAATCTTCCCTTAAGCCTTTCAACCAATCAGAACGTCAAACAACTTTAACAATTTTTCCTACATAGGACATATCCAAACCACACGGCCTACCTCACACACATTAGATGGTTTGCTAGGACAACCAACTCTAGTTTTAGGCTAGGCCGGTGTTTACTTTTCCGCTGTGTGTCGGGTTTTCGAGCTTTCACTGCATGCTGGTTGTTAGCTTAGAATTGATTGAATGTCTGTTTATTTATTTACTGCACTCTGTGTTGTGAGTAATTGAGCATTTTAAATTTCAAATATTAACTGTTTGGGATTGATTATATATGCTTGAGATTAAATATTAACTGCTTGGGATTATTTATATAACTGCTGATTATTAGGATAACCCTGCAGGATCAAGTCTAGACTTTTCAATTTTGATTAATGTAATTTGATATAATTTGAGTTGTATTTAAAGTGATTTGAGTTGGGATGTTTAGATCCAACTTGAATTTCAAAGAGGAGAAGACATCCCTAAAGGGGAGAGTTTTCGTCCATTTGGAAGATCAAGTTTGGATGCTCTTCGCTTATCCAAAGAGAAAAGATAACACCCCGTTCAAGGGGGAGTTTCTTTTCATTTGGATATCCAGAACCGACGAATCAAGATGTTCGTGAGAAGACGAAGAAATGGACGACGAGAAGAATCCCAAATCTCAAAGTCACTTGAGTCCTAGGTTTAGAACTCGGGTTGTTGTCAGTGGTGCCCGGTCACTTTACTTTTAGCAAACCCTAGTTTGTAATAAGCAAGGCACTTGCCTATGGACTTTCAGTTTGAATATTAATTTAATTGATTTAATTAATGTTTGATGTTGATTGCGATATAGGATTGCCTGCTTTTTATAGTTTTTTGACGATTCTTGCATGTCGATTTTGATTTAGCCTGGAATCTCATCGTAGGCTCTTAAGGATTCATTAAAACTTTTTCTACTTAAATCAAATTAAAATATTTAAGCTCATATAGAAACTCTAACGTTTTAGGAAGTAAGCCCGGGACCGCCGGGAGTCCTCATTTCATAGCATTCATTCAAATTCAAACTTTTAATCGAGTCGATTAGCATGCATCATATTAGCAACTAATTTAAAAACCTTTGAACCTTTAATTGCATTTGCTTAAGCATCAAACCTAACATAAGTCAAAGGGGCCAATTAGGATCTGCTCTAGATGTCGGCCTCATTCATAAAACCTTTCTTAAACGACGTACCTACCACTCAACATTAAAAGACCAGACACATGATTTTAAAATCATTTTGGTGGTTTAGCTGGCTCCCCAATCCAGGCCGGGGTAAGTCCAGATTTGCACTGCATTAGCTAGGTTCGGGTCACTTTTTAGTACCCAATTTAGACTTAGGTTCTGAGGCTAGCTCGGGCTATAAGACCTCAACCTCCGGGAATTGAGTCCCAATTTTCTAATAAAATTGACCATTTAACTTAAAAATCTCTTTCAATCAAATTCAAGCCTAACACGTAGGATAGGCTGAGGCGTTTCTGAAGTAATTTAGAATCCTAAAACACCTCCTACTTCTCCTCCTTTGATTTCAGAAATAAGTGTTCAAACATCGAACCAATCCCGATTGAAAATTCCTACCCTTTTTCTCCTTTGATATCGATCTTTGAAAATCTAAAATGAAATTTCTACCGCTATTTTAATCGAGAGTTTTCGTAGGAAATTCCGATTTCCTACGATGTAATTAACTACGAGGGCTTGCGCTCGTAGGAGATTTAGTAACCCAGAATTGATTTTCAAAATTAATTTTTCAAAACCTTTAATTAATTATCTTTGGGAAATTCAAATTTGATGATCGTTACCTCTATTTTAAAACGATCAATAGTGATTGATAATTTCTTTCCTCGGATTGATATATCAATTACTATCGTGATTTTAATTATAAAATTAACGATATTTTATCCAAATTAGCGTAGTCAAATAATTGATTAAATTCCATTTTGATCATCTGGGGTCAAATGTGATTCTCCCTTTGAGTTTGACTACGATAATCCGGATAAATTTGAAATTCTGAAATTTGAACCCATTAGGGAACGATACGATTATCTCCCGAGGTGATCTATTGTTCATAATGACGCGTTCGATTTTAAAATTTTAAAAATTAAATAATCCCAAAAATAATTAAATATTTTTCAAAACTATAAAAATATATTTTTTTTTTTATCAAAACACATATCTTAGTGCAAATGCTGAGATTTAGAATATAGGAAATAATGCTGGCTGAAATGGTGGAGAAAATAGCAGCTGAAAGATTTTGGTCTATGAGATTCTATGTTGTAGGATAGATTTGGGGTGATTTCATTGGTAGATGATAGAATGTATTTCGATCGACATATTGATGTACCTATTAGGAAGCCTTCAAAGGAATTGGCAGAGAAGATTTTGAGGAGTTGAAGCCACCATATGACATAGTTATCGGAGGAAAGTTGGATATGAACAATGTGTTTGATATTGGACATGAGAAATTTTAGGGAAGAGGAATAACAAGCTTTGTAGAGTTGGGAGGGTTTTCTAGAGCTTTTAAATAGGCACAACATAAATGGTTTCTAAAGCTGATAGTGACGATGTGGTGGTACTGTTGGTATATCCAATGGAGTTTGCTTGACGTTGTTGGGCTTAGCAAAGCTTTGATATCATGAAGAGAATGTCTCTGTAACCTACAGTAGCTTAGCAATGCAAAAGTATAACAGAAAGAGATTGAAGACGAGCTAAAGAATTTCATATTATTTTCTGATTCAATCTACAGTGGTTGTAATGATGTATATATAGGAGAAGATACAGCCATTTCTAGTAGTCATTATCTGAAAGTGGAGAGGCTTCGCTGATCATCCAAACATGGTAAAGACGAGTTGCTATTGACCAGTGCTAGAGAACAAGGAGTGTAGGTGATCAGTTGGCTTACTTATTTCACAACTTATCATGGAATAAATGCATTTTAGTCATATATGAGTTATGATAAATTGATTTTATATGTTTCTTAATATACTTAATTGGTCAAATATACAAAGTATTTATTTTCTTGGACAAATATACCCAAAATTTATTTTAGATAAAAAATACCTTTATTAGTTTATATGCCAATTTCCTACTATTGCTCACTAAAAACACTCAGCGATGATATCACCCAATTAATTCTCAGTTTTTTGCATGTTCAAATGTTCAAACAAAGTTTGTGAAGTATTTGAACAAGTTTCAAATAAGATAGCGACCTTACTTATGGTTATATTATGAGCAATTTTTCTTAAAGGCCAAGTAAGAATCAATATTCTCATATTATATGAATAATGATAGACAAAAAAATAGTCAAATTAGTTAGACATTCATAAAGAAGTATTCCCCAAGTAATGTAGTATATCTAATATTCAAAGTTATAGAGATTGTAAGAATCAAATTTAGCTTGAAGCTAGAGGTCATGCACCACATTGGTTGAGCAAAGTCAAAGATATCAATTCCTCAAATAGAAGTTGTAATAAACTATAATATTGCTTTCTACTTGAATAAGATATTCATATATATCTATTAAACATCGGTCTCCCATTTATGTTGATTTCTCCCAAAAATATTTCAACTATATATTATAGTGCTAATGAGGATGATACAAGGTCAACCAATCAATCATTTTTTTTCATTTAAGAGTTGATGAATGTTATGTTGTCAACATACATGATGTAGATGAAGATGATGAAGTGGACATACATGATGGAGACGAACATAATGTTTTGGACATACAAGATGCAGATGTGGAAACTTTATGGATGTTTCAAAACTAAGCATCCGCTAGATACTCTGGCCACATTTTATGGTATGCAAGAAACTAGTAAATGAGTTAGATCTTATGATTCTTCATATAACTTATGACCGAATGCAATAATTTATGATATGTATAATATATAAATACCTCTAATTCAATAGTTGCATGCTTAAGTATGTCCTCAACTTATTTCAACAGTTGGATAATTTTTTTAGAGCAAAGATGAGTTTAAAAAAGGTTACATTTACAAATATTGAAGAACTTCAATTCAAGGTGAAAAAATTAAGGACAACCCTTTGGTATATTTGTTGCACTTCTGAAAAATGTTTTGGGAGTGACATGACTATTAAATAGGGAGAAGATCAAGGGCATGTTGAGAGTTTTTTTATTGGATGGTCAATATTGACGCCCTTGATTATAGACCGTTTATTAAATATTTGAGTGTCTTAAAGATATCATAATTCAGCAATCCTAAACTCGTTAGATTCGTCTCGTCAAACCGCTTGATTCGACTATAAGCATGTCACGTTTGGAAATCATTTAGTCATCAAATTTATGGATTTAACCTTCTAAATATGATTCAGGTCTTCGATTTGTACACATTTGGATCAGATTGGGTCGAATTTGGTGTCATTGGATTCATCTTTTCGAGATATTCAGTTCAACTATAAGTTTGTTGAAATCAGAGTTCATATGGTCCCGTTATTTAGCTTCAAAAGTTTTCACTCAATTTTGCCTCGAAATTCGTGTCCAATCATGATTTTTTTTAGATGATATATCAATAATATTAAAAGTAAAGAGATATAATGGCATTGATTTGTTATATAAAAAAGTTTGGCAGTGTGAACAAACTACATATATGTAAGACAGTCCTCTGAAGCATCCTCTTAGAAAGTAAGTATATCCTCCTATCATGCTAAGTAAGAAGAATCCAGAGATAATTATTGATCTCAAGCTTGGAAAACGTTAAGTATATTTACTTTTCTTTGTTTGTTTGCACTGAAGGTCTATCATCCTATATGCTAAGGTTTCGTTTGAGACAGTTTTTTTCCTGCTTCTTAAAGTCACTTTCTAGTACATAGATTTTAATTTTTGTACTAGAAAGCCACTTTAAGAAGCAGGAAGAAAGCTGCCCCAAACAAAGCCTAAGTGTGAATGAAAGATTTTTGTACACATGATGTGGATGTAATTTTCTACTGCCACTAGCTAAAGATTAAACATTTGGATTTATTCCAAGGAATTTACAAATTTTGACTAAAATTTAATGATTTAAATACGTTTATTTCTTTTTTTTCTAACTTGAATTTAAAAATAATAATAATAATAATTTTGACTATATAATATATTTTCATAATTTTATAAAAATATTTGAGATTTAATGAAATAACTTATATTTATATGTGAAAGAATTGTTTTCTTAGCTGATAAAGCAAAATAAATATATGGCTTCATCATAATGGTTTCAAATGAATTCTTTGTTTTAATGAGTTTATCCTTCCATAAGTTTATCCCAATTAGCATGTATGATTAGTTTATTTAAATCCTAAGCACCTGATCAAATAACCTCTAATTGATCTTAATCCTGCTCTTTAGGCTTGAATTCAATTGGCTACTAACTAAGATGTCTTAATATTTAAAAAAAAAAATATTTAAAAATATTGGCTACTAACTAAGTTTTATCTAAATATTTAAAAAAAAAAAATATCGTGACTAAGGCTTCGTTTGGGACAACTTTTTTATTGTTTCTTAAAGCAACTTTTTAGTATAAAAATTTTAATTTTTGTACTAAGAAGTTGCTTTAAGAAGCAGAAAAAAAGCCGTCCCAAACGAAGTTTAAAACTTCCATTAATATCACCAAAGACATTAAAGTAGGTGGGAGATTAATTGTTGATATCCATCCAACTTGGTGGTAGAGTTGCGGGAGCATCAAGTCGCCAACAATGAGTTGTTTTGAATTAATTGTGGATGTACTCATCATTTAATTTCACTGATATTATGTCACACCCCGCCACCTGGCCTGAAAGAAAATAACAAGAACCTAATGGTAGGATGCGAGCTAAACAAAATTTATAAAATGATTTGACCAATACCTTGTGAAATCCTTAATGCCCTTTTTAAGATTCCTTCTCACCAACACCTTAAATCAATTTAACCATACAAATTTTATACCAACAAAATATTCGCATATAATCTCTTATAATCTCAAATATTCTTTAGAGACCAAATAATAATTCAGGAGAGAAACATAATTAGAGTTGATCAAGTTGATTAAAATTTTTAAATAAAAAATTAATAAGACGTTAAATAAGATTTATTTCATTCTAAATGAAAAAAAAATCAAACAGATCATTTTGTTTTTTTTAACAATATAAAATAAAGTTGCCAAGGGGTACTAGAGAAGGGATTTGGAATTTGCAAAGCTCGTACCTTTCTCTCCATCAACTCATGTATCAAAATTTCAAGATCATTATAAGAACCTACCTTCTCTATTGCCCTCTTAGCCATCTCTTTGAGCTTGTCCTCTCCATCCCCCATCACACTCTTCACCGCTGCATTCACTACTGGCTGATCCTCTAATCTCAATTCAAACACCTTCGAACCTATTCCCACAACATTGGGCTTCATAGTTTACTTTCAAAACTTTCCCTTCTCCTAAAACATCTTTAAATATAGATACAGAAAATAACAATTACAGTAAGAATCTACTTCTGCTAATCACTGCATGAATTTTCTTATAGATATAGTATAAAGGGAAGATTAAGTAATACTCTCAGTGGATGAACTTCAGACTGTAATAAAAAGGATGATCTGCATGTTTTTGAATGGGAAGTTATGGTATCTGTTTCTTCATTCATTTTCTTTTCTATCTTTGAAGCTTAGAATCTCTGTTTTAGGAAATGGAAGAAGCTTGAAATATCATATAGTTCAGATTCAAGCCAAATAATTTTATTCTGAACAATATGAAAATTGCAATTCCAGGTCTGTTATGATAGCCATAGCTGAAGAAAATTGCTAGTTGCTAGTAGAAAACAAACTTAAACGGCTTCTGCCTTCTTCTCCAGCAACCCCTGAATCAGATTTTCAAGATCATTATAAGAAGAGCCTCCCTCCTCCACCGCCTTCTTAGCCATCTCTTTAAGCTCCCTGGCCCGCCGCCTTCTTTCCTCCGCCTCCTCTCCCTCCCCCATCACAGTCCTCACTGCAGCCTCCAAAGCTGCTGCCTTTACTACTGGCCGATGCTCCGGCATAATCCCAAACACCTTCGAACCCACCGCCACCCCAATTTTGAGCACATCTACTAAGAGCCGCTCGTTGAAAAATTGCTCCGCATAGAGCGGCCATGTAGCCATTGGCAACCCAGAGGTTATTCCTTCTAAGCTCGAATTCCACCCGCAATGCGTGACGAAGCCGCCGACGGCCTCATGGTTAAGTATCAATAGCTGTGGCGCCCATTCTTTGATTACAAGACCCCTCCCTTCTATCCTCTCTTCATACCCTTCAGGAATCCACTCGTAGCCTTGGTTCCGAATCGCCCAAATAAATGGATGGCCTGAAGTCTCCAGCCCCAAAGCCATCTCCTGCAACTGCGCAACTGTGAAATTACATATGCTTCCAAAGCACATATACAGGACAGATCCTGGCTTTCTTCCATCGAGCCACTTCAAGCATTCATCTCCTTTGTTTCCTCCTCCCCTTCCTGATTTATCGACCTTCTCTTGGTTGCAGATTGCAACAGGGCCAACATGCCATGCCTTCTTCCCCAAAACTTTTCTGTAATGCTCGACATAGTCTGGCTCGAGCTCGTAGAAGCTATTCATGACCATCCCGTAGCTCTTTGAATCTACCTCTTTTGCGTGATTCATGACCTCGATCACAGAGGCCATGAAAGCGATTACTTTACTATGGTCGTTGAGTTGGGACCTGAGCATCTCAATGTGATGTGGGAGGCCGGGGAGGACAAAGGTCTCCGTCGCCGACGGCAGGCTCTCTAGAGGCTTGTGACGCTCTATGCTATCACTAGCACAGGCTGCAAAGAAGTTGGAGCCTTCAAAAACAATCCTTGGTATGCCATTCTCGGTAGCTACTTCATAGGTCCATGGCAAGAAGACGTCGGTGACAACACAATCAAAGCGAAATTCTTTAAGGATTTGATTGAATGGGTTCCGGAGCAAGGAAATGGCCTCCGCAAATTTGGTAATATCCATGTCAAAGGGAAGTGAGAATAAATTCTCGCATCCCTCAGGGAGGCCAACTGCAGCGGCAGGGAACGGGACGAGGTGGAGGCGGATGGGACAGCCAGCAGAAGAATTGAAGCGGTCGATGGTGGGGCGGATGA
Source organism: Dendrobium officinale (assembly GCA_019514585.1). Taxonomy (NCBI): domain Eukaryota; kingdom Viridiplantae; phylum Streptophyta; class Magnoliopsida; order Asparagales; family Orchidaceae; genus Dendrobium; species Dendrobium officinale. The sequence continues at coordinate 71,831,664 of CM033688.1, forward strand.
GGGCGGAGTTCCCGGAGGTGGTGAGGACAGTGACGGCGACACCATGAGCTGCGAAGAGCTTGGCCATATCGATCATGGGGAGCATGTGCCCCTGCGCCAAGTACGGGAAGAAGAGGATGTTGAGATTTCGGCCTATAGATCCCATAGTAATTTGAAGGAGCAGACTGGAATTTCCTTTCTCAACGCTGAAGATCTATGAAAGACTGAAATCAATCTCTTATAAGTGATTTTTCAAACATAGCGTCATGGATGATGCTGGCGGAGTTGATTTGCTCAACTAATGTAATTATGCAGAGCAAAGGTTCTGAAAGACTTAAACGATCAATGTCAGGAATCTTTCCTGGTACAGATTATATCTATGGGCCAAATCTTTCAAAATTTCTTCGTCGTCACCCATAATAAGATTAAGAATCTTTGTTCATTGTTAAGTTCTTATGATTATTGTCATTAACAATTATTTAAACAATTAGTAATTAACAATTATGATTATTGTCATTAATAATTATTGATAGAGAAATGCAATTATTGTCATTAACAATTAGTTATGGGATCATTTAAACCTACTATGGAAGAAATTGCAATAATGGAGGCAGTATTATTATTATTATTATTATTTATAAATCAGATGCGACATGCGAGTAATTCTTTATAATATAAATGATAACAATAAATATTAAATAGTCTAATTGTGTGATAAGTTTAACATTTGTAATATTCGGTAATATAAAATAATTGCTGTCATATTTTTGTTTTATTTCAGGATTAGATTAAAATTAATTTAAGCTGAAAAAAGTTTTTTAATAGATGATCGAGGGATTCCTTAACTATAAGCATGCCCAATATGATAATGTTAACGACATTTTAACATTATAGCAAAGCTTACCTCAACCATTTCCCATAGATAACTTCAAGTTGTTGCGTGCTAAAATATTTGTGACAGTAGAAAAATAAAGTTTAATATCTAAATTTTATATGGAGATCCAACACATGAACTCATAAGAGAGAAGTTGCAAAAGGCACCAATGTTTTTACGTAAAAAGCTCAAAAAGAGGAAAACCATAAAGTTTAGCCCAGCTAAAATGATTCTATAAGTATTTTTCTTTAGTTTCAAATTATGTCATTTTGTATGATGAGTAAAGGTGATATAATTAATAAACATAAGCTGTATATGACAAATTTCATAGTGAAAGTTGAAAAAGTCCTTTGGCATAAAAGTTATCTTTAAGAAATTATTTCTTGAATATTTAGTACTACTCTTTTAAGGAGGGGATAATAAAGATCAATAAATTCATCATAAATCATGGTGTTAATGCCAATAATAAGAGTTGGTGTTGATGGCACACGTTAATCTTTTAAATGATGGTGTGTGTGAATATTGTTAGTGATGGTAGGTGATTCGGTAAATGGGCGTTAGTATAGTCAATTGACAATGAGCATAGAATTATAGATTAAAAGAGCATGGTTGGGTGTTGGCGGTTAAAAGGTCTTAGTTGGGCAATTATGGTCCGACGATGGCAGCTTGCTAGTGGTCTAATGTCAATGCTTGGGCAGTGATTTGATGGCAACAGTTAGGCGATGTTGTGCTAGTGGTCAAATGGTGACCTAGTGGTTATGCTCAAGTGAAGCAAACCAATTTTTAGAGCCTTTGAGCTATCTTGAATCTCAAGTCAAAATTCAAGCTCTAAGTTCCTCTTTTATGCAGAGGGTGGGGGCTTATTATAGATTTTTTAGAAAGACATGCCCAAAAGATGTAGCCAAAATTTAAAACACTCCATCGGATAGCTCGTATTGATTCTGCAATCTTAGACTCGTTGTATTTGTCTCATCGAGACGCTCGATTCAATTATAAGCATAGGAGATTAGGAGATTTTGCCTCAAGTATTCCATCTCGACTCATTTAGACTCGAATCATATCACTTTTGGTGTAGATTGGCTCGTCTCGTCGAAAGGGTCAGCTAGGCTATAAGTTTGTTAAAATTAAAGTTTGGATGATTCTTTAAGAAAATTTCCAATTTAAATATACAGCAAAACTTTATTTATGTTAATTAAAAATATTAATGATATTGAAAGGAGGTTATTAATGTCACTAAACGTTAGCTAAATGGTTGTAGAAAGAGCAGCTAATTTGTTTTTTTTATTGGGAAATTGTAGCTAATTTGTTCAACTAATGAAAAAGACACTTTCTGGAAGAATTTGAACAATCAAAGCCAGGAATCTTTCCTATTCCATATATATATTATATCTATGGGACAAATTTCTTATAAAAAGTTTATTATATCTTTCAAATGTTTTTCTACGTCATCCATAATTATACTAAGATCTCTCTTCATTGCTAAGTTTCTATTATTATTTAGAGCTCCATTTTTTAATGAAGAAATGATTGTCATTTAGCAATTATTTATATGATCAATATTCTAACCTGTTGTAAAACAAATTGACCATATAAACACAAAGTATTATTATTATTATTATTATTTATAATATAAATGGTAATAATATATAATATAATTTTGTGATTAGTTTAGCATTTATAATATTCAATATTAGAACAAAAATTAAAGTCAATTTTATTTTATTTTAGGATTAGATTAAAATTCGATTAAAACATAACTTCCACTAGTTTGTTGGTTGGAAGTTTGACTTTCAATAAAGAGGTCTTGAGTTTGAGTCTCACGTATAAGTTAACCAAATTAAAATTCAAAGGGATAAGTTCATGGACTTAACTTCCATCTTAAGGCCAATTATTTCAATTTAAACAGCTTCAGATCCGAGGTACCACAAAAGTGAAAAATATTGGGCCAGAATTTCATGGTGTTAGTATCAATTCAACAACCAAGATAGCTTTCGCAAAACTTGAGATGTTTTATATTAACAAATTAAATGAGTTAGAAGAGTGATCTTTTAATACATAAGTTTAGTAAAATTCATCTCTAAGGCTTCAATTGCTGCGATGTTTACAGATACTGAACATCGTTCGTTGCCCATTATTGACACAACTTTCAAAAGGTCTAAAATACTTGCTTATGAAGTAACCGGAAATAAGTTCAGAGAGCTTGATATCAATGAACTAACTCCTTACTGAATTTGGGGAACTGAGAATGTCTATTTGTTGTAATTTGGTAAAGATTTGTTGTCCTCCTTCATTAAAGAAGCTTGTTATTGATTGTTGCAGAGCCTTGTTTTCTGTGAAGAACCTTGATTCAGTTCAGGAAATGTATTGCCTTAATTCTTATTCTGTTGTTCTAATTCTTCACCACTATAATAGTCATCATTCTCTTTCCTATTTTTCACCATTTTACAAAATGTCACAACCTATTGTGAGCTTTCGTAGTCTGACTACCTCATTGTGTTAATCTTTCAATTGTTGAGTTGAACTTCTGTTGTTGGATCTACTATACCTTGATTTAATAACACGAAATAAAGCTCCTGTAACACTGCCATCGGCTTTAAAAACAAGCCCTCATGGTTCAGCTGAGGAAAGGATAAATGGAACAAAGTTCAAGAATTTTTTCCAAGTTACATCCACAATGATGGAATTCAACCAATTGGCCAGGTTCTGCTTGTGCTTTGTTTGATGATGTTGGTATAGAATGTGTTGCCAATATGGCCTATGGAATCATAAGTAGTTTATTATTGAAGCTAAAATTAGGGTGAATGGCTACAGTTGCATGAAGTAGGGGTGTCAAAATCGGGTCATGTGTCGGGTTCGGGTTGCACTCGAAACTGACCCGTGTTCAAATGGATCGACCCTAACCCGACCCAGCAGGTTGCCGGGTTGACCCGACTCGACACGGGAAGCGGACGCGGGTGCGCGCGGGCTAGACGCAGGTGCGCTCAGGCTGGACTCAGGTACGCGCGGGCTGGATGCGGTGCGCGCGCGAGACGCGGTTGCACGCCTGAGCGGGCAGTTGGGCAGGCGAGAGCACGCGCGGGCTGTCTCGGTGAGCGCTCGGGCGGCATCGGCAGGCGCGCGGGCGACCTCAGCGGGCGCGCGGACAGGGCAAGGGCAGCCGGGGCAGGAGTGCGGGCAGCTGGGGCAGATGCGGGCAACACATGTTAAACAGGTTGGCGGGTTGACCTGGCAACCCGTCGGCTCAACCCGAACCCGACCCGTTTTTCAAACTGGTCGGGTCAAACCTGAAATTTTGGGGTCGGATTTTCGTGTCGTGTCAAATATTGACACCCCTAGCATGAAGCCCTCCTTCAAAGGAAAAATTATTATGAGCGGAGTCCGGGCGTAGAGATGCGTCCGAACATCCACTTAAAATTTGACACATGGAGTACACTTTGGTTGCACTTTTTTGTGTGCTTTACTTGCACTTTATATGTGCTTTAGTTGCAGTTTAGTTGCGCTTTGACAGATCTTTTGTTGCGGTTTTTTACAGTGCTTTGACTGCGCTCTACCTGCGCTTTGCTTAAAGTTTCACGTACACATTAATTATATAAAGTAAAAATAAATCCAATTGAATATCCACATGTTCACTCCACATATTAATATTTTATTGGAGTCCGAATATAAAGATAAGTCGGAACTCCGCATGTAATAATTTCTCTCTTCAAAAGGTTTAAGCACCAAAATGTGGAACATTAGATGTCGTGCCATTGAGAGAAAAGAGATGTCATTAAAAAAATGCGCATAATGATGTTGTCCCTATCTGAAAAATTTGCATTATGGAACTCAAGGACATGGAGCCAAATTATCTTAACAGTAATAACTTTAGTGACTTTGATAGATGAATACTTTGTCAGTAATGGAATGAAATGAGCAGATTTGGACACTTATCAATGATAGCCAATATAATGGTACAATCGCATGAGTTTAGTAACCCGATAATATAATTCATTGATATGTCTTCCCACACATTTGGAGAAACAGGGAGTGGGAAAAACAAGTATGTTGGCGGCTTTTAAGTGGTTTTATTTATTGAAAAGTTATGCCATTAATGACAGATTTCTTGACAAAAATATGTATTTTTATTGGTTTTGCGTACAATCTGATTGTGTTGGATTTTACAATCAGGGGCTAGTGTTCCTCCTAGTTAGGCATCAGGGGCCTTGTCCCGGAATCTTGCCCCCGAATTTTTTTTTTTTGTTTGTGCAAGTGCCTCAATGCTTCAAGCTTAGGCTGGAGACCAAGGGAGGAGTGTTGCAGTGCTCTAAAACCCAACGCCACAATGTTGTAGGCTGTAGTGTACCGCGACTCTCTAGACCTCTTCACTACAGTGTAGCAAGCCAGGCTGCGTAATTTTTCTTCCCTTTTTATCTTATTTCACTTGAAGAGTTGCATCCTTTGGTATATTGAAAAGCATTTATTTGTCTGTTCTAAGTGTAGAACGGAGATAAAAATAAAGAGAGATAGAGAGAGTGTGAGAAGACAAATTTCTACAAATTCTTCTAGGAGGAGGGGGTTGGGGGTTGCAGGAGGTTTGGGGTTCTTAATGTTTAGGCATCAGGGGCCTTGCCCCCAATTTTGTTTTTTTTTTTTTTTCATACAAGTATTGTAGTGCTTCATCTTCTGCGGTGCTCTAAAATTCGGCGCCACAATGTTGTAGGTCGTAGTGTACTGTGGCGCTCCCTATTTCTTCCCTTTATTCTTGCTTCACTTGAATAGTTGTTTCCTTTGTTGTAATGAAAAATATTTGCTTGTGTGCTACAAATGTAGAACAAAGAGAGAAGTGAAGAGAGACAATGAGAGAGTGTGAGAAGAAATATTTGTATAGTTTTTCTATATTTTCATAGTGAGTTTCTTAGTGTGGTGTGGGTCATAATTTTTCTTCCAAAGTTTCAAAAAATTTCACATCAAATGCTGGGGTTCTTTTCAGATATTTTTCTTTTCTTGGTTGTCTTGTTGCGTTGTTTTACTTCCCAATAATTTTAGACCATTGGAAATTGGAAGTCAATTGAGCTATCACCATGACTTCCCAATGAAGTTGCATGGAATTTACGCAACAGTGTAGCTTACAAACTGCACTATCACTGTTGAGGATGCAATTTTTTAAATAAAGAAGATTATTCCGTAGTTGATGAGTGTCGTATGGCAATTTCCCTGATTCTGACCTTTGTTGAGACTAAAGAAGCTGCGATTCTAAACAAGGAAGAAGCCTCAGCCCAGTGATATACTTAGCTTGGCATCCACAGCCTCAAAAACTCCAGATAGGAACTTTGCTACCAATTTTTTCTTGAGCTTAATGAATTTCACATTCAAATTCTAACAAACTAAAATTTTGATTCAAAATATGAAATTGGTGGTTCCATTGCTGGTGTAGAAGCAAAGGACGACTATCAACATAAAAATTCTAATAAAAAAGACATAATCATTGCAAAGTCACAACAAAATCTTAGTTTTAAGGGATCAAACTTTAAAAAGATTGTGCCTTTCTCTCCATCAACTCCTGCATCAAAATTCCAAGATCATTATAAGAAGACCCTCCCTCCTCCATTGCCTTCCTCGCCAACTCTTTAAGCTCCCTCGCTCTCCTCCTCCTCTCCACTGCATCCTCCCCCTCCCCCATCACACTTCTCACTGTTGCCTCCAAAGCTGATGCATTCACAACCGGTCGATCCTCCGGCCTAAACCCGAACACCTTTGAACCCACCTCCACTCCAATTTTGAGCACATCCACTATGAGACGCTCATTGAAAAATTGCTCAGCAAAGAGCGGCCATGTCCCCAATGGCAACCCTGCGGTTATCCCTTCTAAGCTTGAATTCCATCCACAATGTGTGATGAAGCCGCCCACTGCCTCATGGTTAAGTATCAGCAGCTGCGGCGCCCATCCATGGACGATAAGACCCTTCCCTTCTATCCTCTCCTCATATCCATCAGGAATCCAGTCATCGCTCATGTTCCGAACCACCAAAACAAATGGATGGCCGGAAAACTCCAGTCCATAAGCTATCTCCCTCAGTTGTTCGGCTGTGAAATCACATAAGCTGCCAAAGCACACGTACACGATTGACCTTGGCTTCCTACCATTGAGCCACTTCAAGACTCTGTCTCTTCTGTTTTCTCCCCCCCTTTCTGATTTATCGACCTCCTCTTGGTTGCAGAGCGCGACAGGCCCGACATGCCACGCCTTCCTCCCCATGGCTTTCTTGTAGTGTTCGACGTAGTCCGGCTCCATCTCATAAAAGCTGTTCACCACCAACCCATAGCTCTTGGGACCGACCTCTTTCACAAGCTTGATCATCTCAAGCATGTCGGTCATGGAAGAGTTTATTTTACTGGGATCGCTGACTTGGGATCGAAGCATCTCAATGCGATGTGGCAGGCCAGGGAGGACGAAGGTCTCCGACTCCGATGGTAAGCCCTCAAGAGGCTTGTGTCTCTCTATGCTATCCATAGCACATGATGCAAAGAAGTTGGAGCCTTCAAAAATGATCCTTGGTATGCCATTCTCGGTAGCCACTTCATAGGTCCATGGCAAGAAGACGTCGGTGACAACGCAGTCAGGGCGAAGTTCTTTGAGGACAAGGTCGAATGGGTGGCGTAGCAAGGCAACAGCCTTCATAAGTTTTTGAATTTCTGTGAAAGAGGAAAGAGATGATATGTTCTCACATCCCTCAGGGAGGCCAACGGCGGCGAAGGGGAAGGGGATGAAGTGGAGGCGGATGGAGGAGGTGGCGGAGGAGTTGAAGCGGTCGATGGTGGGTTGGATGAGGGCAGAATTCCCGGGGGTCGTGAGAAAGGTGACGACTGCACCGCGGGCTGCGAAGAGCTTGGCCAAGTCGACCATGGGGAGGATGTGGCCAGGAGCCAAGAATGGGAAGAAGAGGACGTTGAGGCTTTCGACTATAGATCCCATCGGCATCGTTTGCTTGCTGATACAGCAAACTGAGGATAGAAAGTACGTAGCTTTCTCAAGGTGAAGTGAATGAAAGGGTCTTTATAAGTAAACCATAGAGCATAAATCTGTAGAGCTTGACGTCATGGATGAAGTAAGAGTTTTTGATCTTTCCACTATGAAAGCAAAGGCTTCTAGAAGAATTCTTTGAATAATCTGAGACACGAATCTTACAGCAAGACAGACAAATTAGTAGCCAAGTCAATGGAAAAGTTTATGTATTATTTATAATTCAAAATATATACCACCACTACTACCAGTGTTGCATTAAGAAGTACTCCAAAATTGGATGAAATATATAAAATTTGTTTGGGATAATTTTCTTATTATTTTTTAAAAGAAATTTTTAATTTTTTAATAAAAAATTATTTTAAAAAACAGTAAAAAACAATTCCAAATTAAGCCTTAAATTTTGTTTAGGATGATTTTCTTGTTGCTTTCTAAACTAACTTTTTAATACAAAATTTTTTGAACTAAAAAATTTTGTATTAGAAATTTGCTTTCAAAATTAGTGAAAAAACTATCTCAATGGGATGTCTTTTTTATTACTTCTTAAAGCAGCTTTTTAGTACAAAATTTTATTTTTGTACTAAAAAACTATTTTAAGAAGCATCAAGAAAACAATCCCACCATCTTTATCAAACCAATTAACATCCTCTTTAATAACAACTTATTTTCTTAAGGAAATATCTTCTATTCACATAGGAAAAATATCTTTTTGAAATTAATTAAAAAAATATATTTTTGAAATTAATAAAAAAATATCTTTTTGAAATTAATAAAAAAAATATCTTTATGAAAAATAGTTTATTTTACATGTGAAAACTAATTGATATTAGAATATTGTTAAATTTTATAAGGTCTACAGCATATGACTAATAGGTTCATGCATGGAAGAATGCACAAATAATTTATCTTAGCCCATTGTCCACTAATGAAGAAGACAAATAAAGAAATTCATGGCTGTGGAAAATGCAGGCTAATGCTTTCATTAAAGAGGGGAGGTTGTCTGTTAGTGTTACTAAAAATTATATTTTTTTTTTCAATTGATTGAGATTTGAAATATTCAAAGTTTTGTGTGTGAGTAAATTTATTTAAAATTCTAAAACAATATTATTTTTTATGATTGTTTGATTGTTTTAGTAAATTAAAAATTTTACTCTTTTGCAGCAGCAATAACAAATCTTTATCACATTATGTGAGGTCGGCTGCATGTATATATTTTTTTTTTTCTTAATTGTGTTTCACTTAAATTTAATAAAAAATATATTTTTTTAATATTTGCTAATCAAACCCTTTTTTGTGCGTATGCTCGATCCGACCCATACATCTTTTATAGATACTACTTTGATTTTTTCTTCAAAAAAAAAAAAAAAGAAATTTTATGAGTTACACTATGCTCTATCATGAGTGGATTAAAAAAAAAATTATAATAAGTGGATTCTTTAAGTGCCTAAATTTAAATCAAATTATAAAATGTAGGAAAGATAAAGAAGTTATCTACAGCTTGACGGACTCACCCGTGCTTACGAGGAAACGCCTGGGATCAGCCGCCGACGGGAACACCTGCAGAAACAAGAAAACCAAGCAATGGAACAGTAATTTGGGGAAGAAGAGATTTAGTATATTTTTGGATACCTCCTAACAAGACCTTTTACAGCTATATATGCCAGGTCCCTGCACCCGTAACTAACAAAAAGAAAA